>CAWUFW010011419.1:0-616522 GCA_963921515.1 Calotriton arnoldi | reverse complement strand
GGGAGTATTCTAAAAGCAATCTATACATTATATGTGCAAATCACATTAATCATGATCATTAATAAATGACAGACTCAGTTTTACTAATCACTTAGCTTTATCTAATTCTTTTGTAAGCAAATGAAATGGTCATACAAAGTCACAGTTTCGAAATATAGACCATCATACAAGAAAGTAATTCACAAAAACATCTCATTTAGGCGAGCATGAGTGAGTGGATAGGAAGAGAGACAAAAGAGCATTGTGGCAAAATCAATGCAAACAGATTATCATACGAACCTAAGGAAATACTATAGCACAGCGTGCTAATAGTCTGGAGAGCTAACCCTCCGGCCGGAAGGGAAAGCTGGGGCAACCTCACAAAGGTATGAGGAGCAAAGGTAAAGAGTCCGGTTCAGTCAGCTTCAGCCAATAGAGCTCAAGGAAACAGCTCTCAGCTCACACATTTGTCTAAGCCACACCACGCACAGAGAAGATTCTAACACAAATAATTATACCCTAAATATTAAAGTCCATCCCTAAATTAGTAGCGAAGTCCAAGCAATTCACAGTTCTCATTGGTTCAGGAGGATAGGGTGTTCAGTCACACCACTTCCGTCGCACCTGACTCTCAAAAGTTCTTTGTTAAGAGCCATGCAGTCATCTTTGTCCTTCAGCAGAGGAAACTACGATATTACTCTTCCTTGACTCGCGCACATTTGTAGACAAGTTGCAACATTTATTAGAGCGGCTATCCATAAAACTAAACATTTCCCTGGACAGTTGGAAGTTCCGTACGATACCCCAACCATGTAGCCGTCGACAAGAAAAGAACACAATAATCATAATGAATGACAAATACATTTCTCTGCAGCAGCCTACGTTAAAAAGCAAATTAAATCCTAATAGTGGTTTGAGGCCTTCGCTGTAAAGCGTGCAGTTTCTCTAGGAGAAATAAACAGATTCAGTTATTTGTTCACATGTAAAGCTCCATTACATTAATCCATTTTAGTCTTCATATTATTCTTATACTAACGCAATCATTTTCAACGTTTATTCTATGTAATTAATGTTACTCGCTTTAAACTCTTTTTGCCAATGCGTTGCACTCATGTTGCACATAAAAAACAAACCTCTTTAACATTATTTCTCTGCTGTCTCTCATGCAGAAATCATTTGCGGCCTACAAGAACCATTTGTCATTTTCCTGCACGTTTCTCGATTCTCTTCCCAAATTCCCAATGTTAATATTTTCTCTGTTAATTTCACAACTCGTGTTAATGATTTCACACAAACAGAGGTTTAATCCGAGCAGGTTTTATTTTTCGAAAATCCTGCTCCATCAATCCCCCCTTTGATGGCTATTTAAGCCATCATAAATCCAAAAATCTGATTACAATCTGATTTCTCTTCCTGTCCTCCATTTCTATTTCTTCTCTCTTTCTCTTCTTGGCTCTACCTTTTGTCTCTACTGTTTTACCCTTACACTTGCAGCATTTATATATCAGAAAAAGCATTAGTATTCCAGTAGCAGTAGCAATAATAGGTGCCAGTATTCTCCCTAACAAGCTATTACCAAATGTTAAAAACCAATCTCCTACAGAGGAAAAACCCTTCCCAAGTTTTTCCCAAGCACCGTCTACCTTCAGTTCAGTTAAATCTTCCCGTAGAATCCGTAATATTAGTAATATATCCCTCTAGATTCTTACTTTTGTCAGGGATATATGTACAGCATTGTTGAATTTTCAACATGCTACATACTCTGCCCTCTTTAGCCAATAATACATCAAGAGCAAGTCTATTTTGTAAAACCATTGACCTCATAGCCACCATTTCGGTACCAATGATCAAAAACCCACCAGCAGTATCTGTTGATAAACGATCAACCACTGTGGACAATTTTCAAATTTTGTGTGAATTTAAAATGACCCCAACTGAAGGTATCAATGCTCCAAAAATATCTCCCACACTTTCCGCAGCACTAATTCCCCTCTTACTGCGCATTAGTCCATTCTTACTCTTTTCATTGGTTCCATGACTCTTGTCTACATGATAGACTTTAGGAAAGACAATTCCCATATAACAACACCCATACCAACGTGCTGGTAACCTATAATAGGCATTCTTACCACACACATAATAAATTCCAGGGAAAAGAGGATCCGTACCACCTCTTAATCCCCAACCACCTGCTATCAGAAAAGTATGATCACATTCACTAGAACCAATGAAATAGTTATTATATTCTGTTTTCTGTCTTAGTAAAAAAAAGCTTTCCCCTATGATGCCAATCCAGAGTCATTGCAGCATATGTCTCACCTTTCTTGTAATCCCCCTCTCTATGAGCCCAAGGAGGAATGTGACTCTTTTTCTCTGCAGCTTTTCTCTTAAAATGTTCTCTTCTATCTTCTACAACATTAATGAATTCAATTTCCTCACTTCGGAAACCATCAATCAATCAGGGAATTGTAAGTGCGCTACTCACCCGTGAGGGTCTCAAGGCGCTGAGGGGGGGTCCGCAGATCTGTTTAGCCGAAGAGCCAGGTCTTGAGGGTCTTCCTGAAGGTGTTCAGGGAGTTGGCGTGTCTGATGTCTGCCGGTAGCTCGTTCCAGGTCTTGGCTGCAATGTGAGAGAAGGATCTTCCGCCTGCTCTGGCTCTGTGGATGCGCGGGGTTTTGGCCAGTGCGAGGTTGGAAGATCGGAGGTTTCTTTTGGGTACGTGGAAGTTGATTCTGTCGTTGAGGTATTTGGGTCCGTTGTTGTGTAGGCATTTGTAGGCGTGAGTGAGGATTTTGAAAGTGGCTCTTTTCTCCACGGGGAGCCAGTGGAGACTTCGTAGGTGTTGGCTGATGTGTTCATGTCGGGGGATGCCGAGGACGAGTCTGGCGGCGGTGTTCTGTATTGTCTGGAGTTTGCAGAGTAGGGACTTGTTGATGCTGGCGTAGAGTGCGTTTCCATAGTCCAGCCTGCTGGTGATGAGTGCGTGGGTGACTGTCTTCCTTGACTCAGGGGGGATCCACTTGAAGGTCTTGTGGAGGATGCGGAGGGTGTTGAAGCAGCTGGAGGTGACGGCGTTGACCTGTCGGATCATGGTGAGTGATGAGTCGAGTACGATGCCGAGGTTCTTGGCGTGGTCTGAGGGAGTAGGTGGGCTTCCTAGGGCGGTCGGCCACCAGGTGCTGTCCCATGCAGAAGGGGTGGTACGGAGGACGAGGACTTCTGTCTTCTCTGCGTTGAGCTTCGGGCAGCTGTTGGTCATCCAGACTGCGACGTCTTGCATTCCTTTCTGGAAGTTGAGTTTGGCAGTGGTGGGGTCTTTGGTGAGGGAGAGGATGACCTGGGTGTCGTCGGCGTAGGATACGATGTTGAGGCCGTGTTGTCGGATGATGGCTGCGAGGGGGGCCATGTAGATGTTGAAGAGGGTGGGGCTCAGTGATGAACCCTGTGGGACTCCGCAGGTGATTTTCGTGGGGTCGGAGAGGAAGGGTGAGAGTCTGATCCTTTGGCTTCTTCCGGTGAGAAATGATCGGATCCAGTCCAGGGCTGTTCCTTGTATGCCTGCGTCGTGTAGTCTGGCGACTAGTGTGCAGTGGGAGACGGTGTCGAAGGCCGCTGATAGGTCAAGTAGGATGAGGGCTGCGGAGTGGCCTTGGTCCAGGAGGGTGCATATGTCGTCTGTGGCGGCGAGTAGGGCGGTCTCTGTGCTGTGGTTGCTTCGGAATCCGGATTGGGACGGGTCAAGGACGGCGTTCTCTTCAATGAATCGTGTCCGTTTCCTGTTGACTGTTTTCTCTGCAACTTTGGCTGCGAAGGGGAGGAGCGAGATGGGCCGATAGTTTTTGAGGTCGGTGGGGTCAGCTGTGGGCTTCTTGAGCAGGGGTCTGACTTCTGCGCGCTTCCAGTCATCTGGGAAGGTGCCTGTTTTGAAGTTGGTGTTGATGGTGCATTGTAGTTCGGGTGCAATGGCGGCCACGGCACTGTGGTAGATGTGAGGGGGGCAGGGGTCGGTGGGGGCCCCCGAGTGGATGCTTTTCATGGTCGAGGCGGTGTCTTCGGCTGTGATCGGTGTCCAGTTGGAGATGGTGGGCTGGCTGGTGTTTCTGGGGGCTGGGGGGCCGTCTGTGGCGCCTGGTGGATGGTCGATGAAGTTGTCGTAGAGGTTTTTGATCTTGAGGTGGAAATAGGTTCCAAGCTTGTCGCAGAGGTCTTGGGATGGGGTGATGTCTGTGGCTTCGCTGCGTGGGTTGGTGAATTCTTGAATGACACTAAAAAGTTCCTTGGAGTTGGTGGAGTTGGCTAGGATTTTGTTGTGGATGAAGTTCCTCTTGGTGGCTCTGATCTGGTTGTGGTAGTCCGTCATGGCGTCCTTGTAGGTGGTGTGGTTTTCGGTTGTCTTGGTGTTTCCCCAGTTCTTCTCCAGGCGACTACAAGTTAAGTTATTTCTATGGGCATATACGGTACCTATAATCTTAGTAGTATGGAAAAATTCTCCATAGTATTCAGCATTCCTTGCATTACTTACCATATTCATATTCTTTCTAATAGGAAGTTCAGAAAAAAGTAAATCTAAGTTCGAATAGTAATACTGTAATTGCCTTTTTTCATAGAACAAAGTTGTTAGAACACTACACGAAATACCATATGTTAAAGGAAGGTGGTGATAGGTCACCCCTTCTGACACAGAAGACGGTAATTGCATGCACACATAACAATATCTCGCATCCATAGTATTGACGTACTCATACAGAAGTTTAGTAAAGACATTCAACAAAAAATCATTAATAGAGTTATCTTGATGTATGTCATTCCCAGTTAATCTCCTAATGTTTGTCTGTGGGTCTTCCTTAAGGTCTCCTCCCACATTACTCTTTATATCCACTAAATCATTAGTAGTATTACTCTTGGTATGATACATAAAATAAGGCACAACAACTATTAGTATTAACCAAGCAAACATTATTAATAAGACACATATAAAGCAAAAATTAATACACTTACGCCTAGTTAATCCCTGATTCTGATTACCAGTCTCCTGAATCCTAGCCATTTTCAAAAATCTATAATCAAAAACCTAAAACTAAAAAACTAATATTTGTAGAAAAAAAACCTAATTTTGGAAAGGTATGTGTGTCCAAGCACTTTTAAGCCTCAGGTCTCCTCAGGTCTTCCAAACAAGTCTCTCAAGTCTTCTCAACAAGTCTTCTCAAAACTTCCCAAGACCTTAATCCACCCCCCCTTTTTTTTCCAAATGTCTTTTTTCCAAATGTCTTTATTCCGGTTACTTTGTATTTTCAGAACAATTCAATCTTCTGCACCCCAATTTTCAACACAGTTCATTTTAGTGTGTCTCAAAGCAATCTCATTGACTTGGCTCAATTTCTCCACAATTTTCTGTTGGATTAACTGTTTCAGCAACCAAATACGTCCATTCAGGTGCACAATATTTCTTGTTCGGAGCTCTTGCTCTTTTTGTTCTCCGAACTGTATCTTCTTCATGATCACTTTGTTCAGATATTTCAATTATTGTATTTGGAACACTCTCATTCGAAGTATATTTCAGTCTTTTGATTCCTTTTGGCCATATATCTCCTTTTTCTTGCTCTTTTCTTTTCAACGATTTCAGTTTCATCCAATTCAGGACTTACTTCAATATTTCTTTTAATTGATTCCCTTTTTGTTCTTCACCTTTTCTTTCTGGAATCAATTCCTTCACTGTGTTGACTTCAACAGTCTCACGAGACCCAGTAGCTGGTGCCCACTTTACTCAATTCTCAGTCTGTTCAGGTTCTTTTTGATCAGTTTCCTTTCACTTTTCTCGATCACCTTCAACTGATTCTTTACTTTCAAGTGGACTTGGGACTCTTCTAGTGAGACTTGCATGAATCTAGTTCGGCAAGCCACCACACTTCACTGCTGTCGTCGTCACCAGTATCACTTGATATGGCACTTGCCAAACACGATTTTCTCACATGCTTCTTGACAACAACCCACTCTCAAGGGCTCAAGTCGTGTGCCTGTTCTTGCTGTGTTGTGGTTGCAACTTCTCCAACCTGATGAAACACAAAACGCACCACATCAGCCAATCCTTTGCAATAATCGAGCACTAAATCATCAGTAATATTCATGAGTTGATTTGCTGGAACTATTGGCTGTCTCATAGCTCTGGCCATGACTATTTCGTGTGGAGACAATCCAGTCTTGCTATCAGGAATACTTCTTAGACTCATCAGGGCTAATGGCAACGCATCTGCCCATTTCAGTGTAGTTGACGCACACACTTTTGCAAATCTTGACTTAATTGTGCCATTCACTTGCTCAACCACGCCTGATGCTTCTGGTCGATAGGCACAGTGCAATTTTTGTTCAATTTGCAATGCAGCACAAATCATTCAAATTATTTCATTATTAAAATGAGTCCCTCTATCTGATTCTAAAGAGACTGGAATTCCAAATCTTGGGATGATCTCTCTCAGTAACAATTTAGCACCAGTTAAGCTATCATTGCGTCTTGAGGATAAGCTTCCAGTACATATTTTAGTCCATTACATGGTGGTAGTTCTATGAAATCAGCTTGCAATCTTGTAAATGGACCAGCTGCTTTTCCCATTCGTCCCCAACTAACAACTGCCTTTCTTCCTGCATTTTACTGCTGACAAGTCACACACCTCTGGCAAAGACTTTCTGCAATGACTCTAAATTTAGGGTTAAACCATGACTGTTTAAACAACCTAATCATAGCATCGCTACCTATGTGTGTAGGACCATGGTAAAACCTCGCCATTTGGGACAACAAGCTATCTGGCATTATTGGTCTTCCATCAGTGTAGATCCACACTTCATCTTCTTCCCTACGTTAACATCCTGCCTTGAGCCAGTTTTCCTTTTCTTCAACACTTGCTTTTTCTTGCAACTGCCTAATTACTTCCCAAGTTTCAACAGATGAGAACATCAGATTGCACACTTTTTCATCAGATTTCTGTTTCTTTTTGTTGATCAAAATCGAATTTAGCGCACAATAATGCGCAACTTCGTCAGCATACCTATTTCCAACCGTGATATAATCACTGCCAGATTTGTGTGCTGAACATTTCACAACCCCAATTTCTTTGGCCAATTGTAGTGCCAACAACAGGTCTTTTACATATTCTCCATTTAGAATTGGTGAACCTGATGATGTCAAGAAACCACGTTGGGACCACAATTGTCCAAAATCATGGGCCACCCCAAAACCATATTGACTGTCAGTAAATATGGTTATCCTCAAACTCTTCCCAAAGCAACACTCTTTTGTCAATGCCACTAGTTCTGAAATTTGTGCAGATTTTACTCCTTTTAAGCATGAAGCTTCAATGACATTAGCCACTGTACAAACTGCATAGGAAGCTCGCAAAGTACCCTTTTCATTTCTCAAGCAAGATCCATCTACAAACATCACACAATTAGATTCCGGTAATGGAGTATCTTTTATGTCAGGTCTTGGTTTTGTATACAACTCAGTCACATCCAGACAATCATGATCCGCTTCATCCATCACCACCTCACAATTTGGATTGGGCAACAACGTAGCTGGACTCAAATTCGTGCATCTTGCCAGTCACATTTTCATCTCCGAGAATCACCCGTTCATATTTTGTCACCCTATTACTTGTAAGATGCTGTGTTCGAGTTCGTGTTAACAATGCAAAGTCCTTGTTGAAATCTGGCATTCCCAATGCTGGTCCTCGAGAAAGGCTGTCCCGCAACTCAATGAATGCCTTCATACACTCCTCATTCAATTGAATCGGATCTGACACATCTTTGTGAGTCAATCTTTATAATGATTTCACTGTCAAAGAAAACCCATGAATCCACTGTCTACAGTATCCGACCATACCCCAAAACATCCGAATTTCTTTCTGTGTCTCGGTGGTTTCATTTGTAAGATCGCATTTATTCGATCCTGTGCCACTTTCCTGATTCCTTTTTCAATTGTGTGCCCCAAATAAAGAACTTTCTGGCAAAATTGTAATTTCACTGGTGACACCTTATGCCCACCTATGCCAAATGATTCAGTAGAGCAATAGTATCTGTCACACAAGCCTCTCTTGTCTTTGATGCAACAAGCAGATCATCAATATACTGCACCAGGACTGAGTCATTGGGCATTACCAGTGACTCTAAGCTCCTCTTCAAATTCTGATTGAAGAATGAGGGGCTCTCGGTATACCCTTGAGGAACTCGGCACCATGCCAAAACACGGTCTCTGGAACGCAAACAAATATTGACTATCCGGATGCAAAGGTATCAAGAAAAATACTTGACACAAATCAATCACTGTGAACCACTCCGCATCACATGGAATTTGGTAAAGAATCACTGCTGGATTTGGCACTATTGGACAACAAGGTATTACTATCTGATTTATTTTCCTTAAATTCTGAACAATCCTATATTTACCACTTGGTTTCTTAATTCCCATTATAGGCGAATTACAAGGACTGCCTAATTTCTTTTAGAATACGTTGTTCAATCATCATTTCAATCACAGGCGTTACTCCTGCAATTGTCTCCGGACTCATTTTGTAAGGAGCAGTCTTTGGAAATTCTGCACCTTGTTTGACTGAAATTTGAATAGGATCAACTCCTTTCATTAATCCGATACCTTTCCCTGAAAAATACCACACATCAGCTAGCACAGTGTCTCTCAATTCAAATTCTTTGCTGTAAATAAAGGATACAAATCATTCACTTCTGTCCCTTGCCTTGCCATCTTGAAGACAACATCTTCATCTTTCGTATGAAATGCTATTCCATGTGGTGTACAATAGATGGTGCAATTCATTTTACATAACAAGTCTCTACCCAAAAGGTTAACTGGACTTGTGTCACACACCACAAAACGATGCAAATCTCGAAAATCTCCAATCTGCACTTTCATTGGTTTTGTCACTGGAGTTTTGATCAATTGATTTGAAACGCCTACAACTTGGATAGTATCTCCTGAGAGGGGTATGTTAAGAATTTCCACAGCTCTTACAGGGGAATGGGTAGCACCAGTGTCTACAAGGAATGTAATCACATTACCTTCTACTTCACCATCCACAAAAGGACCACACTGATCTACCTCTAAGGATGCGCCAAGCATGCACTCTTCCTCCCCCCTCAGGCACCGTCATTGAGTTGTATCTGAATCACTCCCTTGGCACTGCAACCAATATTTTGAAGCCACTTGTACATTTGGATTAACTGATTGTTCTGTATGAAAGCCCATGTTCGCACTTTGTCGATGTATTTGATCATTCACAATCTGATTTGGCATAGGAGCTTGAGGTATTTGTGTACCTTGTCCTCTCTCATCCTGTACCTGAGAATTCTGATTTTGCATCTGATTCATCTCATTTACACCTACATCACCTGAGTTTGCTAACAAACTCCTACACTCATGTCTCAAATGTCCCAACTTACCGCAAGCATGACACGGATATTTCTTTTTCAAATCCTCTTTGTTACCTCTACCTCTTCCACCACCTTTCGTAGGAGTACTAGTAGTACTCTGAGCATCCTGAACATTCTGACCTTTTCCCTGAAAACCTGTCTGAGTCTGAGGGAAATCTACGAAACCACCTTTCTGAGCTGCTTTCATCTGAGCCCACATTAATTTCTCTTTCAACTTTTTGTGTCTTGTTTCAATGTCATCACTACAATACTTCGCATAACGCATATCTCATCAATTGTCTTACTCTGCCAACAAATTAAATGCTGTTGAATCATCATACTAATCTCTGGTCTCAATCCAAACACAAACCTTCATACAAAATGATCCATATCTTTGTCGGTGATATTCTCAATGTCACTATACTGTTTAAACACTTGAAGAAGTCTTTCATAGTATGCATGCACTGTCTCTTTCGTCTCTTGAGTAGTTCTATCTATTTTGACCCAATCTGTCTCTTTAGTTGAAATCTTCCCCTTCAGATAAGTAATAACCTGATTATATTTTTTCATCACTTCATCAGATGGTGCTCCAGTTTTTGCTTCTCTTGGATATTCTTCTTTCGGCCAATCTACAGCAATTTTACACTCGACCCACAAATCCGCTGGAACTACAATAGCAAACAAACCATCTAAGTCTTTCCATAAGACTTTAGAAACCTTCACAAACCTCTCTACCTGTTTTACCACTCCACTGGTTTTTCTCTCAATCTGGGAAATTCATTTGTAAATGATAATATATCCTGTCTTGACCATGGGACATGAACATACCCACCTCCTGGTACTTCTCTCATTGGATATATCATTTCAGTCACCTCTGCACTTGTTTCTCTCACCGGATACAATGGCAAAGCCCCTGTATTCACAACAGCAGTTTCTTCCTTCTTTTTAGCCCATCTGCCTTTCCAACGATCCAACTCACCCCATCGTCTCAATGTGCTAATCAACTCCTTAATTTGCAATTGTTTCCCTGAAGCATTCAAACTCTCCAGATCCTTGTCACTGAAATCCAATCTATATGTTTTTTGTAAAGCTTTCAACTTTTCTATATCCACAACATATGTCTGTGCAACTTCAGCAAACTTCTCATATAGATTCCTCGCTCTCTTTGTAATTTTCTTACAGAACAATAACAACTCTTCTTCCAGATACCTACTCAATCTCTCTGGACTAATTGTACCTAATATCATTCCTTCCAAATCTGTTTTCCATTTACTCACATCCATACTCTTGTCAACTTTATTAGATGCCATTTCTCTAATCCACTCATCCAATTCCTCTGGTGAAGGCCCTAATGATCCCCCTGAAGTAGGTGTCACTTCTTTCGTATTCTGCAACAATCTCCTTGGATGAATTTGTACACCACGTTTTGGAGTTTCCACCAACCTCTCTGAAATGTCAATCAATGACTCTGATTCACTCGCACCATTACTGATCCTGTCATTTGCTACGGGAATAAAAGTCTTATCTAGAACTGTAGGAATTGTTAGAGCGTGCACTTGGGAAATGCTTTGTCCATCACTATATAATGGAACTATAGGACCAATAGTCACTGGGACTGACAAAGCGTTTACATTCAAATTCAGCTGATTAATTCTTTTTGTCAATTCTCCTTTCGCCTGACGCACTACACTAGAGGTCTTTCCTTGAGGTACTTCTATCTGACTCAATGGAGCACTTGGTGAAGGTCTCTCTTGTTCCTCCACATATGGTGGCTGTCTGTTCAACAATAATTCATCTAACAATTCATCATCAACCTCATTTGGATCTGTTTCTGGTATATTCTTCTTCTTCTCTTTACACTTTCCTCCCTCTTGATTCTCCACCAAAACAACTGGATACATTCCTTCACCCATAGCTAATACATCTCTTCTCCATTTCTTCATCTGTGCATCCCATTTTGCCTCTGAGTACCTACTCACAGTGTTTCTCTATTTACTCTCAGTCCGATATCTATCTCTTTTGTATGCCTCATGTTCCCATTCCTCAAGTGCTTCATACTACATAGGTCTAGGACTTGGTCTCAACTCCTTCATCTGATATCTCAAATTCTCTAAAATCCTGATATTAAAAGTACCATACTCTGGAAACGCCAAATTACCATCTCTTTCGGTAAACTTCACCCAATTTTCCAACCATGTACACGTATGGTAACCCCTTTCCAATGACATAAGAGAAGCAGGCGTACCCTCAGGAGCTACAGTTATTCCCTCTCTAATGGGTATAGGCTCATCCTTTCTAAACAAAGTTTTCAACAATTTTAACAACTTCATTTTGTCTCGATCACTAAACCCCTATACAAGAACTCCTTCCGTACTTTTAACAAATCTTATTCGTTCACACTGACCAATACCAGTGCGACTCACACCAACCAATAGCAGCACAACACTCTCGTGATGATTCACACTAGCTAACCAATGTCAGCGCGGCTCTCTGTGACGTCAGTATAACTCCTGCGACTAACCCTCCCTTTACAAAATTATCGGCAACAATTGAAAAGAACTTTTTAAACAAACAAGATTAGAACATATAAGACAATTCAGTTTGTCTGCTCCACTAAAAGAAGGATAGATACAATTCACTCTAAGAATTCTTCAGCTACTAGTAAAACCTCGACCAGCGGGATTCTACTCTCAATCAAGTGAGAACTCTCTGGACTTCTCCAGATGCGCTTTTTAAAGGTACCCAAATAAATCTCCACTATACAAACTTCAAAGTTCCCTGTGCAATACCGACAATACGACCATTGCTCAGTACTGCATCAACAGCAGACAACGCAATTCTACTTAGTGCTACACTAAGACACGCCCTTGGGATTATCCCAGGATCTTAGGCCTACTTCGGACCTGCTAACTCAATTCCTTTAAGGTCAACCGGTCTGACCACAACAAAAATACAAAAGTACGTAAACAATATTAATAACAAATAATAATCTCTGTCATAAATCAATTGCCAGTATAATCAATCTGACTAACCATCCTAGCCCTGCTACCAAAAACTGATGCAGCGGAAACGTGGGGAAAACATATATTCACCATATGTAACCAAATTAATAACTGCTAGTCATTTCACTCATGTAACTAAGATTTTTCCCATACCAATAACTGGTCCTCCGATGAACCTTTTGAGAGTTGACAGGGACTGACAACTGTTAAGACGGATTATACCCCCCTTATGAGGACCTACAACAAAGGGAATATTCAAAATAAATCTATACATTATATGTACAAATCACATTAATCACGATCATTAATAAATGACAGACTCAGTTTTACTAATCACTTAGCTTTATCTAATTCTTTTGTAAGCAAATGAAATGGTCATACAAAGTCACAGTTTCGAAATATAGACCATCATACAAGAAAGTAATCCACAAAAACATCTCATTTAGGCGAGCATGAGTGTGTGGATAGGAAGAGAGACAAAAGAGCATTGTAGCAAAATCAATGCAAACAGATTATCATACGAACCTAAGGAAATACTATAGCACAGCGTGCTGATAGTCTGAAGAGCTAACCCTCCGGCCGGAAGGGAAAGCTGGGGCAACCTCAGAAAGGTATGAGGAGCAAAGTTAAAGAGTCCGGTTCAGTCAGCTTCAGCCAATAGAGCTCAAGGAAACAGCTGTCAGCTCACACGTCTGTCTAAGCCACACCGCACACAGAGAGGATTCTAACACAAATAATTATACCCTAAATGTAAAAGTCCATCCCTAAATTAGTAGCGAAGTCCAAGCAATACACAGTTCTCATTGGTTCAGGAGCATTGGGTGTTCAGTCACACCACTTCCATCACACCTTACTCTCAAAAGTTCTTTGTTAAGCGCCATGCGGTCATCTTTGTCCTTCAGCAGAGGAAACCACGATATTCCTCTTCCTTGACTCGCGCACATTTTTAGACAAGTTGCAACATTTACTAGTGTGGTTATCCATAAAACTAAACATTTCCCCGGACAGTAGGAAGTTCCGTACGATACCCCAACCACATAGCCGTTGACAAGAAAAGAACACAATGATCATAATGAAGGACAAATACAGTGGTTTGAGGCCTTCTCTGTAAAGTGTGCGGTTTCTCTAGGAGAAATAAACAGATTCAGTTATTTGTTCACATGTAAAGCTCCATTACATCAATTCATTTTAGTCTTCATATTATTCTAATATTAACACAATCATTTTCAACGTTTATTTTATGTAATTAATGTTACTCTTTTTAAACTCTTTTTGCCAACACGTTTCACTCACATTGCACATAAACAAAACCTCTTTAACAATATTTCTCTGCTGTCTCTCATGCAGAAATCATTAGTGGCCTAAAAGAACAATTTGTCATTTTCCTGCACGTTTCTCGATTCTCTTCCCAAATACCCAATGTTAATAATATTTTCTCTGTTAATTTCACAACTCGTGTTAATGATTTCACACTAACAGAGGTTTAATCCGACTAGGTTTTATTTACAAAAATCCTGCTTCATCACGAGTGTCATGGGGTATAACATAAGGACCGTTTGGGTAATGGTTGCTATCATGAAACCAGACATTTTTCTGAGTATTGTAGATCCATAAAAAAAAAATCAAACATGTACAGCCCTGACATATTTTTCGCCCCTGGATTCGAACTTATTTTCTCCTTGTCTATGCATACATCTCGCATTGGACACCAGTTATTTTAGGGAAAGATATCATATTTCAGATATAACACATCAAACTTCCCTTTCTATTTTTCACATACCTTAATATCCTCTAGTTAACAAATGAAAGGCTATGTGCAATAGACATAAGGACTGATTTTGCCTACTAAGCAGACAGTATGCCATACTGTGTACTAGTTTCCAATAGTTATAATCCTTTGTCTTCTTGAGTCAATGAACGAGCAGAGGTGGAAATGGCCAGAAGCACCTAGAAGTCCATTTAGCTAATTATTGCACTGATTAGCAGAGGCCAAATACACACTGCACAGATTTGTACAATTTTAGCGCAATATGAACGTCACGCCTTCACAAAGGGCTATGAGGTTTGTATGGACTTCCCAGTGTGCACCCCAATGTACAGGCTGAATCCGTAGTCGCACCCATCCGCTTACTTTTGGGTGGTCAGTCTGTGCTCGCCCTCCATTTGCTCTGGCCTGATTTGCTAGACTCTAAAGTGTACTTTGTGAGTACACAGTTGCAGTGCAACCGTCTCTCAATAGGGAATGCCCTGAGATTGCGAAAGACTAACACCACAGACATAGCCCATTATTCACAAATCTACAAAGCTAGGTGTTGGTATACATATTAGTGGCCATTTAGATTTGCACACAAATATGTAAATTAAATGACTTTCTATGTAATGCATTTAATCCTACTTGTACAGGTGCTTTCAAATTCTTTGAGCATTGGTGTCCGGAGTTGACCATCACTCCTCCTCTTACTCCGATAATTCGTCACAGTGTCTTGCTTGCGGAAGGTATGGCAGGTCCACATTCCAGCTTCCCCTGCAACAGTTCTCCTGTCCATCTTGCCTGCAGACCGCTACCCTCTGCTGCCTTAAGTTTGTGCCTCGTCTGCTCGTTTTCTGCTTGTTATTCTGCCTTTTTCAGTCCACTTCTGCCCTCTTTTTTGGCCTCTCTCAGCTCTTTCTGCTCGTTTCTGACCTTTATTTTGACTCTTTCTGCTCATTTCTGCCCGTAATTTTTCCTCTTTCCAATCGTTTTTGACCTTTATTTTTCCTGTTTCTGCTAGTTTCTTACCTGACTCTTCGACTGAGACGTTGCATTCACAGCGCCCAGATACCCCTAGAGTGACAGGGCTGCGCTATACAAAAGCAGATTGATTGATGGATTTCAGTCTACTGAAAGTACCACCTAGCCCCAGCAATTGAACAGTGCAGGGATGAACAATTAACTCAGTGGCAGAGGTGAATATTCTGAAAACATTAGGACTATACGGTTTTTCCATTAGATCTTTTGTCAGCTTTGCCATTTGTGGATTTATCCTGCTTACAGGCATTGATAACATAGAAACCATTTTAGCGGACCTGTCTCAAATGGTGGAGAGTTGTGAAAACTGGGACTCAGGTGCATGGAAAAAAATAGGTCAAAGCTTGAACACAATGTCTACATAGATAACGTGAGGATTTGTCATGCCAATGCGTGTCTATTTCAAACGCCCAGAAATATTAGTTGTGCTAAGGAGAATTACTGAGCTCAGGAATCTGTTTGCAGGAAGGCAGTATCTTATGTATGGCATATTCAATGACTAAGGGACAGGATATTGTTCTTAGATGTAAACTCAGTTGTGCTATACTTTGCATTTTACCAGGGCCGGTTGTCGCATCTGGTTGTTCATAGCCTAGTAATTTCTTTATTGCAACATTACAGTGAGCTGAAGATTCTTAGCTGTTTCAAATTAAAAGGAGTGGGCAACTGCACATACACTTTGTGGTTCAGTCTACACGTGCACAAACACTCAGGGCTCCAAAACCAAGGTCGTGGATGCAGACTCCACTACTCAACTGGAGAGACCCAGAATACAATAAAATCCATTACACTCGCCACGTCCCTTGTGAAGCAATATACCAATACTCTGTTTTCCATGTCTTACACACAAGAATGTACACTTGTGTGTTGCAAAAACACTAATGAATGCTATTGGGCCAAAGAGGGGCGCAGCACAGACCACAAAAACGCTCTACATGTGTGGAAAAGGCCGCTTTATTGAAGACAGGTGCACCTTACAATAAAACATTTCCCTTGGCCTTTGCCGTACAAAACTAAAGCTCACTAAATATTTTTCTTCCTACCTTTCCACCCACTCCTACCCATAAAGTTTCCCCTTTCCCCTTATTGGCAACAGTTTATAACCCCCCAACTCGGACATTCCATGCTGTCACATTAACCTTGTAAACTCTTCTTACTTCCTAAGATAACTATCTAACTAAACATTTCCTATGCTACCTTCCCCTTCCTACCTACTCCCGGAATAACTTTTCCAAACCTAAACTTAACCTGTAAACAATATAAACCACTAGTTACCAAGAAAAACGCCACTCAAAAAAGTCCTTGCCTCTCAAACGTTTTTGACCCCCCAACTAGGGCCTAGGACTTCTTCGGATACCTTCTAATGCCCAACGCCCTGTCCAGTACCTCCTTGATCTGAATGATGTACAACTCCAAACCAAAACGAGACAAGTGCACCCCATCCTGTCTGAAAAAATAAATTGCCGCGTATCTAAGTTCAGGATGTTCCACTCTCCCAATGCCTTCCTTGTCACAAAACAGTCTCATGTCCCTGTTGATTTTCCTCCTGTCCTTATCTATCGCAGCAGGTCTCTCTGCCCCCCTCCAGTGCCTTCTCGGGATGAACTCTGACCAGTTGACATAACATCCAGACCACTGCTGCTTTATTTCCAATAAGTCCCGCTTCATCTGCTTCAGTAAAGCCAAGCCCTTACACAGAACCAAATCGTTCTCACCCAAGTGGGCAATCAAAACATCTGGACATATGTTACCTCTAACTAGCTTATTTAACAACGGAAACAACTCATGCCACCTCATGCCTCCTTTCCCATGCCAAGAAAACTTAAACAACGCTGTGTCAAGCCCGAGACTCAAACCTTTCCCTTTATCCCACTCGTGACGCTCAGCCCACTTTACGAAGGAATGGCCAACAATCCAAATGGATAACTCAGCGGACGCTGGCCCAGCCACTGCACCTGAAAAGAAACATATGTGAGAAACAAAAAAACTGGCACAATTTACGCCTCTCCCCCCCCACATGCTGTAACTGAAGGTATCGCTTAAAGCAATCCGACTTCCATCCTCCCAAGCTCATGATCCTGTCCCTCCCCCAACCCTGCATGGCCGCCTCCGTTGTTGCCCCAATGCGGAAAGAATGCGTACCAAAATCGCTCGGTGCTTCGCCTACGCACAAAAGCGCTCGCCGCATTACCCACAGCAGCTGCGCCGCTGTCACTCAGAGGCCTGATCCCCTGCAGAAAACCGCACCAGGACCCGGCAGTCGTCCACGCCTTAAAGTTCTTCCCCAAAGGACTGGACACAAATTCCTGTCATCCGTGGCACACATAGAAACCCACCTCCCAGCTCCCCTCTGGTCTGTCTTGGAGTGTGTGATCCTCAATGACACCTGGTCCTCCCTCATTTCCATGTCGCCCCACTGCACCCCTTGTACGCCCTTCCGACCCAACAGTTCCGACACCCGAAATGCCCCAAAGTACATCCAAGACATTAAAGTGGAAAACAAAACAGCCTCCTCCTTGTTCCTGCATATCCGAGGCACCGCCTGCAGCAAGCCGAGCAACAAAACCTTAGACACCGGCCTCCTAACCCGAGGCCTAATGCCCCTTTCCCTCACCCAACCTTCTAGTATGCGGCTGCCTAGATCCCCCGCAGAAGGAGCGTAGCCCCACCACAATTTCCCCATAAAAGCGATGCCTGACAATTTGCCTGCTATAGTCACCTTCGATAAACCTCTGTCAATGAGTGACAGAATAAACTGGACCACCTCCTCCTCCCTCGCCCATTGCTCTGCTCGTCCCCGGGCCCCCCCCTCCAGAAATTCTCTCCATGCCTGAGTATATGCCTTCCGCGTCGATGGTGCCAGGGAACCTACCACCAAGTCAAGCATCCTTTGTCGCCTACTGACCACATCCCTGCTGGAACCGGCGTCTTGCCTTCGTCCGCCTCCTTGACCAGCCCATTGAACCTCTCCCACTGTGAACGAGACAAAGCATCCGCTATGTTATTGTCCACGCCTGGCACATGTCTGGCTTGAAACAAAATATCATGTCTCAGACAGCTAAGGACAAACACCCTCATCAACTTAAGTACCTGCGCATCCCTTGCTGATTGCCTATTCACCACCTGAACCTCAGACATGTTATCCACTTTGAAAATCACTTTCTTGTGCGCCAATTCCTGCGCCCAAACTGTGACAGCCACCACTAACGTGAAAAGTTCCAGAAAGGCGATGCTCCTCCCCCCATTCTTCCAGTGTTGAGGCCATTCCTCTGTGCACCACCTCCCGTCCCAGTAGAGCCCAAAACCATGTGCCCCCGCCGCATCTGAGTATATGGTGACCTCCCACTCCTTTGGTGTTGCCATGGGGATGCCATTAAAATCCTCCAAGAATGTCCTCCACATGCAGAGATCTGCCTTCGTCCCTGCGGACAGACGCATGTGATGGTGTGGCATTGTCACGCCCGCCAGAGACCTCCCCAACCTTCTACAAAAGGTCCGTCCTGCCCTGACTACCCTGCATGCGAAGTTCAGATGTCCCAGCAGAACTTGCACCTCCTTGACCGTCACCTTTTTCTTTGCCAGCATGTCATCAATCAAAATCAACATGTGCAGCTTCTTGTCACTCGGAAGGCGTGCCTCCATCGCCTCCGAATCCAATTCAATGCCAAGAAATGACAACACCGGACCTTGTGTCTTCTCTGGTGCCAGGGGCACACCCAAGTGGCCCATGAGCTCTTGAAAACTTGTCAGCTGTAGCTGACAGTCCGGCGAACCAGGCTGGCCCACCAGGAAGAAGTCATCAAGGTAGTGTGTCACCGTCTCTTTGCCCGTGTGCCAAGTGAAAACCCATTGCAGAAATGAACTGAAATGCTCAAATAAAGCACAGGATATCGAGCAGCCCATTGGCAGAGCCTTGTCCACAAAGAAGAGCCCTTCAAACTGTATACCGAGCAGTTGGTAATCGTCAGGGTGTATAGGCATCAATCGAAAAGCCAACTTAATGTCACATTTCGCCATCAAGGCTCCCTTCCTGACTAACGAACTAACTCCCTGGCTACGTCTACTGATGAATAAGACACTGATGTCAGTTCGTCTGCTATGAAGTCGTTCACTGACGACCCCTTCGGCCAGGAGAGGTGTTGTATCAGCCTGAACTGCCCTGGCTCCTTCTTTGGCACGATCCATATAGAAGAAATAATCAATTCCTTGATGGGGGAACTGAAAATGGTCCCGCCATGCGCCCTTCGGCTACTTCTTTGAACAGTTTGTCCCTCACTACCCCTCTGTGTGTTTTAGCTGATTTCAAATTTTCGGCCCACCTGGCTGTCCGAGGGCCCTCATAGCCAATTCGAAAACCCTCCCCGAAACCCGCTTTCAATAAATCTGCGTCCTCCGTGAGGGGGTAGGCCGCCAAAAAAGGCTCTAAGCATGCCTGTCTAATGGGAGTATGCGCCTTTCCCCACATTCCCTTGAGCTCCTCAGCCACCCCTATTCCCGCTGTTCTGGTGAGCCCCTTGGTTAAAATGCTGCCCCTGCCCGCTGAAGCCTGGCTCATGGCATTGCACCAATGGGTGCTTGCCTGAGCACTTTGAGCATTCATGTCTGAACTTGCAATATTCCCTGGAACATGTATCCTTGTTAAAATCCCAACATGCCCCTTGCACATTTCCTGTGCCCTTTGCTGCGTATCTCTGAAAGGGGCGGTAAACCAGTGGCAGGCCGCTGGCCGTATAAGTTGTTCTCCCAAACTTCACAGCCCCCATTGTCTGTTGATAAAGATCTGTATCTATCTCCCCCCACTTAGCCTCTGTGTCCCATGCAAGCCTAGCCCTGAACTCCTAATCATAATGTGACCATGCGTATCCCCCATAGGTCAATTCCGCCCGTCTGATCACGTCCATGTATTTGAACAGTGCAATGGATCTGTCCGGGTATTTTTCGCAGTATACGCTGGAGAATATCAAAAATGCCGCCGACCAGTTTTCAATGGTCATGGGCACCCGGGGCCTCTTGGCCAGTTCTAGCTCCTCCTCCTTCGACCCTTCCTTGGCCCTCAACTCTCTATGTAGCAGCTTCAACATATCTACATATTCCCCGTTCCAGATCTTCTCCTTCGTTGACAACATAAGGTGCGCTCCCAGCGGCTTGGTCACTCCCATGTATGGTAGCTGCTTAAGCTTGATCTCGTGGCTCTCCTTAGTCCCGTCTGCCTGTGCCCCTTGGTCCCCCTTTTCTTCCGAAGCTGTCACCTTTTTGGACCCGCCTGCCTGTTCGTCCCTCTGCCCACTGTCGGTCGCCCTCGTCTTCTTCTCGACCCCGACTCCTTCGAGTGACTCTGGACCAACCCCAGCATCATTGACGTATAGCCCCTTGCGCAAGCGCACTTCCCCATCCTCCCCCCCAGCGCATCCGTCCCCCTTGACACTTTCCCCTGTTTGTGACCCGACCCATTTGGCTCCACACCCTTACCTGGCGTCAAGGTCGGCGTCCTCACCGGATCCCGCCGCCTAACCAGTTGCGCGTGAGGTGGCACCACACTGTGTGTCCCGGCACGCCGTTCTTCCCGGTCCATCTGCAACACACTAGGCACAGCATTATTCAGACCCCTCCTGCCTCCCCCCTGTTCCCCCTCGTCCTCTAGGATTTCCCCTTCCTCAACACTATCCTCGTCATAGTCCAGTTGCAACTGTTCCCCTACCCATGGCTCCCTCATGCTGGACTGTGCCGCTTCCCTTCCGCTGCGTATGAACTCTTCCAGGCCCACGCCTGTATCACATTGGCCAGCCTTCCATCTTTCCTCCCCACTCCTGGGAGTGTGCCCGATCCCTGCGCCACCGCCCTTGAGGCCGCATCGACCCACCAGGGTGTGGGCGCCACTGCCCGCGCCTCCGTCCTCCAACTCGCTGTCTCCTGCCGGTCCCACGCTGGGGTCTGGCTGCCCGCTCGGGACAATGCCCACCCATCATCTCGGTGCCGTGGAGCCGCATGCGACTCACCCGAGGACCTGGCCTGGTGCCCCTGCAAAGGAAGAGTAAGGTCCGACATGCCGGGGTTAATGCCCTCACCTGCACCTGGCAGACCCGTACCCCACCGCCAGTAAACCCCCTCCCGCCTCCCAACTTCCCCACCCCATGCCCCCTCCGCCTCAGCCGCACCCACACCCTCTTCCTGCCCCCACCCGACGAATGTCCCCCCGCCGTGACAGGAATCCCCCCTGGCCCTCCCTCCGGCATGAGTATAACGCGGCCGGGGCCCCGTGCCCTTCTCCCCCCTTGTCCCCCTCCTCCTGCTCCTCCCCGTCACTCCACTCTAATAGGGCCGCCAGCCTGGTTGACGCGTGGCCCAACCCTCCCCTTTCTCCGGGGCGGGTGGCCTCCTTTCCCTAACCCCTCCAGCCCCCCCCCCCCCAAGACTCGCCAGCCTGGCCAGAATCGCTGTGATCCTGTCTCTGGCCCAGCCCCCCTCCTCCGACCAGCTGTACCTGAGCCCCTCCGGGGCCCTTTCTAGCCACCCCCCAACTCCAAGGACGGCATCGGCCCTCACCTGACCCCCCTGGCTCCCCCTGGTGGCTGTCTTTGCCTGCCAGTTCCCCCCCATCCCCCTTCTTCTGGAGGGTGCCCCCCCCGGAGGCTGCCCTTGTCCACTTGGTCCCTCCCCCCACTCCCTTCCCTGCCGGGTCTGCCCCAAGATGCGCCTGGCTCCTCCCGCCTCCAGTCCTGGTATCTGGGGCGCCTGTGCCCCCCGTCCCCACCATCCCCAAGCCCCTTGGTGCTCCCTCCTTGGAACCGCCGTCTTGCCCCACCTGGTCCAGGCCTGGTCTGGGGCCCTCCTTCACCCCCCCCTCCCATGCGTGCGCGGGCTCCCGCAGCCCCCGCAGCCTTTAGAGCCATTAGCCCGGCCCCCGCCTGCTCCCGCCACCGCAGCCTTCTCAGCCGTTATTACGGCCCCGCCTGCTCCCGCCTTAAAATCGAGAGCGGGATGCCGCAGGGCGCCCCGCCCCCCCCCCCCTCTCCGCACTCACCGGCTTCTTCCCCTTACGGGTCCGCTGCGGCGAACAAGCCAAAACCGCCGCTGCAACCCCCTCAGACGCCCGCCGCGACAGGCCTCGCAGCGGTGTCCCCGAGCACCAGGTCCTTGCGGCCTGCCTATGCAAGCAGCCTCATGGCCTCCAGCACCCTGGGATCCTCCGCCATCCTTCTCTAAGCTTTTTGTACGCGATGCGATGAAAAGAAGAAAAAACTTTTCCCCAACCCAGCTGCCCAGACCGGCCGCCGTGTCACCTTACTAAAATGGTGACACGGCATCCTAAAATGGCCGGTTTTAATACCACCAGCCCAAGGGTAGCCCAACGAGCCCAATTGGGCTCTGGGCTGCACCAAAAGCCCAATAATCCCCCAGGGGGCAAGCCTCCCGTTGGTCGGCCGCCCCCCCAAAGCCCTATTCTTGCAACTTGACCTTTTGCAATGAAGGTTAACCACACTTTAATAGAGTGGCAGAGTTCAGTTTTGCCACATCTGGCTCAAACGCTCCTGCCTAGCATTACTTACCCTCGATAGGAATATACGGTGACACCAACAAAAGGCAAGACATGGTGGATGCCCAGGGTTCACACTTAAATCGTAGTAAAACACACATGGTGATTCTACTAATTGATATGTAGGTGACAACTGATAATAACTGGCCCTCCGAGATTTCTCTTAAAAGTGGTGGTATCAGCCCCTCATCAAATGCACTTGCAGGTGGACAAACAAGCATTTGCAATGCAATAGGTCTCGCATTTGCGAGAGTTTAAGCTATTGGCATTGTAAATGACAATGCCTTTTATTTATCTGTTTTGATAATTAACACATAAATAAAAGGCATTGTCATTTACAATGCCAATAGCTCAAACTCTTGTAAATGCGAGACCTATTTCATTTCAAAGAAGCGGCCGCCATTGTACCGGGCTGCTTGGAAAGTGAAAGCGCGCATGGCGTGCTGAATGTTGCAGGAAAGCATGTCGTGCCTGCAGTAGGAGAAACTCATTCAAGAAAATAGTGCTTACAGACTAAATAAGACACACCATGTAACAACAGAAGTAAAAGGGCTGGTCCTCATGGGAGGTTACAAATAAAGACAAGGAGGTACTAAGGAGGGACTAACAAGCCTATTAACCCCTTCGATGCTCATGACGGAACCCAGCCGTCATGAGCCACGGGTGGCCTGTGCGCATGACGGCTGGGTTCCGTCACGACCACGCCCGCGATTGGAATGTCCAGCACCGGGCTGGAATTCCTGCCGCAGGCAAGGTGTTAACGAATCAGAAGCCAGCATTTACAAGGGACAATGACACAAGCCAATTAAAAATATGGGTGGGGAGTGGGCGGGGCTTCAAGTCCATACTCAAATACAGCATGCCTCGCAGCGCATGCGCTACCCAGGCTCAACCTAAAAAACTGAAATGTCAAAGCAAGACACTAGCCCCACACATGCTGTTACATGGCACACACATTACCAAGACTCAGCTCCATCACTAACCTGCCCTATGTTATCAGTGTGCCACTGGCAAAAACACCACAAACTGAAGAGAGAGCAGATAATGGTGCCAAAGTAGGACTAATTGGCAGTGATCCCAATATGCTGGAGAAACAGTTGCATGACTGACTGCATGATAATGAATGTGGTGATATCGGCTTGGACAGTCCAACCACAAGTCTGACTATAGTTATTAACTCTTACGGAGAAAGAGCCATGAAAATGCACCCTGGTTGCTAATTTTCAGAACTTAATGCATAGGAACTTGCAGCAGGATTGTGTCACAGTTGAAGACCGTAGATACACTGTGCCATTTAAAGGAGAATGATTTGCAAGACAACAAAAACAGATTATATGAATGACTGAAAAAGAATTGTAGCATGAGGCCTTGCAGGGGAATAGTTCGTCCAAGTTACTGGTACTGATGAACGAAATGAGCAGTCACCTTAGTGTCTGTTGAAGAAGCTGTGAAATCACTAACAGCTGTTTTGGGTTGCGTATGCTTATTGAAACTTAACAGGGATTTCTGAGAAGAAAGAAGACATGCCAAGAAGCAAGCATGGACTTAGGTAGAGAGTAAGATGCAGCAAGAGAATAGGCAGACAAACTGTGTGGCAACTGACATAGAGTCTGCAGTGACACTGAGGAGAAAGGGAGAATCAACAAGAAAAAGGCAGTAGAGGGAGACAAAGAAAACCAGGTTCAAAGGGTAGCAACAAAAAGATAACAATGTTACTTGGAAAAAGACAGGTTGAAGGGAAGAAGGTGAAAATATGCACAGTAATAGATTTATATTACAGTGCTGTGGTTGCACAGTGCTGTGAACAGCGGTCCTTACTGTTATCCTAGTGTTCGATGCTCATTTTGTTTTGTATAACTACTGTTCTGTTCCACTGGAAGGTGTTATTGCATTTTACGGATTTGAATTGCTGTTATTTAATGCAGTGGCGTCATACCAGTGAAATACTGGAAGATCATTGGTGGAAATCAAAGTCGTTATGGATACCCACCTATCTATAATTGAATATTTTGTTAATAGAAAGGTAATTGTATAAACAATAATCAGTTGCTGAGAAACGTTATATTATGTCAACATGAATTCAGCTGTATAAAATAAAATGAATTCAGAATTATCTGATAGCCTCATTCAGAATGCCTGTTTTATGTATATTTTGTGTTACACTTAATATAAGTGAAGAAGGAATCAAAAGAAGAGAGGGGACACAATATTCTTGCCGAAAACATACTCTCACATACCCACAAAAAGTTAATGTTAGAAATTCTTGAACCAGGATTCAAACATGAGAATTCATTAAAAAATCATATAATTTTATAAACAATTTACATTACTCACCATCTATCAAACCCGATAATATCAATGTCATCGGGAAGTAAACAAAGTAGAGAGAGAGACTTTTTGTAATGAAGAGAATAAAGCAGAGACCCAGGGAATGACAGCGAGATCACAGGAAAGAAAAAAAGAGAAATTGACATTCTGAAATAGAAAGATGGATAAAAAGCACAGCAGAAAAAGAGAGGACTGGCAAAGCGAAGGAAGACCACAATAGTGAGTTATGTACACAGACAAAGAATTAAACAAAACACGTGAGCACAAAAGGGGTAAAATGATAGATAGTAATCTAAGAAAACATGGAGGTATCTTACCCCTTCTAGACTCAGACGTTCATCTATGTTGCTGTGTATATGGCAACTACTTGATTACTGCATATTTCTGCCAAAACACAGATCTACTTTTATGTGGAAATGCTGCCACTATACTATGGTATTCCCATATTACCGCAAAAATATTTGTTGTAGCAACGTGGGAAACGTGCACAATCATACTTAATGTTAGCACGTCAGCCCTAATTTTTCCCACCTGAAAAGTAGGTCTTGTTCTAATACCACATGGTTATGATATCACACCCTGATACGTAAGGGGAAAGTATGGTCCTAAGTGGGGAATGAGAGAGAGATAGAGAGAGTTCGGCCTGCTGGCTCTTAGAAGTTTGTTTTGAGCTCAGGGGGCAGATCGCCAGCTGGTAGGGGTGGCGGAGGGTGTGCCATGGCTGCCCCAACCACAGTCCATCTGCAATAACTATACTTTACATTACATATGGTTGGGTTTCACCAAAGGCTTCTGCTGTCATGGCGGGGACACTTTCAGTGAAAAAGCTGCAGTGCTGGCTGTGCCACCATGCCAGTCAGGGCTGGGCAGCATTTTTCCGTTTTTTCAAAGACAAACACCCACAAATCAGTGTGTGGTACCCTGGGAGCTTTCCCCCGATACAAGGGGGATATTACTTGTGTTTTTTTTACCTGCCTGAAACTGCCATGATGTGCCTGCTATGTTGTCGTGGGCAAGCAAAAACACAGTAGACAAGGCACAAAGTGGCCTGCCCTAATTCGGCAGGGCTAACCGGCGACATCTCTGCCATGCACTGGCATGCCCTGAGGGCTGTCAACGGCAGAGCTGACTGAAGCTCGACTAATGAAAACACAGCTGGATCTGACCTCTAAATAAGGGAGTGTAACCAAGAGGTGGGATGCTGCACAACCGTCCAACTCTAAACATGGTCCTTAGTCGAATGTTCTGTGACCCAGGCCAAACCCTGTGCTCAATTTGTGAAAGAAAGGGTGCCAATGACCGAAGTTCTGCTCAGAAGGTAGCGGCCAGTGCTAATAAACGCTCCTGTGCAAAAATGCCAAAGCCGGTAGTCTTTGAACAACTAGCAGACACTTCCTGCCCGTTTTTCCCGCACTTGCAGGTTCCTGCTTTCTGTTTTTGATTGTTTTGCTGTCTTTTGCTTCCTTGATCTTTCCGATATGTGTTTTTCCCTCTCCTGCACTCAGTAAATATCTGATACGGGGAAAAATAATTGTCAGTCCCCGGTTCCCAAAGATAAGTGCCAGTGCCCTTCACCAGCAACCACCAGCTCAAATTAAGCACTGTCCGAACCATGCTGTCAGGACCCTTATCCAAAGGCTGCTGTACAGAAAGCACACTTGCATTTTCGAGGATTTTTCTAATAATGGTAGCTGGAAGTGTTGAAGGACATTTTGGCCCACAAACCTGTTTTTTTATTTTTTAGGGAAGGACACATGGGCGTATACATGTCTGCATTTCCTGAATGGACCTTTAGTATTTGTAGACTGCCACTGACTATTGATATTCTAGTGTTTAAAATAATTTCAAAATATTTTAAAAAAACGTATTTATTTTAATAAAATCCCAGTAAAGGGCAAGGGTAGAGTAAGAATCAGACCCGTTCACGAATTTTAACCTACAAGATGGTACAATTAAATCAGTGCATCCATCACTTAGTACTGTTAAATTAAAGTGCAATCGAGCTAAAATGGTAGTTATAAATCAGGGTACTTAACTGAATAGTCATTTCCTGCAGGATTATGACTACGTGGGTAATGCCATTTAGTATACTCATGACTAAAATTTTATTCTAATAAATATAGTAATCAATGGGGAGCTCCTTGCAGTGAAAAGATTAGGTGGTCCAGTTTTTATCCTGGGGTATCGTCCTGGGCATACCGATTAACATCCATATACATCATGTACATGCTGTATTTTATTTGTATATACACTTCGCCGGAGCCTCTACTATGTGGCTCTTAATCACCACGCACACCACACACACAAAGTGGGCAGATCCCCTCCTAGAGGCCAATGAGAAGTATGGCTGAGTGGACCACACAGCCAAAATACACATGACAAATTACTATCTATAGTACAAATATATATATTTGTACTATAGATAGTAATTTGCCATGTGAATTTTGCCACTGTCTACGTCTCTTTGTCACTGTCTGTCTCTTTCCGCATCAACCAGGTTTTCTCACTATTTCCTTATCATTAGATGGGTTGTTCTTAAGTTCTATCATTTAGCTAAGCACAGCGGTTCTGTCTTAAATGCTTTATTTCTAATAAATGTGCACAAAAAAACCTGAATCTCTACAGATGCACAGAGTAACCAAGCTGGTGCCACCATCTAGACATATCTGACATAACCTGCCGAGGTATTTCTGACAAGTACATTCAAATATGATGGATAATCAGCTGGGGAGCAAGACTTCCATTACAATAGGCCTAGGCTGACCCCGCTCCCAACGACTAGATGCTCTCTCACTTGGCATTCGCACAGAGACCTAGGAGACCTTTGGCAGGGACCTAGATCTGAGCTACATATCGTTCTACCACAACTAATCCTCTAGTTAAACTACAGCTCCTTTAATTGATTTTACTTGTTACTACAGTGGACACAGTATCCTCCAAATGTAGCTGTAGATCCTTGGATTTATGTTTTTAACTTCATAATCGTATTTATGTTCTGTGCTTCACAAGACATCTTAGAATTTAGACTTAAGGTTTACTCCAGTAATAGGTGTTTAGTACCTGTGTGCATCAATCAATCAATTGATCAGTAGATTTGTAGAATGCTTCTTGTCAACCGTGAGGGTATCGAGGTGTTGGCAGGGTCCAGTTGATTAGCCGAACAGCCAGGTCTTCAAGGACTTTCGGAACTCTGAAAGAGGGAGGTCTGGAGATGAAAGAGTAGCTCGCTCCATGTCTTTACTGCCAGGTAGGAGAAGAAGAAACCTCTACATCTGCTACGTTGTATGCAGGGGGTGAGGGTTAGACAAATGGACGTGGAGGTATCCGGTGGGCTGATGGCAGTTCAAGCAGTAGTTTAAGTAGACAGGTCCACAGTTGTGAAGGGCCTTGTATGCATGGGCCAGGAGTTTGAACTGACATCTTTTCTGTACAGGGAGCCACCGGAGTTCCATTAGGTAGGCGGTGATGTGGGTTCATCTAGGTAGATCCAGGACGAGTCTGGCAGCAGCTTTTTGTATGGTCTGTAGTCGTTGGATGAGGTGAGCTGCGATCCCTGCATAGAGAGCGTTGCCTTAGTTCAGTCGGCTGGAGATGAGGGCCTAGGTGATGTGCGTCTTGAGTTTTGGGGCTAGCCATTTGAATCTCTTATGAAGCATGCAGAGGATGAAGAAGCTGGAGGAGGAGACTGGGTTGACCTGAGTCATCATGGTTAGCTTATTTTCCAGAAAGAATCCTAAGTTCCTAGTGTGGTAGGAGTAGGTCCAAGTTCTGAGAGCCACCAGGATGCATCCCATGGGGAGCTTTTGTTTCAAAAGATCAATACCTCTGTCTTGCTTGTGTTGAGCTTCAGGCAGTTGTCCTTCTTCCAGTTGGCAACGTCTGTCATGCAGTTGTGGAAATTGGTCTTGGTGTTCATGGTGTCTTTGGAGAGGGAGAGGGAGAGGATGAGTTGTTTTTTTATTTTTATTTTTTTTTATTGAAGAAAAAAAAAGAAGGAGGCATTATTAAACACAGCAGAGTGCCTACAACCCTGGGGCCGGCCGCCAATTTCTTTAATACACACTTTACATCAGCACTGCCCACATCCCGGAGGCCGGGCTTCTTCGTGGTTAGGTGTTATTATTCCAGGCCTTATACCAGGTGTAGTCACCGCACTGCAATGAAATCAATTAAAGCTCCATGAGTGTATACTTGTATATATGCATGTACACATTTTTCTATTTTAGTTTCCCCCCCAACAAACTAACCAACGGAAGTCAGTGCAGTCGTTCCCAGTTAGGCCCTTGGATCTCGTACGCGCACATTGCCACAAGGCCCTGCTGTGGTCGCCCATTCACCCTAACACTTCCCCATCATCGTCGTATCCCTTCGCTGTTCCCGCATACTAGCCTGGACTCTTCTGACCACCTGATCCCTGCAGTGTCCAATCCGCGGGGTCCGTCTAGAGCGCCTAGTTAATTAGAGTCTCTATGTCGCCAGAGCGCTAGTACCTTCCTCTGCCCCGGACTCTGCCGGGGGACCTCTGCCCTCTCCCTTCAAATATGCAGTGTAGAGACCCCAGAAATGTTTCGGTCTGCTCCGCGGCGGGAGCAGTTCGCTAAAGTTTTCCGATTGAGTGCTGCAATAAAGAACATCCCGTGACCATTGCGATACTGTAGGCAAAGGACCCCGAAGCCAACACATTGCCACTCTGCGCTTCGCCAATAGCAGACCCAGATCCACCAGCCTACGAGCTGCCTTCGGCAATAGTTTAGTGTATCCCAGCAGTGCAATCGCCGGTTCCGGAGGAATCTCCAACTCTACAACCGTGCTTATTTCTCGAAATATTTTTTCCCAGTATTGGAAAACCCCTGGGCAGCCCCATGCTAAGTGTACAAAGTCCGCCCTCGGAAAGTGGCATCTCTCGCATGTAGCGTCCTCCCTTAGGCCGTACCTATACAGTCTATCTGGCGTATAGTACACTCTGTTGATGAATTTAAACTGTATCAGTCTGTGCTTGCCGTGCAGTGATACACGCTTTATGTTAGCGCAGCAGTATAACCACATATCATCACTAATAACCATGTCCAGGTCGCTCTGCCAGGCCAGTCTGGCCTTGGTGTAGTGGTGGGCCCTCTGGGACATTGCCAGTTTATATATGTTGGTGACTAGCTTGCGGGGAGACTTAGTCTTAATGAGATACGAAAGCTCTCGTACCTCGGGGGGTTCAGCCATGTCCTCCCCGAGCTGTTTACGCAACGCCGTGTGCACCCTGTGGAACTGGAAACGTTGCAGCAGAGTGGTTGCTTCTATCGTGGTCGTAACCTCTTCCCATGTTTTGGCCACGCCGTCCGAAAACAGGTCTCCCACTTTGTTAATGCCCAGTGCTCGGAGCGCCCTGATGACACCTTTGTCGCGACAGGGGGTCAGCCAGACCGCCCATTCCACAAGCATTTCCGGTGAATATAACAGCGCCCCCGCCTGCTGTTGTAATAAACAATGCCATGCATGCCGTGGTGCGTTTAGAGAGTCGAGGATCCCTGTTCTACGATCCGCCGTCTCGAAGATGATTGCTGGGAGGGGCACAGAGTCCGCGAACAACCTCTCAAGTCTGAGATATGGGATATTGTCAGCGCCATGTATCCAGCTATGCGCCTGTGCGCCCTGCGCTGCCCTGTAGTATAGCTCTAAATCTGGCGCGCCCAGTCCTCCCATGTGATATGGCAATTTGAGGACCCGCCACTGGACCCGTGGCTGCTTGCCCGCCCATGCCAACCTCATCAATGACTTATTGAGCCTGGCGAAAAAAGAGCGCGGCAACACTATCGGCACATTTGCAAACAGGAATAGGAATCTGGGCAGCACTACCATCTTCATTATCGATACTCTCCCGATTAAGGATAGTGGTAGCCCAATCCAGGTTTCGACATCGTCTTCTAGTTTATCTACCGCCGTTCCGTAATTTTCGCGGAAAACTATTTCTGAATCCGAGTGCAGTCTGATGCCGAGGTACCGGACCGCTTCGTCAGACCACTGAAGAGGGTACTCCATTTCAAATGGAGAGGTGGACTGGGTGAGCGGGAAAGCAATAGATTTCGACCAATTGACCTGTAACCCGGAGAGAGCTCCGAAGTGTACCACCTCTCGCAGTACCGGAGAGAGACTGGTTTCAGGGTCCCTGACATAAAGCAGGGTGTCATCCGCATACGTCGATACCACAATCTCGTAGGTGGGAAAACGGACGCCTCTGTGGCTGTGGTATTCCCTAAGGGCACATGCCAGGGGTTCCGCAATTAATGCATACAGCGTCGGTGACAGAGGGCAGCCTTGGCGAGTTCCCCTAGCAATAGGGATGGCACCCGTAACCAGGTCCCCCAGGCGAATACGCGCCGAGGGGGCATTGTATAACACCCCGATCATTTGCAGGAAAACCGGGCCTAGTCCCATTCTTGTCAACACGAGCCGCATAAAAGGCCACTCTACCGAGTCAAAAGCCTTCTCCATGTCTAAGAAGACAGCAATAGCCTTTGTGTCCTGCCGGACATGTTGTATTGCGCCGAAAACCGTGCGGAGGTTATAATTGAGATTTCTGTCCGGGACAAATCCAGCCTGCTCCGGGGCTACCAATTCCGAAGTCAAAAGGGCCAGTCTGTTGGCCAAGATCTTCGCAAATATCTTAGTGTCCACGTTTAGCAAGGAGAGCGGTCTGTAGGACCCGCAATCCTCCAGGGGTTACCCGGTTTGGGAATGGCTACTAATATGGCTTCCCTCATTGTCTGGGGCATCTGTCCGGCTACGCACATGTCATCAAATAATACTGCTATGTGTGGCAGAAGTAAGTCTATGAAGGTCTTATAAAAGTTCACAGTAAGTCCGTCTGTCCCCGGGGCACTATTCGTCCTCATTCCCGACAGGGCTTCAATTATCTCATCTCTTTCTATGGGAAGAGATAAGAACTCGCGGTGCGTGTTTGACAAGAAGGGTAACTGAATATGCTCGAGGTATTCTAGTATGTCCCCGTCCATGTCAGACAAGCGTGATGCGTAAAGGTCCGAGTAGTACTGCTTAAATCTGTTAGCAATATCTTCTTCCTCTGTTAGTAGACCTCCCCCCTCCGATCGTATCCCACCAATGGCGGTCTTACCCCTTCTTGCTTTTAACATATTGGCCAGCACAGATCCCGGCCTATCTCCCTCCCCATACGTGCGAGCTGTAGCATATTTCCCTAGGTGCTGCACCTCACTGTCCGCTGCCTCGTGATACTCCTCCAATAGTGCCTTCATGGTGTCGCTGGAGTTCTCATCCATGCCTGACTGCTGATTGGCCTCCAACTCCCCCAATTTGCGCTCCAGAGTCGACAACCTCTGTCGGATATCACGAAGCACCCCAGAGTGCCTGGACATGGCCTCCCCCTGATATACACTTTAAAAGCTTCCCATATTGTCTGGAAGCTGTCTACTGACCCTATGTTGGTGGCGAAGAATATTTCTATCACTTCTGCCATAGCCTCCTTGAAAAGGGGGTCAAGCAATGAATAAGGCGGGAAGCGCCATGTAAATGGTGGAATTGTTTTCTTAGGAGTGGACACAACCAACAATATGGGCGAGTGATCCGATAGTGTGCGCGGCAACACCTGGCAGGAGCGAATCTGGGACCGCAGAGGCGTCGACACCAGCCAATAATCAATGCGTGTGTGTAGGTTGTGATACGCAGAATAATGTGTGAAACCGCCGACCGTTGGATGCAATTCCCTCCACGCGTCCATGAGGTCCATACTGATCATGGCTCTCTCTACAGCTCTAGCTGCGGCCGCTGGACTCCTGAACTGTCCTCCCGACCTATCCAAGCACGGGTTCCGCACCAAGTTGAAGTCCCCACCCCAGAGTATGTGCGTCGCCCCGTACCCACTCACAGTGTTTGCCAATGTGGCGAAGAACTCCGGGCAGTCATAATTCGGGCCGTATACATTCACAAGCAGCAGGTCCAATCCCCTACCCTGGCATCTAGAGAGCACAAACCTGCCCCCCGAGTCCGCCTTCAGCAATCTCAACTTGTAGTCAGATCTAGGATTAACCCACGTCAACACCCCCCTGGCGTGTGTCGTGAAGCCTGCAACGTTAACGTTCCCTACTAATCCCCTAGAGCGTAGCATAGGGCTCTGTATTGGAAGATGAGTCTCCTGTAGGAGAGCGACATCTATTTTGTGCCTAGTGAAATAGTTCAGCACTTTGCGAAGTTTGCGGTGGTCGTTGAGGCCCCTCACGTTCCATGACATTGCTCTAATGGCGTCTATGGGTCTGTGGCCTGTGTCCTCCCTAGTCGTGACCATCTTGTCTATCGTGCGTCGTATAGTGTCCTAAGTCCTGGGGTCCGTGCATATATGGCATCAAACAAAACATCGTGTTTGCACTATCTGACTTCCTTAACGAAAACACCCCTTCCCTTCCTACCCCTCCCCTCACCCACAGCTGACCTCCCCCAACTCGGTCGCGCAGCATCCCTAACAGGGACCTCCCACACCTCCCCCCTCCCACTCCCAACTCAAATAACCAAAGTGGTGTTTGTCACTTACAGGCGGAGGTCGCTCTCTCTCAACTAACAATTGAGCGTCCCTACTCCCGCCCACTGACTGTTGTCATCTTACCCTCCACTGAACCTCAATCCACAACTAAGAGTGCAATTGCGTGAGAGCACGGTCCGGCGCCGCGTACCTATCGGCCCCGGGCCTCCCTCCATAGGGCCCCCGCAGTAGGCACCGATGCCTCGCCAATACCTCTAGACTGCTTGGGGGTTTCGACATACCTGAATACAATGTAAGTTCCCGGAGTGGGTATACAAATCTGAATGTCTTTCATTGTCCGCCCCAACATTGCGTTTTGTGCATCTCTACCTCGCTCCCCCCCCCCGAGCCCCCAAGCCCCCAAGCCACGTGATACTTATCAAATGCCTGCGGCCCGTCTGATCTCAGTCTTGTTCTTCGAGTGACCCCCCAGCCGCTTCGTCAAGTAGCTGGTGCTCCGGGCTCTTCCGCTGTTCCCTTGTCCAGTCCTTGAGCGCTTTCTGTAAGGCCTTCGGGTCCACGAAAATGTGCGAGCGGCCTTGTCTATTCACCCGTAGCTTGGCTGGGTACAGCATTGCATAGTCCAATCCCAGCTCCCGTAGTTGTTTTTCATGGGTACAAACTGGCGTCGTGCCTCCTGCACTCGCGCTGTGAAATCCGGGTAGAGCGAAATGATCGACCCTTCATATGGAAGAGTCTGTTTGTCTCTAGCTTTCCTCAACGCTGCATCATGTCCCGGTAGTTTAGCAATTTTGCTATGATTAGGCGCGGCGGGGCTCCCGGCTGGGGTCTGGGCCCCAGGGAGCGGTGCGCCCTCTCCACCACAAACATGTTCGAAAATACCTCTGCTCCCAGTAAGTCGATCAGCAGCTTTTCTACAAAGCGTTCCATGTTGCCAGTTTGTGTCGTTTCAGGCAGGCCCGTGATTCGTAGATTACATCTACGCGAGCGGGCTTCGAGGTCCTCGGTTTTGTCTTGCAACACCTGCATGATCCGCCCCATCTTTGTATGATCCGAGTCCAGTGTTGTCTGCGCTTCTTCGACCTCTGTGAGCCGACGCTCGGACATGTCGAGTCTCTCTGCGTGCTTGTCCAGCCGCTCCCCCATTCTGTCCATCCGATAGGAGAGTGCGTCGATTTTCGTGCCTAGGGAGGAGATACCAGTCTGCAACCCTTTCTCCATGGATAACAGCAGGCTGCGCAGGTCCGGCTCGACTCCCGTAGGGGGAATGGGTCTAGTTGCCTCCTCCGCCGTGGGGTCATGTGACTTAGAGCGCTGTTGTGCGAAGGACAGCTTGGGCTGAGACTTGTCCGTTCTACCCATCTCTTCCTTTTCAGCGGGGCGTCTAAGCGAGAGACGTCGCGTAGTATCCCTTCAGCGCGCAGCTACCAGATGCTAGATCGCGGGTTCCCCCCGTAGTCAGCTGCGCTCCCGTCCTCTCTCCTGGGGTCGCTGTTATGCGATGACACCCCTAGTTGTCGTTTCCGGGTGCCTGACTTGCCCCAACGCGGCTCCAGAAGTGTGCCGCACTCTATCCTTGCTCTCTTTCGGGGGTGCGTTCGCCAACGATGCGCCCGCTTAGCCTGTCGCTATCCGTAATCGTTCCGCAGTCACAACCGTGTGCCCTTCCGCAGCTTTTGCCGTGGGTCAGCCGGGCGTCCCTCTTCAGGCCCCTTCGTCAGAGGACCGTCTCCCTCAGGGGTGCCCCTTACCACTCCAGGTTACCGGGTCCCGCACCCCGAGTTGCAGGGTGCACCGCTCTCCCCCAGATAGTCAGTTTCCCCGCTAGCACTGTCCGTTAGCTCTGCTGGCACCCCTAGTCCGGCCTGGTGCGCACAAGGGGGGGAGCTTCACCTGGCTCAAAGCTCCACAGCTGTACCCCACGTGGCGTCTCCCACAGGACCTTCGCAGCGGCCTCACCAGGCACCCCTCCTGCCAGGCACCACCACACCGTCGATCACTCCGCGCCCGACCTCTTCGTTGCTGGTCTGCAGAGTCAGGGTGCACACCACCCCCAGCTGGCACGCTCCTTGCACCTCCGCTAGTGTCTTCCTGCTCTGTATGCTGCCTACTCGCCTTCCTCTCGCCAGCCCAAACACCACTGACCGGCAACCCACTGTGCAATCGCGACAGCCTCCAAAATGGCGGCAGCACTCAGGCACCGGCTGCTATATCCTGCACCGCTCCCACGTAATGCCCGATTCGTCCACTTGCCTTGGCTGCCGCAGCCAGGATCACTCGCACTGTCTCCCCACAGCCGTTCCCCTCAGGGTCTTCAAAGCGACCTCAGTCGCACTGCGCACTCGAGAGGGGGGGGCACGGGGAGGGCCTCCGCCTCCCGCACCGTCGGGCCCCACAGCAGGGACCCCCGCCGCACCGGCACCAGCCCAAGGACCTTCCTCGTGTAAAGCAGCGCTCCGCTGCCAGCTCCCGGTTTCTTCTCCAGGGACCGCACGGGCCCTACTTTTGTTGTCCCACGGGCCCGTCCGTCCCAGCCGCACCGCGCCGCACGTCCAGTGACGCACCTCTCACCCAAGCTCAGGGATCCACGGCCTCTCGCCGCGCCCTACTGCCGGCGCCGTATCCTGGGGTCGGAGGGGTTTTGGGAGACCGGCAGAAGGTCCACACACAGCCGCGGCGCTCCAACGTCCCGGCAGCAGTTCACTGACGACACTTCAGTGGAGGGTGAGCAGGATTATTTGCGGATTGGTGGTCGGTGTGCCGGAGCCCGAGACTCAGGCAGCCATTTCCTCTGCGAGCCAAGCTCCGCCTCCTGGAGAGGATGAGTTGTGTGTCGTCGGTGTAGGACCATTATGTTGAGTCTATGGGTTTTGACGATGCTGGCCAGAGGTGTCGTATACGTTTTGAAGAAGGTGGGACTGAGCGAGGATCATTTGGGTACTCCACAGATCATTTCCTTGGGTATGTAGATGAAGGGGGGAAGGTGGACTTTTTGCGTTCTTCCAGTGAGGAAAAAGGCGTTCTATCTGAGAGTGGCTCCTTGGATGCCTATGTTGTGCAGCCTTGTGATGAGTGTGTGGTAGGAGACCTTATCGAAGGCTGCTGAGAGTTCTTGGAGGATCAGAGTTGTAGTTTCTCCTCAGTCGATTAGGGCTTGTATGTCGTGGGTAGCCTCTATGAGGGCTGTCTCAGTGCTGTGGTTGCAGCGGAATCTGGATTGGGAGGAGTCGAGTAGGAGGTTCCATTCCAGATGTAAGGAGAGTTGTTGGTTGATGGCTTTTTCTAATACTTTGGCCGGGAGCAAGGAGATCGGTCAGTAGTTGTTGAGTTCACTGGGGTCTGACGATAGTTTCTTTAGTAGGGCATTGACTTCTGTGTGGTTCCAGTCCTCACGAATGTGGCTATGGCAAATGAGGTGTTGAGCAAGGTGGTGAGTATGTGGCTGATTCTGGCTTCGCCTAGGTTGAAGATGTGGTGTGGGCATGGGTGGTTGGGGTCCCCGAGTGGACCTAGTTCATGATGGAGGCAATGTCATGTGTCATCAGTAATGGCATTCTGGAAAGAGGCTTCCATACATCAAAGCAGAACTGTAGCATCCACAATGCAGTGTCCCATACTGTTCCTTTACAGGATTACAACTGTATAGAGGTCCTAGCATGTATCCAGTCTACTTCAGAGAGGAATGTCTGAAATTGGCTGTGCTGAGATATGAACCCATGTCCTACATATTTATGGGAATTTATGGGCCGGTTTGTTAATCAACCCAGCTATTATATCTGCAATTCACGACCAAGAAGTGGTGCTGTCTGCTGTCACAAGGTTGGCGGTTAGGCAGTTTTAACCATTTGTGCTTTTCCCTGGCTCCAGGCTTCAAGGGGAGGTTCAAGCAAGAGTCACCATTTGCAACCAGAACATACGTTTTTAAACTTATCTGCTAGCAGCTAAATGGGAAACGTGGTTGAGTGTAATGGCCTCAATTAGCCCTCCAGCACTGGGGTGCTTGACAGTCACTAAGCTTAGATGTAGAGATGGACACTCCTGCCTGTCCCTCGCCTGCTTCATTTCCATTTCATTTAGGTGCATGAGCTGGCTGAAGGAGCCAGGCTTTCTGTACCCAGGTGCTGCTCTAAACGCAGAAAAGGCTACTAATAGTCTGAGGAAGAAAATGGCCTCTGCAGTTTTCTACTTCTGCCTTAGCTGTAAGATCAGCAGTGAGAAAAGTGACTTTTGTATATTGACTTTTTGATACTACAAGCTAATCTCACCATCAATGTTTGCACTTTAAGAGCAATGCTTGAAGTAAACTGGTAAACCCATCAGCAACTTCTACAGACTTTCTAGCAGTTGTCAAGAAACAGCTGCTGATGTCACTCCTTCTTTATCTTCTTAGGTACAACCAGCTGATATTCTGTACCAGCACACGACATAAGCTATTTGGATGTTCATGTGCCTCCAGGGAGAAATTCCAAAGATGTGGAAAAAGACAAGGATGTAAAAGAACTCTTTTGGATAAGATAGCTAAACAATGTTAAAATACCCAAGAGTGCAACTCAGAAGGAGTGGCCTGAAATGAACCGGAGCTGACTGCAATGTGCAAGTAGAATCAACAGGATAACGTTTGGAACAACAAAGGGAAACTCTGAGCTTCTGTATTTCACTATTCCCTGAGCTATCCTGCAAGATCCCTGTGTTAGCCAGCCCTCCTGGAAGACTTCCTTTGACCATGTTATCATCTGACACTCTGAGCTCAACAAAAGCCTATGAGTCCCAGTTCAGACTCTTTTGTCATGACCAACTGCCTTGTCACACCTGATCTTGGTGCGGGCCTTGCTAGGTCCCCCTGTCCTCCTGTCCCACTTAGAGCATTTGTAAACAGACGATTGATGTTCACTGATCCCTTTGTCTATGTTTTTCTTTTAAAAAGAATACCGCTGCGCCACAATATGAGAGGCCTGTGAAATGCTTCCAAACCTTGTCATCCTCACAAGTGGTAGGTTCTGGTACAACTTTGGTAGTTTCAGTCAGGGATTACGACTGATCATGAGGCACTGTGCGAGGAGCTGGTATGTGCATCAAATACAAACATTGCGTATTAAGCGTATGCCCTTTAGGATTTTCTTTGAGTAAATTCAGTTTTTATAAATAATTTTGATCAAATTTCTTTAAAAATGCATAGTTAGCCACGACTTTATCTGGTTTTGAAATCCTCCAATCGTTCGGTAATTTGGTCTTCAAATCTTTCAAGGGTTGACAAAGTTACAACCTGGGGCCGTATTACACATTATCACTGTTTGCACCCGGTGCACCTTTCAAGGTTCGCCCGGCGCAAGCAGTGATAATGTGCCCCATTATGGTGTATGCGCTGCCCCCAGGGCAGCCGCGAACTCGCGCTGTCCCCAGGGCAGCATATTCATGTGAAAACACGAAGCAGCCGCTGGGAGCAGCTGCTCTGTGTTTTCACAGTGCAGGCGGCACCCGCCTGCACTTTCAAAGGGAATTAGAGATCCCATTGCAGGCGGGTGCAGTCAGTCAGAAAGTCCCATGGACCCCCCCCAGACATCCCCTTGCAGGCGGGTGCAGTCAGTGACTGCATCCGCCTGCAAGGGGATGTCTGGGGGGGTCCATGGGACCCCCTTTACCCCTGCTGTCAGAAGGCGCACTGACAGTGCGCCACCTTTTAAATGATGCACTGTCACTGCGCCTCCTGAGGGCTTCTTTGACTCTGCGCCCGCGTCTGTAATATGGCGCGGGCGCAGAGTCAAAGGAATTCCCTCATTTGCATAGGGCATACCCCTATGCAAATGAGGGAATGCCCTCGGTTGATAGCGCTGGCACTTTAAGTGCGCCAGCGGTATTATAGAAGGGGACACACAAGCGTCTGTGTCCCCTTCTATAATACCAAAGTGCCCCGGGGGCGCGCAAAGCGGGCGCAAACGCCTGTTGCGCCCCCGGGGCACCATCTGTAATACGGCCCCAGATGTGCTTCAGGGGCGTAACAATAGTCCCCGCGGCCCCCGCGGTGCGGTGGGGCCCCGAGCTCCATGGGACCCCCTCTGGCACTGTGCATGGCATGGGAGACTGGTAATAGGGATCTTAAGCGGCGTTGCTCTACAAGTTACGTGGGAGTCGGCAGCAAAAGTAAAATACCAGGAAAATGCTCATCACAGAGCTGGCTGTCTGTATTACTATCAAAAACATTCCTCGAGTTTTTTGGGGGATGGTGCAACTACACATGTGCCGGGTGGGCGTGTGGAGTGATTCGCCTTTGAGGCAAAGTCCGGCTTAGTGATGTCATGATGGTAGGCGTGGCCATTTTATGCATTGTTCTACTGGGGCATTGGCTGATGTGGCCCAAGACGGGATAAGTACAGCAGAGCGACAGGCATGGCAAGGAAGGTCAATGTAGAGTGTGGCAACCGCATGCACGATAGAGCAGTCTCCACCCGCCCTATGGTTTAGTTGCTGTGAGATGACAGAATGAAGGAGGAGTCCTGCAGCGACTTCTGTGCACATGTAGCCCCTTGGTCAGAGACGGGCCGCTTGCGAGTGCACTTTTCTTCTGTTCTGTCGGCACTTTGGTGTCTTTTTATCCTGCGTGAAAGGCCTAGCAAGTGCAGGACTTTGCTGCTGAACTGGGAACTTGGATTAGAGTTACAGTGTCACACCCCCCTTCATTCATTTGCTCCTGATGATCAAACATAGGGAGAGCGCTATACAGGGATTTAAGTGGGCCGGGTCTCACTGGTGCAGAGCACTGGCAGTTTTTTTGAAGGGAGGCTCGAAACGGGTCTCTATCGGGCTCTCTTTGTGCCCTGGCACAGGCGGTCCGTTTTTTTTCCAGACTGCAGTGACAGCAGGCACATCGATGTGCGCTTGCTCACACTGCTCACTTCTCTCTAGTGGAGAAGTTACAGCATGATGTCATGCCAGGTGAGCGTTGTAGGGAAAGGGAAATCCTTTAAATTTAGTCATTTCCTCTCTGGATTTCCCTTCTCTTTTTGAAACTCAGGAGCCGCAACATTGTCGTGGTGTTACCAGGGCTTTAAGTGGAAGCTTTTTCAATATTATGTACAAGCCATAGTTGCTGCTTATTTATCTTATGTAACTAACAACCATTGACAAAGCCAATAGTCCTGACTTGTTGTAGGTATGATGTTACTTGTTGTATTATATATCTGGATGCATTGACAAAAACAGCAAAATACAAGTCTGGCCGCACACTATGCTAAGCACAGATTTTTAGCTTACGTGTTTTAAGCCACGCCCTTAATTGCATTGGCCACACCCCTTTGAGAGCCCCCCCAGTTTTTTCATCTCACTTAAAGCCCTGGCGCTATAAGAACCTTGTGTCACTTTTAAGAGCTGTTAAATCCTGACCCCAGGCCCTGGATGACTTACTGACTGGGAACTCATCAGCAGTGCATAACTGGCATTGTGGCAGCTTGGACTCCAGGAGAGGTGCGCATGTCCATGTGAAGTCAGGTGAGAAATTCCTTTATCACTATGTGACGCCACCCTCATTGACCACAATTTGAAACCAAATAGGAGGCCTAATATTACCTGCTGTTGACAAAGGCTCACATTTTTTTACTTTATAAGCATGTATTAAGGATTGAAATAAACTGTTCTAGAGACAGCTACCCATCTCTATGTCCGATATTAGAACACAGAAATATAAAGTGATCTCATGACACCTGCAATACCTTTTTTATAGCAGGCTGCTCGGCCGTTAGCATTCTGCGTATCTGGGCTTGGTATTTAATTTTTTTGATAACCATAAGCCAACGAGTCACAGAATGCAATATGCTTCAAGTTTGGAAAAAAGTGCAGAATAAATACTTTTTCGTTTTTACAATTTACTGCTGGCTGGCAACTTTGCATATGATAGGTCTCCCCCACAAAACTGCCCCCGTCCCTGATTATAGTTCTGACATACTAGACCACTTTCCTACTCTGGGGTTATAGCAAGCTGCACAGATTTCCTTGATGTCACCTTCTTTGCTGACTGAGATTCGTAGAGGAGTCCCAACATCAATGCAAATCCGGAGTTGCCAAATAATAGATTTGTGACACATGAGGTGGTCACGGCTGAGGTGTGTGTGTGTTCATGTGTAGCTGTCTGTGGGTAGCAGTCTATATATGTAAAAGAAAGAGAACTCCTTTCCCTCACCGTCCTGACTTCTCTTTCCTTTTTCAGTGACTCCTTTACCTCCTCAGCGGCTTCTCTCTCAATCATTCTCCTTCCACTACATGTGTAACTTTCAGTCACTCCCACATTCCTGTGAAGGCCCACACTGCACACCTGTGGGCTTCGCTCCCAAAAGTAAAATAAAAGAGATACTGCAAAGCAAGGGAGCTCCAAGATGTTGGGAGGTCTATATATGAGCAGAGGGGTTTTTCTGAAATCAGTGGGTGCTACAGGCCAAAACTTAGATGAATTGCTTGAGCTTTGCCTGGGCCTTAGTACTATTTGGTTTAACTTGGGCTTCTTGAAGTACATTACCTGAGCTCTGCCAGTGTTTCAGTGCTTGAGCAGCAGTGCACTGATACAGAGCATGGCAGCAGTGCATTTACAGAGCTTTGTTTGAAGTTGAAGTACTTGTTTACAGTGTGTGCATTTGTAGAGCTTTGTGTAGTGTGTGAAGCACATTTGTTTAAAGAGCAGTATGTGATTGCAGTTATTGGTTTAAGCTAGGGCATTTGGCTTGAAATCTTGTTGGTGCCCTCATCCAGTTTGGCCCTCACCCCTCCCAATCAATTTTTGCAATCCATGCATTTTCTGAGCAAATACCTACCATGACTAAACACAAACTCCATCGCTGTTGCCTTCAGAGATTTCACAGGTGTTGAGACACATGCTTTCCATGTATTTGGGCATGTTCCCTCTCCTTGAACATGTTCCGTAATACTTGAAAGTGCATCTTCCTGTACCTGATCCATCTGTCTTCACATTCTTCAATTGATTGGACATGCTCAAATTCACTAGATATGTTCACTTGCCTTGTAACCGTCCCATCCCTATGGAAATGTTCCTGAGAGCTGACATTCTCTCTATGCCTACCTGTCCTCACTTTCTGCGGTTATGCTCCTTGATATTTCACCCATGCCACAGGATCTCTTCTCCACTAGAACACCATCATTCTGATTTGACATGATCATTCCCCTTGAACTTGCACTCTCCCTTCCTCTCTTTGAAAGAGTGAGTCTTTTTTCTTGATGGGTACTCTCTCTATGCCCCTGTACCTGATCCATTGTGTCCCCTGCATTTCAATCACCTAAAACTTTACGATGTTTCTGAACTTTTCCCTCAATTCTAGACAGATATTCCTTGTGCCAGAATCCCTCCAAATGTGGTCTCTGATGTCTCCTGCTTCCTTTGGGAAGCTGCTTTTATCCATAGACAGATGTTCTATTCTCTGTGTGTAAGTCATTGTGCGTCTGTGTCTCTCTTGTCAGATTAGAAGCCATTTGTGTGAAGTGTTTGATTGTTTTTTGATTGTTTTTTCTCTGTTTCTCCTAAATCTTGGAAGACTTCCGAATGAATAGGTATAACATTCAAGAGATGAAGTGTTAGAAATTGAGTTTCTGGTTGGCTAAGGTATGCACCCAAGTCAGGCAGAACCCACCACTCTAGTCAGGATAAGGGAGTTACACACCCAAGATAACCCCTGCTCACCCCCTTGGTAGCTTGGCAGAGGAGTCAGGCTTATCCCAGTGGCAATGTGCAAAGCGTTTGTGCAACACACACACACCAGTGACGCACTACACACACTACAAAAGAGACTCTACTCAGTAGTATATAAAAATATCCCCTTTATTATATATAAACAAATTACATAAAAATCACATAAATCACAATCAGTTTGCCAACTAGGCAACTATCATAAGCATAACAGAACATTGTAACACACACTTTTAAGTTGCTTATCACATAAAATCACTTCCACTGCAAACCGGACACTGTTCTACGGTCTTCAGAAGGGGAAAAGAAATAACAGTTATCACCATCAACAATGCCCACGTGTAGCAAAGGTGCCAATGATCCTTGAGCACACAGTTCCGGTGCGAGGTTGTTGTTTCAGGTAATCGGGCTGCCTGCCCGTACACGACAGCAAAATGCAGGCAAAAAAAGAAAATGCCCCCAACAGATTTGCACAGAGGCGGAAGGCGTGAGGTACCGCTCCTGTAGTGGTGCGCGCTGTTTTGGCCCCCTGCTCCGGTCACCGGTAGAGCATCCTGCTCCGCCTAGCCCCGTTGACTCTACTCGGGGATGCTGGCTGGTTGGGCGGCCACTGATGACGCTGTGTCTTCTTCGGCCTTTGGGGGTGTTGCTAGGCAATGCCGGGAACTCCGGTCAGCCGCGCTGGTTGCCTGGCAACGCTGAGGATTCCTTTGCGCTTCCTTCGCTGATGAGCAGCCGCATTTGCACTTCCAGATCTTCTCCAACCTCAGACTCTGCACACAGCAGGTGGGGGCTCAGCCCAGAACTTTAAGAAAGATTAACGCTCATTCAGCTTCCAAGGAGCGAAGCAGTGTGATGTTTCTATGAAGGGAAACGGCAGGAAAACTCCCCAAATAAGTAAAGCACAGGGGAGCTCTCAGTAAAGCACAAGGGAATTTCCAGCAAACCTCAAGGAAATTCCCTGTAAAGCACATTGAAGACTTTGATGTCCCTGAGTCTTCTAAAACAGGAGGCGAGCACACACAAGCCCTTGGAGATTCTTCACAAGCAGGATACCACAGCAGGGCAAAAAGAGTCAGTCCTTTTCCTCTGTCACAGAAAGAAACAGCAACTGCAGGCCGACCCACCCCTCACACAAAAAAGCCAGCGCTCCTCACACAGCTCTTCAGCTCTTCTTCTTGGCAGGGTCTTCTTGTTTCCAGAAGTGATCTAAAGTCTTGGGGGTTTAGATCCAATACTTATACCCCATTTTCTCATTGTTCTCTTTGTGGCAAGGGAATCTGAGCCCCGTCCCGGCCTCCTTGGTCCAGCTTGACTGCAGGAGGTGGAGACTACATTGTGAAAAGGAGACACAGCCTATTCAGGTGCTAGTGAAACCCCTCCCACCACTCTAAATACAGACAAGGTCTATTCAGCCTGGATATGAGTCACCCAGGCAAGGCAGGGCACACCTCAAACCCCCTTGTGATTGTCTAATGTGAATGTACATCCCCAGCTCCTGTCACTCCAAAAACCAGACGGTGGGTACACAAACAGGCAGGGCACACAGGATGGTTAAACAAGTAAATGCCTACTTTCTAAAAGTGCCACTTTCAAGCACACAATTTAAAAACCACCTTTACTAAAAGGTGTGTTATTAAATTCTGAATTATCTTGTCCAAATGGCAAGTTACACTTGCAAAATGTTACAAGGCAGCTCCTATGTTTACCTATGCGACAGACAGCCTTTCAACAGTGAAAAACACACCAGTACATGTCCTACGTTTCACCTATACCGCACCCTTCCCATGGGGGTACCTTGGGCCTACTTGAAGCGTGCTTTACATGTAGGGAAAGGGAAGGTTTGGGCCTGGCAAGTAGGTGCACTTGCCAGGTCAACATGGCAGTTTAAAACTGCACACACGGACACTGCGTGGCAGGTCTGAGACACATTTACAGGGCTACTCATGTGGGTGGCACAACCAGTGTTGCAAGCCCACTAATGGGATTTGATTTACAGGCCATGGCACTCTCAGTGCACTTTACTAGGGACTTACCAGTAAATCAAATATGCCAATCATGGATAACCAATCATAATCACAATTTACACAAGGAGCACTTGCACTTTGACCCTGATCAGCAGTGGCAAAATGCCCAAAGCATCTAAACCAGCAGAAACAAAATCTCGTGCACATTCAAAAATTCAAAAATTCAGGAGGTAGATGCAAAAAATCAGGGAAAGCTACGCTAAGGATGCCAAGTCTAACATGAAGCAACCAGCCAATGTAGAGATAGGAGTGTGCATGGAAACTGGAGCTGTGAAGGACGTTCTGTGCTGATGGGGAGCATTGTACTCACCAATGAACCCTTTAGTGAGTAATGAGGGGGCCCATACTGTTCACTGGGTTCTGTGCTGAGCAATGAGCCCTGTTAATTGCTGAGTGGAGAGCTCTGAACTTAACATGTACTGAACAGATAGGACTGCACTTAGCGCCAGGACACTCCTGCTTGAGCAGCTGTTTTGCGCTTTATGAATCCCCTTCATTCATTTGTCTTAGCAGAGTAGTACTATACTGAGTATCTGGGGATCTCAGCTTTATCTTTACTAGAGCTCTGCACTCTAATAAGTATGGATGGAGATATGTATTCGGAAGGGTGTCCTGTGAGTAACAGCTCTGTACTGAGCCGTGAAGGGACAGGATTTTACAAACCAGGCTATTCAGTATTATGCCATTGGTATCTTTCGGCTTGTTTCTAGTGAAATTTCTGGAACCTTGTGTTGCAGATTGTACCATTCGAACTCCTGTTTTTCAAAATTTGATACCAAGTTTTCTTGATATGTATGTTGTAAGTGCAATGCACCATTTGAACTTTTTTTTGGTTTCTTGCTGGGGGAGGGCCCACTCGGGAAGGCCAATACCGAACACTCCTCTTTCACTTTGGTGTGCTTGTTGTACTCACTTGCTCCTTCAACTTAGATCTCAGCTTTCTGCCCCACCACTTTTAGGATCCACCAGCCACCACACCCCTGGCCTGAGAGCTCCTGACTGAGTCTGGAGCATGGGGGGGCCCTTCATGATCTTTGCAGGGGGCCCCCTCAAGTTTCGTTACGCCACTGATGTGCTTTTAAAGGCTCGAATTGCTGGTGTGAGCAATGCTGTTGCCCCAATATTCATTTAAATGCAAGTTGTGCCATTTAGTGCCTAAAAGATTCTCCTCCAGGGAGAACAGTCAGGCCATTGCAAGGTTGTCTTCGAATGCTTTATAGTGGCTACCAGTGATAATGACCAGTGCACAACCCAATGAAGTCAATTATTTGGCAAGCGCTGTGCTTTGAGTACAAAACATGTAACATAACATAATGCTCTTTAAAATGCACCATTTGCCAACATTTTTCCTAAAACATTTTACGGAATACTGCGAAAGGCACTTTACAAAGCGTTTGACATGAGCCCCACAATAGTTTCTCGCAGGCCTGGAAAGACGTGTAAAGCCTCTTTTGTCATTCATTCGTTTACATGCACAAGTCTGTGTTTAATAAGAAGAGACTGAGATGAGGGGTAGGGGGGGCCGCTGCGCTGCACCACACATGCAGCATGTGTGGGGGACGATTTTTAAAAAGAAGCACATCAAATTTGGATGTAGAAAATATCAGAAGGAAATCTGTGGCGGGTAGGAGGAAAAGAGCCTTTTTTTAATTCGTTGCAGCCACAATCGGCTAGCAAGGATTCACAGTAGCCTCCTTATTCCAAGAGAATTGCCAGGGCAAGCGGTCTCCATGAGAACCAAGGCTCCACCAGCAATCATTCTGAGCATGCAAGTACTACCTGGGGATTAACAGGCCGTAATAAGTGTGGAAGGTGCTGATGAATGGCCTTGGATTAATGACCTTACAGTGATTGCATTAAATTCCTAAATATTCATGCTTAAGTAATTTGCACCTTGAAGCATATGTTTGGGATGGAGCATGCATTTCTGTCTTTACTCGCAGACATTCTCATCTGCATAAGCAGTTCTTTTGAGGCGTCGTCCTCCTTCTCCGGTTACAGAAGAATGCATGTGAGGCCTCGACTTGTGCCCGTGAAAGGGGTATAACTCATTTAATCAAACATGGCCTGGGGTCCCAAAAGCAGCAAACATCCAAATACATAATTTCACTAAGGGAGACAATTACTACTTCCTGTCCCAAAGGGCAAGTGAATTTCATCTCCTAAAAAGCATGAAACATCCCTCCTCTATGCAAAATATACGCTTGTAGATTTCGGCCAAATGATGTTAATAGCAAGATTTCTTTCTTTCCTTTGTTATAGCCTTATCTTGAATACCTAAATAAATGCTTATATATTTGTAGATTTGTATTAAAACCTCAGCAGCTTTAATCTTAGAAGTTATGGCTACATATTGATCATATCATACAATTCTCATTCTCTACAAAATTGTTTATAAACAGTTGTCCATACCCCGGTGTTTGTAGACTAGACTTTGGGCATGTTGTCTAAGCTGGGTTCCCTTTCATTGAAAACCGTACTCCGTTAAGCAGGCAAACTTTTCAGCACTGTTTTTACCAAATCCACAAACAATTGTGCAAGTTTCACTGGCTACTTATCATGGCAAGGATCCAATTCAGACTTTGCTGTCCCATTTACCGAACCATTCACCACACAATCCACCTTAACATCAGACCTTATCTTCATTTTGGGTAGTCTGAGGGGCCTCAGTAGAGGAACTCTAGCGTGAGGGATCTAAATTCAGAGAACTATCTGCCCTGAAGCATTGCTTCACAGGTGCTGTTTGCCAATGCCTGAAACTCCATACCCCTTGATTAAGGAAGTTGCCTGTCCTACTTACCTTCAGAGATATTCTTCAAACCTGCCTCTTCCCCAGGTTGCTAAATCAGTGCTACCTGAACTTAATTGGCTGCATTTTGTGCTTCTATCTTTGTTAGAATTGCCTTGCACTTCTCCCTCTAACAGTATTCTTCTGCTTATTGCCCCTATCTCCACAGTTAAATGTATTTCTGAAAATGTGTCACATGTAAAACGCCCTAATAGCTTGTGATCCAGGCGTGCTAAATAAGAATGCTAAAAAAAAAAATACTTACCCTTACAACAGGCAATGTAGAGTTCCATTTATCACAATTTAGTGAGACCACAAAATGGCAGTTACTTTGAGGTAGGGCAGCTAATGAAAGTTATTTTTAATGGGCAAACTCGTAGTTTTATCTCAGAAATTCAAACCCAGGAATATTTAAAGAAGCTCAATGGGGGGTTCTGCAGCAGCTGCCAAATGAAATGAGGTATCGCCAGGTGGGGGTGTACGGGTGCTCTGATTAGGGATCTAATAAGTGGCTGCAAGGTGTAAAATGGTTTGTTGTAGCTGAATATGTTAAGGATCTTTCTTCTTATGGCGGGGTGGGCTGAGCGGTGGGTTTGTTGGTTCGGTGTACATAATTCAGGCGCAACCTGATTGCTCGTTTTTTGGTGGGAGTGGGGGCGGAGGGCAGGGTGTGAAGGGTGGGGATGGTGTTTTTGGGGTGGGTGGGGAAGGGGGGCCTAGCACGTTGAAGGGTTTTTGAGAGGAGGAAAGAGTCTTTTATTTTTTCTCTTAAAAGACAGGCCTAGTGGGCTGCAAATGAGGTACAGGAGTGGAACGCAGGACTTGGGAACTAGGTTGATCTGATGGCGGGAAAGGGGAAACTGTGGATTGCTACCCTCACTATAAGTGGACTGAATGATGCCAGGAATAGGCAGAGAGTTTCTCTAGGGCATCAATTATTATATGCGGACATTATATGTTTGCAGGAAACCCATAGAAGGGGCACGGAAGGATGTTCTAAAAACTCTAGTCTACAGATTGATTGGGGGGACCTCTCAAGGTGCACGTACTTGTGGGGTGGCAATATTAGCCTGCAATAATGCGATACAATTCAAACAAACACGGGTGGATCCGCATGGGAGATGGGTTATGCTGAATCTCGATCCTCAACATATATCCCTTTTACACTATGTTCTGTATACGGAAGTATAGTAGATGAAACTGGTGTATTTAATTGGTTATCGAATGAGCTAGCGCACTGGTCCCTTCCAGTTATAATGTATGGGCATTTGAATATTAAATTATCGGCAACTGGTCTATGGAAGGAAATCAGATGTATACAAGAATAAAGCCAAAAGTATTTAAATCTTTGAGGGGCCTTTTTTTGGGATCATGGGTTGATTGATGTATCGTCCAGCAAAAAACCGGCTGAACATGGGTATACATACTACTCTGCTCCACACCAGTCTCATGCCCGACTAGATTATTTCTTCGTATCATCCGCCTTAATACAGGATGGTTTGATTGTGCGCTACCCTCGGTTTTTGTCTGACCATAATCCTCTAGTATTGGAGATTCAGGGGGATGGGTTCACCAAAAAGGTTGCTTCCTAGAGCTTTGAAATGGCCCTATTATACAATGACGAATATTGTAACCATATGAAAGAGTGGATTCCGGAGTTTCTTAAGAGGAATGTAGATAGTGCGTCAACAGGGGCTGTATGGGGCACTTTGAAGGCATGTATCCGGGGGGGAACCTTACAGTGTTCTCTGAAACGGGGAAAAGATTAAAAAACGTAAACTACAGGATCACCAGAATAATCTAGCCTTGGCAGAGGAAAAGTTGGTAGAAGCTGTGCGGCAGGGGAATGAGGTGGAGGAGGCCCAAATAGAGGTAGTGGTTGCCAAGGCAGCAATTGGGGAAATATCTGCTAAAAAAGCAGCAGACAAACTAGCTGTGCGTAGAGAAAAGGCTTACGAATGCAGCGAAAAAATAGGACATAATTTATCGATGAGAACAAAACAAGAAACTGTATACAATGAAATACGAGTAATCAGGGATCCAATATACTGGGTGGTATTAGAACTGACTAGGATAAAGGCTTCCTTTCAAAAATATTATCAAGTTCTATATACAGATGGTGCAGAAAGGGAGGCCAATTTGATACCGGAATATATTTCAAAATATTTAGATTCAACTTTGCTGAATCAATTGACTAGGGTGGAACAAGAGCTACTAGATGGGCCACTGTCCTGGGAAGAGATTCATCTTGCTATGACTAGCTTACCAGCGGGGAAGGCCGCCGGCACAGATTCTATACCCACTGAATTTTATAAAGTATTCTCAGGTCAACTTAAGGAATTCATTCCAACTCTCTTTGAGTATTTGAGGGAGTAGCCCCTCCTAGTTTGTGGTCTCTGGCTAAAATCATTGTATTCCCTAAGAAGAATAAACTCATTCAGGAGCTCGGCTCAGCTCTTATCACCCGATTACTTTAATTAACGGGGATTAAAAAAGGTACTCAAAAAGTTTGGCTACACGCTTATCACAAGTGATTCATAAAATTGTTTCTAAATGGCAGGACTGGTTTATTCTGAGGAGAGGTACAACAGATCCGATTAGAAGCGTTATCTCTCTATTTGATGCAGTGCAAGTGACAGGAGACCCTATGGCTTTGATCCTGCTCGACACGGAGAAAGCCTTTGATCGGGTCTTCTGGCACTGTCTTTGGGCTACCATGTAGAGAATGGGGATAGGATCAGGCTTCATTCAGACAGTAAAAGCCTTGTATGTTGAGCCTGCTGCTTGTATCTCTATAAACAGGGAAATTACCTCACTATTTAAGATCTTGAGGGGGACGCAGCAAGGCTGTCCCTGCCCCCCATCGCTATTTGTGATGTATATTGATCTGTTCATAAGGAGACTGGAAAATAATAAAGCTATTCACCCAGTTTATATGCAAGGTTATGGAACTAAAATCTTGGCTTACGCCAATAATATTGCCCTCGCTACTCCTACTCCGGTTATGTCCATTAAGGCAGTGGAAGAAGAGGCTTTAAAGTTTGGGGATATCTCAGGGTATTCTTTAAACAAAGACAAGACACAAATTATCATCAATGAGAAGATTCTCATGGTAGATTATAGAGTTGTTAAAAATGTTGTGTATCTGGGTGTTAGCCTAACTGCTAATACTGATGAAATTGTTAAAGAAACTTGGCTCCTATGATTGGTAAGATCAAAAAAGTGCTACGTATGCTAAACAATCTGCATCTATGCCTGGTGTGCAGATGCAACATAGTTAAGATGATATTCTTTCCCAAAATGTTGTATTTATCTAGAGCTACACCATTAGAATGTTCTAATCAGTGGCTGAAGAAACTCTATAGCATTTTTTCTCAATGTTTATGGGCCTATTCAATGCCCAGAAGATCGATCCATTTTTGTTGCTCCCAAAAGAGAGAGGAGGGGGGGGCTCTTCCTAACCTTAAGCTATATTATTAGGCTACTACCGTGCTGAACTGCTCTATTCTTTTACAGGAGCGTTCTAGTGGAGAAGTGCAGGATTTTCCCTCCCCCTTTGAATTGAAGTAGAAGCATGGGGCTGTCTTTGGCAACAGTTGGAATAGGGGTATTACAAAAGAGTGCGTTTTAAGACTCTTCTGGGCACTTTTAAGCTATGGACGTCGGTTCGTAGATTGATGGGTATAGGCAGACTGAATTTTTTATACGCACATTAGGAACAATACGAACTTACCAGAGATTTATGAAGATCCATATTGGACCACCTGGATCAATGCTGGAGTTAAGAAATTAGGGTTATTTTTTTCCTTTGACTGATACTATCTCATTTGATGAACTTAGAATAGAGTTTGATCTTAATCATAAGGACTATTTTAAGTACCTTGAAATTAGGAATTTTTGACAGCGTAAGGGGGGTAGGCCTGCAGGCTTTTTTAAATTCGAACTTATAGATTGACTGCTGGACCCAAAAAAATCCTGAATTGGTACATTATACAACCTTCTGAATCACTCAATGAAAGATGATATTGAAAAATACTCGGTAAAATGGCAAGTTAAATTACCTATAACGGAATCAGTATTTCACCAAGCCTTCCCTTTAGCACAATCTGTTTTATTGTCCGCAAGCCTACAAGTCCAGCTTTATAAGACCTGCTTTTTTTTGTACTATACACCATATAGAATTGCTAAATAGCGGCAAGGTAAAGGAAAATGCTGCCCCCGATGTGCTCTGCATGAAGCAGACATTGTTCACGTGTTGCCACCTGCGGCGCCCTTTCTCCCGTGAAAGGTGAAATTGCCAGCTTTTTTAGAGATAAATTGGCCCTGAATGTAACATTAACTCCCTCTTTGATATTATTGGAGGCACAAGGAAGAGTGGGAGTAGATGAGGGAGGAGCTTTGCTTTGTATTGCTATGGCTATTTTCAGAGTGTGGTTGGATGCTAATCCTCCATCCTTTCAGCAATGGCTGGCCCGGCTGTTATCGGTGTATAATCTAGAAAATGCTGTTTACGAAAGAAAAGGCTCTTGAGCTAGGAAAAAGGGCCAGAGAATCTGGGACTGTTTGTCCAAGTAGGCTAATCAACTGGCCAAGTAATTGAACCCTAGGGGCGTCTCTGGCTTAGCACTCGGCCGCTACTGCACTAGTCACTTTAATCGGTATGGGGGTTAGCACCTGGGCCCGGCCTATCCGCTATTAGAATGAATTGTAGTGGTTTTATGTGGCATGTGCCACTTTAAGAAGTACGGGGGTTTTGTATAAGATGGATTTGCCTTTTTTTATGTAATGAATTGTTATTTTTAACTCTCATTGCCTGAACTCTAAAGGTGTGTTACAACAATTGCAATAGTTGGCCGAACCTTCTTGCTATTTATCGTGTGAGGCTGGGTTGGAGGGGATGGGGGGGTCGGGCTGTTTTTGTTATGTATTTGTAAAAATGGCAACAAAAAAAAAAGAGGTAGAGCAGCTATACCATCTTTTGGCCATCTGACACCCAAGAAAGCATGCACATTTTCTTACTGCATGCTATGACTCTTATAATGGGCATGAATGATTTTAGAACAGTTTACAGACAAATGAAGAGAGACAAATACTGCCTTCTATATTTAAACCTACTAATGTTGACTCATAAATTGGGTTATTAATTTAGGAGGAGGTCATCCCAACCAACATAAATGCAATATGATTAGGCTAAAACACAGGTATGCGAGAGCCTCTTCTCATTACCTGGTAGCTGTGGCACAAGCAGCAGGCAATCCCGGAGAAGCACATATTAAGTTCAAGCAGTACCAACAATTTTTTAAATAAACTTTATCGGTTTTGAAAGTTGAAGTATATTAACAAAATGCAAAGGAAAGCTTCCCTCACAATCTGTCACACCTCCATGCACACCATCAATTCCCCTCTAAGATCATGGAGGAGCACAACTCCATGAGGACACAGTCTCAGGCACATTTGTCTAACCATAGTACTCCCACCATTTTCCCAAAATTTTATGAAGTTTTTGCAGACAGCCCCTGGCAATGTATATCCGTTTCTCCTGTTTAGCACACCAGACCATGCTTGATCTCCACTCGACCTGCGTCTGAGGTTGTTGTGCTGTTTCTCTCTTAGCGATCATCGCTGCTATGCCCACCAGTATCAATCGGCTCTCATGCCCCCAAACTCATCTATCAGTCCCAGGAAGGCCACTTTTAGCATCAGATTGACCGGTCTATCCAGGACCCTGGCAAGGATTGGCCCACCCGCCTCCAGTAATGCGTGATCTCAGGGCACTGCCAAACCATGTGGAAGAAGTTGGCTTCTGGGCCAGAGCACAGGGTACAGTGAGTTCAGGGAGAAGGCCAGCATGCCTGAGTCCCGAAGGCGTCATGTATGTTGTGTGCAGATTGTGCATTTGTATCATTTGCAGTTGTGCTGAAATTGCAAGTCACAGAGGGCCATGCATGCCTCCCGCCATTCACTATCTTCCAGACTGACCACCCACTGACCCATCTCCGCCGAAGATTTTCAAGAGCCTCAGGAGCATTACAGACCAAAGAATGATAGATCTGGGAGGTTCCCCCATCTCAAGTTTCCCATTAGCAATTATGCCTCTAGGGGGCTAAACTCTGGCAGGTCAGTAAGGTGGGCCTGATGCTGCATAAGTGTGTGCTGAATTTGCAAGTATTTATGAAATGGGGTCCAGGAAAGGCTAAAGTAGTTTTACAGGTCTTGAAAAGATTGCATGTGGAAACCCTGCCACACGTCTCCCAGTGTTGTGCTCCCAATCAGATCCCAACACCCAAATCCTTCCAGTCATGCTGTGCGATCCAGCCATCGGCCCCTCCAGAGGGGAGTCTGTTTGGTTAGTTTCTTGTTCCTCCCCATGAATATATTTACCACCTGCCACACCAGTAAAACTGTCCTTGTAACCTCAGGGACATGGAGGGGGATCGGCCTGCTGTAGAGTAAGTGCATAATACCATCTAAAACGAGCCGTCTTATTTCTTGTCGGTAGGAAGGATCGTTCCAACTACCAGTCAACCAATCATTAATAACCAGGAGTTTAGATGCCCAGTAGTACAACTGGATGTCAGGTGCTCCCATCCCGCTATTGTATACCGAGCAAGGACACTTGGCTAGTGCTATGTGTGGGGGTCTGCCCTTCCAAAGAAAGGACCATAGACTCGCCATCACCTCACTGAACCAGGTGTTGGGAATACGAAGGCGGAAGTTCTGCAGAACATAGAGGAAGTGGGGGAGAATCCTTATTTTTATGAGTGCAACCTGACCCATAGTGCTAACGGGGAGGGTGTTCCAGGTGTTGAGGCTGGCTTTAGTCACCTGCACGAGAGGGGTAAGTTTAAGGCTGCATGTGAGTTCTGGTATCTTAGCTATATGCACCTCCAGATATTTAAAGCTCAGAGGATGGATCGAAATATCAGATTGCCATGTAATCACGGCATTATCTCTGCGCACCAGGACTAGCAACTACTTGCCTCAGTTCATCTGAAGCCCTGAGGCGTCCTCTAACAGGTGCAAAATCTCCATAGTGCGTGTACCGGATGTCGAGGAGTCCACGAGGGAGAGGAGGACATCATCCGCATATAGTGCAATCCTCTCCTTCAATGTCTCGCTCCAGCTCCATTCCTGCATCTAGGCATTACAGAGAATAATCCTAGCAAGGAGCTCTATAGTTAGGGCAAAAAGTAGCGTGAAGAGAGGGTAGCCTTTTCTAGTCCCATGCCTGTTTGGGAACTCACATGATAGCACCCCATTAATGAGGACCTGCGCCACGGGCTCCATATAGAGGAGATTAACATAGTCGCGGAAGGTCTATCCAAAGCCCATGCCATATAACACCAAATCAAGATAAACCCAATCCACCGTAGCAAAAGCTTTTTCAAAGTCTGCAAGCAGCAGGGCTGTGGTTTCCCCAGTGTCGTGGACATGGTCTGGGGCAGTATGGACCCGCCAAATACAATGCTTAGTGCTACGGTTGGGCACGAAACTGCATTGGTCTGGATGTACCAGGGGTCCTAGGGCTCGCTGCAGCCTTGTCGCCAATCTCTTGGTGAATATTTTGACATCAGTGTTAATCAATGAGATAGGGTGATAGGAGGCACAGCAGGTCGAGGTCAGGGGGGATAGAGTCATTCTCCCCCCCCCCCCTTCCTTATATAACCAGAGTAAGTGTGGGGAAACAATGTTCTTGAGTTCACAGTAGTACTCAAGAAGTAAGCCGTCCGGACCAGGGGTCTTCCCCGGTTTGAGATCCCACACATCGCAGCAAGTATCCCCTCTTCCGTGAGGCGAGAATTGAGGTCCAAATGTTAGAACCGGGTAAGATAAGGGAGAGGGACATCAGTCAGCAGGGGGTGAGCCTGCTCCTGGGTGGGCCTTGGTCTACAGGCGTAGAGTCACTCGTAGTAGTCTGTAAAGACACTCGCGGACGCCTCTGAGGTGTGTACTGAACTACCCGATTTGTCATTGATAGATGGGACTAGTCCGGAACTAGTGTCTCTCATTGCGATCCAGTAGTTTGACACCTTTGTTGCAGTGTTCATGCACCCACCTGTTAGACGCTCATCAGCATTAGCGGGCCTCATGAAATGCAAGCTGATGCAACAAAGTCCTGTCGAGTTCTAATTGGCGGCTGAGGGATTCAGTTTCATTCGCTGCCACTCTGGCCTCCAGTTTAAGTATGCAGGACTCAAGTGCTGCCATACAGTGAAACTTGTCCCTCTCTGCATGCTTAAGGTAGGTTTTAGCCACAGCTCTGATTGCGGCTTTGCCCGCTGCCCACAGGGTACCCGCACTATTTGCCGACCCTTCATTAATCTCAAAGTATGAGCGGAGTTTGTCTGACAGGTGGTCTATGAACCGATCTTCCGTGAGTAACCAGGCATTAAGATCCCTCTCCAGCCAGTTCTTTTTCAGGGCCCAGTCCTCTGTGATCAGCTGAGACACCCAGGAGTCTGGAGTTCTTCTTTTTTTTGTGTTCCTGAAACAGGTAAACAGGAATCCATAATTTAAACCATTTAGAGGAGTTCCAGTCCTTGGGTGCCAGCTGGAGTCCTTACTTAGTGAGCCCTCTTCTTCCAGCAAGCCCTTTTTCTTCAGGTGTAATCTTCCATGAGGAGGTAGTGGTTGAGGTGCCGGATTTATCCTGTGCTGTAGGCAGTGACTGAAGAAATTCAGACACACAATGTTAACAATTTTCTCGCAGTCTTCCACCTCCTTTTGCAGCACTTCCTCTTGCCTCACTGCAAAAGTGCCCAGCAGTCTCCAGACAGGGTCCACACTTCCATCTTGCACTGTGACTGAAGCCTGTTGAGGAAAGACCTGGAAATAAATATGCCTGCCTGGCATCACCAAGTCAGAGGAGGTAGTGCTGAGTCTGTCCTTTGTACCGCCAACAGTTTCAATTCACTCCCAGGCAGCTAATCCCGCCTAAGTTGTCCGCTGCTAACATCACATCAGGTTAGCTGTCAGATCGGAATCACTCCAGCAACCGCAAGCTACAGGTTACTTATCAACCTTTGCTCATTTATACCTGAATCAACGTACACTTGTCAATAACCTGAGAGCCTGTGAGGCCCACTCTTCTTATCGTCAGCCTGAAGCCTTCTCGATGTTGTTTGGTGCTTCCCCATCGCTATGTCTCAGTCCTGATGAAGACCCCGTTTGCAAGGATCCAAGTTCCCTGCCACCCATAGGGGTCGAAACGTTGACAATTGTTCTCTCTATCAAATGTGGATGACAGAGATTGGTTATCTGCATCCCTTTATTGTGTTATGATTCATCATGCATGTAGAAGCCAGTCATCTGGCTGGATAGGTTGTAAATATTGACTGTTGATGTCCACATGTACACTACCTTTCCCTGTCACATCACGCACTGATCACAACCCTTTCCCCCCTTTATTTCCCAGGTTGCACCAATCTTATTATCATTAAGATTTACAAGCATTGCATTTAATATGAATTGATTTGCTCAAATTGTTGATGCAATTAAATCAAAACCATTTGATGGTATGATCCAATGGTGATGTTGTCAAATGATTTAGCAACGAAGATCATTTGTGTATATTGCTACATATTGTGTTAGAATATCTTCCACTGTGACCTTTCCTTTTTGTACCACTAACATCACCCTGTCCTTTCGGGGCTCAGTAGTCGGCCATTGTCTTCGGCACCAGGGTCATTAATTAACTCATCCAATGAAATGTATTTCTTCTCTGACGGTGTGATTAGAAACACAGGTTTTAAGCAATTCTGCATTAGGCAAACTAAAGTACATTTTTCCAAAGTTTTTTTCACTCAAGTTATCAAAAATCATATTTCACCTTGAATCAGATTTTTAAAATAAAGTGGGAAATAACTTTAAATGATTTTTCTGGCATTTTCTCAGATAGAGATGGAGAATTAATTATTTTGATCACACTTAGGTTTGTTTTAGGAAACATATAGCTGAACCTACCCAGTGAAATATCTTTTAGGCCTTCAGTTGCTTTGAGGGCACACTTTTTAAATATAAAATGAGGTCATTCTTTTATATATTAGGTGTCTTGCCTTGTAGACATACAAGGTACACTTTAGGTGGGGCTTGTTAATATATAACAAATGGGTTTTCCTACTTTTTTTTTGTGTTGAGGTTTATATAGCATTAACTAGACCTGAAGGTATCAGAGCGCTTTACAGGAGCACCAGTTACGTTACAGACAGACACATTCATTTTTGTTAGGCACGGGGAGATTAAGTGATTTGCCCAGAATCACAGAATATTGAGTGTCCCTGCCGAGACTTGAACTCGGTTCCCCAGCTCCGAGGTCGACCGCCCTGGCCGTTAGGCCACATTCTCTCCCCACATTCTCCTACATGGTGAGGGGACTCTTCCTTTCCATATTTTATGAAAGTCTCTTTAAACTGTCTTTAAACTTCAGCTCAGAAAGAGCATAGTGGTGCTCCTGGCAGACATGCAATTTTGTCATATATGTGGGTGGGTATAAAAATACACTGCAGCCCACACATTACATTTAATCTTCCAGGTCATAGGTGCATTTTAGACACCATCACCTATGGACTTGTTGGGATACTAAACAGACCAATCATGGAGTTTCGATGCACAGTACGTGGTTTAGGGGTTAATCACAGGCACTTGACTGCTATTTAGCAGTGGTAAAGTGCACGGAGCTCTAAAATCAGCAAAATCGGCCAGGAAAAAATGGATGGACCACAACAGGAATTATTTCATTCTTTGCAATGGCTGAGGTGGTCTATCACCAACACCACTTCCATTTAATATACATAACACTCTCAATTCCATCAATGTTTTCTGTTATTGGAAGTTGGCTATTATTAGTTCTCTGTAATGGCCTTCCTCTCACAGAATTAAAGAATATCATTCACTCTGATATATAGGGCCTTATTTTAAGTTGGAAACCACTCATGTGGTACACCCAGGCTGTAGAACCACGAGTCAAATTAGGCCACTGTCATCTGGTACCAATCCTACCACTAACTTCTGGAATCACACCACCAGCATCATCACTGACATGCGGTAATTACAGTTTTACAATGTACTGTTGCTAGATGTGTCAGAAATCATTGGGTTTTGTAGCTTGTGTGTCCTTTTAACACCATCCTCATTTACTTGGTTTTAGAGAGGTCCTGAGCAATGAGTATTATAATGAGGAATAGCTCTCTTAACCATTGCCCTTATTGTGTGGTATAGGACCAATACACCAGCATGTGAAAAAGTCCACCTTGTTTTCTATTCATTGTAATGGTAAATAAACATGGAGAGTTCTCTTTGTCCCAGAAGGGCTCTCCTTGTGCCAAATCAGCAGAAATAATATTGAGTTGGGCATCATGGAGAGAAAATGCTTATGGAAGAAGAGTGGTCTTGAGTTTCCAGTAGAGGGCAATATAGTTAATAGTGCAGATTAGGTACAAAAGAAGCAGATTCCGCTGTTGATGAGTTAAACCCAAAAAGGCTATGTTGCTTGAGCAAAGGATTGAGAACCAATAAAAAATCCTTAAAATGCAATGATCAAGTAGCCATATGGAAGGGAAGGGTCAAAGTTGTGTAAGGAATTGTTATTTATATATAGGGTTTTGAAGTACACTGTTCCAACAAATGAAGGAAACTCAAGACAGCGTTTTTATGTCCCTATGAACTGTGATTATAGGTCTGTCTGGCAGCTGCATTCTTGATAATTTGCAGTTTAATCAGAAAATACTCGAGGAAAGAACAAAGTTAACAGCATTTCCACAGTCCAACTATGAAACACATTAGTGGTCTCCACGGAGAGATGGGAATCCACAGGAATTAAAGGCATTATCTTTCGTAACTTCTTGGGGTGAACAAGGAAAGTGGAGATCAGAGACTTTGTAGAAAGAGCTAGTGTGATCTCTTTGTCCAGTTTGAAGACCAGATTTTTGACCACTATATAAGGTGGGCCACAAATACTGGTTCTAGGGATCACTACTACCTCCATCACAACAAACTTAGTTTTAATAAAGTTCACTTTAGCTGATGCAAGCACATTGTTAGAAATAGGGGTCTCTAGTTGGAAGAGGTAGGTACCTTTGTCCAAATAGGGACCCTTGCTTCTAGTCATGGTAAGGGGGATACACTTCTAAAATAACCCCTGCTCACCCCCTTGGTAGCTTGGCACGAGCAGACAGGCTTATCTCAGAGGCAGTGTGTAAAGCATTTGTGAACACATTCAGTAATACAGTGAAAATACTACAGATGGACACCACACCAGTTTAGAAAAAAAGTAATCTTTATCTAAACCAAAACAAGACCAAACGACAAAAATCCACAATACAGTAATAAAAATATGACTTTCAGATGGTAGAAATAGTTCCGTTCAAAGCAAATTGCAGATGCGACACTTTTCACACAAAGTACCTGGGATGTGTCACGCAAACAAACAAAACGGGCCGCAGGGAAGGTGATGCGTCGGTTCCTTACACTCAGGGAAGGTGATGCGTCGGTTCCTTGCTCCGGGGGAGGTGATGCGTCGGTTCCTTACTGCTGCGCAGGGGAGGTGATGCGTCGGTTCCTTTCCGGAGAGGAGGTGATGCATCAGTTTCTTACTGCGTGGGGAGGTGATGCATCAGTTTCTTACAGCGTCCCCCAACGTTGCGATAAACTTGGCGCTCGATGCGATGATCCGGGACGATGTGTGGATTCTTCCAGCTCCCAGCGGAAAACAGTCTCTAGAGGTCCGAAACAACAGCAGGCACCTCTTTGTAGGTCAGAACTCCCACCAAGGAAGTTCAGGGGAGCTGGTGGTGAAGTCTTTGTGTCCCTGAGACTTCAGAACAGGAGGCAAGCTCAGTTTCAAGCCCTTGGAGATCTTCCTTACGCAGGGGACACAGCAAACAGCAAAGTCCTTTTCTCCTTTCCTTGGCAGCAAGTAGCCACTGCAGGCCAACCCCAGACAGCAAACAGCACAGGGCCAGTATTCCTCCTCAGCTTCTCCGGCTCTTCTCCTTGGCAAAGGTTCCTCTTGATTTCCCAGAAGTGATCTAAAGTCTGGGGTCTGGGCCCCTCTTTTTATACCCAAAGATCCTTTGTTCTCTGAAGGCAGAGAGTGTCTGTACCCAGCCAAAACCAGTTCTGTGGGGCACTTTGCAAGTGCACAACAACCTCCATTGTCAGTGTGAGCCCTGGCTCCAGACACACCACAGGGGGGCGGAGCCATCATTGTGGAAGGCAGGCACAGCCCTATTCAGGTGCACGTGCTACTCCTCCCACCACTCCAAATGCAGGCCAGGCCTATTCAGCCCAGCCCTGACTCATCAGGCTCTCTGGAGCCACTGCTCCTCCCCAGCCCCTGACACTCCAAAGCCAGACATGCAATACACAAACCTAGCAGAGGCATACTGTATGGCTAAGCAAGAAAATACCTACTTTCTAAAAGTGGTATTTTCAAATACAGAATGTAAAAATCACCCTCACTAAAAGATGCATTTTAACATTCTGAGTTCAGGCTTATCAAACTTTTTTTTTTACCTTGTTCCCAGGGGCAGTTATGTTTATAAGATGTTATAAACAAACTCCCCATTCTGTCCTATGGGAGCAGGTAGCCTTGCAATAGTGAAAAAACAATTGGCAGTATTTCACTATCAGGACATGCCACACACACTAGGGCATGTCCTACCTTTCACATACACTGCACCCTGCCCACAGGGGTACCTTGGGCCTACCTTAGGGGTGACTGATATGTAAGAAAAGGGAAGGTTAGGGCCTGGCAAGTGGGTGCACTTGCCAAGTCGACATGGCAGTACTAGACTGCACACAGGCTCTGCAGTGGCAGGCCAGAGTTACATTTTACAGGCTGCTTCTGTGGGTGGCACAATCAGTGCTGCAGCCCACTAGCAGCATTTGATTTACAGGCCCTGGGCACACACAGTGCACTTTACTAGGGTCTGACTAGTAAATCAAATATGCCAATCATGGAAACACCAATTCATAACAACAATTTACAGGGAGAGCCTATGCACTTTAGCACTGATCAGCAGTGGTGAAGTGCCCAGAGTCATAAAACTACCAACAACAGGTCAGAAAAAATACAGGAGGAAGGCAAAAGGTTCTGGGATGACCCTGCAAAAAGGGCCAAGTCCAACACACATCAAATTCCCAATGACTACCATCAAACACTTGATATAATGTGCCCATGGTCACATTATCCAATCAAGTGTGGAAGCTGGGATTAGAACCCAGCTTTTATAAATAGAACATTGGCAACTAACCCACTAGATCACATTTCCTCCAGAGAGGTGCCATTGTTGACCTTTTCATGAAAGATCGTAAGATGCCTCAAATAAGAAAAATGTTTCAGAATGTCTAACAAAAGAGGCGATCACCTCAGCTGGACACCTTAAAAGGATTTACCAGGATGGGACTAGGGGACAGACAGGTTTCAATAATAATTACGATTAAAGAACAACCCTCATAGAGGGGGGATTAAAAGAGTCCAACTGAAAATACCAGCTTACAGTGTTCTGTTGAGTGCAGCTTCCAATGACTCCTTAATTCTGGCTTCTATGCAGATGTTTTTATATTTCTGCTCCTTTTCCCACCATAAAGAAAAAGGCTTTGCTGATCTAGTAACACACATTACATGGAAGTGCAGCTGCCTAGAACAACTGGGTCCTACAGAAAGTTATATTTTAGCTGTAAGGATCAAAAACCGTATCACCACCACATTTGGTGCGGGTGTAAAGAAATGGCTTTCAGCAGGGGGAAAAAAATTTTCACAGAGAAAAAGTGGGTTCCTTTGCCCTGTGCTGAAATCTTTGCGATTTTCAATAAATATTTTTCTGTTTTGCCATGTGCAGTCGGGGTTGACTTCAGGTTTTGGCATATGGCCAGTTCTGTCCTCAACCCTCTGCAGACAGCCTACCCCTGTTTAATATCCTTTGGCTGTGTGCAGAGGATGTTCTTTTCCCAAAATAAAAATTTCCATGAAACTCGCTATTTTTTACATACAATAGTACCCTTTTTAATAATCATATAATGGCATGTGCATGATAGCCATTTTCAAGAAGATCACAATTTTATCATGGCAAACTTAATTTTTTAATTTTTTGCGTTTCTCTGAGTGCTCCACAGCACTCTTGCAGTTGGGCAACGCACCACCCCCCTTCCCCCCTCATTTCTGTGGAAATATTTTTCCACAGCACGAAGATGGCAATTTCTTTCAGAAATTACAATTTTAAAGGTGGTGGTCGAAAAAAAAAATCCCTCCATCAGCCAATCATATTTAACATAAAAATTAAAATTTCTTTGACAGGATTCACTATTTTCAGAATTGCTGTTTTGATCACCTGAGATATACAAAAGTGATAATCCCTTAAAACGTCCCTGGTACCTTTTTTAAATGCTTGTATCGCCTAAAGAACTGAAAAAAATTACGCCAAACCAATGAAAAGACAATTTCTAAGTAAAGTTGTAATTTCTTGCCAAGATAGGTGCAAATCGGTTCAGTATCTTTAGATATTTGCATGAGCAAAATTCCCTATGTGAGTTAAAATAGGAAACAAAATTTGGTGCACATCCAACAACAATATATATTACCTAGTGGCAGTCGCAACTAGGTAGTTCTAATTAGTTCAGCTGTTCCAAAGGACAAGCATTTTTTTGTGTTGCCAAAAACCTTGACCCCGTTTGATGAATCTCCACCAAAACATCCGAAAAGGTGCTACTTTTTTTTTTTTTTAATTCTTTTTATTAACATTGCTCATGTTCAAGTACAGTACACAGCGGCAGTTCATGATACAGTAACAGGGATCACAGTTCGTCATTTGGTTTTGCATGCATGGAAATACAGATGAGTAATTGCAACAATCTCCTATCCCAACCCATCCTGTAAGGCTCGAAACCTTTGCCAGGGAGAAAAGGTGCTACTTTTTGACTAGTTTGTGCATGGAACGTTTTGGGGAGATCTGTCAAGTGGGGGCTGAGAAGAAAGGGGGTCTCAAAATGTATAATTCCCATGCATTTTCCATAGATTTCTTTAGACAAGGCTACAGCAAAAACCGCTGAACCGAAGTACACCAAATTTGGCAGGAAGCAAGATCTTGGTCCACAAGTTGTGCTTTTTGTGACTTAGTGTAAATCCATTCAGTAGCTTTTGAGAAGTTAAGGTTGAAAAATAATTGTATATCTGGACAATTGGGTTCCCAAGAGTCTCGAGACTCTCGCGGGAGCGGCAATTTAAAAATGGAGCATTCTGATTGGCCCAGGGAGCTTTATTTTCCTTGGGTCATCTTGCCCCCACGAGAGTCAGATTCCCGCAGGAGCGAGCACTGTGATTGGCTGCCAGCAACATGAGAAGAATGCTGCTGGTAGCCATTACAGGACTCGGGTACTAAGTCTCCTGTCCTGAAGTAAAAGAAAAAATAATGTAAGGAGGCAGGGTGAGAAGGGGCCAAAAAGGAATAACAAATCAGCAAAAAATGCCGCCATCCCACAGAACCGAAAACCTACAAAAAAAAATGCCGGCCAGACCGCATTCACTACCTTTATGTCCCAGGGAGCCCACCCCCGGTGCTGTAGGGGAGGGGACTGCAAGGCTCACCTCCTCGAGTTCCAGAGGCTCTGAGGAGCCCACCCCAAGTATGAAATTACATTATATGGGGAAAGTGGGCTGCTCGCCCACTCTCTCTGTGCCTCCAGGGGCCCCTGGGAGCCTACCCCTTGGAACAAAAAAACTTTATATGGGGAGGACCCGCATGGCCCCGTGCATGAGCCTCAAAAAATGCCCAAGGGAGCCCACTCCCTGGGTTGAAATTTGAGCGAATGGGGAGGGGGCCACGTAGCATTAATGGCCCAGGGACCCCATCCCCTGGGGATGGCTCATTAGCTATGTCATGGGAAGCCCATCCCCCGGGACATAGCGGTTTCCCTGCCCGCACCAGTTTGGGCAGGGAAACCTGTGTTTGCTCTCGCTTGACCGGAGGATTTCAGACTTTTGATCTGTTTCCCTGCCTGCACTGAAGTGGACAGGGAAAGAGATCAAAAGATTGCTCCCGCCCGGAGGGAGCAGCATTAAGAACTTCTCCCTCCGGGTCAGGAGCAATGCCGGCTCCCAGTGCATGCGGAGAGCTGGCTGGGGCCGTGGGGGCCTTGGGGCTCTCTCGCGGCCCCCAACAACTGTATGGTGGGTGCCATGAGTAAGCACCAGGGCATCCACGTTTTAAGTGTTCAGGGCCCCGGGGATGGGGATCCATGGTGGTCAAAAACAGCTCGGGAAGGGGGGGCTGTGTGACCCCCTTCCCTTTATTTAAATAATTGGTCCTGGGGATGGGGTCCCCAGGGTCAATAACGGCTTGTGGAGTGGGTCATGCGGTCCCTCTCCCCTTTATTTTTAGACTTAACTCTGGGGAATAGGGTCCCCAGGGACTAACAAGGCTTAGGGAGGGGGGCTGCGCGGCCCCCTTCCCCTTTAATTAACAAATAAATTACCTTGGGGATGGGTCACCAGGGCCTTACAAGACACGGGGTGGGGGGCCGCACAGACCCCATCCCCTTTTAAAAGATATGGATGGCCTTATGGGATGGGATCTCCAGGGCTTACCCTTTAAATAAAAAAAAAAGGCCCTGGGGGGTGGGGTCTCCAGGGCTAGGCCCTATGGCCAACCTCCCACCGTGCACGGCCCAAGGCTGTGTGCAGTGTGGGGTTGGCTGCTTTTGGGGGAATTGGCCCTGTGGCCAACCCCCCACCGCGCACATGCGAAGGCTGTGAGTGGCGTGGGCATGGCTGCATACGGGTGAGTTGGCTGCAGTCCAGGCCATGTGGCAAATCCCCCACTACTCACGGCCAAAGGCCGTGTGCAGCGTGCAGTTTGCTGCATGTGGGGAGTTGGCATTTATGATGTCTTAAGTGATGTCAACAATGGTTTATGCCTTGAACCATAACTGGCAACTTTCAGTGGTCTTAGCCATTTGAGCCAGACAATAACTCAGTTTCTAATAAAAATATGTGCGACTCTCCCAAAATCCTCAATAAGGAGAAAAATATAGATATGTATAGATTATAAAACTATACCTGCCGCAATTAAGCTGCTACAAAGGTTTTTTTTTTGTAATGCTGGTGATAATTTCTTCAGGGAGATGCTGATGCTATCTACTATGCTTGAAATGTCACGAACAATAATGCTTTCAGATCAGTATGTCTTTCCACATCTAATTAAAATGAATTAAATGCAAGCATTTGTAAATTGGTTCAAATTGCATTAGTTTAGCAAAACTATTACCATAAGTAAATGAAAACCTCTACATAATGGAATGGTAATAAATTAACAGACAATATAGAGTTCGAAGTGAGGCTCTTTGTGGGATAATGTGAGCTCTCGTTAAAGGCAGTGACAGCTTCCTTTGTGGTTGCCCAACAGCCCTGAGCGATTTCTTAGCATTCTCGCAAACAATGCAGGTGCCGCTTATGTAAAATAATTACGTTAACTTACTGGCGTCTTTCTATACCTTGTGAACACCATCCACGCAGTGCAATTTACTTATACATTTTAAAACTGCCCACCTAAGTGTTTATTTTTCGCATATTTTAGGATCACGGGGTTTAGCATGTAATTATCCATTATATTTTGTACTTGGCCAAAAGTGTTTAGAATTTAATTGCACAAGTACGGGGATGCTCTGGGCTCATACAGTGTTTTAAATCAGAAACACACTGCACGACAGCAGTATGATATAATGTCAGAATGGTCCATATCCTTTTTACTGGATGCCTCCATTTTGATTCTGTTGCAATAGAATAGAGTGAGTGGAACGGGATCAAAGCCTGTCTTGATGATGTCATTCAAAATTCAGACTACGTAATGTGTCGTCAGCCAAAGGCATGAAACACCTCAGAGTCTATGAAGTCATCCAAGCAGTGGCGGCTCCTCCGCTATGGCAGAGGAGCATCGCCCACCACTGCTTTTAAGCAGTGCAAAGAAGAAGTATAAAATGATAATAACTTTGCGTTATCATTTTATGCTTTGCTGGCGGGCGGGTGGACAGACTGCTCTGCTCTTGGAGCAGGGCAGGGGAGGAGTGGTTTGCTCACTCCTAAGTGTGCAGTGAGTGTTTGGTCTGCCCTCTCGGGCCACCCAAACCAGTCATACGCACTTCTCCCATTCTCCATGCAGGCTGCATTACAGTCTGCATAGAGAACAAGCCCAGGCTCCCATTCCCTGGTTGAGCGCCCAACCAGGACGCTTAATACCAATCACAACACTGTGTTGTGATTGGTCAGGGGAGCCTTGGTGCCTACCAATCGCTGCACTGCAGACTTGTGATTGGTTAGTGGGGCCTGGCTGTGCTTCTGTCTGGAGAAGAGCAGCAGCGGAGACACGGGACCCGGCGCAACGGTAAGTTTATTTTTTTTTTTAAATGCATGACCCCCCCACCCACTGACCCACCCGCGCGACCCGCCCACCACCCGCGGGCCATGCCAGCCGCCACTACATCCAAGTATTGAGCAATGGAACATTCGAATAAGGTCAGAGTTCATACTCATAAACAACAGTGCAAATTTACTCTTGGCTCCCTGACATGAACTTCAGTGGCTTCCTTCCACCCTCGCTTCTCATTCGAAATCCTACCTTTTCCACATGGAGCCTAGATTATCCTTCCAAGAGTGTGTGCTGGAGAAATCCTGCAGAACATGCGTCTAAAAGAGTGTCCTCTACAAGACCAACCCTCGCGTCCCTCTTAGATACGACTGCACTGTTCCGGCCCTTTTTGCCCATATACGGTGGAGTGCCCTCCTCACCCACTCTCTACCCCACCCTGGCACAACGGAAAGCCATTTTATATGCTGTTTTATATTATCTCAAATCAAAAGGAATTGAGCCACATCACTTCTTAATGAGCAGCTACATTGACTCACTCTATCACCCTGCAACCAAACCCAACCGAACTGTATCAGCTATAAAGACATGAAGTCAAAGAAACCGCCCTAGTGCCCAGAGAAAAACCATTCCATAACAAAAGGCGGCACAACTTATACCACATCTATTGGGTAGGAAACTGAACCAGGAAACAACTAAAAGAATCTGAAAAGAGCCTTCTCTGCCAGTGCTTGCGACTACAGACGAGCTCCCTCCGTATATTTATAAAACACAATTACCAGAACGGAATCTAGTTTCACCGCACCATGTAGCAACAACTAAACGGCAATGCACTGATACAAACAATAACACTGGAAAAACGCGAGAAGGAAGGAAATACGGTGTCAAAGGAAAGAAATAAGCTGTCAGTGGGAAGAGGGAGGGAGGCTGTAACTTCTGTGAACGCCAAGGAAATAACTACCACTCAGCCCTTGCCTTATTCCTCCCGCCAACTCATTTAACCCTGTACTACCTTCACCCATCTCCTAATGCATGCTTCCTGCCCATCCATCCTCGCCCACCTCCATAAACAGTGTTTTATTCATTCCATGGATCCATTTAAATACCTTTGTGCACTGTGGAACCCTACATGCCTATCTCGTATCCCTGTTATTATTATAAGCACTCCACTATTTACTGGGGCTGCACTACATAAAATCACAACTAAAATAATAAAGATGAAATAGTTCTTTAATCATTGTGGCACCTATTTTCATCTTGTTACCTTTTCCATTTACAAAAAGGCACTACTCTCTATATTTCGTAGGGACAAAACCGTGTTATTTTTATGAAACACACTTGGCTGTTCAACAAATTATCCTTGAATCAAATTTCATCTTGTTATGAAGAACTCGAGCACGAAATAATTGTCAAATTATACTCAATAATTTCTACTTTAAAAACCTCTGAAGTATTAAAGACAGAATCAACACAGCAGGATGCCATTCTGTTACTTGCTAGTTGTGCACAAAGGCACCTGGTCCCTTATTATACATAGGGTGCACATTTCCGGTTTGCGCCCATGGCACACCTTTAAATACGTGCACTGTGCACAAACAGGCAAAGGTACACCCTATTACAGGGAGTGTGCTGCCCTGGGGGCAGTGCATCCAAGTGAAATACGGAGTGACTGCTTCAAAGCTGCTCCGTGTTTCACTGTACATGCGGCAACCCACCTGTACTTTAAAAAGGGATTAGAGATCCCTTTGCAGGCAGGTGTGTTGAGTGACTGTAGCCGCCTGCAAGGGGATGTCTGGGGTGTCCAATGGATCCCCTTTCCTATCTCCAGAGGTTTCCTTTCGGGGCGCACTGACAGTGCACCACCTTTTTGTAGCGCACTTTCATTGTGTCTTCTGACAGCCTCTTTGTCTCTGAGCCTGTGTCCATATTACAGCATAGGCGCAGAGGCAGAGATTGCCTCCATTTGTATGGGGCCACGCAAATGAGGGAATGCACTCTTGAGATAGCGCTGGCTACATGTGCACCTGCGCTATCTGTATTACAGAAGAGGCCACACAAACAGTGCTATTTCTGTAATTCCAATTAGCTCCGGGGGCGCACAAAGTGGACGCACAGACCCATTGCACGCCCGGGGCACTTTCTGGAATATGGCCTCAGAAGTAAACACACTTCACATTGTGGTATCTCACTGGCTTAGTCGACTGCCTATGCCATCTTTCACCTTATCTAACATTTTAAACATTTCTTTCTCATGGCAGCTTACAAATGGAAGTGTGTATTTTAGCTTTTATATAGTCTTAATGTAGTAAGATTTAAATTTTGTTCATTCACATTTTGGAATCGCAGTTGAAAATGCACAGATTTAACCCACTACTGCAAGGAGACTGCTGGTCGTGTTCCGGATAAAGACAGTTTTGTGCAGGGTTGGGCAGATCTTCTCTTCCACTGGGCATTTCCCCAGTGGGCTGGAGCCCTTGGAGGCCGGTTTTGAAAGCCCATAGCCACTTTCCCGAGCACCCGAGATTAGTTGCAGGGGGCACATGTAGGCTTCAAGAGTGAGAAAGAGAGGTAGAGGGAAGGTCGAGAGAAATCGGTCCAAGAGGAGAGAAGGAGAGAGAGGGGATGGATGGATGGAAAGAGAGAGACAGCACGAGGGGGCGAATGGAACAGAGCTGGTTTGAGCACTTTTGCCAGGGCTGCTTTTGGTTCCCCAGTCCAGTCCTGTTGAAGGCAAGGTGATAGTCCTGAGAACACATGGACAAGGCATTAGGAAAGCTTAACATCACATGCTTCGCCTTCGGGAGAGATTTCAATCCCAGTGGGAGAGGGATCATTGGGACATGTTTAGGAATGCACTCCGTCTTCTCCAAGCTACTTTACTCTTCATTGCTGGGGAAACAGAAGACGGCAAAAGGCTGTCTCCAGTTTGATTGCCTTATAGCAGTATGTTCGAACAAGCACTACATGCACTCAATCACTTCTATTTATTTTAGTTTTATGGAGTGCAAACTTGGTTCATATTGCTTCTTTGTTCTGCAGTATAGAGTCTGGATGTAAAACAGCACATGGTGTTGTCGTTTGATGGAGACTGGCTACCAGACATGAAGGCAGAACTCCATGTTTTATGACTGGTGGGTAACATGTCACATGATGGATCATACTTGTGGGTACCCTGTGCAATTATATGTGGCAATGGGTCAACCTAGAACTGACTTGCTGACCGGAGAATGACAAGATGAGGAGGTATGCTTTTGAGCTTTCTCAAGGCTGCTAGGCTTATTTTGTCTTTAAAAAGTTGGTACAAGCTATCTCAGTGTCGCAGGCCCAGTGCTTCCATGTTTCTAACGTTGTGCTTCTTTCAGTTAATCCTGCTTTGATGGATACATTTTTCAGGGCCTGACTTTAGGTTGTGGGGTGCAAGGTTGTGCAGGGTTTCTGACCCTTTTCAGCTGTATGTTTTGTAGTCCATATGCAGCATTTTTAATATAGTCCTGCGATCTACCTGGGGCTAATGGAACTCTGTCAACTTTTTTCTTTATTTTGAAACAGACTTTCACTGCTTGTTTCTGACTTGAGCGTATTAGCTTCAGTAATCTACCGGGGTCAGAACCAACATCCTCATAAACCATCAGTGAAGTGGCTCACCTAGTGAAGTGGGAGTGCACTTTTGGGTGCAGTGGGCACGCAGGGGGAAAGCCCAGCGTATTTTGCTCTTCCGAGGGAAAAGGAAGTTATTCAGTCCTAGAAGAATGTGAATTGGCTCTCCATCTTTCACAGCGTTCTTTCAATAAGTACCATAGTTTATGTCTAGCGATAGGACACCTCCAGCCTAAGCTGATGCTGATGTCTTTTGGGATAATATATGGCTGGCAAATTGGAAGTGGTTATTGGGTATATATATGGGAACCTGTTAGATTGGGAGGTGAATTTGGTCCAATGGAATGCACTGTGTAGCACAGTAAGTCACTTGGGGCCAGATGTACGACCCGCAACATAGCGCCTCGCAAATTGCGAGTCTTTCGCGACTTGCAATTTGCAAGGCGCTATTTTGCATGTACAACAGTGTGTTTAACACTGTTTGCGATTCCCAATGGGGTCGCAAATTGCAAGGCTCATGAATATTAATGAGCCTCTCGCAATTTGCGAGCCCATTGGGAATGACAGGCCCTCCCAGGGATGGTGGCTTGCTGGGCTCAGCAGACCACCATGTCTGGGATTGCTTTAAAATAAAGCAGCTCTTTTTTTTTTTAAATGCAGTCCGTTTTCCTTAAAGGAAAACGGGCTGCATTAAAAAAAAAAAAATGAAATGTTTTCGTTTCATTTTTTAAGGGCAGGCAGTGGAGCCAGTCACAAAGGGGAAGGGCTCCCCTGGGGATTCCTTCCCATTTGCAACTTCATTACCACCCTCTTGAAGAGGGCGGTAATTTGTGAGTGTTTTGCGACCGCAATTGTGGTTGCAAAACATTCATACATGGCTCTGCGGTCGCTATTAGGAAGGGAACGCCCCTTCCTAGTAGCGAGTCGCAATACACTATTTTGCAAGTGGCAAATTATTTGCGACTCGCAAAATAATGTAAGTACATGGCCCAGGCTAAAATTGCATGCGCAAACGGGTCGCAAAACCGTTTGCACATGCAATTTTACGTCGGACATCTGGCCCTTGGAGCCTATCAGTTATCTTACTGGGGGTCAAGTGGTGTTTCCTATGTCTCTGCACTAGGTGCTGCTTTTTCTTTTATATATTCTTAACAAAAAGAGTGGAGAGTGGACCAAAGCGGAAAGACTGGCGCGAATCTGAGCTGTTGAAACAATAACTTCCATATTCTCTTGTAGGTCAAAGATGAAGCCACTGTTTGCCCATATTTTGATGTTTTTGCCTCTTGAATGAGGTTTAAATTAAATTAGATTTCTAATATAGTACTATTATAATGTTGGATTTTATTGTGCATTACAATTTGCAAAGCGTAGAGTGTATGAGATGAAAGGATTTATGTACTTTTTTGGAGGTGTTAATCTTAAACCGGTTTAATGACATTTTCGTTGTTTTTATGTGTCTATGTTCCCAGACATCTATCAAGTCTATTAAAACTATTTATGCGACCTGGAAGCATTACAGTTCCTTGCCATCAGCATATAAAGAAGAGCTGGTCTGCTGGGCTCTGATAACATCCAGCCGGGGTCTTATGCTGCTATTTTAAAGTATCAGGGTCGATAAGTGTTTCTATGGCTCTGATATGGCTGTGGCAGGGAAATAGAAGGCACTCGTAGCGCATTCTTAGAAGGCGTTCTTACTGATTTTGAAAAACAGAAACGAGACAGTGAGCTTGAAGAATGCAAAATGGCCCTCAACCCTTGCTTCCTAAAATGTATCCCTACACTTGTCAGGGTGAATATTGTGCCCGTGGTCATTTCGGAACAAAACTGGGTGGTGTTCAGAAGCATATCTGAGCACAGTTTAGACTGTAGTTGATGGTTGAATAGATAACTTGACTTATAACGTATGCTATGTAGGAAAAGTCCATCTTTAGGTGCTATGGTAAACTGCTGTTTCCACGGGGCATTGGACAAACGTCTGCCATGAGAAGATTCAGGATTTGAGATTAATGTGAAGATTAATGTGAGATGTGTCTCATCCTAACGGAGACTGACCCTTGCAGATCCCGAGAATAGTTGTTTTATGAGTGAAACTATTTAGTTTAATTTACCTTAGACGAGGTGGTGAGGTTGTAGATGGGCCAGCAATTGGCTAGTGGTGTTTCAGTTGGTACAGCAGCATTCATTTTGGTAGTTGAATATTTATAATTCCTATTATGGGTGCATGCGGACACTCACAGCACCTTGGCATATGTAGCCACATATGACCAATGGGACACAGGCACCTTCTCAGATGAGAGCTGAAGCAGGGGTGGCTCCTCCATTTGAGCGGAGGAGCGTCACCCCCCCCCCAGCCCAGAGCTGAAAAATAAAATGGTAATAAAGTTTATTTATGAACCATTTTATTTTTCAGTAACTGACGAGTCCTGAACTGAGCGTCAGGACGGGGTGGGGCCATTGCTGCTGAGTGGCAGCAGGGAGCTTTGTGCTCCCGAGTTTTAAACGCGCAGGCCGCGACGGCCAGCTAGGCATGTGCATTTTAAACCTCTCTAACCCAGCTGTCTTAAGACAGCTGGGTTAGAGAAAGCAAAGGCCTCCAGTATGCTTTTGAGCACTGATAGAGGACGCTCCCACCAATCCTAGGGCTGCTCTCATGCTGCATTAGAGCAGCGCCAGGATTGGCTTAGGAGTCGGGAGCCTGTCTGCTGCCTGCCTGGAGGAGAGAAGGATCGAGGAGGACGTCGCACTCGTGGAAAAAGTAAGTGCGTTTTATTTTATATTTTGTCATGTGCCCCCCCGCCCCCCCACCTCACCACCCTCGGGACATGCCAGCCGCCACTGAGCTGAAGTGTTCCCATGTTCACCATTGTACTCAAGCAGTGCTTTTCAGAGGCTGCACCCATGTTCTTTCTTTTTCATTCCTGAGTCACTCTGGGCCAGAAAACTATCAAGCAAATGTGACATCCCATATCGGTTGCATTTTTAGTTATTCACTGCTAATAGGTTAGATGACATGTAGTATAAAATGAATATGTCAACAGTCGTATAGAGCAAACTTTTGACATCCTGTGCAGACCAAAACATTGTTAAAATCGCTAGTTGGAAATCAGCTGCAACTAACATTAGGCTTCAGATTTCTGAGCAGAAACTATTGCAGTTAAATTGAAACCACACTCCTTGGGATTACTGGAGGAAGGGGTAGGATGCATCATTTGAGTTGATAAAATAAATGTCCATCATGCTATTCCTCCGCACTGTAAGATCCAGTGCTGGTCCATCATTCCAGTGTCAGGCAACATCTAGAAAAGGAATAAGCATAGCACAAAAAGTAAATCATTCATCATGTCCATATTCCTAATATCATAATGATGGAGAAATAATTAAGCCACTGTGACATAACTGCAAAAATGTCCCCCTAGTACTTTTAGAGTTGCAGTCATTCCGAACACATACGCAACCTGTCCACAGATGCCCATATCAGGGAAAATCCATCAGCTCCAGAGTCCTCCGATACCAGCTCCCAGACATCCACTTAAGTGTATATTTGAACATAATTTTATAATGCTGGATCTTATGCTTGCTTGCGTAGGGTATTGTGGGTGGATTCGAAATTCAGTTAGCAAGAGGATGTCAGGTGGACTATCTTGTCTACACATATAGTTAAATACTCAACCGGGGTTTTGAAAGAGTTTTGGCCCTTCAGGTAGGGGAGGGGTACGACAAAATTATTATTTTTTTAAGAATGGATCTCAGTTTGCCAAGGCCTTGATGGGGGAGTTTAATAAGTGCAAAACTACTTTAAATATTCCTTAGTGGAGAATGGGACAGTTTGGATAGATTGGATTCCTTGAAATTACTTGAATCTCCTAGACGATGTAGCTGTCAATCAAAAGTGGGACGGCATTGTTTTTATAGGCACTGGTGCAGACAGGGAAGCGAAAGATTGTCACAGAGTACAACTCCCCCATGAACTGTAGGTGTGCCTCATAATAGGTAATTTCATACACTGAGAAAGTGTGTTAAAGTTTTAAATTTGAAAATATTTCAACTCTTGGAATTCTACAAGCATGAAAAAGCGGTACGTTTCCAAGGAAATATAAATGAAAAAGTGTAAGAATTCCTGCTTCAAGAACAGCATCCGTCTTTGTGCCAGAGAAGTGAAATGCAATAATTCCATATGGCCCCATCTGGTATGTGGACAAAATATCGAAAACACAAATATCGTGGGACAGAATATCGTGTCAAAAATATCGAGGACAAGAATATCGTGAAGGTCATTTCTTATGGGTAAGTAAAGTTTTACTATATATAACTCCACATATATGTACTTTGACGATATATATATCTTCAAGGTACGTAGATCTGGAGTTAAGAATAGTAAATTTATACCTATCTATTTGCACTTACCTACTCGATATTCTTGTGCTCGATATTTTTGACACGATATTCTGTCCACACGATATTTGTGTGTTCGATATTCTGTCAGTGATCCTCTTGGCAAAAAAAAATATAGGTAAGAGGTAAAGTAGGTGCGAACACAATAGGCATACAACTTTGGGTGTTAGGAAATTTGTGTGTGAGGTAATCTCATACCATCAAATAAAGAGGGGATTCTCCCACTCACTCAGGGTCATGTTACATTCACTGGAGCAAGGGATTACGGTTAGAGTTACATCATGGTAGTTGGAGGTTCTCACAAGGTAGCCATCTCTTTTAATGGTCACGTGGCTTAATTTTTTAAGTTATTTCCATTAACATGCTTGTTAGTTTAAAGTTCTTTATGTCCTAATAATGCGTTTTTTTAAGTAAAAGCTTATGCATTACTACTTTAGTTCTATGCCTTCCTGACAAGGACATAGCAGACAGGTTAATGCAGGAATGCATCATTATCCGAGCACATAAAGACTCTTAAGTGGAAGGAAGTTCCCTGCCCCAAACAACTTACATCTCTGGGAGCCGAAAGTAAGAAAATACACCTAGGGGATGTACTTAGATGAGATGATGACGCACACTTGGCGGAGATGATGGACTGCACTTTAATGCAGAAACGCATTAGCAGCTCTTAAGCTATTTTACCACTAAGAAGCACCATAAGTATATAATTTAAAAGATGTGCAGAGTGATAAATTAAAGACTGGTTTCTAACAACATGTGCCTACTGTAGCCGTCAACATTTGCTTCATCCATAAAACATTAAACACATCAAAGCAGTATCTTCTAGAAAAACAAGAAATAAATACTGAAATGTAGATCATCCTGTAAGCAAACATGCCATTTTTATAATTTTGTCAACAAACCAAAGCCAAACTCTTCATATTACAACATTCTTCATATTAAACATCTGAAATAGGAAAGAAGTCGGAATTTTCAGGGAATATTCATGTACAGTTAGCACAGAAACAAAAGGGCTGTGCCCTCTTTGCAGTTTTACTAATAGGAAGTTGGATGCATCGGAGCCGTTTCAGAAAGGCATAGAAGAAAGCGTAGAAGAGTACTCTGTAGAAGAAATAATTTGCATACTCATAAATAAAGATGTAAGTAGGAATATTAAATATGTATTACAAATGACTTCCACCCAAGATGCATGAAATGATAACAGGCATATCATAGAATGATTTTTATGACCAGGGTGAATTCTTATGCAACTTCTCGAACACCAGATTTCCCAAAATGCTTTCCAGACCTTCCACTGTATTTTCAGTGCTCTGTGAATATTCACCAAAATTTGACCAAACATGTCTTTAGTGATTTATTCTCAATCAAACATGATCTCTGAGTTTAGTGTTAATGAACCACACTTGCTGAGACTGGATATACAGCTGTGTCCTGGATGTGTATGTTGCTCTCATCCTTTTTTCACTCACAATTCATTTTTCTATCCTTGCTTTCTATGTCATCAATTATTTAATGTTATTTCAAATTTTGCATTACCTGGAAAATGTCTTCCATTTTCCAGATTTCATAATAAAGGTGCTAGTAGTATGCGCTCTAATGCAAGGAAGGAAAATGGGACCTCTGTTCCTGCGTTCGGTGGTAAAAGAACCATAATTATCATGCAGTGGGCTCTTTCAGCCTTGTCACTCATTGCACCTTCTGCACTAATCATCCATCCATCCTAAACATGAATACTGTGAAAATGATATGGTCTCAATAGGGCAATATGCATTACATGCACTTGAGAGTGATATACCTGATTTGCCCATGAAGCTGCCTTTATCACAGAGGTAAGACAAACAAGCATTGGCATAGCCAATAGGTCTCGCCTTTGGGACCCCATAAGTGTTTAGCCGTGTATAGTTTTATAGATCCGTGTATTTTTGTATAGTGCGACCCGAAGAGTAAGAGCGCTTACATGAGCACCAGTTACATTACACAAGGTCACATTCATTTTGTTAGATAGGGGAGATTACGTGATTTGCCCAGAATCACAGGATGTTGAGCTGACGCCGAGACTCGAACCGGGTTCCCCAGCTTCCAGATCGAGCGCTCTAGCCATTAGGCCACATCCTCTAAATGCACCTTCTCTTCACGTTCTCTCTTTTGTAGGCTTGTTTGAAATACATACTACATGCAGAAGTCTGGCCTATGTACTGCCTCTGAAGTTTCAGATGCTCTTATGGACATGCAAATATCCTCTCTGCGGTGCTCCGCAGCTCTTCCGAGTTGAGCTCACACTGTTTTAAACTCCTCAAGTAGAATGAATACAACTTTGAAGTCACACATATGCAGACGCATAGACAGACAAGCGCATTAGCCCACGGAGCTATCTCTCACTGCCATTGCAATGACAGTGATGGTTGGGAAGTCTCTGGTTCACACCCCCGAATCTAACTGACTGAGCGTCCCCCTGGCCGCGGCGTCCATATTTCCAGTTTTCTGAGTGCTTTTCCAGACTTCCCGCGCAGCTCCCGGATGCGGCCCACCTTTCACGAAGCGCTTCTGTCTCTCATTAGCCGCTCGTGTCTGTAGGCAGTGCTGTCCCCCGGCATCCTCGTCGTGCTTCGCGCCGCTCATCTGCTCGTCGTTTTATGGGCCTAAACAGACACCATTTCAATATTAGTTTGACCCCGAGCCAGGCCTGTCGCTCTTGCGTCTGACAGCAGGCGAACGAGGCCGCAAACCCCGAGGCGGGAGCCATCCGTTGCTATCCGAGCCAAATGGCGGGGATTATAAAAGTACCTCTCCCAGGTGTCTAATGCACGGGTAATACCCGCAGCAGCAAGGGAAGCGCACGCAAAAGAACAATTTTTTGGGAGAGGAGATGGGGAATAAAACTCTCATTTGCCTGAATGGAAACACAGAAGGGCATAATTAAGAAAAATATTTAATTGGGCGAAGTATGCTGCAGCATTATTGTTCGGTATTTGTAAAGATTACCTTCTGTCGTGTTTCATGGATTCCAGGAGCGCGGCGGCGACTCTCAAGGCGGAGGATGTTTTATGGGTAAGAAGTGAACCGTCCTTTCCGAGGAAAGGCCTTTGTCTCTGATGGCGCAAACCTCTTCCATAGAAGAGGTGAGAGCGGGGTCTGCTGGTGGGCTGAGGCAATCGGTACTCGCAGAGGCTGCGAAATGTGGTCTGTAGCGTGCCCGAGGGCCGCACTGAGGGCAGCATGGTGGAGTGGGCTTTGTGAGGAGAGGGGTTAAGGTGGGCGCTATGGCCAGCTTGGGAGATCCAAGTGTAAGAAGCGCGGCCGCGAAAGTGAAAGCGACGCGCACTCTTGTGGAGGTGGGGTGGAGGGGACGCGCCTTCTAATGAAAGCGTAAAACCTGACCCAAAACAGATGGCTCCTGCGCGCCGCGGCTGGCTCCCGAGAGCAAAATGCTCTTGGAGTAAACATTTCAGGAAAAGCTGGGACATCCACACTCCTTTGGCCAATTGCGTGCTAAAGCCAGACGCAAAGGTCAATAGCTTGTGAGCACCACACGCACGAGCTTGTAGGAGCTTGTAGAAAAGCTGAAGTGATTCCAAGAGGCCGATTTCCTAGAGCAGCGCATGCACGCTGCACTAGGCTCGACCTAAAAAGGAGGTTCTTATATAATGACAACAGATAAAGGCCTTCTGTTGGATCTGACCTGCCCACCTTCCCACTTGCCTGAATGCTACAGTATAGTAGGCTCATCCTGCTCTCAAGTTTGCCTTTGCTCTTACACCATGATTTACTCTCTGTGTATGTCCGTGTGTATACCCACGGCTCCTACTGAAAGGTTTTTCCATTCATTTACCACCTTTTATGTAAAAGAAAACTATTTATTTTGAAATACAGAAAAAATAAAATGAATCTTCTTTTGAGAGTCTATCAATTCTGTCATCTATGACTGTCAGACCAGCAGACCAGTGGCTGTGCAGATTGTTACAGCACATAGTCTTAAATAAGGGATAAGGTGTCTTCAAAAAGGATTCTTCATAGTTGTAGCTGTGCAGATGATTGTGCTGCATTGCTACTGTTTCCAGATAAGTGAATTTTATATATATATATATTTTTTTCTTTTCTTCTTTTTTTACCTACTGGAGGTTGCCAGTAGGTAGTTATAGTTAGGAGCTAGTTTCCATTGGAAAAGCGTTTTTTGACCTCCTTGTTCCTGAAAGAGCCCTTTTTGTGATTTGGTGTAAATCCGTTAAGTAGTTTTGGAGTTATTAAAGAAAACAAATATAGATATCTAGAGGAGCAGACCCTTCACGAATACAACAGAGCTCATGCTGAGATTTGATTGGCTGCCAACACTTCAACCAGGAAGTGTTGGCAGCCAGTTTAGGACTTGGACTCCAAACATAAAGCTAAAAAAAAAAAAGAGAAGGGGGCAGGGTCGTGATACCCTGACTCCTAGGCCTGGTGATGGGGTCCCCCAGGGACCCCGCCTGGGCCAAAAAGCATTTAAAAAAAATGTTTACAGTGACAATCACAAAGATTCGCAAATCCCAGCAAAAATTTAAAAACACAGTCTCCTGTGCTTCTTTGAATTGAGTCCCCGGGTGGGCCAGGTCCTGGAGGCTTATTAGGTCGAGCCTAGCGGCAGCGTGCATGCGCTGCTCGCTCTGCGAGGCATGCTGTATTAGGGTATGTAGTGAAAGCCCCGCCTACTCTCCGCTCATATTTGTCATTGGCTTGTGTGATTGTCCTTCGAAAATGCTGGCTTTCAATTCATTATGAGGCTTGTTAGTCCCGCCTTGGTACCGCCTTGTCGCCATTTGTTACCGCCCATAAGGACTGGATATTTTACTTAGCTCGTTACACTGCATGCTTTATCTACTGGGTGAGCACTATTTTGTTTTATTGGCAAACCCACAAGCTCAAGTATCTGCTTTCAGAGGCGCTCGAAGCTTCTTCCGCTGCAGGACTCGGACGTGTCGAGGGTCACACACACTCCAGCTGCCTTTTGTCTCCGGCCAGCGTGTGTCCATGGGGGCGGGGAGGGGAGATCGTGTTATCTAACTGGCTTGGTCTTATAAAACAATTACCATTTTGAAACACCTAATGGGGGCGTAAAACAAGGGATTTTTGCTTTTCTATGGATTGGCACGCGGAGTGGGGCAAAAGTTCAGAAGGGGACGAATTAACATAGAAAAATCTACACCATTTTTGACTAAAAGGAATGTCTCTTTCACAAATAGGGAAGACGGACTGCCAAGCCTGCTTACAAAACCGCCTCCGAGCAGTTTAGCCTTGCCTTGTTTGTGTTTTGAGCAAAACAAGTAAGTGTCAGCCCTACGTCGTGAGTTTTGCATCGTCCTATGTATGAAACACATAATCCTTAATGTTTAACAATGTTTTTATTAATGAGCCCTACCGAAAACATCTGCGCATAATTGGCACTCATCGTTTGTTTTGACCCTTCTCGCAGCCCCCATCTCTCCCTTCCAGAAGCTTATTGTCAACTTTTTAAAGTTTACAAAGAATAAAGTATTCTTTTCACGTATTGTTTGTTCCAAGCAGGGCTCAGGTGCCACAAAGAAACATCACTGTTTGATGTATTTTTCGTTAGGGACGAGATGAACTTTCCTTTGTTTACAGGGTATCTCCGCAGTTAGACAACCCTGCTGCTGTTTACACGTGTTCCTGGCATGTGAAGCGCGCGCTTACTTCCCATCCTCCCCGAGGAAGGGCCGGTTCCCCACACTCCCTGGCTAGCTCTGCTGTTTTCATGGCACGTGCCTGCTCCATACTTCCTTCCGCTTCGGAAACCCGGGTTTCAGGAGTCTTTCGTGTTTGAAATGCTGGGGACGACGTCACGCGAGTGCAGAATAGTGAACACTGATAATCGCCACAGTGACTGCGTAACCTACTTACAGCGTTAGTCCTACGGGTAGCATTAGAAGCCATTCATCACATGTGCGTGCCTCTCCCCAAAACATTAAAGTAAATATGCACATTTTAAGCTCCGCCCCTTACATGAAACTTTTACTACACAGCAGATGAAGCCATGCTACAGTGAAATGATCTATTAATCAGTGTAAGTAAATAGCTACTTAAGTATCGGGTCTGGGAGGAAGCATGGCTGTTAAAGTTGCAACAAGGGTCTTCTTACTTGGAAATGCTGGTCCACCGTAAACTCTTGCAATTTACTGTGCTGAATTTAATTGCGGTAATATTTTGGGCACAGGAAGTATGTTTTTTTTTCACGGTATGGTGAAACCTCATGAGGATCAGTTTGGGAAATGATTTATTTATTTATTGCCAAACAAGAATACATATTTTCACCAGAAAAACAAGCATTTGCAATGCAACAGGTCTCGCATTTACGCGTGTTTGAGCTATTGGCATTGTAAATTACAATGCCTTTTATTTATGTTTTAGTTTTTGAAACATAAATAAAAAGCATTGTCATTTACAATGCCAATAGCTTAAACTCGCGTAAATGCGAGACCTATTGCATTGCAAATTCTTGTTTTTAAATGTATTATGGGGAGGCGGATGCATGTCACCCCCCTCCCCATTGCTGATATGGGCCCAGGATTCCACCACCTCCTGGGGCCGGGTGAATGTAAAACCATGGAGGGGGGAACCAAGTGCCACCCTCCCTAGGCCCTTTATGGCCCCGGGAACCGCCACCTCTCTGGGGCTTGGCCGTAAAATAATAGGGGGGGCCACGCTGACCCCCCTCCTTACTTTTAAATTGCCCCGGAGACCACCACCTCCCAAGGGCATTTACCAAAGGAGGAGGGGGTGTGCGAACTCCCTCCCGGGCCGTTTTCGGCCACAGGGACCACCACCTCTCCGAGCTAGACCTACATAAACAAAGGAGGCGGGTCACACAGCCTCCTTCCTGGAGCCAATAATGTCCCTGGAGACCGCCAGCCCCTAGCGCTGGCTTCCTATGTCCCAGGGTGCCCACCCCCGCAACACAGCTGTTTGCTCTCTCTTGACAACAAGAGCAAACAGTAAGTCTGCTCTCAGCGGCAGGAGCAGGAAAACTGCTCCCGCTCGCTGGGAGTGGCAGTGGCGGTGCGTTCATTAGGGCGCTGGGGCGTTGCCCCACTAATAGTTTTGAGGCCACATTCATCAGAGTCGCATCGGGGCGCCGTTACAGTAAACTTGAACTTAAGTTACTCGAATTCCAGGCCGGGTGGTCACCAGGCCACGCCCAGGCAGTCAGGACGCTCTGAAGGGGGTGGGGCAGCAGGGTTTGACTGACAAGTTAGTTTGACACAACATGCATTGCAAGCACAAGGGTGGTCTAGGCAGCGCAGCAGCAAGAGTGCGCATGTTCTGTTTTGGGCTGGTAATTTTTCCGACCAGCCCGAACATGCGCAGTAGCCTGCACATTAGGAGAGCGAGGGTTGCTTCATGCCGCAGCCCCCTGTCTCCTAATGAGTGGGGAGTATCCCTGCTCAAGCCAATCCTGGCGCTGCTGGAGCAGCGTCTGGATTGGCTGAAAGGCACGCGTTTGCCAGGCCTCTCCGGCGCAGTCAGACCTGAAGCATTGGGTGCCGTGCATGGGTGGCACTATGGTGGTGTAAGTATGACCAATCACTGTGGCTTATGTGAAGCCATGCAGACAGTGATTGGCCATTTGATTTCTACGTTGATGATGACGACCGTGACGTGACCGCGCAGCAGACCGCCACACACACCTCGTGTTCAAAGTAGCAGGGGCAGAGCAGGGGAGCCTCAGAAAGCAGAGGACAGAGAGAAGGTGTCTGGGCTCTAAGCCCCCACCCTCGTGAGCCCCCACCTCACTGCCGTGACAGCAGTCCCGGCTATGGCTAGCTTCGAGCATGCACTTCCAGGCAGCAAGCAAGATCGAAAGGTATGTACCACTCCAGGGCTTAAGTGTGATGGAAAAAACTGGGGAGTCTCTCAAACGGGCAGTGCACAGAAGTGGTAGTGTGAGCCTGCAGAGGTGTGATGGTGCCCGTGTGTAAGCAGGCTTCCTAGTGCCTGCATGTGCACTTTAGTGCTAATGTGTGTGTACATCGGAGGGATGAGTGAACTAAATACACAACAGCGACGGTGTGAGCTCGTCCACTGGAGCGATGGGGTCTATGTTCACTGAACCACTGGTGTGCTTGAGAGTGGTGTGAGCTTATGCATGGTGTGCAAACTGCGTAGCAGATCATTAAGATTATGAAAACGCTTACGATATGTTCACTGAACAGCTGACATAAGTGCGCACCAACTTTATTATAAAGCCAGCACGCACATGTTCCCTCCGAGTGATTCCACATGCTTGAACGCTCCTTACCAAGCAGGCCCGTCACTCTGTGAAGTGTGACCAGCGCTTCACACTCGGCCCCTTTTCACACCTAGTGCTGTTTACACAAGTGCCATGACCTCCACTCTCCCCTCTTTTAAAATGAACCTGTCAAGCTGGGAACTAGCAACATCTCTCTGTCAAAGGGGTAAAAGCCGTTCAATATATCAGAATGTACCTGGCCTGGATAGTACCAATGACAACAATAAATTGTTGGGATTTCTTCGTTCATTTTTGTACTCCATTGAAGTAGGCAAACAGAAGAGTTGCCTGCGCAATATTGTTTAGTACTTCGTATGCCATAATGGCCGCTTTTATTGTTGTAACAATTGCTATTTCAGAGCACAGAGGGCTTCTAGAAGAGTGAATGTGGGAAGAGGGACAGGAGGAAGAAACAGAAGAGTGTAAAATGAGGCGACGTTACGCTATGTTGGCTGCTTCTGAACAGCCTCCTTTGCAGTAGATCTCCTGTAGTGTGAGGTGGTCTTGTTATTAGCGTCTTCACTCACCAATGAAATCTATGCCACAGGGGGCCAAGATCGTAACTGACTCTGCGCTTAAACAAGCAGTGACTGGCCCTGGCATGGTGACTTGCATTGGAAAAGAGTTAGGCAATCGAGTCAGATTTCGATGCCAGGTCAGCATAGGAGGCGTGCACATTGGACATATCCTGCATGAGAAGTAGCCTTGTGTGGTAGTTGTATAGAGAGAGAACCCATATAAAGCTTTGGGGCCAATTAACGAGTGGTGCCCTGGTAGAGACCCCACTGAAGTTCATTTAATGCCAGAATAATCACAATACAGAAGAGAAGAAACGGTTTTACTGACAGATGAAACATCCCAACCACAGTTTTGCAGTGCAGTATATTCACAAGTGCAATATTGCAGAGATGTACGGTTTTATTGATCATGGGTGAAAGCTGGCTTTTTGTTTAGGATTATGGGAGGTTCCAGATTTGATTTGTAGATGCGCCAAAAACTCTAACTTTGTGAAAATGTGTCTCTCCAACTTTTTACCAGTATGAAAAGGTGGCTGCAAACCAGGATAATATTTATGCCAAAGGGGATGCAGTGCTTACCTCCTACACAGTGCCCCTAAGTCCAAACAGTCCGATATAGTATTGTGTGCTAAGGTAAATAAAATACGTTTTACAATATGTGCCAGGACACAAAGCCCATCGCTGTTCCTGTGCCAGAAGGAACCAGGCAAATGTCTGTACTGCGATTGCGAAGAAATTGAATGTAAATATTAAGCCTAGCAGGAGTGCTGCTCAACCTTCCTGCTTTCTCAAATTTGCTTGAAAATGCACCATTTGTCCACTCTTTTCTTCAAAATTTTCTCAGAGGGGAGAACGCCCCCGAACCTCCCGTAGGTGGTTCGGGCTCGCTCGCCGCAGTGCAGTACGATAATTGTTTTACGCCCTACCACTTTCAAATGTCACCAGCCGCCACTGGGGAGTGGACTTTTCATCTGTTTTCCTGCCCGCTGTCAAGCAACAGGAAAACAGATTAAATAATTGCTCCTGCACACAGGGAGCAGCATTTTAATGCTCCCTGTATGTAGGAGCAATGCTGGCTGTGGCTGGAGGCGGGGAGCTGGCAGGGACTACGGGGGTATTGGGGCTCCCTCCACTGCCCCATTTTGTGAAATACTGTGTACTCTTGTTGAATAAAGGGTCCGGTGAGGTTGGGTTCAGAGCCTGATGCTCATTACACAGAAATTAAACCTCAACGTCAAGCACTTACAAATATAAACATAGCAGGTGCCTCAGTTGAAGCTCCACTTCTGTAAAGGACAAATAATGTTAACGTCCTTGGCTTGACGAAGGCAAAGAAAGTGTGTATTCTCAGCAAATCCACATTAAAAAATTATATGAAAGCCTTGGTGGAGGTGAATGCATTGTTGATCTATTGGAGCGCAATCTGTAGTGACTGTGACAAGTGGGTTCTTTCTTAGCTTCTCCTGGTGAGAGCAGAGACCATGGTTCTCCTTTTAAATTACTACAAGTATGTAAATGTTCAAATCACTTGGAAGCTCCGCCCGTTTGGCCCTGCCACATCCACACTAGAAGTATGCAAAGGTATTCCTGCCTTTTGCCAGGATGATGGACAGCTTAACAAGAGTCCCCCAGCATGATTCCCGCCGATTTTGGTGACGCATTCATGATGCCGAGGAATATGAGGACATCTCCAACAAACAAATACGCACTAACTTCATATAGTTAAGAAGCGGGACCCTTGTTTGGTGGAGATTTACCACTTTGTAATCTCGTTGTCTTCTCTATAGGAGGATTCATTCTGTTACCTCAGTGGGAAGGTGACTGTACAAAGACAGCTTCATTATTTTACTCATTATCTTATGTACGAGCAGCAGAAATTTCCACTTCATGAATAGGTTCCTTACCAAACATTCAGTGATGCAGAGGCTTCATTTAGGTCCCCTCAGCCCCTGTCACCACTAACACCCCTAAAACCCTTCAGCCGGCTTGGCCCCTGGTCTTTGTATGTTTGTTTACTGCTTGACTTTATACCATAATTAGGGCATCGGCTATATGGTTATTTAGCTTTTTGAAAACTACATCTGAATTTTAAATATTCAGTTTTGTATCATCTTATTGATAACTATACATATACTTTTTGTGTTAAGTTAAAAAAATGAAGTTTCAATCACTTTATTTCCACCTTTACTTAAGTGATAAACCTACAAGTTCATTTTATAGTCAGTTGGTTTTGCTTTGTGTTAATTTATTACACAAAGCAAGAAGTACCAATTTTGAAACCCATATTAAAGGGGTGTATTTGAACAAAATAAAATAGCACAGAACTTCAATGATAAGCTCCTCACTCACGCCTGCAAGGCCCTACACAACAAAGGAACCGCGTACCTGAACCACCGCCTCACCTTCCACGTACCCACCAGACAACTCCTATCCTCCAAACTCACCCTCTCCTCCATCCCCAGGATCCAAAAGACCAGAACCGGAGGAAGATCGTTCTCCTACCTCGCCGCCAAGACCAAGCTCCTGCATCTCAGGCAATCAGCGTCACTGACCCAATTCAGGAAGGACCTTAAGACTTGGCTCTTCGAATGATCCTCCACCCAGTCCGTCTAGCAGCTCCCCTCCCCCAGCGCCTTGAGACCCTTACGGGTGAGTAGCTGCGCTCTACAAGGTCCCTGATTGATTGATTGATGTAAAATGTGATAAAAGAAATTCTTGGACTGGTGCAGTAGAAAATAAACATTCCGTTTGATAATTTACACAACAGCCCTCTCCTTGTACACCTTAAGTAAATGTCCCTAGCCCAGAAGTGTGGAAGGATCAGGAGGTGGAATACATAATTACAGTGAGGAACACCAATGTTTCAGATTCAGCAGCTAGAATTATCGCCTCTTTGTTAGACTTGCTGAATATAAGAGGTATCTTCTCAGCAAGAAATTTGTAGCCACGGTCTGCATGTAAGGGACTATTAGCCTATTATTTTTCTAAGTTAAAAATTGCTTCCACGATACGTTTTCTCCCAGAGAGACAATATCATACTTTTAGGCCCCTGGAAAGATATCTGTGTGCCCAAGCAGAAAATGCGTGCAGCAAAGAAGAAAGATTTAATTTTGAGACAGTTTTGTGCGCTGTCAGATTATATTCGTTCCATTAAAATCGGGATGCACAGCAGAAACATGGTGCCAGTACAAAGAAAAAGATTCCCATCATGACATTGTCATTTGAGAAATTCTAAGAAGTGTTATGCCATTTAGTGGCAATGTCTGTGTCGGAACCAAAGTGTTACTCATCAGTCATTCTAGGAAAGGAGAAAAAAACACCATCATGAAAACTGTTTTTGATGATGTCTTACCATTAAATGATGCGAGCTTTTCATATTCAGCTTCTGCGAAATCCCAATTACAAAGTATGTTCAAGTAGCTCACTCGGTTGTATGTCACGCCAGCAAGTGACAAAACTATCCAGTTCAGGGTATCGACTACCACTGTATCCTCAAGGTAAGTACACAATGGATGGTATAGATGTACTATTCTTAACGCCACAACTACGTACCCCAGAGGTGTATAGTTGAGATACACAGATGTGGAGTTAAGAATTGTAAATCTGTACTTACTTCTAAGTACTTTACCTTGGTGATATAATGGTAGTCCGTATCCTGAGTCAATATTTTTGCAGGACAATGTTGCTCTGAATATTGTGGTAGAACGGGGCCTTTCAAAAGTCTCTGCTGCTCGTTTGACTGTATTATGCCAAGGCCCGATTTCTCTTTGGAAGAGAGGAGATACATTCATAAAGCAGTACAATTAAATACAATCTGAAAATAGAAATGATGTGAAGCCAGACTAGTTTAAGTGAAAAAAACAATAAGGTATCATTGTTATGTGGCATATGTCACTCCTGTCGTTGCAAAATTCACATGTGCATGTACCTACTTGAAGGCTCCTCCAACCTTTTTGTCCACCACATCGGATATAACCACATCCTCTAATTCCATAGATGTTCGTCCAAACACACATTTGAAAACCACTGAGTACACCCTTAATGTATATATGGTAGGTCCTTGCATTCACCCACCTCTACACCCCGCCGCCTAGATCAGGTCTGTACTGCATAAAGTAAAGGAAGAGCGAGGCAGGAGAATGATGGTACTGAGAGAAAAGGTTCTGGCTAGTTACAAGCACGGTCTCCGACCTGGTAAACCAAGGATTCCTGTGGACGTAATTCAGAATCGCCATCATCCCCTGTTTATGTATGCACTTCCCCTTAAACTTGTGACCTTTCTGATCAGTGTTCAGTGGCTTATTCTACAGGAAGTCCTCTTTAGTCTTCCATCACTCTGACTTTTCTGCTTCCTGACGTTTAGCCTTCGACTTATTCACCAGATTTTTCACATATGCTGGGTTAACAGACACAGGACGCACAGCTGCTTGGACATTGTGCTACCTACCCACTGTTTTCTTCTGGTGTGGGGTGGCCTGCACTCACTGTGCTACAATTGCACAGCATGCTTCCCCCCGCCTCTCAGGAACTCCTCATTAGTCACTTACCTGTCTTGACATATGAAGCCTTGGGCCCTGTCCTGTAGGTGCTGATCATAATGCCTAGTGGAGTGAATTGCCAGGACCACAAGGGTACCTGCTTAGTTAGACCAAAGAGGAAGCTCGTGGAGCAGGGAAGGCCATTTATGTTTGCTCAACTTGGTGAAATATGTAGGTCAGCAGGCTGCTTGTCTTGATAATGAAGACTCACCTTGAGTAGTAATGACTGTAATGGGGCATAATGGATTCAGAGTACTGGATACTAGCAGTAATTCATCAAAGCATTAACTGGTCCTTGCTTGAGGAAATAAGGGCAGACATAACCGACGATTAGTGGGGTTGCCACCTGTCTAGTGCAGTAATGGCAAGGTTAGTTTTACACAAAGGGTGGAAAGACCATTGGAAATAACTGGGACAACATGGGCCAGACTCATCCTCTGCCTTCCATTAGGAACCCACATCACACCCCACCTCAGGCAACTCCACTGGCTCCCCGTACAGAAGAGATGCCAGTTCAAGCTGCTTACCCAATCACACAAGGCTCTACACAACCAAGGACCCACCTACATTAACCCCAGCCTGAACTTCCACCAACCGTCGAAGACTACACTCCACCTCCCTCTCACATGCCCGTGCTCCCCACATCTATCGAAGCGAAGTGGAGGACGCTCCTTCTCCCACATCCCAGCAAATATCTGGAACAGCCTCCCCACACAACTCTGGACCATCACCTCACTTCCCGAATTCCAAATGGCCTTCAAAACCTGGCTGTTCGAATAAGCCTCCGGATCCTGCAAGCGCCTGGATACTCTATTGGGCAATTAGCCATGCTTTATAAATCCTGATTGATTGATAATAGTGACTAATTGTGTATCTTTCCGTTTTTAGAGAAACATTTAAAGCACAAGTGCAAGAAAGGAAAGCAGGACAACTTATAAATCTTTTTTTAAAAAGCTGAGGTATATTTTCCATGTGACACAGGTATCTCAGGGAATTTGTAATAATTATTGTTAAGTAATGCGTGCCTGTCATTTTCAAATTTATAAAATTCAAAGCTGTGGCTAGTGGACTCTGTGCCAAATAAACATGTTTTTGGGGTGGTGAGGAGTGGAGGACGGGAAGTGGAAAGGTGATGGCTGATCTTACTGCCTTGGGGTTCTGCTAGGTTTTGTATATTGTAATATATTTGCCACAGAGGAAGAAGCAATCTTAATTTCAGAAACCCACTGTTTGTGATGGATAGATCTTCTTCGTCATCAGAAGGGTACATGACCGATGGGCCCAACTGCAGATTCTGCTGACTCTGGACCAGGGGCTTATATGACAGGAAATAAAAAAGAGCTCTACCTTCTGTGACTCTGCAGGTTAAAACTAAGCCCGGGCAGTGAACTCCGCTCTCAGTTTTTTTCCTCGCTCGTGCGCCCCAACATCAAGTTGACAAGCGCAAGCAAGGAAAATCCACCTCCCGGCAAGATTTTTGCTCGCTCGTGCTTTTTGCTCGCATGTGTTCCCCAACGCCAAGTTTGCAATCGCAAGTGAGAAAATTCCACCTCCCGGCAATATTTCTCAATGCGGGCGGTCGGATTTCTCATTGCGGTTGGTCGCTGGTGGTCGCGACCACTCGTGTTGAGAATCCTTCTGTTTGCGTTGAGAAAGTTGCAGCTCGAGTAGAAAATCTTCTCGAGCGGCAGAAAATAAGCACCACCCTTTTGCGCTGCGCCTGAAGCCATTCACGTTGATTTTCCAGCGCAGGACAAACACCCAGCACTGAAAATGAACGCAAACAGTCATTACTAAGCGCACTCCGCCGCTTACGGATCTCCGCGTAGTGCGGCAGAGTTTTGGGAACTCTGCGAACTCCGCCCAAGGTTAGTTAAAACCTGGATTGTCAAACAACATTGATTCTCAAAACCTCATTAAGCCCCACGTTGTTATACCTGCACTCACTCTCTTTCACCAACGTATCCGTGCATTTTTGGCACAGGCACATCTGTTTCTAGTTACCCATGCTTTGGAAGCTCTTTGCCAATGCTTGTCCTGCTGCTCGAGATGGACATAGAGAAAAGACATTTTTGTAAAATATTGCCTATACAAAATGAAATAAACCTTAGTAAGAAAAAACTGTACTGTTTTCTGAGACTTACCTCAATCTAAGCTCAGTAGTCACTATTTCAGAAATCAGTAATCTTGAATTAACGGTCAGAAGGTTAAATAGACCCATTAACAAAAGAGGTTGGGGTTGATACCAGAGCCCACTTCTCCACCAACACTTCTTTAGGACACTTACTTTCCTCTGTCTCCTAAGGATGTGATCACAGTGATATATCTGTGCTACCAATGGACCTATTGTTTCATTGTGGAATGTAAAAGGATGATGTCACCACTGGCCACCTCATGTAGCGATTTTATTCTGATTTATGATTCTGTTTCCACCATCTTGATTTGTGTTATCTTTTGTTCTGGTTCAAATGACCACAGGGCCCACAAAAAGACTGGCATATTTTCTGCTCTATGTTTTTATCTAAATATCTAATGGAAAGGGTGGCCACCCTGCAACTCACCACTTAGATTGGCCGCTTTTTCATCAGCTTTGCTACCACCCTTAATTATAGTTACCTCACTTTTACCAAAAAGAAGTATTTTATACTGGTGAAAGCGTTGTGTTGCTGTCTCCAACCAGTGCTTCAATCTAGCCTGATGTCCCCTATGTGCTCTTAGCTGGAATTAGATTTGACAGATGGCTTAAGGAGTTAAATGATGCCACCACCCTCCTAAGAGCATAAATCCAAAAACGTTTCTCCAAAGCCAGAGCCCTGGTTCAGTTCTGTTCTGCTGCCCTCCAAAGTTGGCCGGATGCCAAGCTGAACGTATCTGGAGATTGTGTCCCCTCTGTCAGAACACCCTTGCTGCATCCTAACATGAAACAGTTAAAACTGGGTTGAGAAAAAGCTTATTGCTCTTGCATGCAAAAATGTAATGTTGACCAAGAACTGAGTTTTTCGAACAATAATGATACAGTTGATCCTCCTTCATTGGAGCCTTGAATTACACCTAACCAAGAAGTTTGAAAATCGTTGGCTTTCTTTTTCTGCTAAAATTGACAAAATATGGACCAGCATTGCCATGCAAAGCCCCGCCCCTTCCAGCATTTATCTCTATCACAAGGCTGAGTCATATCCTTCCCTATACTGAGGAGTCCCTATCTGATGTTCTGCAGATTCTATGATGCCCTTTCTCTTTTACATCCATGGTTTCTTATTCGTCACATCGGGGTCATGCACCTGTGACCTGTGCCTCAGGTTTAGCCATTCCAAATCTCTGCTCAGACAGCTTCATTAGTTTCCCATCCAAGAGAGAGTTGTCTTTAATACTCTCTGTTTCGTTAACAAATGCCTTCATCATCCGACCACTCACATTTCGAGGTGGTGTTTTTACGCATTACAGACTTTTGAGTGGAATAGATTGTGCAGCAGACATTTCTCTGTATTCAGATCCACTTTTTGGAACTTTTTACATGTTAATCTTTCTTACACTCTCAGACTGTCGTCTGACATTTTCTGCTTTTGTAAGCTCCTACAAGCCTGTCTTTGCACCTCTAAAAGTATTGCATCGATTTTCTCCTCGAGCACCAAGAAGCTCTCACTTGTGCACAGGTGCTTTACTAAATCCATGTGCTGCCACCACCCCAGGCTCACGATTTAAATGACCCTACATGATCTTCAAAAATATTTGGAATGCTCCCCTTTATGGGGGAGTGGGAGAAGCATCCTTACTTAGGCAAAAATACACAGCAGTAAATGGTGGGTGATGCAGGAGTAGGGCCCAGTGTTCCATCAAAATGAAATGTCCATCAGGAACCGTATTACAAAAGAAGAAAAGGTGCATGGAAATATATTGATGCAAGAGTGGTCTGTTACCTACATTATTCGATTCAAGGAGAAACTTGATAAAAAATATTGGCTTCCTCAGTTCACTAATTTAGATCCTTCAAAAATCACCTTAAATCTGTTTAGGGGTTCCCCGGTTGATTAGTATTATGACCTCTGGAGAGTGCGTTGCCATTCGAATCAAAGTACAAATCCTGGGAGCACTAAGGAGTGTAGGTCTCTGCTTGAATTCACAAGTGTAAGCAGAAGACAAAGCATCCTTCCACCGAAACCAAACTCCTGAGAAAAACCCTACTTTTCATCCCTCCTCAACACTAGAAATGTGTCAAATTTAATTTTTCATGACATTTTGTAAAAATCGGGTAAAAGCACACAAAGTTAATTTGCCAGTATCTTGCATTACAATTGAATACACAGACATACCTCATGTTCAGAAGTCATGTGAGATACTGGCAGGAGACAGGTTCAAGGAGAAAACATCTGCTACAAGATATTTTCTGCTCGAGTCAGCAAAAATTATGTGAAATTTCACACCCGTGAAACTTGGAAAATTTCCCAAAATTCAAATGTGAAATTCATACATTTTGTGAATTTCGTGGGCATAAAAAATGCCCAGTCATACTTAACATCTCCTCATAGTAAATAAACAATGGTCAACTCTACCATAGACAATAGTAATGCTTTGTACACAGACTACCATCACACCAAATCAAAAGTTTACAGATGAGTCAAAATACTACAGGAAGACTGATTTGGGGCGTAAAAGTAGTGACTCAGTAGCAACCCATCTCTGAAGTCCTCATTGGCTTCCAATAAAAGACGGACTCACATTTCGCAATCTCTGCCACATGTACAAAGGCATAGAATCTGAATACCAACAGGTAAAGATGGTTTATGCCATCCCTACAACCAACATACATTCAATAGAAGGGTGCCTTGTAGTTTCTACCAGAACCAGACGCAGGGGTAATGTTACTCTGTGAGACAGACCCTCACCCATGAATCCACCTGCCCAGGCATATCTGCCACATCCAATCATTGTTGTAGTTCAGAACCAAACCTAGAAAATATCTGTGCTAACTCAGTGAACCCTTCATCTTCCTTGCTTGTCGTGTTTTTCCAAATGTGTTTTTCCTTTGCCTACTAGACTTAGCCAATGCAACTTCGATAATCGAGCCATGGCCCTGGATGGACATGTTGTCAACAACTGCAACATCTGGCTTGAGCCATCATCACATATACTCATAAACGCTGATTGAACACGGCCAATGTAACCTAAACTGTTTGGTTCTAATCAAGTGTACTTCTTTCGCTATATATACTTATTTCATACTCCAGCGCCTAAAAGCAATTGAGTTTTGGCTGTCTGCTCAATACAAGCAAAGTAAACAAATTTATTTAAAAAAACACTACAAACATAATGCTTTAAACTCCGTACTGCCATCAGTATCAAAGTATTTTGTAGTAAAGCTCTGTGCTGTGTTTTACATTTTGGAGTTGATTTCACTGACTTTTGTGGCAGGTGCTTGCTGGTACTTGTTCAGCACCCTGCATCATGAATGTGGCGTGGCCGAAGCTGGACAGAGGCGTGGGTCATTGAATAGATTTTTGAAGTACCCTTCATGCTCATTCTTTGCATTTGGGCATAGGGAATACCCGGACTTGATGCACCAAAATGGATAATTTTGGTAGATGTGGCAGCGTATTCATTGGCTTTGTGGCAAGGGAATGCCACTGTACAGGTAAGGAAGGGGTTGGGAAAAACAGGGGTGAAGAGTAACGGGGAGATTTTCAAGCTTTCAATTCTTAGTTTAGAGGATTTTTTTTTACGTGTTTCAATGTTGTGCTTACAGTTTTGCTGTTTTTGTTTGAGTTGCTTTATTTTCGTTGTGATGCTAGTGGTTCTATTTTGTTTGCTTATAAAGGAGCTGAGGCTCGTGACTTATGGATGGATACAAGGTGTCCTCGTGCTATAGTCATATGCAGACACTAAGTATATGAAGGCTGAGGCAACACTCAGATTGAGGACACTGGTATCTGCAGGCAGCACACAGGTTACTGAACACTCTTACTAGGTTCTTACCAGGTACTTCTGTGCCACGTCTGGTGGCTCGGTGGACTTACATCTACTCCCAGAGTCTGTGTCACACCTTAACATCCCAGCAGGTCCGCTCAACCTTGCATCCTTCTGCATTTAATACAAATTAGTACCAATGAGTTGGATGACGAAAAAAATATATTATTCAGCTCCAAGAGGCGAATGCTCGCTTTACAGTGTTAGGGTATTGAAAATTCCCCTGAAGACATGGAGGTCTGTTGTGCCATCTATACTGTCACTTTCAGCAGTGTCATCAGTATCTGCCAAGTCTATTCATTCATTATTTCATTAGTATTCAACAGGCATCCCTCCACTTGTTTGCATTCCAATTCTAAAGCTCACTAAACTCTAGCTATATATTTAACAGCTGTGGTTTATACATTTCTAAAAGCACCTCACATTTTGGGCGGGAGTGTTCTGACTTTGTAGGGTTTGTTTTTACAGTCAGCGGGGTGTGCTGGATGTCTGCCACACGGCACAGTGCCTCAGTGTTGCCAGTGCCTGCTTTTTGAGTGGGTACTTAACATTCAAGCAAGAGTGTCTGCTAAGCAGCCTTTGTATCAACATCAGAGACCTGTTTATTTGTAATGAGTTGACTCTTTGACAATATTGCTTGTGTTCAGGGAATGTTTCAAGAAACTGAATCCCCCAGTTTATAAAAGGGTTGTTTGTGCTTGTTGTGGAATTGCATTTCCTACTGACATAAAAAAGTGAACGTGTTGGGTGACACCCTGGAGAGATTTGCTCAACATTTTTGGCTGAATTGCAACTGACAGCTAATATGTGGCTTAGCACTTGTTTCACAACAACTGTGATCCAGATAAAAGTACCAGTCTTCCAAAAGTTGTAGCAGTTGTTCTTGTGCCCCTCACGTGCATTGCACAATATTCCTTGGTGACAGTGGGCTTCGGTGTGATATATAAGAGGCCGCGGGTGGTCCCATACGCAGAGACGACTTCTTTTCAAGTGATCAGGTTGCCTTGTCACTGTTGTAAAGCCACTTGGACCATAAGTTTCCTAGTTGCACATCACGTGACTCACGTGCACAAAAAGCGGCCAATATCAAAGGCTTCCCTGCTGATCGCTTCCGAGATATATGGGGGTCACTTGCTTCTGTGACCGCTACTTTATAAGAGCAGGACAGACGCTCATTGTTCTGGGGGTGTTTGTTGAAAGTATGTCCCTCTTTTGAAAGCCATGGCGACTATAACTGCCCCGCCCTTCATGTCGGCCATGTTCTGCCTCATGCATAGTTGTTGGCACTAAATCAGTGAGAGCGCGCATACAATCGAGTGTCCGGTGCATAAAGCAGGGGGTGCCCTGATCCCAGAGAACCCTCCGCGCACATCAGACGCCGAGTCAAGAAAGGCTCTGTGTTTGGGAACCTGAAGTGGCGGGTGAATGGCTTAGAGGTAGCATTTTAATAGACTTTCATGCCCACCTCCTCTTCATCGGCCCTTTCATCGCCATCAGCAGAACACTTTGACCTTTTGTATGACCATGTCGCCCCCGCGCTGCTCGGCTTTAAAAGGGCCTGCAACCGGAAACCGCTGAGGCAGGCTTCCCTACAGAGAGCAGACCTGGCCATGGACTGCAATCCGCGCCATCAGCAGTTTTCAGCCCTTTCTGTCCGGGACAATGATGTCAACAGATTTCTGTCCCGATAATGGTGTTCAATGGAAGAACGTGCTGGCGTTTTGTTAAAAACGTCCCCAAAAGAAAAGCGCGATTCCGTTTTATTAAGTGTAAAGAAGCAAATTAAAAGTTTTTAAAAACACATGTATTCAGTTTCAAGCAAGTGCTATTGAACGCTCCTCTCCCTACATTTCAGTATGTATTTCCACAGTCAGATCACCGTTTGAATGCGCTGACCTACTTTCACAGATGCAGAAAGCCACAAGGTGATCATCCTCGCTGCCTCCAAGGCCTGACTGTAATTTGATCCTTTGAGGGGCTGCACAGAACGGACTTGGACTGTTTCTAGCTTGTTTTATCAAAGCATTGCAAAATAAATAATTCATATTCCAATCTGAAAACAATTTTTATCTTAATAATTCAAAGCATTTTTGGGAGCAGTCCTCGTTTTAGCCGTCCCAGTAGAGCCAACTATGTGAGAAGCAAGCAAATCATATTTAATGGGATACACATTTTTAAAATAACTTACTGTATTCACTGGCAGTTATTGGGAGCCTGTCTTTTTTGCTGTTACACAATAGCTATAAAACAGTATTGAACCACGTTTAAAGTCATGTTTAAGGAGCACGCATATTATGTAGCTGAAGAAGATGGATTTATAACGTACATTTTTTAACAGAAGACATGTACCCCAACTGCTTGGAAGAAAGTTCCACCTTTCAGATGGATGGAGCACTTATTGGACAGTTCAGTCCCTGCACTCTGTGGAGACATTGAGAAAGATGTTGAAGCCACCAACACATGGCTACAAGACATGGTGAACAAGGTGGCCCCCTAAACATCTACCCATCTGAGATGTAGTCCCTCTGCTCCTTGCTCCTCAGCTGCATTGCGGGAAGAGACAAAGCATTGTAAGAAACTGGAGTGGATCTGGAGGAGGCATTATTTTATGGAGGATAAACATAAGCAAGTACAGAGAGGCCCTTAGGAAATATCATGTAATGAGCAAAAAGGCATCCACAGCTGCTAACAGTCCGCACATTGTTCAAAATTGTCAGGAACTTTCTTCACCCTTCGACCTGTGCGCAGCTGGTTTTTTCTACCTTAGATTTGTGTAATAAGCTATCTGACTTTTCTGAAACCAAGGTTCTTCAAATTGTTTCTGACTTGAAGTCTAACACAGTTACATCGAGTATAGAGAGGAGGATGGAGGCTATCAGTAAGACAAGGGCTTGTGACCAGCTCGAGTTCTCCCGGATCATGTTGGAAGAATCGGAACATGACATTCTCTCGTGTAAGTCGGGTTCCCCACGATCCCTATCCTCCTTCGATTTTGACAACTATCTGGTCCCAGAAATATAAGAGTTGATAAGACTACATTCACTTTATCAAACTTGCAGTCGGAGAGAGAAAGTGCTCGGTGGGAGTGAGACAGACAGACATGGAGACAGATAGATGGACAGAAAATTTATAAAGGAGAGACAGGAGGGTGTGAGAGTGAGAGAATGGTACAGAAAGAGAGGGAACAGCGACAAGAGGAAAGCTGGGGTATAAGCATCTTGAAATGGATTATCCACAGATTTCAGTGATTGTGTGCCGCTTGCTTTACTATGGTGGATTAAAATCCCTTAAAAATGAGCATGTCTGGAGGTATTAATTCCTAAATCCAATTAAATATAAGTAAAAATTGCTGAGACTATAGTAATATTTGTCAAATTGCATGGTATTTACCAAATTGGAAACCCGTTATGTGCGGTAGAAGCCATAATTCAATTATATTGGTTACACATCTTGATTATGTGATATACATAACTGACAGTATATATTCTATAACATAATACAATATGTATACGATAACATTACATACTTGTTGAAAACATTTTATGTAAATGAAGCTGAGATTTTCATAGGCATATTTATTGACTCCAAACCAAATATTTAACCGAAGATAGATTTGGGACCACACCCATGCAGGAACCTTAACTTGTTCTCAACAGGAATGGTAAGCATGATCACTTGTAAAATTATACTCTACTTCATTCCATTCCATGCATATGTGCAATTATATGAATGCAGCAACATGAGAAGAGCATTCCACTATTCATCAGTCATGACACCAAACCACATCCCCCATGGACCACTTTAACAACACACGCCCTTCCATCCAGGTACTGCAATAATATAAAATTCAATATTTCTTCCCTTCACTCCTCTTCGCTCCACCACCGGCTTAAGTGCAGTGGCAGATGACAAGACAAGAGCACCACTCTGGTCATTACTCGCAACACCAACCCACTTCCTACATAGGCTACCATATATTTTAAAGTCCTTGCAGGCAACACAGCCTATGATGTAGCATGCCATCTGCCTGCTAATGCACTTTGTAAATATGCTATGTACATGCAACTGATGAGAAAGTAGAGATTCAGGTGTATGGATACGCATTAATTCACTTAAGCTGATTCAGGAATACAATTTCTCATATTTCTGAAGTGCCAGTATTAAGATAGGCAACTCAGACTTGATAGCATATATGATCCATTTAGTCCAAATTGCTTATAGAATATACATGTTAGAAAAATATCTAGCACCCTCCACGAGATCCAAATTGAGAATCGGTTTATGCCTATCCTGGGATTCCTGGGTGCTGCAGCATGGCTGTTGGTTGTCAGTCCAGCTTTCTAAGTTGCTTCATATTCACTTTTAAGTGTGGGTAAGATTATATTGCTCCATATTGTCACAAGAGATCCAAATGTATGTTTACTCTTTCCTTAAAATAGCCTACTAAGATTATTTTGGTATTCTACGGTGTCTGCGAGAAGTCTCGATAGATAGGCCGGTCACAGAATAGCAATAGGTTGAATCCAAATACCCAGTAATTATTTAAAAGACAAATACTGTAACTATATCCAAATAATGTTTAAGTGCATGTGCAAGTCCATAACTGTTCACAGGTTATCCAAAGTAAATTAGGAAACACCTTTTGTCATTTGGCATGACTATGACATTGAAAAGGGCATGTATAGGTGTATAAAATACATATTCGTAATACTGCTTCGAAACATTTGAATCAAGCAGCTATGGAAGCCCACCTTTTGATGATAAAGGTGTTCGTCTATATAATAAATGATGGACCTAGGATCAGATATGCTTTCTACGGTCACACTTTCAGTATGTTGGATTTGACACAAGTTAACCCAAAAAAGAGGGCCTCTGAACGGACAACTAACAGGCAGAAAAATCAGGGGAACAGAAGCAAAAGCGCAAGACAGGAGAAGCTGCCTGATGAATTCAATTAGTGAACTATCTCACCGTACTCTAGGGATGCTTTCAAAGTCATCTCGGAGTCATAGTATAGATATATATATATATATTTATATATATATATATATATATATATATTGTATATTCAACATTAATATTCAGAGAATGCATAGAAAATCATCAAATTCATCATCAGAATTCTTATAAAAATATTGTTTATTATAATCATATCCGTATAAATATATCCATAAAATCACAAAACAAGACATTTCAAAAATACATAAGTATAAAAAGGGATTACCATAAACTCAAGGGTAACATATGGAATACCCCCTGCAATGCTCAATATATATGTGGATAGTATTGGATAGTATCATCATGGGGTCTTTTTCACTTGAGTGTCCCGTTCTCCAAGTGGAACACCATCCTCCTTCCTGGAGGTGAACTGCCCATATGAAGACAGTGTTGACATGTGAGTATATTAAAATTATCTCCCATCCCAGAGAAAGTTTTTATTAGAAAATAGATAAAAAGGGATGGGAACAAGGTTAAAAGAAAAGATGATGTTGTAAAGAAGAATTACTAGTCCAACACATCTGGTGATAAGGTCAGGTCGACATGTTTCAGCCGTGTGCAGCCCCTACGGATCTAAGGGATTCATTAGGACCAAGTGAAATGGTTAACCTGAAAATTTGAGGTTACCTCAGTAAGTACAGTAACTTACATATGTCTTGCCCAGGGTGTAATTCCTTTCTGGACACATCTATTTTAGAGGCAAAAAATGTGGCCTTATTGTTGGATTAAGTAACGCTTCATGGGGTAAGGGAGGACCTGAGGGGTCTGTTCACATTTAAGAAACGCCTGTGCGGGGTATTTCTCCGCGTCTCTCCCTTCTCTCAGATCCTCTCCTGATGCTCTCAGTAGAATTGTTTGCACGGCTCAGCAGCCTAGGCAGGCAGAGAAAGTGTTGAGCCCATTTGCTCCTGCTGAGGTAAGCTCTTTTGCTAAGGTAGGCCTTGGAGATGTTGTTTGTTGGTCTGGCTAATAGTATTTGATCAATATGATCGGCTTTTAAAAGAAAACATCCGGAGCGTTAAAATATATTGAAAGGAGGAACCTTTCCAAGAAGCAAATGCTTTGTGATGGCTTCAAAGTAAAGCACGGAAATAGATCATAATAACAGCTAATTTTCAAAATAAACAGCAGCATTTTTGTAGAAGATGGAGATGAATTCGATAAAGTAATGTCACTCTAAAAATAATTGCCTAGCAAGAGATGGAAATGCTATTGATCCACGTACCCAGCCAATACATTTCTTTCTGACAGTGGCCTTGGGTATGTACCTTACAGTCATGTGTGTGTGTTGTAAGAATTACATTGCAGTTGGGACCATTCATACCCCTGGGATGAGTCGTGCACAGTCTTTTCTTGTGCACTAAGATTTGCACTGGGACACAAAGTGCATCAGTGGTTAGATGCAGAGTGGGTGAATGGAGGCTGCAGGCAGTGGGTAATGTTGGGAGAAACTGGACTTCAATGTGGTCGAAGCTCTGTTTCCTTCAAATGACTCCGCTGCATTTTCAACTCTTAACTTTAGAATGTATTTCATAATAGTGACTGTAACTAAGTCATTCATAGGGACTGCGTTAGGAAGTCCGGGTTTTGGGGGCTAACTGAGAGAAAGCAAGGCGTATCTAGAGTGTTCCACTCAAGGAGGTTGCTATGGCATGAGTGCCAGGATGCAGAATGTGATTCTGCCATTGTGGAGCGATGCCACACATTCAGGAGCCCTAGAAAACTAGGCCAAAGTGGTATTAAAACAGTGCTGCAATGGATGTGGTTTGATGCAATAACTAATGAAAAGCTGCAGTCCAAAACAGGTTAGTTATGCATACGCGATTGGTATCACTGCATTTACAATTGTTTGTGTTAAGAAGGATGTTGTATAAAATAGACATGGGATTTCATTTATTTTTGAAGAATAAACAACTTATCACTTGCCTATATTGAATGCAACACTTCCAAAAAATCTATTAATAAAGAGATGGTCTGGTTATATATTAATTGGACCTCCACTACAGGAAATCCTGAAAGATAAATAGCACATACATGTGTATTCCACATGGATGATGCACATATGGCACACGTGGTGGTACAATGGACTATTGCATCCACTGGAGCGATCTGGGTTTGACACTAGGGTCACAGATTAGATTGTTTGAACGGCCCACTCAGCCTTTCATCCTCCAGAGATCGATAAAGTGGGAACCACTGCGAAAGGTAACAATAAAGGTCTGTAATTCAGCGCCAAGATACCCAGGATGAATGTGCACCTGACAGAATTCTGAACCACTGAAATGTGCTCATCATACACAAATAGTGCTGTGCGGGCTGGCACAGCACTAAAACAGCAAACTGGTTGACTCATTCGTGGTCATAAACCCCAGTCAGTATGTGAAGTTTCCCTTGGTTACATTGTGATTAAGATGCTGGCACACACCGCCTTGTGCCAGCAAGTCAGTCACACTACAGCACAGGACCTTGTGTCAACAGCCAGTGGAAGAGCACAGTTGATACATGTGAACTTAGAAGCTAGTCAGGAGTGCTAGTGGAGGCGGAGAAGGATTTGAAAGGGAAGAAACAACTTGGGAGTAGGAATAAAACATCAGCCAGGGCGAAAAGAAAACCAATGCTCTCCAGTAGAGAACAACAGATCTGTTCCAGCACAATGGGAATCTAGTTTTAAGATCCCTGGGACACCAGTATTCAGGACCTTCCAATCTGCTCAACATTGTTGTGCTGAGCACAGTTAGCAAAATGTTCATATGTGTCCGGGCAGGACATGAATTCATTTGATGCTGGGTGTCCCAAACAAGACGCCCAGCTCAGGATAATTACCAGGGAATGCCCTTCATCATCACGAAGAAGATGATGGTTGATCCATTTATTTGGATAAGCAGCTTGGCATTTGTAGCATAAGCGCCTCCCAGTGATAATCTCGCAGCCATTCTGCATGCACATGAACACCTCACCCCATTAGTATGGCTTGTTTCAGAGGCTCACTTTCAGTGGATGGCAGATTTCTTGCAGGCTAGTGCAACCTACTGCCCAGTTATAAGTTACATCTAGGCACATATATCCATGGTTATCGCCATTTCAATAGTCACTCGCACTGCAGGTGGGTCATCCATGATTATAGTGTTATCTAAATGGGAATTAGAGGAGACATTGTTTGCTTGTTCTTTCCATCAAGCCTGTTTGCCCACAGAATGTGAATGTGAGTAAGTACATCATTTGTTGCTCCCACTCTCTATGTGGTTTTATAGTGACATCCACCGATGGCACTGTAGTGCAGAAACTGTGATGAACCAAAGCCATTCGAACACACTGCAATAGAGGCACGTGTTGTACTCAGCATTCTTCTCATAGCCATTGTGTGGACAGCTATCCAAACCACAAAGTGTGGATGATACATGATTTTGTGCAATATGTTCTTTTCAGTCAAATTACATGTTGTCTGTGGCATTTAATAACCTCCAGATCATGAATACAGATAAAGGGATAGAACTAGCAGTCACCGGCAACATTCCTATTATGTTAACACCTGAAAGTGTGTTGAATTTCATTCTGGATTGCCTAAAGTAGGGTTTTCCAAAGTCGGTCCTGGAGGGCCGGATCTATGTCAGATTTTTAAGATAACTACATTTATCTAAATGGTGATATGCTAAAAATCTGGCATTTAGGAGAACCCTGGCCTAAAGCAATGGTGACACCTTTCAGAAGCCACCATGTTACATAATGTGTTGAGTGTGGCCTTAAGAGGGGTGTAAAGTAGGAGGAACCCTCCTTGGCAATCTTGTAGCTCTTGATTATACATGCAATTAATTTTTCAAAGAATGCAAGTACCAACCTCCCCTGACATCAGAAAGGAGAATGAGCCAAGCAAAAAAAACAAAAACAAAGATGAAATCCAGCAGTCTCCAACTTCAAAGGTCCAAAAATGAGTGATAAAAGTTGTAGCAAATGGGCAATGAACATAATAAAATGAATTGAACAAATGTGTTGTGATGCTTTCATCGCTTCTAAATGCATTTCAATACGATTTAACTAGGAACTGACATCGCAGGAAAAAACTTTTTGTCATCTTGGATTGGGGATCTGGCATTGGTTTCCATACACCACTATTTTGAAAAGGGTAGATTGTAAGACTTGTCCATGCTGAATTGTAATGATTCAAAAATGTTTGCATGTAATTAGTTTTGCCACAACACACCTAACGGCACTATGCATTTGTTGCACATGGTAAATGTATTTACAGATCAAGTCAACATAGATAAAGTTGTGATACTCCAGATGACTGCTTATAAGGATCCACTTGCTGCTTACATTACCTTGATGGGCTCCTGTACTGTGTTTTTACTACGATGATTGCTCTATTTCCCCATGCGTAGGACACCATCCATTAAGGTGTCAAGGACTGAGGGTACCACAGGAGCATGCGCTATCACCTAGTTAGGTGAGGCATCGCATACTGTACTTGTTTCAAATCCTTTTTGATGACGTTCTCTTCCAGGCATGCTGTATATATGTATATAAAATTTTCTTAATTATTCTTCACTTGTTTTTAGCAAAATAATGGCATAGCATCACTATCTTTGCACTATTCTGATGGATTACTCGATGCGGGGCTTTAAGGATGACTATACTCTGTCTCCCACAGAGTACCTATTTTAATTGCTACTGCTTTTGTCATCCCTGTCTAGGTCACAACTAGATTTGGCGGGACTACGTGCTCGCATATAGGAACAGTGGTAGGTAGGAACTCCTCCACCTCACCACCTCGTGTAGATAGTGCCTATAAGTCCTGAAGAAATGCATAGTATCATACTTTGATCACATTGCGTGAAACATGTCGACCACTTTTTAGAGCCGAGCATTGCTCCTCTGGATCATTGGGCCAGTGAGCAGCCGCTCTTCTGTATTTTTAATAAGGTGGATGACCATCCCATTAAACTTACCTTTTGGATTATCCAACCTGTTTTAAACCACTCACTCACATCTACACTTACCTCTAGGGCCCTCACACCCACAGCACCATACGGCAGGAACAGAAGATCTCCGCTAAAGAGCCCCTTTATGGGTGCCCGTCGGGTATTGCACCGCCGACCCGACGAGGAGCAAGTCCATATGATGAAGCATGACACCTAGCTTGCTGGGTGTGTGAGGACTCTAGTTCCGTCTAGGAGGACTCCCCTCCTGTGGCCTCCACTCCTGTTATTCCATCCCCTTTGGGGAACTGCGTACCCTTCTTAGTCTACAGTACCTGGGCATGTACGCTGGACCCCGTAAAACAGCCCTCTCAGTCCCTCCCCTTGTTTGATACGTTACTGCACGGGCTACCCCCGTGGGACGTTTGATCAGGTTACCAACCAGTGTACATTTACACCGGTTGGCCCATTAGTTTGCACACTGTACCACGTCCTTAATTGAAGTGTGGATAGTTGGGTTCCCTATCTACAATGGAGGATACCCCTGGCCTTAGCTTCGATGAGGAAGCTATCACTGATATCTTAAGACCCCCCCCCCTCAGTAGAGACAAGGAGCGTGAGCAGGGGGAGGAGGGTCTAGTAGTTAACCTCTCAACTAGACCCCTTACGATTACCGAAAAGTCAGTCCTAGAAAAGGGTTTGGGATTTGTCCCCACACCATCACCTGACAAATTCACTGAGATGTGTGAATTACAGGATTTTTCAGGAAGGTACGACTCAAGGCCTTCTTTCACGACAAAGCCACTCTGGAACAAGATGACACTGGTTTGCGCAATCCTTCCAGGTTCACCCCCAACAACAGTATGATCCCCCTGAGATTTTAGCATTCGAAGGTGCGGTTCTTAAGGAGCTGACTGACATTCCTAGAACCCCCTTTTTCCACAACCTATCTAATGTTGAAAAAGAGGCAGCCAAGACACTATCAGATGACCCCAATATCATCATTAAACAAGGCTGATAAGGATGGGGCCATTGTGATCCAATCCACTTCGGATTACGATAGAGAATGTAGACGTCAATTGGACAATACCAACCACTACACTCCTTTAACAGTGGACCCCACACCCAGACTGGCAGCTGAGATAGCCACTTTGGTTTTTGAGGCTGAGAACAGTGGATGGATAACTAAGAAGGAAGCTGAATTCCTCGTGACCAAAGACCCTAAGACACCATACTTCTACACCCTCCCGAAGATTCACAAAAATACCACACCAGTCCCGGGGAGACCTATAGTGTCAGGCATAGGGTCTTTGCTTGAGCCGCTCTCCAAATTTTGTGATTACTTCCTCCAGCCCCTGGTCAGGATGATACCCTCCTTTTTGCAGGACACCACTGATGTCCTCCGCATCATTGACAATATTGAGGGTAGAGCTGGGGTGGACTTACTGGTCACTCTGGATGTGGAGGCATTGTATACGAATATTCCACAACGCGCCACTTTGGAGGCAGTTGAGTCAAGTCTACTCAAGGAGGTTTGGTCTTCCCCCACTCCCATCCCTTTCCTCATGGACTGTGCCACCCTAGCCTTAACTGAAAACTTTTTTGAGTACGAGACACTATTGTTCCATCAGACCCAAGGTACTTCCATGGGGAGTACCTTCGCCCCTAGTGTGGCTTGTCTTTATATGGCTACTTTTGAAGAAAATGTTATTATGAATTCCAACAACCCTTACAGAGAACACCTGACATTTTGGAAGAGGTACATTGATGATATCCTCATTCTATGGAAAGGGGACATGACAACTTGCGAGGCATTTTGTAATTGGATCAATACAAAAAATGCCTTTTTAAAGTTCTCACACACTATATCCAACTCTAGTATCCCCTTCCTGGACTTGAGGATATTACTCACCAATACTGGCCTGAGTACAACCCTGTATAGGAAAGCAACAGACAGGAACAGCCTGCTACTCTACGATAGCCATCACCCAAGAGCACTCAGGAATAACCTCCCATTTGGACAGTTTCTCCGCATCAGGAGTAACTGTAGTACCCTGTCTGACTACAAGACAGAGGCTAAACTGTTACAACACAAATTGGGAGAGAGGGTTTACCCAGCTGAACAGGTTAGGCACTCCTACAAAAGAGCAATGAACAACCCACGAGAGGCACTGCTCCAGGTCTCGACTAAAGAACCTACAGAGACACTTACCTGCGTCACCTCATTCACTCATAATTCCCCTTTAATCAAAAAAACAATCAAGAAACACTGGGGAATAGTAAACACGGGTGATCTGAGTCTCCCTCCACCGAGATTTACCTTTAAACGTACACATAACCTTAAGGACATTCTTGTACATACCCGGCCCAAGACTAAGGAACCAGGTGTCCAGCGGACCCTATGGTATCTACCACCAGTTACTGGTCACTATCCCTGCGGGACGTGCTCAGTCTGTGACCAGACAACTATGCATAAGGAGATCAAACTGACTGATAATTTCACATGGAAACTTAAAAGACACACTAACTGCAATACATCAAGATGTATATACCTATTCACATGTCCTTGTGACAAAAAATATATAGGTATGACGATGAGGCAAGTAAAGACACGCATTACCGAACACAAGAGCAATGTGAGGTGCATGAAAACGACAACTAAACTGTACACACATTTTAGGGACCTCAACCACAAGGTAGACACCCTCAAATGGATGGTACTTGAGTCACACCCGAAGATCACCCACCAAGCGTTGTTTAGGCTAGAACAGAGATGGGTACACCGGCTGTCTACTGACACATGCGGCCTCAATGACAATATGCCCTGGGCTGCCCTGACAAATAGATAGCGGGCAACATTAGGAATACTGTTAGACAATATCATTACATACTGCACCTTCTCACTTTTTCCATCTCCACTGTGTGCATATTGTCTAGTGAATACCATTCCAGCTCACCAGAATGCTTATGAGTTTCTCGCACATTGTGGGGTGAGCTACTGGGTTTGAATTGGATTAAAATGCCTCATTGTCTGTGTCTACATCAGTTTCCTTTTCTTTCCTTTATTTGCATTTTTTCGTCCCATTCTGAATCGGACTGGTGCCTGCCTTTGTAATGGGACTGAAACGTCTGGTGAAGTGCGCACTAGTCCGTAGGTCCACTAGATATGGACTACTTCATTGTGTACTCTTGACAGGTCAATACCGATCCCCTTACAACGCCTACGCCTAATCGGCTTGCCTGCCCTTTACTTGTTAATTGTTTCCACCATGTCCCCACATACTGGCTCTACGCTATTACTATTGCCTCCTACAAGATGGCCGCCATGATTTCATGGCTGAAGCACGGAGGACTTCGGTCCTACGTCAGGCCCACCACGTGACTTGACGTTATGCTGAATCTCACCAGCTGACCTGACTTTGTAATCAGATTAGCGGTACTCTTTATAAACTCCCGCGAAGCCGTAACGCACCGCTCTGGTTCCTCAGCCCGGCGCAGGGGTAGTTTTCCAGCTAGCGTCCTCAAGAGGACAGGTGAGTGGACTGTCTGACCGTGTTGGCTCTGTATATTTCGGCGGGCTATGATTGCGTGTGTCCACACCTTCAAGGGACTCTTGCGCTTGGCATCCCCCTTCCATCACAGGCTCGGGACAGTGGGTCCGAGTTGTCATCTGTGGGGTGCGGGCGGCTTGGGTTGGTTTCGGCAGAACAGACACTAATCCTTCCCTTGGGCTGTGAGGCTCGTTCGCCGTGCCGACCCCTACCGCCTGGTACATTCACGATCTCGTGTTGATCGGTTCCCCTGTTGACGTTTTTAGACTAGCACTGCTGGAACCATGGTGGAAGCTAGGCTGCTGGCCCGCTTGTCTCAGGAGTGGGGATCCACTTGCTGCTTACATTACCTTGATGGGCTCCTGTACTGTGTTTTTACTACGATTATTGCTCTATTTCCCCATGCGTAGGACACCATCCATTAAGGTGTCAAGGACTGAGGGTACCACAGGAGTATGCGCTATCACCTAGTTAGGTGAGGCATCGCATACTGTACTTATTTCAATTCCTTTTTGATGACGTTCTCTTCCAGGCATGCTGTATATATGTATATAAAATTTTCTTAATTATTCTTCACTTGTTTTTAGCAAAATAATGGCATAGCATCACTATCTTTGCACTATTCTGATGGATTACTCGATGCGGGGCTTTAAGGATGACCATACTCTGTCTCCCACAGAGTACCTATTTTAATTGCTACTGCTTTTGTCATCCCTGTCTAGGTCACAACTAGATTTGGCGGGACTACGTGCTCGCACATAGGAACAGTGGTAGGTAGGAACTCCTCCACCTCACCACCTCGTGTAGATAGTGCCTATAGGTCCTGAAGAAATGCATAGTATCATACTTTGATCACATTGCGTGAAACATGTCGACCACTTTTTAGAGCCGAGCATTGCTCCTCTGGATCATTGGGCCAGTGAGCAGCCGCTCTTCTGTATTTTTAATAAGGTGGATGACCATCCCATTAAACTTACCTTTTGGATTATCCAACCTTTTTTAAACCACTCACTCACATCTACACTTACCTCTAGGGCCCTCACACCCACAGCACCATACGGCAGGAACAGAAGATCTCCGCTAAAGAGCCCCTTTATGGGTGCCCGTCGGGTATTGCACCGCCGACCCGACGAGGAGCAAGTCCATATGATGAAGCATGACACCTAGCTTGCTGGGTGTGTGAGGACTCTAGTTCCGTCTAGGAGGACTCCCCTCCTGTGGCCTCCACTCCTGTTAATCCATCCCCTTTGGGGAACTGCGTACCCTTCATAGTCTGCTTATAAGGAAACACATTTCCCGTTTCGACCAGAGAGGAATGGAGTGATATTTATACATGTACAGATCTATAAATTACCACTTTGTTGGTCTGTTTATCTAAAGTGAAATAATCCAGCTCTAAGACTTGGTGTGCAGCCTGTTGCTGCAGCAGAGGTACGTGCCTCTGCCCACCTGTCAATGGGTCACTCAACAAATCTAGAGATCACTACCAGCCTGGCAGGGATCATTTTGGAAAAACTGCTTTGTTGACGTAGCAGGAGCAATCTTTTCAAAACTGTAATGCCATTGGGCCAACATATCATGCTGTAATTACTTTTCAGAAAAAAAGAACAAAATGAGAACGTTTTTCTGAAATACTAGAACATCAGTGGCCCTGATGTGCTAGGAGTTTTTTTCCCTGTGAGGATTATTTCTTATTCGTTCTACTAGGTGCCTCCTTGCAATTAAGGAAAGACGTCTTAGAAGTTGGAAGGCTTGCCCTAAATAGAGCAGGCTGTCTGAGACATTGACTCTGTGGCTAGGTGGTGGACGCCCACCTGCCCCCCTAGGCTTCTCATGATGAAGTCAGCCGAGGCTCTGCTGTCAGAAAAGCTGTGCACCCACCTCTAGATGATTTACAGCTGGGCTTCAGCTCCACCAACCTCTTAGGAAGGCCCTGTGTTTCTAGTGATTGTATTTTTAGAGATTATATCACAGAGTAGTAGTGGAGGGATTATATTTGTAAAGTTAATAGTTTTGGTTAGGAATTGTGGCCCATCCAATTTTAGCCCGTTCAATTTCAGGAAAATGGCCTCCATCCAGTCCTGCATGGATAGAAGAACCAATATTAATTAAAAGGTTACCTTACTGCAGTTCTTATGAGTTGCGAAAGTCAATCTGCAATCCTAAATCAAGGCATTTACAAATGTAAATTGAAGTTATGAGTGTAAATGGTTTTGTGAATCAGGCCTCTAAGTGTGACTTTGTACGAACCTGAAGCTCACTACAACATGTAGCCATGGGCTCGGAAGGACATGGTGTTAAGGTCCAGCCCTGAAGGAAGAAACTGTAGAATGGCTAAATACTTTCACCGTGAAATCGATACGTATCTTTAGAAGAAATGGCAATACTAGACGAAGGGAAAACACAAGACAGAAATGCCGGCAGCTATGAAACATATCTGGGATGCATGAAAAGCAAGGTACCTCTTGGAAAGAAGTCTTACTCCTCTGTTTGTTGTGACACAGAACCTCTAAGATTTTCAGGTTCAGAGTACAAACCACCTTTGTGCGACTGTCCACACTTATGCCTAAGGAAGCTCTTGTTACAATAAGATGTAACAGTTTCCTGTAAGTTAAACAACTGTTCTTGGATCATGGTGCTAATTTGTTTTGATGTTTCACCTATGTTCACGTAACCTTTTAATTGTATAAGAAGTCCTGTACAAGTTTTAGTTATTTGGTGTATGTTCTTATGTTAAATTGTTCGGGAATCTGCTCAGGTAAGGCTCCGTTTATGGAGATTTCCATCTTTTAGGGGTTCAGAGAGAATCACAGAAGTAAATAATGAAACTGTTAATTACCTGAAACACTCATTGCCCAAAATGCATGCCTATGAAGTTTCCACCACATAGAAACCTTCGCCTGTCTAAATGATGCACACATGTTCATTCGTATATGTAATTTTTTTTTTCACATGGAAAATATTTTTTTCTTTGGAGAAAATCCGTTCTCTACACGCACATTATGTATGAGGTGCATCCTCCTCTTCTCCACCGTGAAAATACATTTACTCCTGCTTTTGACAGGAGTACATGTGCATGAGTTCCCGGACTGGGAGACCTGCAAATTGATCATGCACACTTACAAGTGTGTGAGTGTTAACTGCAATTTGCAAGGTCACCTTCCCTGAAATGGCGTCATTCTCACACCGAAACTGTGAAAGCAGCAGTTCCTCGCAGTGTTTCCATATTTGTAAGTGTAATTACGCAGTAAAAAATCCACCTATCCTTACTCCTACAATCAGGAAATAGATGTTTTTGTGCACTTAGGGTCTACTTAGCTGCACAAGTATGCTCGTTCATTTGAAACCAATGAGAGGAGACATCGATCATGTGACCTATCTAGAGGGGTCATATGAAGGTGGCGAAATACACAGCCTGACTCTCAGTACAACACTGATAAAGGACATTATTGGGCGTTCAGAGCCAGTCACGGAGGTTCCTCTCAGGTGTGAGCTTCATGTTTACATGCAGAACTGCATCATTCCTTACTGTATGTGGTGAGCCTGGCATCAGGTGACAAGGCACTGCCTCTCCGCCTCAGCTGCTGGCTTTGGCCTGCAGTCTAAATCTACACACCTTCCAAGCAAAGTAGTGCGAGCAAGAGTCACTTTCCTGTCACCAGTATGTGTGTTGTGGTTATGTTTGTGTTGTGGTTGTGTTTTATGAGATTCAGAGCAGCTAAGCACGGTAATCTGTTGTAACAACAGCTGCAAAGACAAGCGGCACGGCAGAGTTAGTTCCGTTTTTTCAGATAATGTTCAAAATGCCAGCAAAGTACACCAGGCAGGAAATTGATTCAGAAGAGAAGCAATTGAAGGACAACGATGACATTGTGAAAGTTAAATGTAGGAATGGAAAAGAGACGGTTTTTGTTCAGGATTCCAGGCAAAGGTATTTAAGCATGCACATAGTTGTGAATTCCCATAAAGCATTCTTCTACAATCAACAGACCACATCTGTGCCCAAATGCTGAAAATACCTTCCTTACTTGTGGGCCGTATCACCCCCGTGCTTCATTATAGTTAAACACAAGACATACCACACAGCATCACTGCACTTTTTCACCCACAGCTCTACTTGAATGACAAAACACACTTATAGCGAAATAGCACGAAAAAAGCGAAACGAGTCAAGATGCAGTTCATGGTGAGTAAGGTCTTGCCACTAAATGCCTAAAAAAGGAATGCCTGAGCCTTAAAAGAGCACAGCACACAATATCACCACCTATATTTGCCAATTACTTAATAGGAAAAAAGACACACCATCTGACATGGAATTTGTAAACCCTAGGATATGACTTTGTTTTTACTCAATTTTCCATATTCAAAAGTGGTCATCTACACATATAGTTATCAACTAAAAAACTGTGCTTCTGGTGCTCTTGAGCTTGGTAGTTTGTTAGATCTTTACAAACTCTGACGTCCCATTTTTTCAAGAATGGGAGACTGAAATGTCTGCTGCTTTCTAACCTGAATTATCTCTGATGTATGTATGTATATTATATTTCTATAGGACGTTCCTAGCCAAAAGGCAGCAGAGCACTGCATATGGTCAAAGGACACATTTCTTAGACGTGCATTTTAATTGAAAATGGAGATTGTGTGTTTTTTTTCCGCTGAATGTTGTGCTCCCTTCCTTACTGCTTAATTGGATTAACTGCAAGCCCATTTTTAGGTCTTGCCTGAGACAGTTATGCGCTGTTGATTTCAAGACATTTTGTTAACTAAAAGGAGCTCAGAGTCTGCCCACTGCTTATCATTTGTTGGCTTCCTTGTCACTCTTACTTGATGGCTCATGATTGGTCAATGTGTGCCAGTTTCCAGTGCCGGACTGGCGAACCAAAAGCAGTCCTGGCACACCAACTCCCTCCCCTCTTGTCTCCTCATGCTATCTCTCTCTTTTCATCCATCCATCCATTCTCTCTCTCCTTCTCTCCTCTCTCCTCCATCTCTGATTGCTTTGTCTCTAAATCCCCCCTCCCACACATCTCTCTCTTTAAAGTCTCATTGCCTGCTGCAATTAACTTTGGGGAACTTTGGAAAGTGACAGAGACACCAGGAGCAGCACTGAGTTTTCAAAACCAGAATCTAAGGGCTCCAGCCCCCTGGCAAAATGCCTGGTCGAATACAAGGCCTGTCCGTCTCTGTCAGTTTCAGTCTCTTCGTTCGTTTCTCCCTTTTGTGGAGCATGGACCGAGTACTGATTGTTTCTTTTTGATTAGTGTCCTTCCCCTGCTTAAGCTGAGATTAAGGTACATTTTTTTCCTTCTTCGCCGTTGTTCTTGCTTGTTGACCCCCTTGTCATTGCTTGCCTGTTGTTGCTTGCCCTCATCATTGCTTGCTCTGTTGTCGCTTACCCCTCACCCCCCTCGTGTCATTGCTTTGCCTTTGTTTTTGCCTGCGCCATGCCCCCTCCTGCGTCATTGCTTGCACCTTTGTTGCTTCCCCGTTGTTCCTTTCCCTGCCTCATTGTTATTGCTTGCCGCGTCACAAACATCATCACCCCCAACCCAACACCATTCCAACCCATTACGTTTGAGGAAACCACACAATCAGTTCATCAGGAATTTCAATGTTCCGACCAGAATGTTTTGGGATATTTTGGAACAAAGTCCAGAAACTTTCGATTTTTCTGTCAGCTTTTCCAAATGCTCAAGTTCCAATATTCATTGGGTGGTTACTGTTTTTTGTCATCTCTAAAAGAATATTATTGGTGTTTTACAATACTAGAGAATTGACCATATTTGGATTGAGAGTACAAATGATTTTGTACCAGTTATACTTGGGAAGCTTTCACAGGTGTGGTTCACACACCGAACGTTACACTTGTGCCCCCAAGGCATTATGCTAAATCCAGTTCAATCATTTAACGCACGTTGTGATAATTTTAAGAGTCAAGTACTTGATTAGCCAGTGCAGGAAATCTCCTTACGCACTTTTTTCCTGGTTCTTGCCTCTCATCAGAGAAAAGGATTCCTTTCATATGTTCTTACCTGCTGCTTTCTGGAGCTGTGGAGAAATATTACCTGAACGCCCTCCAGACCGAAGGGTCTCTTTAAAGATTTCACAGGTGCCAGTATTTTTTTTTACTGGAAAATGTGCCTGTCACTCAAATGGGTACCAGTTAAAGAGGTTACTTACAAACCTCATTTTTAACCTTTTGAAATTTGCAAACTTCATCAATTTCAAACTTTACCACATCTAATGTCATTAATGAGCTACTCATACACCGTAATGGATCTTTTGCCAGTCTGGATCCACCATGCGTATTGTACTTGACAACGTCCCTTGTATACTGTACCTAGTAAGCTATGAGCAAAGAAAATGTGCGTGGTATATGGTGAACCATTTTAACTATAATCCGATTTTAAGAAGGTGCTTAAATAGCGACATGAGCAGTATTTTATGCTAAATAATTCATCAAACTGTATCATTGGGGGCCCATTTTTCTGCCACCCCAAATCGTTTCCTGGGAGATCTTCGTTGTCCCAAACAGCCTCGTGTTTCAGTAAATAAACTTCAAGTGGCGACCAGATGACTGCATTTCCCTCCTTGGCATCTCCTACCTCTACCTGGTGGTTTTACATGACACAAGTATTGCTGAAAGATCAGAAATGGCAGCGCTCAGTGTTTCCTCTACAGGAGCCCGGCTGCTCTCTTGTCTGTGCCAGCATTTTCCTGACCCTGGCTCAGCCAAGTTACTTTGTTTTTGCATTTGAAAATTGCCCCATGGCTTGGGGCTTGTGAGGTGGCTGGCCAAGAATTAGTGTCAAGGATATGAGGATGAGAGGTATCTTGTTTGTATATGTATCCAACATAGTGGTAGTGTGGCATTTGGTATGATCATGTTTCCATAAGAATGTTATGCTTTTGTAGTTCACATACTCAGGACAGTGCTTAATTTGTAAAATAATAAGTGCCTGGACCCAAGATATTTCTCAGGATACCACTGCAGCTTACACCACCTACTGTCCCTGCCAGAGCTGCCAAATTTCTGTACCAATGATACCTACTAACCATTACAGCACTACAAACGTGATAATTTGGACTATACTAGGTGACCCAATACAGTAAAAATGGCCTGAGCATGCTGGTATTATTTTTTTAACTTGTATATTATATTGTGAAATACTTTGCTCATGTGCTTTTTAAAAAAAATAGACAGACAGCGCAACTATGTGATGGACTGTTATAGATATGTGCCGGTGTTTAGCACTGGCAAACGCCAGCACAAATTAAGCACTGAATCAGGCCCATTAGAACCCGCTCGTCTGTTTAGTGGGTGAAATATGTGCTCTTTGGGTTGTGTTAAACTGCTTCTGCTGAATGTGACTCTCTTGCTGTATTCGCCATGTGCACTGGTGTCAGTGAGTCCCGTACTGCCTTAAGTGACCTTACCGTTTTGTAACACTTTCAGCAGTTTAAGTAATTTATGGATGCAGAAACGGGTGACGGAATTTTACGCATGTGCACAATTACATTGAGGGAAGGAAGTCATAAATGATGCTATTTTTCCAAACCAGTGTTGCCTAATAATATCATTACATCCCATGAGAGAATATCTTATGTATGTCGTCGTTTCAATAATGGTTACTTTAGTACGAGGTCTGTTAGTTTTAGGTTGTTTGCTGCAAACAGTATGAGAAAAAGAGATTTGTGAATGGTGGTCAATTCCTTTTTTTATTTGGGGGACTCAAATGTTTTAAATGTGCTACCAACAATCAAATGGCTTATAATAACATTTTGTAAAGCATACCCTTTAGTTGTTTATTCTCTCTTCTCTGCTGAACTCAGGTGCCAGGGGTTTTTCGAGGTCGTTTGGTTTTGGCTCTAGTCCGGTGCCATAATGTCTGCCTCTGGTTTGATCATTACATGGGGACAACGGTTTGTGCTGATATCATTTCCTCTCCTTCTTCTGGCTAGTGACTTCCCATTCCCGCTTTTTTCTTCTGCATAGACTGTGCAAATTGCAATATATTTTTTTAACGTTTGGTGGCTTTATTTATGTTGCGTTCTGGTGTTCTTTTCGTTATCACCAATCTTACTTATCAGATACAATGGTAAAGTAATCAGTTGAATATCTACATGGATGCTAAGTGGTGGTGGGGGGCGGGGGTGGCTTGGTCAAGCCAGCCATCTGACTAGAAGGTCGATTTGAAATTTGCCACTGAAGTGATGCCGACCTGATGTGACTGACCGCTTACAGTGAGCAGTGCACCTGCTCTCATTTCCATGGACTCATGGGGAAACCCATGAACTTGGGTGTGCATAGAGGCGTTCATGTGCTCTAAATTGTAGAGATTACATCAGTGTAATAAAAGCACACGGTAGATAACCATGTTACTGATAGAATTTCATAACACAGCTTCTGCAACAACTTCCTAAAGTTGTTGGTAAAACACATGAGAAGCTTGTTATAGATTTTGCCTGTTTCCTGATCACCTTCCGTTAGGCAGACTGGCCCTCTGCTGCTGGGGGGCTGAGTCTGTCTCACTGGCCCTCTGCTGCTGGGGGGCTGAGTCTGTCTCACTGGCCCTCTGCTGCTGGGGGGCTGAGTCTGTCTCACGACTGCATGTATATGTAGGTTTACACTGTAAGGCAGGAGCTACCTGTGGCCAGCACCTTGGCATTTACATGTACATGTCTTTGAGGCTGGCCTATGTTGCTGCTGGAGTGTGTGGAGGTCTGTAGAGAGGCTTTGTCTTCTGCTGTTTTTAGGTTTCGCCTGCACAGTGCTTGCACTGTGCTTGTGAAATCTCTTGCATTTATTATATCTTAAAAGGGGGCTCTTATCAGTTCACATAGCCGAATTACTGTGTTAATTCGCTTTTGTGGGGGAAGTTTTTTTTTTTAACTTCCCCTGTCTGTACGCATTTATGATACTTCTACTAAAGCTGTTCACACTGTTTAAGCCCTATTCACTGTCAATATAAGGTCTCTTCACACGGAAAAGGCAGACAGCTTCTAACAGTATGCTGGAATGCTTACTTTTTATTACATAGTTGTGTAAAGCAGATGCTTTAGCCTTAGAATGTTTGTGACATTTCCTATTCATGCCTCAGTACCTTTCTTTGCACTTTGTAGGCATTATCGGATTGATTTTTTTTAGCTTAATCTATTTGGTCATTATGATCAAATTCTAAATGTTGTAATAAACATTGCACGTTAAAAATAAAGTTAATATGCAAGAGCTATGCTATATTTTTCTATTAAACAGGCTAGCTTGCAGACAACAGGGTCATGATTTGAATGGGGCATCAGGTGCAGTAGCACCAGGCCCAGAAGTTATTTGAACTCCTCTAAACACATAATATTGCTATATTTGACTACGAAACAAACAGCCACAATTGCATTTACCTTGCAGTTAAAAGGGACTTGATTTGAATGGTGCAGCAGGCGCAGTGGCACTGGGGCCAAAAGCTCTAGATACCCCACTAAACCCAGATTATTGCTAAAAAATATAATTAAACAGGCAGTCACAATTGCAGTTACCTTACAGTTAAAAGGGACTTGATTTGAATGGTGCAGTAGGTGCAGTCACACGAGGACCAAAAGCTCTAGGCACCCCACTAAACACCTAACATTGCTATATTTTACTACAAAACAGGCAGTCACAATTGCAGTTACCTTGCTGTTAAGGGGCTTGATTTCAATTGTGCAGTGGTTACAGTGGCATTGGGGCCTAAAGGTGTCATAACTCCAATAAACGCCAAATATTGCTATATTTTACTCTGAAACAGGCAGCCACAGGTGCAGTTATCTTGCAGGCAACAGGGTCATGATTTCAATAGTGCAGCATGTGCAGTGGCACTAGGACCAAAAGCTCCTGGCACCCCACTTAACACCGGTTATTTCTATATTTTACAACTAAACAGGCAGTCGCAAGTGCAGTTATCTTTCAGGCACTAGGGTCGTGATTTGAATGGTGTAGCAGGTGTAGTGGCACCAGGCCAAAAATTGTCAGAACTCCTTTAAAACACCTAAAATTGCTATATTTACTACTAAATAGGCAGTCACAATTGCAGTTACCATGCAGTTGAAAGGGGCATTGATTTAAATGGTCGGCAGGTGTAGTGGCACCTGGGTCAAAGTTTTAAGAATTCCTCTGAACACCTAACACTGCTATATTTCACAACTAAACAGGCAGTCATAAGTGCAGTTATCTAGTAAGCAGTAGGGTCATGATTTCAATAGTGCATCAGGTGCAGTGGCACAGGGAGCAAAATCTCCAGGCACCCCACTAAACACCTAATACTGCTATATTTTATTCCTAAACGAGCAACCACAAGTGCAGTTACCTTGCAGACAACAGGGTCATGATTTGAATGGTGCAGCAGGTGCAGTAGCATCAGGCCCAAAAGTTGTCAGAACTTTCCTATACTCATACTATTGTTATATTTGACTTCTAAACAGGCAGTCACAATTGCAGTTACCTTACAGTTAAAAGGGACTTGATTAGAATGGTGCAGCAGGTGCAGTGGCACTAGTGCCAAAAGCTCTAGGGACTCCACTAAACCCCGATTATTGCTAAATGTTACTACTAAACAAGACAGTCACAAGTGAATTTATCTAGAAGGCAATAGGGTCATGATTTGAATGGGGCAGCCGGTGCAGTAGCACCATGACCAAAAGCTCTAGGCCCCCCACTAAACACTTAATGTTGCTATATTTAGTACTAAACAGGCAGTCACAAGTACAGTTACCTTGCAGACAACAGGGTCATGATTTGAATGGTGCAGCAGGTGCAGGGGCACTGGCCCAAAAGTTGTCAGAGCTCCTCTAAACACTTAATATTGCCATATTTTACAAGTATACAGGCAGACACAATTGCAGTTATCTTGCAGTTAAAAGGAGCTTGATTTGAATGATGCAGCAGGTGCAGTGGCACTGTGACCAGAAGCTCTCAAGACCCCACTAAACGCAGAATATTGCAAAATTTTACTACTAAACAGGCAGTCACAAGTGCAGTTATTAAGCAGGCACTTGGGCCATGATTTCAATGGTGCTGCAGGTGCAGTGGCACCGGGGCCAAAAGTTGTCAGAACTCCTCTAAACACCAAATATTGCTATATTTCACTACTAAATAAGCAGTCACAAGTGCAGTTACCTTGCAGGCTCCACGGCCATTATTTCAATGGTGCAGAAGGTGCAGTGACACCAGGGCCCAAAGCTCTAGGAACCCCCTTTTTGTTTACATTATATGTTAATAAATTGGAGCAGGTCTTGATAGGTGGTGGACGTGATCTGCTCACCATAGGTGGACGTCCTCTGCCGTTCCTCCTCTATGCAGATGATGCTGTTTTGGTCTCTAGAACAACACAGGGACTACAGCTGCTAATAGTTAACTTTATCAATTACATGGACAGTTTGGATGTGAGTACTAACATTAACAAGTCCCACACTATGGTAATATGTCCTAGATCTACTAAAAGTAATACCCATTGGGTTAGGTTAGTGTTATCACCAGGGTGATCAGCTTCCCATATTGGTATCATATTTGACTCCTGCCTAAACTAGTTGCCCTTGGTTAGACATCGGAGAAATGCTTTTTCTAGAAGTATCACCTCAGTCTTTGATTTTGCTATGAGACTGGGGGGTAAAGGAGTGGCAGCTATGATGAAAATCTATAAGGCAGCGTCTGTTTCTATAGCTGTGTATGGTAGTGACCTGTGGGGGTATGGTAATACTAATGACGTACAGATTGTAGATAATATATTATATAAATGCATACTCTTGCTCCCTAAAAGCATGGCAATGTTCATCTTTCATGAGGAACTGGGACAAGAATACGTCTAGTATATTATTCAGCTGAGACTGTTGTTGTTATGGTTGTCAGTATGGCTAAAACCAAAACCATTTTTTTTTTTTTTTAAAGAATCTGTGTATTCACATTTAAAGTATGTAAAGTCACACCATACTGATATCAAAGAAGAAAAAGAACAGGGCCTCGAAGGAACCACTGTGCAACAAACAAATAATCAATTAAACAAGTCTGCAGCATCGGAGCACCTTGCCCCGGGGGCAGGGAGGGAACGGACCAGGAGGAAGGATCCCTAATTTCCTGGCGGGGGGAGAGTCCCAGACAATCACAGTCATCCTGAACCAATGTACCCTCACCAATCCATCACTAATGACCCAGATCGAACATAGAGGACGAGGTACCCTCCTCAGCGCCCTACCGGCAATGACCACAGGGCAAACCATAGCCATCCAAGCTCCAGGGCCACTAGGGTTCGGTTAGGTCTGCAGCCACTGCCTGTACAGAGGCAATCTTGGGGCAGAATCACCAACCACTGCTTCACCATTTCCTCCCAGAAAGTCTATCATTACACACCATATCTCCTGGTCTGGGTCCGCATTATCATTCAATCTAACTTCTACAGTTGGCACTCTTTGCCACCGCCCACTCCAAGAAATCGCCTCTCCACTTAATCTGTGCCAGAGGGGCCAGACTAGCCCAGTGGGTGGAGATGCGCCATCTGGCCAGCACCAGTCCCAGCAGGGCAAATCTGTACTGCAGCTTGCGACCTTTCCTAGAGGAAGGCAACAGTCCCAACAGACAGTGTCGTAGTGTTAACTCAGCTTTCACTACTGTCACTCTCCGCACCTTTCTCAATACCGCCTACCAAAAAGGCTGCACCACCCTCCAGGTCCACGTAACATCGTCAAATGCAGCTGAGGACACTCAACACTGCACGCACTCATCAGAGCGCGTTTGGTAAACCCTAGGCAGGCTCTGCAGAGTCAGGTATGCTTTATGCAAGTAGTAAAATTGCGTCAACTTAAATCTGGCATTGCTCGACACATCCTGCACCTGAGCCCGAGCACGCCTCCATTCCCCATCTACAAGTGGTGACTCCAGACTCCATCCCAATTATCGCGCATAGATGTTACATCCATCTGCCTATCGTTTTTTAGGGCAGCATATAGGTGGGAGATGAGACCCTTGGTGGAACCGGGGTCCAGCATCACCTGCAAAACGTGCGATTCACTAGGTTCATCCGGAAAGGACATCCACAGTTCCTGGGCCATATGGGACATGCTCGCATATTGCTGAAATTGCCCCAGGCATATCCCAAAGTGGATCCCAACCTCCTCAACAGGCATGAAAGTGCCGTTCAGAAATAGATCTCCTGCCCTCCGACAACCTCTCTCCACCCCTCCCGAGACGTTCATAAAACCACATATGCACAGGAACGGGCTCAGCCAACAGAAATTGAGAAGCCTAGCGTAGGGCGCTCACCTTATAACCAGAGTCACATCCCTCTCCCATGCCTGAGCAACAAGAGAGATAATAAAGTGAGTGCCAGCCGAGAGTCTACAGCCATGCATGAGAAGCTTGAGGAGGTCATCCACGGCGTCTGAACCGCCCAATAACATCTTTTCTCAATTGAGACTGCCCTCACACCACAGAGCTGAATACTGGAGCAGGCCCACCAAATAGTATAGCTGAAGGTCCGGAAGGCCAAACTTGCCCTCTGCAAGGTCCAATTTTAAGACCATGAGGTGGACCCTGCTCCTCCTCCCCGCCCACATCAAAGAAGCCAACAACCCATCCAGCCACTGAAATAAGGACGGCGGCAGCACGCAGAACGAATTCTGCATGGCATAGAGGCACCAGGTAAACAGAACCATCTTACCAAGCACCACTCTACCCATTACCAACAACTGTAGCATAGCCCAAAATCGGATAGAGGCAGTGAGGCCATCAATTATCCTCCCCATATTTAGCTCATGTTGTTGGTCATGTGTTATCTGTATCCCCAAGTCTTGGAACTGCAGAGTCTCACAGGGTAGACCCACCGTAGGAAGGTTGGACGCATCAATGCCAGCCAAGAATGCGAGTAGGAAAAGCACTGCCTTGTGATGGTTGACATGAAGGCCTGATACCCTCCCAAAAGTGGCCATAAGCTGCAGGAGGCAGGGTACTGTGTGCTCTGGGTCAGTCACGTACACCAGAGTGTCATCGGCATACATTGACACAACATGGGTCCAGGCTCCCACTCGTACACCGCAGTCCATGGGCTCAGCCCTCAGATGTATCATCAATGACTCCATGGCAAGCGCAAAGAGGAGCAGGGACAGCGGGCAGCCCTGCCTGGTACTCCTGTCAGTATTGAACATATTGGAAACTGCCTGTCCAATGTGCACTCTTGCACTAGGAGATGTGTATAAAAAGCATACCGATGACAGAAATCACCAACTCAGGCCCATCCGACGCAACACTTCCGTGAGGTAATCCCAGGACAGGGTATCAAAGGCCTTCTCAGTATCCAAGGCGACCAATCACCCCCGCACCTCCGTGCCCTGAGTTTCATGCATCATATGGGAGAGCCGCTATAAGTTCATATGGGTACCCCTCCCCGGCATAGAGCCACATTGGTCACTGTGGACCAGGTGGGTGACCACACGGCCCAACCTCAACTCGAGCACTTTTGCAAGAATTTTAATGTCCTCATTAAGCATGGATAGCGGTTGGTACGAACCAGGGTCAGCAGGGTCCCTGCCGGGCTCTGGGAGCATGATTATTAGGGCTTCTCGCATGTGGGCCGGTAATATTCCGTTGGTGTGCGCCCTTGCGGAGGGTGTCCAGCAACCTAGGTAATAGGGAAGCAGAGTATGCTAGAAAATATTCAACCAGGAGACCATCGGACCCCGGACATTTCCCGCGGGCCATGTCGCAGAGGACCTACTGAAACCAGAGCTAAAATTTAACAGTATGGTCAGTAAGGATTGCTTGGAACTCAATCATGTTTCTCGAATATCCTGGCTCAGATTTGTGATGGCTGGCTTTCATAAGCTAGGTCATCCTGATCTGTTTTATAATACTGATGGTATAGTAAAAGCAAGTCTGGGTCAAAAACACATTTGTCACAAAAGTGGGATGAACGAGAAACTATTGCCTTTCTGGAACCATTCACTAGGTCGTACGTTATGTTACAGACCACCACATCAATTGAACCGTATTTATTACTTCATATGTCCAATACTCATCGAATCCTTTTGACCCGCTTTAGATTGAATAGATTACACTATTTGTTGTGTTAGCCAAAGGGCTGGTCAAGAGAGGAGGAATGTGCTGCCTGTCAATGTGATAATCTGCCCTTAGAGGATACTTTGCATTTTTGTTCTGATTTTTCTTCTCTACAAACAATTGTGTAAGCGTTTTTTGAAACCCGCGCTGGTGGATAAGAACTTTAAACAAGTCAGACCAGCATTATTGTATCTGCAGATGTTAAACGATCCTAATATTTGTTTTACTGTTGCTTGTTTTTCAAGTGGTGAAGTAAAGCTAAGGAATACTATGTTTTTAGATTGATGAACTGTATTTATTGACTTTTACGGTTTTAACTTGTTTTAAACCGAATAAAGTTATTTGAACAAGATGCTGGTAAGGAAATGAACACTGATGCAGAAAAGGCCAGGATCTTCTGATAGCATCTCTGGAGTCTCATGTCCAGAGAATACAGACTTGATCCACTTTGCTGATGCTAGTGACAGGTCATTGTTAGTGTCCAAAATTTAAAAGGTGTATCAGGACTGTTGCTGGAGTCATGTGGAGCCCATTGCGAAGGCTGCTTTTGTTGTGGTGTTTGTCTCTTCGAAGACATCTCTTACAGGGATGTGGTAAACTGCTGACGAACTTCTGAGGTTTTCCTCTTAGCCAACTCTGACTCCAGTAGCCTTCAGTGGAGCAGTTCATATCTCGCATGTGGAGACTCTGTTGGCTTGTTGCCAATTAGATTGTGGTGGCTGTGTTGGGTTACCATGTGCACCTGGTGTGGGCTGCTGCAAGTCCACAGATGAGCCACAGCCTAGTTGCTGTTGAGAAACGAAGTGGTAATTGGGTCGTTGTCAAGCCATGCTGAAGACTGGACCAGAATATCGATGGAGTGAGCAGGTCATCTGCTGTCGCTTCAGATTGTCATTAGTGCTTCTGGCCTTTTGTCTGATGTCTGACTCAAGTCAGATTGTGAAACACCCTACGGGTGGTATTGGTGATGCACTTTTAAAGGAACTGGCAGGATGATGTTGCCAGTTTGGTAAAACATTATGATGATTGTCAATGGCTTGCCCACAGGTTTACTGAGGTTATTCCATGGTGCATCGACAGTTGGTTTACCGGTAACCAGATGTACTTCATATTCCAGTGAATCTGAGCTGCTGGTGCTGAATGTTTTCAGCTTTTGCTAGGCATTGGTGACTCTTGGGTGGTTTAAGTTATTTGCAAGGCAGCCAATGAGGGTGTCTTGACGGCGAGTCTAAGAAGTTAGCAGTAGAGACCTTGTTGGCATGGGTGTGTGACTTACTCTTTGTTCTCCCGCTGAGACTTTGCCAAGTCATTGTTGCAAAACATTGATGGTCTGCCTGTCATAGGTTTCTTGGTGCACTCAGAGCCAGTAGTATGAGTTGGGTATTGTGGTGGTTTTATGTCATGATCAGAGGCTGCTGCAGGATTCTTCCTCCCTACTGTGCAGGAATGGTCTTCATGTTCACCAGTGTGGACTGGCAAGTCTCTCCCTTCTCTTTCTTCTAGATGCTCGGTGTGCACCTTCTTCACGAACAGGCTGAATGCGCCTCTTGATGGTTGAATGTCCTTGGAGTAAATAGAAAAGGCTCCCTCTCACAAGGGGAAAACAGTCTGGTGTAGCACTCATGCCACCAGTTTTCTATCTTCAGGAAGCTTTAGTTGAGTGATGGAGTGCAGAAGCAGAGGGCTGTGGTCTGACGCAGTTGACAAGTTATGGCTGTAGTAAGGGCAGAGGCATGATACAGCATGATTGGGTGGCTATCAGGAGTGGCAAGTGGATTGTGGCAGCATCTGGTAAAAACAGGCGTGCCATGGTACTACAGAGGTCAACGTCTTGATCCTAGGGCCCATGCTGTGAGCTAGTGAGTGCCTTTTGGTGCTGGTGCATGGCATGTGCTTTACTGGAATCTTGTCTGTTTAGTGAAGTCTTTAGCAGTCTGTTTTGGTAGGCCTTATGTAGCAGTCTGGGGGCTGCCTATTGGTGCCGAGTAGGCGTTCTAGACACACTCTGATAGAAAAAAAATGCCAGCCCTTCTCTTTACTGGTAATTTCTTTTCCATTTGTACTTTTGGTGCTGCAAACCTGTGTTGTCATCAGCGGGGACCTTAACTCATGCAGAACTTTAGGTTGTTTAGAGGAGCAGCAATGCAGCCAGCTGTTTGTGTCAGATGGAGGAAGCAATTTAATAACTATTACATAGGTAATAGGGACCATAACGTGTCCAAGGCAAGGTTTGGTGGTAGTACTGTCCCTTCCCTCTCAGGCCTGGTCAAATGCACCCTCTTTTTTGTATGAGGAGACTTCTCTTTTTCTTGTTGGCAGTAGGGTTGTGTGGAGCTGCTTGGACCCCCTCAGTCCTAGTGGATTGCAGGTGCAGCCAGCAGCCACTCCAGCTCACGGTTGGATATGGCTGCAAGCCCCACAGAAATCCCTCAAGGCATGTTGAGGCTTCTTTTGCAGACTTTGAAGAGTATTGCAGACGCAGTACTGCTGTTCGCCTGATGGGACAGCAGGTTTCGGCCAGCTGAACCTTTATACAGAGGCCACGTAAGAGGTGGGTAGCGATGGTGCCTGTGCAGCAGAGCGCACTAGTCCCACTTCTTCTCATGGCTGACCAGCTGCCAGAGTTCAGGTGAGCTTCCTCCAAGTTGATATCAGGGCTCAGATGCTGTGAAGCAATCAACTCTAGCAGGCAGCTTCTGTGTGAGAGAGCACCATCCATGCTGTGGCCTCACTGCAACTTTTTCCCTGTATCGTTGATGAGTCCTTCACTCTCTAGCAAAGCAGGTGCTTGTAGTGGGCCTCTTATTGTGGGCTAGGATATCCGTGCCCCTGCAGAGAATGAGCAGATGCCCTCCTGACTGCAGCATCAGAGGCCAGACAGCAGCACCAGTTTCCTGTGACACTTCTAAGCAAAAAATGCAGGGCAGCGCAGCGCAGGGAGCGCTTTCTCATGGGCAGCTTGATAGCAGTGACAGGCCAATGCTTCTGTCAGTCTTGTAAGACAGAACGTCTTCTGCGGAAGGTGGATTGCTTCTCTGTGGGTGCAGGTACAGAGGATGAATGAGTAAAATCACACCTGCCTCTGTATCACCTGCCCACGAGCGACAGGTGCTTGTTCTCATGTTTATCAGTGTCGATACAATACTCCACAGTTGCAAGTGCCTGATGGGCACTTTGGTTATCATGGTGATCTACGAAGGTAGGCTTTGGCGGGAACAGTGTCTCTGATGCACGGTGGATGTGCCGGGTGAGGCTTGGAGCCCTAGGACTGTCACAGGTTGCTGTCTGGCGTTCCCGGGGCAGATTTCTTGCCTCCTTTAGTAATGGGCCACCAATATCCCCACTAACACGGGAGTCAACGGTTGCATCAATGCCAGCAGCTGGCAGTTACCCTCCAAGGGGCTCCTCACAGGATTGAAGAAGTAGCACCACAGGTTGGAGAGGGCCCCATCATGCCTACATCCAGGATGACAGGAGGGCTAAGACCACTCATTAACAATGTTATGTCCTGGGCCCTTGGCCCACATGCTATTCAGGGAATTACAATGATTAAGGAAGGAGGATTACTGGAAGTAACTGGAATGAAGGCACCTACTCCCAGCTTCCTTTTATTGGAAGGGTCACCTGATTGGTGATGTCTGTGTTGACTAATGCATGCTTGTAAGGACAGCTCTCTGGGCGGGGGTGCATTGTGACGTATCCTCCGGACACTACAGGTGCAATCGTGGTTCTGTGTAAAAAACAGTAAGCATGGGTTCTTTTTGCTTTTTATCTTGGCACTAGACATCTAGCTTATAGGACACCTCAATACTGTAATGCATCAATGGTGGAAATCTTTGTGCAATCTGCAGTACACTTGTTTGAATACTGGGGCAACTGATTCAGACTTTCATCTTCTGATGATGATAAAATGGGTACCATTGAACTGTGTACTGACACACAGCAGCCCGAATTACGAGTGCTGTGTGGGTGGTAAAATTACCCCGAAAATCTGTTTTTGAAACTGGTATTTTCCCAGGGTGACTGTACCTTCCATTTTGCAGTTGTTTGTTGGAATGGGGAGTAGCGTGCTGTTGCGGTACATGAGAAATTGGGTTACTGGTCGACTGGGGTGTGAGCCCTAGTCAAGCAGCAACCACAATCCTTTCCAATTTAACCTGTGCTCAACCCCCTGGTAGTTTGGCACAGAACAGTCAGGTTTAACTTAGAGGCAATGTGTAAAGTATTTGTGCAGCACTTCAAACCCAGAGTAAATCGAAAAGTGAAAATAGCACCGAAAAGCATAAAGTGCCAACCATGGCTATCAGGTTGCACTGGACCAGGTCAAAGTCAAAAGTTCAGGCTGACCACGATGGAGCGCGGGTCAGTTACAGTCCCAGATTAGCCCTGCTGAAAGTTTACCTTCTCAAGTTTTGTGCCAAGATTCCAGTTTGCGTTGGAGAGGGTGGCGGGGAGCAAGGAGAGCGTCACAGGTGGTTAGCGTCGCATGGAGAGCAGGACAGGCAGGCTGGTGTGGTGGTGGTCCCCCGCAAGCAGTCGATGATGCTGTGCGAAGAGACAGGCTGTGGTGACTTGCGCTGATTTCTGGTGCGAATGGCATGGTCCAGGTGCGTATGGGCCTGTTCGCGGTCACAAAGAGCCCAAAAGTTTGATTTGAGCACGCTGAGTCACACCAAGGGTCCAGCAATTGAGTTGCACCACCTGGGGGTCAAGAACACGCTGCAGCTGGGTCCAGGAGCTGGTTGGGGAGTCTTTTATGTCCCTGAGGCTTAGATCTGAAGGCCAGCAGACTAGCCCTTGGCGTCACTCTGGGGTCCTGGGCTCAATGAAGTTGCAGGTCCAGTTTTTCTTCCCCAGGCAAGAGAGCAGCAGGTCATCACAGCAGGGCAGCAGTTCCTTTAGAGCAGCAGTCCAGGAGAGTGGCAGTTCTTGAAGCAGCACAGCAGTCCTTCTTACTAGTTGAGTATCCACAGGTCAGAAGAGTACTAAAGTGGGGATGACTGAGGCCCAGTATTTATGCACAGTTGTGCCTTTAAAGTAGGGAGAAGTTTCTAGAGGCAGGCCTTTGAAGTGCACAGATGCCTAGCCTCCCCTGCCCTTGCTCCAGAGTAACTAGAGGGGGTATGCAGCCCTTTTTGTGGAGACAGGACACAGTCTGTTCAAGTGTAAGTAGGGCTGTGCCCAGCAACTCCCTCCCATCCTGCCAGTGATGGCCCATCCAGTCAGAACTAAGCTCTCCGTTGTGCATGGCTGTTCAGGAGGAATACACAAACCCCAACTGTCAGCTACGCCTAGTCATGTGACCCAGAGATAGGCTGCAGGCACCAAATGGCTAAGGCAAGAAAATGCCAACTTTCTAAAAGTGGTCTGAATTACTATTTAAAATCCGACTTTGTCATCAATCAATCAATCAATCATGTCACTTATAAAGCGCACTACATACCCGCGAGGGTCTCAAGGCGCTGGGGGAAGAGGGGGTGGTGCTGCTACTGATCGAAGAGCCAGGTCTTGAGGAGTCTTCTGAAGGCCAGTAGGTCTTGGGTCTGTCGGAGGTTGGTGGGGAGGGTGTTCCAGGTCTTGGCGGCGAGGTGGGAGAAGGATCTGCCGCCGGCGGTCGTTTTCCGGATGCGGGGGACTGTGGCGAGGGCGAGGCTGGTCGAGCGGAGCTGGCGGGTGGGGGTGTAGAAGCTGAGTCGTCTGTTGAGGTAGGCTGGTCCGGAGTTGTGGAGTGCTTTGTGTGCGTGGGTGAGGAGCTTGAAGGTTATCCTCTTGTTGACAGGGAGCCAGTGCAGGTCTCTCAGGTGGGGTGTGATGTGGCTGCGTCGGGGGATGTCGAGGATAAGACGTGCAGAGGCGTTCTGGATGCGTTGCAGCCGTCTCAGGAGCTTAGCCGTCGTTCCTGCGTAGAGGGCGTTTCCGTAGTCCAGCCTGCTGGTGACGAGGGCCTGGGTGACTGTTTTTCTTGTTTCGGTGGGGATCCACTTGAAGATCCTGCGGAGCATTCGGAGGATGTTGAAGCAGGATGAGGAAACGGCGTTGACCTGCTTAGTCATGGAGAGGGTGGGGTCGAGGATGACCCCTAGGTTGCGTACGTGGTCGGTGGGTGGCGGGGCTGTTCCCAGTGATGTTGGCCACCAGGAGTCGTCCCAGGCTGAAGGGTTGGAACCAAGGATGAGGACCTCCGTCTTGTCCGAGTTCAGCTTCAGGCGGCTGGTCCTCATCCATTCGGCGACGGCCTTCATTCCTTCGTGGAGGTGGGCTTTGGCGGTGTGAGGGTCTTTGGTGAGGGAGAGGATCAGCTGGGTGTCGTCGGCGTAGAAGATGATGTTGAGGTTGTGCTGTCGGGCGACGTGGGCGAGGGGTGCCATGTAGATGTTGAACAGCGTTGGGCTGAGGGAGGAGCCTTGGGGTACGCCGCAGATGATCTTGGTGGCCTTGGATCGGAAGGGGGCGAGGCGGACGCTTTGTGTTCTGCCGGAAAGGAAGGATGTGGTCCAGTCCAGGGCCTTCTCTTGGATCCCGGCGTCGTGAAGGCGTGTTCGTAGTGTGTGGTGGCAGACCGTGTCGAAGGCGGCTGATAGGTCCAGGAGGATGAGGGCTGCTGTTTCTCCGTTGTCTAGCAGGGTCCTGATGTCATCGGTGGCGGCGATGAGGGCGGTTTCGGTGCTGTGGTTGCTGCGGAAGCTAGACTGGGAAGGGTCCAGGATGTTGTTCTCCTCGAGGTAGCGGGTCAGTTGTTTGTTGACGATTTTCTCGGTGACCTTCGCGGGGAACGGGAGCAGAGAGATGGGTCGGAAGTTCTTGAGGTCCTTGGGGTCTGCCTTGGGTTTCTTGAGTAAGGCGGTGATCTCGGCGTGCTTCCAGCTTTCCGGGAAGGTTGCTGTCTCGAAGGAGATGTTGATTATTTTCCGGAGATGGGGCGCGATGGCTGTACTGGCTTTGTTGAAGATGTGGTGAGGGCACGGGTCTAGCGGTGAACCGGAGTGGATGGTGTTCATGATCTCGCTGGTGTCCTCGTCGTTGATGTTGGTCCAGGAGAGCAGGCGGTTGGTGGTTGTGGGGGCAGTGGTCTCGGTGGTTGCCGGGGCGGTCGTGGTGTTGAAGTTGTCGTGGATGTCGGCGATTCTGGAGACACCAAACATGAACTGTTTATCTCTTCCCATTTGCAAATTAAATTACACTTATAAAATGTAATAAGGCAACTCCAATGTTATCCTATGGGAGAGAGAAACCTTGCAGTAGTGAAAAACTAATGTAACAGTTTTTGACTACCAGGACATGTAAAACTTCAAAGTACATGTCCTACATTTTATATGTAGTACAAATAAGTTTGTAGATACTGATTCCAGTTTACTTAACCATACATGTTCTACTGTTTAAAAAGATTGCACCGAGCCCTCTGGGCTGTCCAAGGCCTGCCCTAGGGGTAACTTATATGTTATAAAAAGGAGGGTTTGGGCCTGGCAAAAGGTTTATTTGGCCAGGTCAAAATGACAGTTTAAAACTGCACACACAGATGTACGTACTGTGCTCGCCATGCCACTGGATACGGGCTATCCTGGCTGATGAGGGGTGATACCCCAAAACCAGTCCTAGGAGGCTTGTTTCCAGTCCAGGGAGGACCTGGTTTGGCAGTTTGGGTTGGACTGTTCTCATGGGTACCAGGTTCAAGACTGATTTGCATATGGCTGGGTCAAAACTGGAATGGCTTGGTGAGCAAAAGAACTATGGACTTAGCCCGAGATCTCTGACTAAGGGTGAGTGTTTAACATTGTTCAGCATTCCGTCCATCAATTGTTCTTTTTACAGACCCACTAGTAGCATTTAATTTACAGGCCCTGGGCACATATAGTGCCACTTTACCAGGGACTTACTAGTAAATTAAATATGCTAATTGGGTATTAGCCAATGTTGCCATGTTTTAAGGAAAGAGTTCAAGCACTTTAGCACTGGTTTGCGGTGGTAAAGTATGCAGAGTCCTAAGGCTAGCAAAAATGAGGTCAGGAAAAACAGGAGGTCTGAAGGCAAAAGGTTAGAGGGAAAACTATGCCAAGGATGCCAGGTCTAACACAGTATTATAGCATGTAACGTTTTCCCCATCATTGACATTTGAAACTCAAAATCTGCCTGGTGCTTTTTCCCTCTCACAAATATATGCCATGAAAAGGGAGATAAATGACCTAGTACCTGCATAACACGTTAAATAACTCCAGAGATTGATTACTGACATTAAGGCAGCTAATGTTCTTTCCAGCCAAAGCTGTATCTTGTGAATGCAGAAGTAAGAACAGTGAAAATGCGATCAAACACCACAAGGTGAGAGCTGCTGGGAACTTTAACCTGCACTCACAGCGTCGCCTGCTGGTGGTGGACCAGGGGCGTATTCTCTTACAGTTTGCATTGCATGCCCCCTTTCCTACACAATGTGTTCTTTATTTGTTGAGGTAAAGTTTAGTATAGGCAGTATTGGACTGATAAGTTTAAATCAATTTGAAGGGTATGTGAGGAAGGTGTTAAATTTCAAGGAACATATTGGTGCTTAAATACAGGTAATGCGTTTATTGGTGCATACTGGTAAATACTGGTACCAGTATACAGATGCATATGATTTATGTGTGTATTCCAGTATGTACAAGTACTAGTTTCTATTGGCACATAACTGCGCTTACTTGTATCGGTAACCTGATAAATGTTGGTCCATATTTGTTAGCACATAATGATGCATACTTGTATCAGTATCCTGATAAATGTTTGCCCATAGTAATGTACAAGGGTCATTACTGGCACCAGTATACTAGCACCTAATGGTACATATTGATCCATACCACCACAAGCAAACTGCTTCATCCTGTTCTATACTGGTGCTAGTATATGTACACCTACTGGAATATACTGGTTTGTACTGGTACAAATATATATATATAGATATCTCTATAATGGTCACAGTTTGGACGAGTGTGTGATACTATAGATATCTGTACCAGCATGCTTATACTAGCATACCGGTATATATATATATATATATATATATATATATATATATTTTTTTTCACTTCTCCTCACATAAGGAAATGACGACGCCGTGTTCTGGCCAAGCAAGCCTGCTGGACAGGCGAAACGCGTCCAATTTAGCCGACATTAAAGTATAATTTTGGCCAGAACACGGCGTTGTCATTTCCTTATGTGAGGAGAAGTGAAAATTAATCGGACCGGGGTTGGTGGGTCCGTGGCGACGACGCACCCTCTGTTCAGGAGTGCGACGGTCTGCAGCAAGCAACGAGTTGACAATATATATATATATATATATATATATATATATATATATATATATATATATATATATATCACGAATTATGGAAAAAAGTTGGTAGATTCCGGTGCCAGGTTACTGGTGCATACAGATGCTGATACACTTTTACACACACTGGTACTGTGTACAGTGGCGGCTGGTGACTTTTAAAAGTTGGGGGCATAAAAGTCATTAGCAAGTGAGCGAGCCCAAGTGATCCAAAGAGGGCTCTTTGGGGGAGAATTCCATTTGTCCTACATCAAAATTTTTAGATAAAGAGGGGATAATTATTTTTTTAGCATTTTGGAGAAGAATTAGTATAATAGCTTTATCTCTACACAAAATGTAAATTTCCAGCTCTAGGATCCAGAAGAATGTGATGACATGACTATGTTAAATGGTTTTCCATGGAGCAAAATTGGTACATATATATTTTGCACTGCTTTGGCGGCTGACTTAGTATTAAAAAAAGTAGTGAAGTGATTTGATCTCAAACTTGCCCCCTTTTGAGTAAGTGGAGCACCATGTATTTGTCTTGTCCCCTATTAGGAAAGAAGTAAAAATAGTGCAAATCAGTGTGTTTTTTCGCACTAGCACAAAACTTTATAAAACACGGCTGACACTAAGACTTGGGCCAAATCTATTTAAGCAAGAAGAAAAAATGGTGCAAAATATATTTGCTCCATTTTTTGCATCAACAGTAAACTTTAGGAAAAAAGTTTAGTGTTGGTGTGACGAATCTCCAGATCATATGTAGGAAACTTTCAAATAAGTGTTACAAGGTAATAATTACAGTGTTCACATAATTACCTGTACCTCAAAAATAATGTGGAAATGGTGTGATTATAAACACATCATTGCATAGAATCGAAAAGGCAGTGTGCAATGTTCAGCGATCGGTGTTAAGATAAAACTAAACTAGACACCCGAGATACTTTTTTTGACTTATTAAGCGACTACAGCAACAAGTTACCTTCGTAAAATCAGTGATCTGCTGAGCAGCAGACACACGTGCGCAGCATTTCACCCCGTCTCCCAGGCAGAGTCGGATATTTACATTCGACGAATGAGTTCGTCTGAGATTCACTGTTAACTTGCTCATACTGAGACTGTACCAACAAACCAGTGGTGAACAAAGCGTTTTGAATTACTGGATGCATGTTATTTTAACCAAGAAAGGAGGAAGCTTAGGCAGTACTCTGACGTGTACACTATGAGTTAAAGAGTACAAGGACACACACAGTGCTCCAAGGTTAATATCTGGGCCGGTTTTAATGTCTGTGGCTCCCAGGGAGAGAATCTCAGTTGGCGCCCCCAAACTCTCTGCTTTAAGGGCAGGTGCTCCAATTTTTCTCAGATGCCACCACCATTTTTAGGTCTCGCCTAGCGTTGGAGCGCGCATGCGCTCCTCGCTCTGCTAGGCGTCTTGCAATCAATAAGATTTCTGAAGTGGTGTTGAAGCCCCACCCATCATTTTGATTGGCTGGCGTCACCGTTTATGCTAAACGCTGGGTCGTGATTGAGAATGAGGCTTTTTTGTTACCGCCCTGTCTCCTTCTTGAACGGCCCATCCGGACTGGATTTTTTACTAGCGGCGTTATACATTCTCCTTTAACTAAGGGGTAAGCACTATTTGTTTTCATTTGCGTAATGGCGACAGCTTGTTTCAGTCGCCTTTGGCAGAGCGGCCGCTTGTTTATATTTGCATCGCGTTTTCACTTCAAGTGAAATCGCGATGCAAATATAAACAAGCTGGCTGTTCGCCTAATGGCGACAGCTTGTTTTTTAATGTTTTCCTAACCTCTGACTCTCCCGCACCCTTACATATTCCCGGAAACCACATGACACAGGCCCGCGCTGTTTCTTGTTTTTGGAGGAAAAAGGATGTGGCAGTTCTCGGCCCGCGATCTGAAGCAAGACTCGGAGACCGCAGCCCGAGCGCCTCGAGTGGCCGCCGGACAGGTACGAGCTCGCGAGGTCCGGGAGTTCCAAAACCGAGGCCCCCGTGACGTTGTTCGCCCTGAGCCCCTCATATTCTTTTGTCACTCCCGTAAATAGTTCCCACTGGGGGTCCCGGGTTTTACGCGGCGATATCTCCTACCGTTATTTATTTCTTCTACTCTCTGAACTGTGGAGCTCTCGGGGTGAATGCGCCCGCATGAGGTTCTGTGTCTGTAAATTACTTTGCGGGTTAATGTGCGTACTACAGATATCTGTTTAGCCCGCGCCTTGTATTCCGGTGCAAACGGATTGGCTCAGAGAAGTTATGCCTTTGTTGCTGCGAACAATATTTTACCAGGAGGCTACAACTTCCAGTCGTGGTAAGGTAACTCAGGTGGTGAACGCGCATTACGCACTAATCTGTGTAAGCTGGAGGTAAGTTATAGTTCAGTTTAGATAGATCTCTCATATGATAATTAGTTCGTCCTCTGTCGATATTTGGATTACTTACACAGGTCTGTCGATTTTGGAGCTGTGGATCCGGGTTTGAGTCTCGATGGCAGCAAAAACCTCCTGGGATTTTTGGGCAAATCACTTAATCTCCCCGTGCCTACCTTCCCAAAAATAAATCTGTCCATGTGTAACGTAACTGGTGCTCATATAAAGCGCTCCAGTACCTTTGGGTCGAGTTCGCGCTACATAAAACTCTCCCAAAAAAGAGATAGCTTTGTAGGGTTAGCTGGTCCGTAGCAACTCATTATGGGTGATTCCCCCCCGGCAAAGTAACTCACGACACGAATTAATGTTCTATTCCCATCATCAAAATTTAAGGGGTTTCTGCTCCTACTACATCATTTTTGGGGTACGGTTTTTGCGATAAAAGGAGCACTTATTTTCATCTAAGAACTCGCGAAATGTTGATGAAATGGGTGCACGGCTCTAAAAGTCAGACAAGAAAGAGGTGACTGACTAGTGTTTCTTTGTCTGCCTTTAACTTTCTGATCCCCTCCCCCAGGCCCCCCTGCAACCCGCCTTCCTTGCTAGTCGGCACCTGGTTGGAATTATATGGTGGTGTGATAGCTGAACCAGCCAGAGGCCCAACGTTGGGGAATTGGCTCAGCTTTTTTATTTCCACGTTTTTCTTTTTCATGAAGAGTCACTAAGTCTGCAACGTTCCATTATTATTATTTGCAGATTGCTAATTATTTTTATGAATATTAGACGTGAGGTTGTGTCGAGAAAAGGAGCCCAACTCATTTGGTGGCTTTGTAGAATGTAAAATCAACAATCTTGGCTAGTTGGCTAAAGAAATAGGTCGCGTTCTTGTTAAAGTTATTAAAGAGTGAAGTTATAAACATGGATCAGTGTAACAGCGTGCATCACTAAGATAATAGAATTTTCCGGAATAGAGCATATTTATTTGTGACAGGTTGGTGAGCGTACAGAGCAGCAACAAGCAGCAGAACAAGCATTTGCAATGCAATAGGTCTCGCATTTACGTGAGTTTGAGCTATTGACATTGCAAATGACAATGCCTTTTATTTTTGTTTCCGTTTTTAAAACATAAATAAAAGGCATTGTTATTTACAATGCCAATAGCTTAAACTCGCGTAAATGCGAGACCTATTGCATTGCAAATGCTTGTTCTCCACTGGCACGGTCCATTTCAACCAATGGTGACTTCTCCGCCGGCCTGCACGGACTCTGACCAAATTCAGACTAGTAAATTGCTGTGGCGGCTGGCATCTACGTGTGTGTGTGTGTGTGTGTGTGGGAGAGGGGGAGGGGGGTGGGGGGGAGGTCGTGCGCACGTAAAATAACTTACCTGAACGCGACGTCCTCTACTCCTCTTCTTGCCACTGGAACTGAAAGCAGGAGTCCCTTTGACCAATCAGGGAGCTGCTCTCATGCAGCATGAGAGCAGCGCCCTGATTGGAGGGAGCAGCCTCACTCGGTGCTCCACAGTGGTGTGGAGGCTTTAGCTTAAGACAGCTGGGTTAGAGCTGTTTAAAGTGCGCATGTGTGGCTGGCCGTCTCAAGACGGACAGCCAAAAAGACATGTGCACTTTAAACAGTGCCATACCAGCCCACCCTTTTCCCTGCTGAGTGACATGCTGCTGTCACTCAGAAGCGGCCCCGCCCCCGTCTTGACGCTCTGTTCGGGACGTGGAAGAAAAATAAAATGGTAATAAATTGCCATTTTATTTTTCTGGGGTTTGGGGGGATTTTAAGTGGGGCGACGCTCCCCGCTCCAACAGGGGAGCTGCCCCTGACTGTGTAGAATCTTAGTATATAGTTGTACTTGTGTATTCTGTTACACTATCCGTAGTACAATGATACATACTGGAATATACCTGTACTTATTGGTAATGGATAACTGTCACAAGCTGAAACTAGTATACAGGATTATGTGTGGCCCTACTAGTCCATATGGACCCATACTGTTATGAGTATACTGTTCCTTCAGTACTAATGTGAGTCTACATACTACCGAACCATTGCATAGTGCCCAATACTGTTACAGGTTTACTGGTACAGACTGATACCATTATAAGGGTACATATTAGTCAATACGGTTGGCAGTGTCCTATTATCACACACTTTTCTATAGTGGTACCAATATATTGGTAAATACTGCTTCAAGATGTGTACCTCACTGACGTTCACTTTGCTTAAATAAAGAATAGTTTAAAATCTTTTCTGTTCTGTGAAGCCACATATGCGCCTTAGACTACCAGCACTTTGGGACTATTTCTGTTGTTATTACTGCCCAGTATATATTCACCAACATTAGTGACAAATGTCAAAACAAATCTCTGCTCTGTGTGTGTGTGTGTGTGTGTGTGTATATATATATATATATATATATATATATATATATATATCCTCTTTTTTCTCATATATGAACATATACTGGCAGGAAAATCTAGAGGAGCACGAAACATGGAGCGTCTCTTTGGAGTGTTGAAGCACAAGGCCACATGCGTCTCCCCTTGGTCCAACTTCATGCATTCATTATGGCTGGTCACAACCCTCATATAAGTTTGCCTTCGAGTGTGTGCCGTACGATCCCTGAGCTATCGTTATATGTGCCTATTCAGTAGTAACTCCCTCAGACAGTGGTGGCAACAGTGCTGTCACTTGTAGAGCACAGTGGTATACTTATTAACCATGTGCCACACATAGATTCACTGCCACTCGTGTGCATTCACTTACATTGGTCTAGATTCCCCAGTAGTGTTCACATAATCCTATTTAATTGTGCTACGCCGCTGCGGTGTTTTTTATCATTAGAAGACAATTTTCAGAGATCTACCAATATAGTAATTTTAGGCTTTCAAATGTGAGTCATGGAACGCTCAAAAATGAAAAGATTTTTCGCCCCTAGGCTGCCCAATTAGATTTCCAAGCTGCAGGTATTTCTATCAGCCACTGCACTGCATTTAAATGTAGATTGCATGTTTGGGGCACTTTTCAAATTTTCTTTATGCTGTAACAATATTTTCGAAGTCTCAAATTAGAAAACTAACTGCAAAAGGTAAAAAGCTTTTTTTTCCAGAAAAAGGAAACAAAAACAGAGCTTTTTTGCATGGCCAGACTAGCTGTACCGGGCATCGGGTGTTTCCCCATGGACTGGAGGGCTGGGAGGCTGGTTTTGTTACTGAGAGCCGGTTTTGCAGCAGTGCTGCATTATGGACCCCCAGTAACAAAATCAGCAGGACTGTCCAGCATGGTCACTCACTTCTCATTCTTACTGGAGGGTTCCTTGTATGGCCAGCAGTTTTCAGGCAACAATAAAAGTGTCAGGATTGATATCTCTGGTGGTTTATCTTCCTGCTGGAGAAAGAATGGAGTTTTGTTTATTAGCAGTTTTGACTCATGTAATGTAATGCTGAGGGTTAATATGTCTGCTGCAAAGAAGTTTACCATGCAGCTCACAGAACTATATTTAATGTGTATAGTTCAGTAGGTTACTGCTTTTGTCACAGAGATCCTTTAGTTACTTGCAATTCATAACTTACAATCGTAATAAATCTAGCACAGAGAGCTATGAACTGCAATCAAAGAGCTGCATGTAAACTGCATGAGCAGGTTCGAAAGTTATGTTTTTTCCCCCAGTTTTTCATTATCCTAATGTTGGTAAAATCGGTTTGTTTGGGTAGAAATACATTCTTATTAGTAAATCCAAACACTGTGTTACGTTTTGAATCCTGAGTTTGTCCTTCTCTAGACCAAGCATGCTTAAAAAATGACTACCAGTATGGATGATATGTAAATCCCACATCTTGTATTCCCTTTTGTCTTATGTAACATTTTCTAAACACTGATTTATACACGTATGATTCATTGTCTCTGTATGTGTGCGTGATGTAAAGTGTTCCGACTCCCTACACTGGTATGAGAGGCGCTATAAAACAAATGAAATACATTTGAGAGGGGCTATGGAGAGATGAGTGGCACTGTTGGAGGGTGATAGTGAGTGAATCATTGAAGGGCGCCAACACGATTGTCGTATCCAGGTTCACTGTAAAGTCATCATTTACCTGTGCTCTAAAAGCTAATATAATTGAATATATAATGAAAATGTGTTGTAGGCTGCACCATTTTTGTAATTATTTTCCCAAATTTTCTTGAGGAGAGAAATCCCCCCCCCCCCAAACCCCCTTTGCAGTGGTCAGGATTGCTTTCTGCGCTCGCTACGCACCATACGGGGGCTGGTTTGACAACATTTTCCAAGGCTGCTTTGAGTTCCCAGTCCGGCCCGGCTCTTTCGGCATATAAGTGAACACAGCATGATCTTCTCTATTTAAAAAACACTCACAACATTGTACCTGCTCTCCTTTTCTGCTCTAATGGTGTTTAAATGATGCATTTTATTGCCACTTTTCCAGCTATGGATAATGGATTAAAACAAAGATTTAATGAACATGCTCATGTATTTGTGATTATTAATTAGGGCCAGACAATCTGCTGAGTGCAAGTGGCTCAGCTTCCCTTGAGACTTGGGCATTTATGCGTCGATGCAAAGTCAGTGTGAAGGGGTGCCTGCCCCCACATTTACTCCTTTTTTCTCTCATAGGCTTTATTGTGATGAATGCTTAGTCTGACGCTCCTCATCACAGGCAGTGGTGTCATTATGTGGCACAGATGCCGATTTTTTGTTTTTTAATAATATTGACACCTCTAAGGTCTAAGTTGACGAATCCCTTGTTCCACATCAGCTGTTGTGAAATATCACTGATACTTTCATTTCATAGCATTATTCGAGGTATTTATTAAAAATAGGTAATATATTTGCTCCGACACTTACTAATTTTTATATTTTTGTATTTCTTTAAGTGGTTGTGACAAACTGTCGATAATAAGGGCGTTTGGCCTCAACATTTCTAGTTGCAAGGACCTTCGCACGAAGCGACTAATGATTGTTTACAACTGTTCTTCGTTACAGTCCTCACTTCAACTGCGAAGCAACCCACACGTTGACATATTCTTCAGCCTGACTGGAGGTTTAAGGGGCCAACTGGAGGCATTGCCACATCTAGAGCTGAGGTATGTACTCCTACTTGTAGTGTTGAAATGTCATGAAGCTGTTCTGTCTTTAGACTTTTGAGCATCAAACGCATTTACAAATCTAGTTTTCTGGATTTTTGCCTGAGACAAGTTACCACAAAATTAACTTCCACCCAGGGCTAAAGGGCAGGAATTTGTAAGAATTCTAACAATTTCTTTACTCATAGCTGTCTAAACAAGAACGGATAATGACTAAAATTAAAATTGTAGTATTTTTGGGAAGGTCAGCCATTTTACTGAAATATTTTGCTTTTTTGTTCCCTAGAAATTTATGGCTAAAAACAGTTCTCTCTTCTGATAGAATAACATTAGACCATTACTCATGAACCACATATTTTGCCCAGACCCTGGGTGTATGCATCTACGCGGACAGATGTGAAGGGATGTCTTGTCCACCATATCCTGACAGCATCCACGAAACATGAAGAGGCTCGATCGACGGTTTGATTTTTGATGAAAGACCTATCCACATTAGTGACCCCCAGACATCACTGTTGGATCTATGTTGGGTGGAAGCAGCGGGTCTCAGTCACTGAAATGGCTTCTAGTCTTCAGGTCAGAGGGCTGATTGCTGTCAACTGAGTTTTTTTTCTCCAAATTTGGTGCAGTTTATCCGCATGTCATCTAAGACACTTACTAATTCCAGAGGACCGTGGAAGGCTGGCTTTCTTAAGATGCTGTCAAGTAGAGATGCTCCCTTTATACCAATCTTTCCTGGCTCTACTGGGTTATAAAAGATCTCAAATGTTCTGCCGCCAGCTGTTTCATATTTTGAGTCTGTACATAGATATATCACTACCTGGGAAGTAAATACAACACTTCTCACTTTAAACCTTAACCAAAATGGCAAGAAGGAAGTGAGGTGAGAGAGCCAACAGACATACATGGGAGAGCACCGCCTAAGGGAATTCCAAAATGTACTACCTGACTTCTAGCATTTATTCAGTCTTTTTTCCTTCTTTCCTCTCCTCTTTGCAATCTTTAGTTCTGTCTTTTTTCTGTCTTTCTATCCTTCCTTCCTTTTCTCCATCTTTCTTTTGACCTTTCTCCATCGATCATTCAGCCTTCATTTTGAATATCCTTTTTCCATCCATCTATTCTTCCTACTCTCCATCCATATTTCTGTCATTTTCTTTATTTTCATCCATCCATACATACATACTTGCTTCTGCCCTTCCTTCTTATATCCATCCATCCAAAAATCCATCCAAACAATCCATCCATCTATCCATCCATCCATCTTTCTTAAATCCTTCCTTCTGTCAGTCTCTTCATCCGCTAACTTTCTTTCCATCCATTCACTCTTCTCTGCTTCCATCCACCCTTCTCTCCATTTCTCATCGTCCACCCATCCTTCTGTCCATCCATCTTTCATCTTCTGATTATCCAGTTATCTCTGCATCCATCCACCTTAGTATCCATTTCCCAATCCATCCTTCCACTCATCCTTCTCTGGTCCTGCCTTCTCTTCCTCTCTTCTTGCTATCCTCTTAGAGTGGTATTTATGAACTACTGTTCCCAGGCTAGCAGTCTCTGATCAAAGTTAAAAGTTATAATAAAAAGTTAAACAATTAATTTTAATCAGATCTGGCGAGTGGCACCTACCACACACTCAAGCCACTAGAGTGGAGAGTTAATGACGCCCCTGATCACTACTCGTATGTAAAGGTTCACATTATTTGTAATCTGCTCACAAGAATTTTAGAAGAGAGCGTGTGATACACAGAACACAAATGTGTTGTTGGGCCCAAATCACTGCATTTGAAGCATATATTTGTCAGGTCTACAAACTAGAGAGTTAGTGTGCACTTACCAAGCTAACTTTCCGGACGTTAAGGGTTCTTGTTGCTTTGCTGCTTAATATGTCACTCTTGTGCTGCTGATCACCAACATGATTGCTTCTGGGTTATTAGTTAGAACAGCACCTCTGTTGACTATTAAATCACAAACTATGACAGTAGTAAATGGTATGAGCTCCTTCAGGAGAGACATTACATTTGCTGAGGGGCAGCAGGCGATGGGGGTCAAAGCATACTGCACACTTTCCCCATCTCTGTAACTGAAAAGCTGTTGGAAGTGGGTAACAGGGCATTCAGGAACGTATGAAACCAACGTTGATGGTTTAGGTATGTCTGGCCAAATGGATTCCCATACCAAAGAAATGGGTATCACCACCATGGACAGCAACTTTTTCACCACTCTGTAAATATTGGGATTCAGGGTACTATTTGGATGGAAATGACAAGACTCCCATGGACAATTTGGATGCCTTCAAGTTCCAAAGCCAGGCATAAATATGAGTATTAGCTTTTTCAAGGCATTATCGACTGGGCCTAGCTGATTGTGTCTGAACCTCCACACTGGGACTTTTGAACTGTATGCAAAGAGGAACGGAGGGTTGCAGCACACGTTGTCAGAGCCAAGATGTGCCCTGCCACTGCTTTCACATGATCAGTATTATGCAAGGGTGTGTAAGGCCACACTAGCAGGTCACACGTTTTGCAGACATGCACATTGGGCATAATTATTCCACCGAGCTGGTCACACATCCTGTAATCAAGCACACTGGGCACAACTGCTTTCTAGAAACGTTTTGTACTGTTAGTGCAATTGTGCTCGTGTGCACATTGCACACCAAGGTACTCTGACTTAAATCACAAATGAAACTGTGTTAAATCATTATCAGTGAAGATTCCTGAGACTCTTGCATGCTTTCAGATTTGTGCTCGAGAGTATTCTATATAACCCTGGGCGTAGGACAACGCTACGCTCGCGTAGTTTGCGCAACTATGCGCTACGCGAATTGCACGTACCACAGTGCAAAAACGTGTAGCGTAGCGGGCATTTTTTGCTTGCTCGCAGTCCTCTACGTCAAGTTGGCGACTGCGAGCGAGCAAAATGACATCCCGGCGAGACTTTTTCCTCGATCGCGATCAGCAACATCAAGTTGCCGATCGCGAGCGTGGAAAATAAACCTCCCGGCGAGATTCTCAACGCGGGGAGGTCAGGTTTCTCATTGCGAGTGGTCGCGTATGCTCGCGACCGCTCGCGATGAGAAACTACCAGTCCGCATTGAGAAAACTGCTGCTCGAGTACAAATCTACTCGAGCGGCAGAAAACGACCGCTTGCACTGTGCAAGATGCCGTTTGCAATGATTGCACAGTGCGGACAAGCATCCGGCACTGTCCAATCAGTGCGAACAGCATTTTCCCTACCGCACTACGCAGTTCGCGTAGCTACGCGTAGCTTGTGTAGTGCGAAGTGCACTTTGCGTAGCTACGGGTAGCGCGACTACTCGAACTACGCCCAGGGTTAATTCTATATTTGGCTTACTATAGGTAGGATCAGTTTGATAAATCCATTGTCCTCTTTAAGGAGAAGACTGTGGTTCTATTGTAATGATGCCTCCGATATCACATGTACAATTGCAGATAGTGTTAGCTCATATTCCTGTAGGGATTTTGCCATTTCGGGTTGAATGTAACATTCTAATTTCTGACAGAAAACAATTATACTGTACGTACATAACCAGCTAATTTACCATGCACACTCACATCTGTTAACTTGCATAGCAGCAGAATGCGGTATATACTATATTTGTAGCTACTGAACGTTATTTTTATGTGCGTGACATATTATTGCTAATCAGCAATGTAATGTAAATTAGAGCCCTGGAATGTTGGGAGCTCCACTGAAGACCGTTAAGTGGCTTGGGCTAATAATGGCTGGTTAAAACCATCTGCTCCAACGTTCCAATGTTTGTCTTGCTGTTTCTCCCTTTTTTAATTTATAACAATTCTACCCTTATAGGGTGGAATGTTCTAATAGCTGTATAGCCCTTCTGCTTCAAGCTGTACCGTTTGTTAAATGCCCTCTCCCTCTTTATAGGGCCTTGTTTGTGGCTCAGGCCTATAACTCTGGCTCAGGGCCTTTAACAACCCTTATAGCCCTCAGCAGTGGTCTATACAGCTATAATAAAGCTGGGGCAATGCTGAATCGCCTCCTTTACATCACTATTAAACGTAATGGGCTGCATCTACATAACTGCAGCATTTTACAACCAATCAACAAAATAGAACAACATACGAACAGAATACCTCAATCACAAGGCAAGGACATAACAGAAAAATAAAACAGCACACCAATACAACAACCACAAAACAACAACACAACTGCAGAGCAACATACCAACAAAACAGAACACAAAAATGTAATAAATGACGCAACACATGAACAAAAGTTCAATGCAACAGAACACAGAGGAATAACATGCCACCATAGACAAACCCAACAAGATACAATAACAAAAAATACCACCGGGCAGTTGTGATTGTTTGGGCCATTTTTTGTGGTAATGTGTTGTATTGTTGTGGTGCATTGCTGTTTTATTTTGTTATTGTGTTGTGAGTGTGTTTTTATTTTGATGAGTTATCATGTTGCTGTGTTGTATTGTGAAACAGATGTTTTGTGTTGTTGTAATGTGTTTTCTTGTAGCCTCTTTTTGTGTTGTTGTGGTAGAACCATTTCCAAAGGGTGCTGCCATGAATGTTACATCTCATAAGTATTTGATAAATCCAAGTGTCAAACAGAGAACAAGTGTAGCAATTGAGCCATGGTCATTAAGCACAAGTAGGAAGGGGGTGGCATGTAGGCAGTGGTGCATTTTGGAGCACACTTTTGCAAATATATTCCTAAACCATGATGTGATAGTGCACCATCATTTGCATGCAGCACATTTTCCATTGAAATGGCTACTAAATTTGCAGAGGTGCAGTATTACTGCTAAAACTATATTAGATACAAACGATACATAGTGTGTGTGGTTTCAGTGAATATTTATCACCTGCACATCACCAAGTAAAGTTTCTTGATTTTTTTTATTGTATTAAAATATTTGTTTCCATCATACTTCAGAATTACAAAAAATGTGCTTCGTTTGTGCTTCCTCAACTACTGATAAAATTTGAAATATTTATAGAGTTCATTTATAGATATTTAAATTTTGTTTTGTGCTAGAATGAAAACGATATCCTACAGCCTTTCCTTTCACACTCCCTGTACCTCTTCAGGATTGTCATTTAGTTCAGTTTATAAAAACCTCTCAATTTGAAGTCAGAAAAAAGAAAATTAAACATCAGTCTCCATGTTAAAAGAGTAAGCAACAATTTGTTAGAAGACATAGCCTGACATTTGACAGCAAATGTGACAAGATATAATCCAAATTTAAAGGTATCTTAATTGCTCGTTCACATTTTGAACTCCAGCAAGATTATTGTGGGGGTGCTGCAGCATCCCCTGCACCATTACTTTCAGAACTTGTTATTGTTTTGTGTTGAGTTGGTTTGTGTTGCACTGCTCTTTCATATTTTGTGTTCTGTTGCATTTTGTTGTGCTACTGTTTCTGAGCTGTGATGTGCTATATTGTGGTTATGTTCTTTAACTGTCTTTTGGTGTTGCATTTTGTTGTGGTTGTTGTGTGTTATATCATGTTATGTTTTTCTTATGTTGTGTTGTCTGACAGTGTTGTATTATTTTTATGTGCTGTTATTTTATTCTATTGTGTTATGTAGCTCGTTAACATATTTAAACAAACTAGGGTAGGTTTCCAGCCAAATGCAACACATTCCATTAACATTCTATTGAAAACCATTTGCTAACTTACAAAAGTGGTACCATACCACCGCCTCAGCTTTTTTACATTTTAAGATACCGGTTAACCCAAAACCTTACCATAGACAAACCTTAAATTAGCACTACTCACTCACACATTATGTGATACTTCCTAATGTGTTGTTAAAGCCATTTAAGGGAAAGAACATGTTTCTTGGCACATGTTAAATAAAACGCTCAGCAAATAAATGGTGCAGTTTTAAAATATCTCATGCAGGAGGTTGACAAAAATGTTTGGGCTTTTTTCTACTTGATGGCGATCCTCTTAAGGAGCTTCTGTAATCATTGAATTGCTTCACCTGTCTTTCTGCCTCCATTGTAACTTTGTGGCTGGACTGATTTCTATTATATTCTTGCATTTGGTTTTTGGGACTTGCTTGACACAGCTGTCTGGACATATTGTTACCCATTCTTTAAAAATACATATAGTGAGCTTAAGCTCCGCCCAGAGGAGTATTCCTCTCTTGCCATGCTAATGAACGGTTGTTTGGTGTATCATTCTGCCTTCCATGGAGTGTTTGAATTGCAGTTTATTAGGGACTATTTTACATACCAAACCAAAAATGATACGAATCATTTAGGGAATGATAGATGCACTTTATGCAGAGAGCAATCGGTTTTGCTCTTTTATGTTTTTACATTGCAGCCGGCTTTTTAAATGTTTTACTCAGGACACAAAATGCGAGCCTGACTTATTGTCTGTGCCAGTGTGTTTGCTCTGTAGCTGACCCATGGCAAGTAATAATTCACGGTATCCCATTCTACGAATGTTATGAAAAATCTTGCGTTTCATACCGTTAGATGCCCAAAAGACTGCAGTGTCCTCGATTATTCTGTCCAGACTAGACTGCTGTAACAGTCTGTACATGAACATGCAGCAGCAACATATTCATAGGCTTCAGGTTCTTCAGAATGCAGCTGCCATACTTCTTTCTGGAGCCCCTACATTCAGTCCCATCAATCCTGTGATCGTGGCTCCCAGTCACACAGAGAATTTAATACAAAGCACTCTGTGTAGCCTATAAGGCTTCCCAAAATTCTGGCCCTGCTTTCCTCAGACAAAATATGGTCTGGTATCTTCCCAGCAGAACTCTCCGATCCTCCAGGAGGCAAAGCTCCTGACAGTCACAAGATTCATAAAAAATAACTGGGGAGGCCGAAGTTTCATGCTGGGCACCGTCAAATCCTGGAAGGAGTTACTTCTTTCCATTATTCCTCCTCTAGTCTCCTGGCATACAGGAAGACCTTGAAGACTTGGCTTTTTTCCCATTAGGCCGACCATGCTCTGGTACTAGGAGCTAGCGCCGGATGCCTTCGGGTAGCTGTGCGCTCTATAAAAACCCAGTAACATTAACATTATACTGAGCCATTGTTTCTGTGGCCAGAGAATGCCATGATCTCAGCCTTCGAATTTGAACATGTGAGAGAAGCTACTTTGAAGGTTGTGAAGAAACGGGAAACTCTTTTCACCCCTGCTATCTTTGTGTTATCTGCATTTATCACATTTTACTAATAGCACTCACTTCCCTTATACTGAAGGGATCTAAATGACGATTGGTTGCAGGGCTTTGCAACCTTTTTTATGCCCAATCTAAGCATCGTTTCCCTGAAAGTATTATTTTCAGCTGTAAACGGAGTGTTGTGAAGAAGCATCACACAAATAGAAGGTGAAAATATCGACACCTGCTTAGCTCAGTACAGGACAGGTACACATATGACTGGTGATGCAGCGCGAAGCGTAACAATTTTTATACACATATTTTTACTTTCATCACATAATACTCAACCTATTTTCTCACTGGGCCCATTAACTTTAATACACTTACAAACCATAGATCCTCAGATGTAACTTTTATGTGAGCTAACAGGGACTTGGATATTACGAGAACATGGGGCAAATTCTTTTGAGGACCTGGATAAGAAGATGCCAAATTCATGTAGACATATAAACAATTAAACCTTCAACCCACATAGATAAACTAACGACTAGAGATTTCACACCAAAAATGACTCAAAATGATAATATTACTCACTTATATAATTTATCTAAGCCTCATTTTGAATGGTCAAGAAACACAAATCACATGTTATCTTTTAGTTATAGAAATCATTTAGTTCAAGTAGACACACAGCATCACTCAATACAGGTGAATAAAACATATGCTGATTACCTAGGGAATAAGAGAGAGAGAGAACATGGCAAATATCAAGTTCAGCATTTAGGTTATACCAAATATGCAGTGAAGAATGGTAAGGAGCCACAGGATTGAGTCCTTCACTCTCCAGCCGAAGAGTTATACCTGCACACTTTACCAGCCGGTAAGGTACAAGTTGAGTCAGTTCGGAAGATTCAGTTCAAAATGGGATATGGATAGGAAATCAAAGTTCATTCCGACAGCATGCCAGGCAAGGAAATTGAAAATGATAGCCAGCCCCAACTCCTCTTCCATGGGGGCAATTATACTTCCAAAAGTTCTCAGTTTACACCCATAAAGTATCAGTTTAGTCGTATGTTATGGTTTCCATTGGTTGTCCACGGTGGGCTGCTCATGGTGTGACCAATACCTCACTAAGAAATCCTGAAATATTAAGTAATCCTTTTGTCGAATCATCAGTTTCAACAACTTTATAATTTGCATCCTCTCCTCAGAAGTAAGAAAAATTTATTTTGTTCACTGTCTGTCCATTCCCAGAAGCTCTCTCTGGGTTTGCAATTGTATTGATACATTTCTGTCAAACGTGTTGCTGTATGAGTAAAAGAACAATTGTTCATAAGCATGAAAAGGACACTCTCTGGAAAGTTCTCATAGCATCTAAAATGACTACTTCAGCTAGTTTCTGCCTTTCTGAATGAGGAAAAAGAAGCATTTGAAGCCTACATGAAAACTTATTAAAATCATTAGCACGTTAAAATTTAATATAAACACACATTAACATGAATAATTCAGTTCTCTTAGTAAATTCACTCATTCTTCTTTTCTTCAAAGGTTACATGTCAATATTAGACAATTCTAAAAGAAACACTTCACACGTTTTATTTTTCGAACAGATTAATATACCTCATCTTTCTTATTCATTCTCATTTTCACATATTCAAAGTAATGCAGAAAAAAATCTTTTACTGTTAACCATCTTTACACTAAACTTTTTAATCGTATTTCATTTTGATTTACTATGTAAGCTTTCTTTTCATTATGTCACGTTAGGTATTCAGCAGCACATTTCTAAGTTAACCACATTTTATTTCTTAAACGCGTGTCTACATTTCGTGAGCATATAACTATTTCTCTTCATTCTTTATTTACGTTTTTTCACATTTTTACTTTTCAGAACATTTCTGCATGCTTTTACGATGCAGTAAAAGATCTCATGTTTTCGTCATCATTCTATTTTGCACATTTTGTTAAAATCATATTAGTAAATCACGTATAATGGTGAGAACTGATAGAGGCAACAGTTTCTGAACATTTTCGCTCCATCACTGGTCACTGTCCAAAGAAGAAATCCTTCACCGACGTCCTAATATCGTCCACTTGCTTGTTTTACATTAGACTTTAGGCTTTTCGGCACAGTATTCTCGGTACTCAAACACTGTAGCCCTGTTTTTCAGTCATTTGTGAATGCTTGTAATCCCTTCGCCCTTTATTACAAGAGACCGTTTTAATCTTGCATAAAAAAGTCACAGTGGCTTTCTGGGCCTCTGCGTTTCCTTCTGAGGAAGCTGCGTCCTCTCTTTACCCAACAGACAATCTGTTTGCATGATTAGCACATGGTAGCCGCCCTCTGACATCTGCTGGCATCCCTCCGCCTGCTTTACACAGCATCTTCATTGATGCTAGTAGTTTCTATTAGCGTTGGCGCTTGCTTTGCCTCAGTGCTTTTCTCTGTTGATGTAAGAAGCCTTTAGGAGGACATTTTTGACATGCTACATGAGCAATTAGCTCTGCCACTTCCGCTGGCAATAGCAAGATTAGTGTGACTAATTCTCTTCACGTTGGAAGGAATATGTACCCTGAATGCGTGTTTCCAGATTTTTGCTTTGCAGATGGAATAAAAGTGGATGTGTGGGTGGGTGAATCCATGCATGTGTGTTTGCAATATAGTTTTACAGCAAAAGTATATGGGCAGGTTATTAAATGATAATTTTCTGTTTTCTTATATATCTGTCATTCGATATCTCAAAGTCTGTGTTTACCAATGGAACATGTGGCTCATGTTTAGAAATCTGTTTAACAGCTCTCTTTCTCCACATATGTAGAAGTTTGCTTCTGGAAACTTCCAAGTTGAGAAAGCGTGATGTATTATGGTTGAAATTTGCAATTTCCAAGTTGTGCAGTGTTGTAAAGTAAACCTTTATAAAACCTCTCCTTTGATTAATTCTGTTCAATATAACACGCAGTCCTGGTTGATAGGCTAGATTCATCTGCTATTATTAAGGATGGTTCATTTTTGCATAGATCATTCAAACAAGAGGAACCGGAAGCTATTGGTTAGTTCCAGCACACGTGCTCCCTTCGTCAATAATTAAGATGCGAGGGTGTGCAGTTCCTAGGAGGAGGAAAATTTACTGGTACTCTATCAGGTCAGTGGAATATCCTCCAATTGGAGTAAGTGCCCTCACACACCCCGAGAGGTGTCATGCTTCATCATCTGGGCGTGCTCCTTTTCGGGCCGGCGCTGCAATGCCCGACAAGCACCCGCGCAGGGGCTCTTTGCCGGAGATCTTTAAATTTTGGCCGTTTGATGAGTGGGGGTGTGTGGGGTGTGGCGAGTAGTGTAGTGAAAGGGGTGATTAAAAAAGGTTTAGTGATGCTAGGTTTGAGTCAACTTTATTAATGGAGCTCACTAACCTAATTAATATCAGTGTTGCTCGTGTGGGATGCAATGGTCCTAGAGAGCAGTCGTGATATGTTTTAAAGCTGTGTGGTCAACATGTTTCTTGCCTACTGCAGCCCCAAATGGGTCTATTGGCAATTTATCAGGACCTAGAAAGAATATCTTACACTATTGCTTGACTGATTCTTTTGTGTGTGCAGATAATTCAAGTAACCAGTCACACTGTACGTTGACAAGGCAAGATTCTACCATGTATATTAAAACGACCTGAAAGACAAGAGGGACAGATAAAACATAAAACACAGTTTTGTTTAGAAATTCTGGTAAGAACGTTGAAAGTGCTTGTTTATAGCAAGTTGCCATTTCTTTTGTAAATCACCTTATTCTATTTCATGCCCCATAGTGCATTACAAGGTGACAATTGCTAGAAAACCCGTATGTAGTATCACCAGTGTGTAAAAAACTTTGCTTAACAACAACGTGGACTTCTTTCAATAGATCGTGGGCGTGTGGTGTCGGGGTTTAACTTAACTCGGCCTAACTTGATCACCAGTCATACTTAAACAACATTATTGTCGTACCCGTGTTCGGGTTTGGTAGACCTCTGATCAACAATATTTGTTTTTTTGACAATAGTTTAAGTGCCGTTTGATGTATAGCTTCAACACACACAACCATTTCCTATGTGATTTTTATGGTTCAATCACTCACCCTATTTGGCTTCGTTACCGTCTGTACGGGACTTACAACAAAGCGAACCGCTCATTCGCGACCTGGAAATTTAATAAAATACCGGGAAGGTTAAGAATAATCATGCGCCTTACCCCGGTTGATGAAGGGAGTGTCCTCTATAGTCACTACTCACTCGTTCGTGGCATGGCGTGCGCCTATGCACCTACCCCGGCTCTGTCTCCCGTCCCGATGCGGGCCGGGAGGGCGGAGTTTATACTCAAAGCAGTACTTCCTATCAGAAGTTAGGAAGACTAGTGCGGTGACTGCAGGGGGCCATCTTGGGAGGGTCGGGTACGACCCGGGAGGTTTTACTTGTCGCATTGCAATAAATGAGGTTACGCTTTTAAATCAAAAACCTCCTCCAAATTCAGCATTATGTGGTATAAGTCTTTTATTTTTATGCATTATGCATTAAGTGGCCTAAGTTTTTGGGAGATCTCAATGGAAGTGCACATTAAACAACGTGTATTTTAATTCAGTCATTGTGAAAGTTAAATTTAGGTTCATCAAAGCTTGCGTGTGAGATAGACCTTCCCCAATATAGGTAGTTATGTGCAATAGAGACATGGTGCACCATAGATATATGTATAGTTAAAGAATGGGTAAACTGAAATGTTCTTTTCTGTGTGATCTACCTCCTTTGAGGGGTACAATGTAGGGTAGCCCACATAGCGTAGTGTGGTTTCTTATGGGGAATTGTGAGGTTATCTATTCAGTTCTCCCCAGGGGATGTCATCATTCAGCCTGACCCTATGGGTCGACAACCTAAAAATCAACATCTGCTCCTTCCTGAAAATAGCTTCTTTTCGTATCTGTGGGTGTGACTCTAGAATAGTCCACCTCAGGTCATCAGAAGTATGTCCCTCAGAGGTGTAGTGGGCACACATCTTAGTGTTGGTCTTTTCGCACGTAATGTTACTACGGTGCTCAGTAATTCGTACTTTGACAGCTCGAGTAGTCATTCTTATGTACTTCAGCTGGCATGGGCACGTAATCAGATAAATGCAGTTGCGTGTATTGCAATTTGTGTGTTTCTGTTGTGTCCATGTTAGTGTGTCCCACCACTAGGGGCAGATTCCAAAGTTGTATCTGAATAGGTGGGGTATTTGTTTTGGGTCTTGTGTTGATCAACATGTCCTTGAGGTTCGCTGTTCTTCTGAATGTAAATCTAGCGGGATAAGATGTTAACTTCCCAGTATGCAACATTTTCCAGTGTTTTTTTATCACCTTTTTGATGAAGTTGGACTCAGGGGTAAAAGTGGGGACGCATATGAGTTCTTCAGTCCGTGATTTTACTCGTGATTCTAGGAGGGACTCCCTGTTTTTGTTACGTGCTCTTTTTAGTGCAGTTCTAATGTTTTTTAGTGGGTACTCGCATCTGGCCAGATGTACCGCTAGGTCATTGGATTGGTTCGTGAAATCACTCAATTTACTGCAGTTGCGTCGTAAGCGCAAGAACTGCCCATAGGGAAGGTTCTCCCATAGAGCCTTTGGGTGATGGCTGCTGAATATTAATGGGCTGTGACTGTCAGTCGGTTTTTTGAATGTTTTTGTATTCAATTCACCTTCAGAGAGACTGATTAGTAAATCTAGGAAAGGGAGTTCTTTCTCCGAGACATTGGCAGTGAATTTGAGGTATGGGTTCAGATTGTTAATCCATCCAACAAATATGGTGACAGTATCCTTAGATCCCTTCCAAAAGATCAATATGTCATCGATATATCAATGCCATGTGATGATATTCTCTGTGTAAGGGTTGGTCGGGGACAGGATGTGTTTCTCTTCAAAATTAGACATGTATAGACACGCCGGACTAGGGGCAAAGGTGCGGCCTATTGAAGTCCCCTGAGTCTGATGAAACAGGCGGTCTTCAAATTGAAAAAAGTTTTCTGTTAAGGCTACTGTAGCGCATTCCATTATAAAGCTTATTGGTGTCGGCGAAGTCCAGTTCCTTGATCTCAGGACCTCTTCTACCAGTTCTAGTGTGGCTTGCTGGGGGATGTTTGTGTATAATGCCTCTACATCCAGAGTGACTATAAGATTCATCTGTGGTCTCTCAACATTTGTCAGTGTGATGAAATTTAAGATATCTCTCGTGTCTTGCACAAAAGAGGGAGTCTCATTTACCAATGGTTTCAAGAAATGGTTGCAGAATTTAGACAGTGGTGGCAATAAGGACCCTATCCCGTAAACTATGGGTCTTCCTGGTGGGGATAGGGTGCCCTTATGAATTTTAGGTAGAGTATAAAAATAGGATACTCTGGATTTTATTTGGGTCAGAAACGCTGCCTCGTTCTTCATAATCCATCCTTGACTCAGGACGGCTGTGACTATGCTGGTGATGTGTGTAGTCAAGCGGGGAGTAGGGTCTTCCACTGTTGGTCTGTAGTAACGGTTGTCTTGCAATTGGCGAAGACACTCTTACTTGTAGTCATTAGCTGACATGATTACAATCGCACCCCCCTTTATCAGCCTGTTTGATCATGACCGAAGTATCATTCGCCAGTGATCAAATGGCTTGTGTCTCCTTGTTGGAGACATTGTGAAAGGACTCATGGGTATTGATGCTGTTTATATCTTTGAGAACAGCTTGTTCAAACATGAGCAATTCGTTGGGTACCATGTTAGAATTGGCTGTGAAGGTTGAAGGATTACGTAGTCCTGAATCTGTTGCTGCCATTTCTGTCTTATCTGAAAAGAAAGCTTGCAATCTTCGTTTTTGGAAAAAATTGTGAAGTTCACAGTTAGTTCTAAATTGATCTTGTCTGGGAGTGGAAACAAATCCTAAACCTTTTCGTAGTACCTTAGTCTCAACTTCAGTCAGGGTTCTGGCAGATAAATTGACAATTAATTTTTCTTCCCTGAGTGACTCCTGAGTTCCATGTGTTGCGGTTGCGGTAGTTCCTGCCATTCTACATGTTTCTGTTGATGGCCTCCCCTTCTTTTCCCTCTTTCTCTGCCCCAGCCTCTGCCTAAAGAAGGTGGGTTGTAGGGGGTGAAGGGCTATTGAGGGCCATGTGGAAACCCTGGGTACTGCCAAATTGGAGGCCCCTGGAAGTGGGGCATCCCTTATCCGTACATAGTTGGTGGAGGTTCTCTTCTGCCATAGGTGTTTCCCCAGCTATCTGAGCTAGAGTTACTGCTGTTGGAGGAGTACCTTTTTCGTGATGATTGGCTGTCATCAGTAGACATCTCTTCATTTGAGGGTTGGTAGTCCTCTTTCAAATAGGGATATACTTTCTATTTACAATTTTTTTTATGTCTTTCTGGAGTTTCGTTATCTTTTGTTTCATTAGGTACTCCTTGTTTTCGTATATTTCGTTGTTTATTTCGGCCAACCTACTTTTAAAGGTTGAGATTGTGATGCTAGCTTTCAGCGCTCCTTCTGCAACTAAAATCTTTATTGTCAGGTCGTCAGCTAAACGTTTAGCTGTCGTTATTATAAGGACTAGCCAGTCCCTAGTGCATTTCCATGCCACTAGGGACCCAAAGAAATGGTTGTGTGTGTTGAAGCTATACATCAAACGTCACTTAAACTATTGTCAAAAAAACAAATATTGTTGATCAGAGGTCTACCAAACCCAAACACGGGTACGGCAATAGTGTTGTTTAAATATGACTGGTGATCAAGTTAGGCCGAATTAAGTTAAACCCCGACGCCACATGCCCATGATCTATTGGAAGAAGTCCACGTTGGTGTTAAGCAAACACTGGTGATGCTACATACGGGTTTTCTAGCAATTGTCACCTTGTCATGCACTATGGGGCATGAAATAGAATAAGGTGAGTTACAAAAGAAATGGAAACCCGCTATAACCAAGCACTTTCAACTTTCTTACCAGAATTTCTAAACAAAACTGTGTTCTATGTTTGATAGGTAGGACTGAAACCAGTTTAATGCTTGACCTTTGACACCGATGTCTCTAAGTCTTTTTAGCAGAATACCATGGTTCACCGTATCAAATGCTGCTGACATGTCTAGCAGCACTAATACGACCGATTGCCCGTTGTCCGCTCGCATTCTCAAATCATCAAACACAGTCACTAGGGCTGTTTCGGTTCCGTGCTCAGGACGGAATCCGAATTACAGTTCATCCAGTAGATGATTATCCTCCAGATAATTGGACAAGGATTTACTGACTACTCGCTCAAGAATTTTTACCGGGTAGGGTAACAAAGAGATGGGTCTATAGCTAGACGGACAGAGAGGGTCAAGTGTTGGTTTCTTGAGTAACGGGGTCACTATTGCTTGTTTCCAGCATTCTGGGACCTCACCGTTAAGAATGTGCTGTATAAAGCCAGTCCAAGAAAATATTATGTGTGTACAGGAGCATGGTAAAGCTCTTCTTTTCTCCTTCTGAATTGAATTGCTGTGTTGCAGATAACAACCTTGTTCCCTTTCCTGAACACCTGCCACAGTACGTTTCTTGGATTCTTTAGCAATGCAAATTTACCTGCTTTCCTGTTCCTATCTCCTATTGCCCAGTGCCACTGACATATTTTTGTTGGAGCACACATTGAACGATGGGTAAATAGGTACATTTAAAAAGGTGTGGTGGGTAAGTATTGAATCAACGCCATAGTTTGTGCCTCATTTTGATAGACGTCCCCAGAGTATGGACACAGTTACTAGAGGTAAGGAATGTTCAAGTAGACAGTCACTCTTTGAGTTTGTGTGCTTCATTGATCGAGATGGTATCAATATTGGCTTTGTGACAGTCAAATGTTTGTATATTCCAGTCCCAGCCAATATTGAAGCAGTTCTGTTGCAACCACTGCCTGTTGAGTGGTTAACCCTGGGCTTCAGTCGAATCGGAGTCTGTAGGTCCGCACCTGTCCGTTCAGCTAGGCTGCACTGATGGAGTAGTGAGTGGTGCATGTACCGGTCTTTGTATGTAAAAGCTATGTCATTATTGACCTTTTCTTCTGTAAATTCACTGCTGGCTTATGGGCATCAGTGCCATGTAGAGATTCAACAAAATGAATGGCGACATTGAGGTTGTGGTCTCATTTGCCATCCGTGTGGTATGCATCCACGTGCCTCCGCGTAGGCATCTCATTGTAGCTATCGCTGAGAGTGGCATTGACTTCAATTTAGTCTTTCCTTCAACTTCATTATTATTGAGAACAGACGGTGGTACCGTACTTCTCCTTCAATTGCAGAACAGTGAGACGTGTAATGAGCAACCAACATCCCTAGAGAACTTGCACAAGGACTTCCTGCCAGTCAGTGACTCAGAATTCTCAACGAGCAGCAGCGTACAGTCTTTGACATGTACCTGTGCGTGTAGAGCAACAAAGCAATTCATGGCGGGAACAGCTTTTATGCAGTCAGTTGCTAACAGGCAGAAATGAATTATTTAGCTCACTCTCAGTTGCTACCATATTAATTTCATTTATCCCGCAAGCATCAATATTTCATGTCAACCACACGCATTATTATTTCAATCTCCATGAACTGAAATTCCACATATTCAGCAGAATATTCTCAGTAAAGACGCTGGCCTCCCAAATTGATGTTGAGACCTCTATAGAGCCGCATCCCTGTGGCTACCACAGCTATAACACCCCAGTATAACTAATCCTATCCATTCCATAGGTGTAACATAACTCATATTTGCAGGTTAGAATGAAGCACTTACCTATGAGTAATTGGTTACATTATTTGGATGAAACAGCAAACCAATTGAATTATTCCTCCCTTGTACCAGCCTTGCTCAAAGACAAGAAATGGGCTTACTCTTTGCTGGGCAGTACTTGGGGGTTTGCTGCCTACTGCTATATTGTTGTAGGAAAACAAGGAAACATTTTGCTGCTACCCCGAAAAACATAAAATGCCTTGTTGTGGGAGTTGTGCACTAAAGAAGTGCATGTATCATAGCATAAAGTATACAAAACAGACACAGCTATAAAACTGGATGCAGCACAATTCACAATACATTGTGGTGTTGCTCTGCGTTTACCTATAAACAGAAGTCAGTGCTGTACAAAGCAAGGTGTCACAGTGAGCCAGAAACAGTCAAGAACAAGCAGGAAGAACTGGCATTTAATCTAAATGAGTGCTTTCTGGCACAAGCCAATTTTTTCACAATATTTTGTTCTTGAGGAGCAAAAAGACAATTTAAATTTTGTAGTGCTCAAAGGCTGTTTTAGCAAAGGGATAGCAGCATAAAAGGCAATGCTGTGAAGCATTCGCGAAGCAAGATGAGTGCTGTTCAAGCCCCTTCCACATAAAAAAATACAGGCTAAATATTTACCAACATGAGTTTGAATGGGACCAAACACACCTACTGTGCTAAAGTGATTTGGAATCACACCCTCGCGAGACACATTTCAGGTGATGACTTGAAGGCAGCAATGTAACTGATTTAATGAATTTGCAAACACTACATCTGCACAGGGAGCTTGAGTCTTCCACCTAAAGAAGAAAAGTTATAACCGCACCTCCTCAGGAATGGCCCCTAGGATTTGGAATGCCTTGCCCCCAAAAACAAGACAGAACCCTCACACGGCATTCTTCAAAAAAGAAGTGAAATCGATTCTCTTGGCCAAATTCACTTGAACTATTAGATGCAGTCTTGTAAATATTTGTTATGCTGTAATAGTTACCACTGTCGGACTAATATTTCTAATAGTATTTTGTATGTATATATCTATTTCCTCTATTTCCTATATTTGTTGTAAAGCGCTCTGATACCCGCAAGGGTCTTGTTGGCGCTATATAAAACCTTCAAAATAAAATATATATATTTTTTTTAAAAGCACTTTCCACACCTTCATGTTTTGCAGAGTGGAGGGAGAATATTCAGTGCTATATTTTAGCTTATAATACTGTGTAACCATGGAATATTATCCATCTGCCAAGAAGAACTTTTATGAGATTTGTATGTTCCAATATCATATTTTATGGTAGTAACACTGGTGTAAGAGCTGAGGGAAATAATTACTGACCCTTGATAGCTGACCATACACCACACTTTACAAGTTTGATTCCTACAGTTCTGACTCTGCTTTTCATCCTTCCAATGTCGATCGATTAGCTGGATAAGTGAGGCTGGTATTCACTGAGCCATGCTGTGGCTCAGCAGTTTATAAAAGCATTTGCTATTCTTAATTTATGGACCTTGTTTTGCTTAACGCAACGATTAAAGAATTCAAGCGTCTGGTTATCTACTCATCACTTTGGGAATCTATACTGTTTCTTAGGACTTATCTGCATGACCACAACCTGGAAAATATATGTATGCATAAAATCTGAATCTGAGATATAGAACATTTACGTTTGCATCCGGCCCTCTCTGTAAGTTCATGTTCCCTCACCAGAACCAATATCACATAGCTCAGTGATGGTGAACTGTGCAGAGAAGGCGTGTCATTTCATGCTCTTTTACTAGGACTTTGGTGTTCAGTAAACCCAACTAGCAGTGTTCCATTTAATTGATGTTTTGTTTCTTGCTGTCTTTTTTCTTTTTCATGCATTTTTTATTACAATATTCAACAGATTAAAAAAAAACTATAAACGAATTAATTCATCCTTAACACTTTTTGTAATTAATTTCACAACCCTTGCTCATTTTGCTTTGTATTTTCCATCTTTGCTCCAGTACTGGTGCAACACACTGATGGGAGCCCCACTTTTAGTCCATACAAAGTTTTCGGGTGTGGCCCTATTATGTAGCAGACCCAGCAACCATTGACACGTTTCTGCCTTCACACTGCTTCCTACTAGAGGCGCATGTGATCAAACACGCTCATTAGTGATACTGTAGGCGCATGCGCATTAAATATATGGACGCTGATTACCGTTTGTAATATGATAGGGAGGATGAGTAGAGTGAATAAGTTTGCTGCAGTGCTATAAGAAAATAATTATCACTACGACCACAAGAAACAAGATATATATGCTTTATAGGCTGCTTGCGATTTGCAACAATAGTTACTACAAAAGGGAATACTAAGAAATAGTAATAATAGTATGTAACGCTTCCACAGGATATGAGTGCTGCCTACATTAGACATTATCCACATGTCTCGTTAATTGAGTTAATGTAATCATTATAGTAAAGACATCCTTTGCCTGCTGAAGCAGCTTGTGTATTTGCTGCACCCAAATGTGTGATCCCTTAAACCGGTTCACGGTGCAAGAACAATAGCACCACTCTTATAAATGCCGGTTAAAATGCAAGAGATAACCAGAGGCATAACAGTAGCCCGGGCAGTTCGGTGGGCCCTGAGCTCCAGGGGGCCCCCACCAGAACTGTGCACGGGCCGCGGCTGAGAGCTCCTGACTGGGTCCGGGGCAAGGGGGGGGGGCTATATGTACTTTGCAGGGGGTCCCTTCAAGTTTCGTTACATCACTGCAGATAACACGCTTATACGTGAGGAACTGGTGGTAGCTTGGAGCTGTTCTTGAAAAGGTTTACCCTGAAGAAGGCTTGAAGTGATGCGCCCTTCCTCTTCGAGCTGCCCAGCGCCTCTGCGAGAAGCACTTAAGCACACCATGTGCATGAGTGCATCTTTAAAACGCTCTGTGCTTCTACGCACATCGTCCATGTTTTTAAATAAATATCGCCGGTGGCTTAAAAGGATGCTTCAGGACGAACCGATAAAGCTTTTAGAAATAAACAGGCAGATGCATCAATGGTTTTTGCGAGCGCAAACGGTGCGAATCGCAAAAATCGGCCGTTGGCGCCCGCCAAAAGACCTTTTGCGATTCCTTAAATGCAATGCTAGAAGCACTTAGAAATAGCAAATTCGCAATTTGGGGCCGCAAAATACAGAGAAATTACTCTGGTCTGTATTTTGCAAAAACCTTGTAAAATGCACTAAAGTGCATTTTTCAAGGTTTCAGGTTACACACACACATGCCCTTGGGGCATGTGTGTGCGCGCAACATGGGTGCACATCACAATTTCAGGGGTGCAACAGGGTGTCATTTTGAGACCTTTGCACCCTTGGAATTGCATGCGCAATTTGCGAGTTCCTATTGGTACTCGCAAATTGCGCATGCAATTTCCCATTCATTCCTATGGACCTGTAGGCCCATAGGAATGAATGGGAAGCCATTCCTTAATTGCGACTCGCAATTTGCGAGTCGCAATTAAGGAATGTTTAGAAATCGTTATTTTAATAGCGATTTCTACATGCATAGGCTTTTGAGAGTCCCTAATTGCGATTCCTTAATAATCGCAATTAAGGACTCGCAAAAGCATTTCTTGATGCATGTACCCCAAAGACTTCCAACGTTTAGAACGATGAACCAAACTGAAAAAAAGTTTTCACTAATAAAACTGAAATATGGTAATTTTTCACCTGTTGTTCAAGTGCCAAAGTATACAAGCAGATAATTTAAGTCTTATATACGCTTTGGTCGTCCTTTAATGGCACTTCAGATCAAAGTAGACGTTTTCCCAAAAACCTATTTAAAAAACACACACTTGAAGATTTATTTTGAAAACGTTTGTGGGGTGTCGCTGATAATTTAGCTGCTGAATGACGTCCCGGCTTCATGATACGTCCACTTGAGTTAAATCGAGAGCAGATACTGGTGCATGCTTTAGCATATATTTGACACCTCACACGGATATCCTATGAAGAGAATTCCCTCCCCATTGCACTTGCGCCCACTGTACTGTTTCCCTCGTCCACTTTTTCATGTATGGTTTTCTATTGCCTTATATTAAAGGTTTCTCTTTAAAAACACTCGTACATACATACAGATAATTGATACCTGCCTTGCAAACAGACAAGAGTCTAGTCTGCAAAGACACAACCTTAGCACAATATTTCTCAACCTGTTATCCTGTAGTTCGAGTCTTCATGTTAATCTTTTTTCTTGTCACTGACCTATGAATGGCACTTGCAGCAGTCATTCATGCCAAAACTCTCAAAGATGTAAGAATATCAGATTAGGCATTGATGCTTTCAGTGGAGTTGGGGGAATTGTCATTGGAGTGCTCGTTTCACGCACGATGTGTGGAGTTTAGCTGTTTCACCATACTAATATGACAGCTGCTCTTTTCTTTGAAGGCGCATCAGAAAAATAAATTATGTCTTCACACAAACCAATTTGTGGCACCCTGTTTCTGTGGCAGCCTCTGAATAACACTGCATTTTTCTGACTAAGATCAGCCATCAATATCTTATATTTCTCAGGTTTCATTAGGAGATTTTTATAGCCATACAAGCACAGCTAATGAAAAGATTCCCTTTAAAAGCAAGAAATGGAAAGATGTTACATTTTCAGCATCATAAATAAAAACGTGTGGCTCTTTTCTGTGCACCCCAGCTACTTCAATATTTCATTTTCAATGCTATAGAAAGCACGCAGAAAACTGTGATACTGTCTGAAGTGAACTTGCAATGATAGCAAAGTGGAAATGTTATTTCTATAGAACAACCAAAGCAAGCTTATACTGGATTATACATTGCTTAACTGCATGCAGCTGGACTGCACTCAATTCTATAAAGTGAACTACATTACGGATTTAGCATAACTGGAGTAATTCAGTGTAGCGTAATGACACAGAATTACCTAGAAATTTAGCATGATTGCGCTTGAATTACACAAGAAGAAGAATTCTGCATTTAGTGCTATTTCTTAGTGCAAAAATGCTCCTTTGCATTCAAAATGGATTTGAGGATTCATTTTGCGCCAAGAAATAGCGCAAAATACAACAGAAAAGGCTACTAGTGCTCACTAAATGTGCTCCTAGAGTAGAATTTTCTCCTACTTACTTACAACATTTAACGCTATTTTCTTAGGGTAAAATGCACCCTCGTGTAGTAATTGAGTAATTATCGGTAATTACGCATCAAACAGTAACACGGAATTCTCAAAATAACTCCAGTGTAATTGAAATTATGCCCAGGCCTAAACTATATCCTATCTCTGTCGGCTTGACAATAGGAAATAGCATAGGCATATGTCAAGCAGAGCCTCTATCCGAAATACCAACTCTACCATAATTAAAATTTTCTCTAATGTCTACCCAAAAATATATTCATGCCCCTTATAAAAGGTGAATTGCATAGAAAGGCAGAAAAGAAACTTCTTTGACTTATAAAGTGTGGCCAGGGTTTTCCTTGTCAGGCATGAGTAGTGCATCCATGATTTCGTTTTCATGCTAATTGTCCTCATGCATGACTTGGGATATCTTGAGACATCTTGAGACCTTTGACATTGCCATGTGCCCTCCTTCTGCAAGTACAGTACCATGTACACCATAGTGTACATCTGTAATGCCCCATTATGTATTTTCCTTTGGCTTTTGTTCTATATAAGACAATACATTCCAATTACACACAGCCCTGTGCTCCACAATTGCACTTACCCCAGTACCGCCGTGCTATGATGCACAACAATCTGTGCAGGGCACAAGTCTGAGGTACACTTGGGTGGACGGCGTCCACCCACTATTTTCACAGGGTGGACACCGTCCACCCTGCCAAGTACCTGGGCCTCACTGAAAAATGTGCTGAACTCGTCCCGGTGTAATTTTCAAACACTGGGACACATTCAGCAGCGCCTGCACGTTGCCTGCTTTCGTTCTGAGCAGCACAGTGCAGGCGGGGAGGGGGCTTTGTTATTTCAGACTCCAGCTGGGCGATAACAAAGGTTAAATTTAAGGTGTCATCAGGCCTCCTTTTGTTAGTCTCCTGGCTGGGAGCAGTCAGGAGCCTCGCACCTAGATGCAAATGCAGATGGAGGGGAAACAAAGGCTCACACCTTGTTAGCACTTCACATATACTTAAGAAAGGCAGCTTTTCATTTTGTTAAGTCTTTCTTTATGAGATATGCATGCACTGTAAGAATGTCAGATGTGTTGGTCTTTCCCAGTATTTACACAAAATAAATTGCATTTATATAGCGCTTCTACCCATGAGGAGGCATTGAAATCATTTAAATACCACTATTTTTTCTTGTATAGCGCTACTCATCCCAAGGCAAAGTGTCAAAGCCCTTTACATCACAAGTACATATTACATCTAAAATAAATCATATATGTTTGTAAATCAATGTACAGGATGTGTTAAATAAAACAGTGAGGGTTATAAGGTGCAGAAGTAACAAACCATCTTTCATAGCTCAAAGTGATATATTAGAAGGATTACAATGCAAGTAACATAAGGATCTCTGTGTTCAAAGCAGTAACCCACTTATCTACTTAAAATAAAATCTCTCATTTGCATGTTACATGATGTGATCTGGTTTGCAGGAAACACATTAAACCTCTGTTACTTTCAGTCAAAACTGAGGCTAGACAAAACACAGATCTTTCCAGCAAGTGCATTAACCTCCAGAGTTATCTTACCATCATTATTCACTTAGATTTACTGGGCCCGATTCACAAAAGTAATCTGAGACAAAATCCTAACTTTACGACTTTTGGTATTCACACAAGGCATTTAGGAGTACTAAAGTTAGGATTTTGTCTCAGTTAAACTTAAGACAAACTTAAATTTAACTGAGACAAAATCCTAGTCGTAAAGTTAGGATTTTGTCTCAGTTAAACTTAAGTTTGTCTTAAGTTTAACTTAAGACCAAAATTTAAGATTGACTGAGACAAAATCCTAACTTTAGTACTCCTAAATGCCTTCTGTGAATACCGAAAGTCGTAAAGTTAGGAATTTGTCTCAGATTACTTTTGTGAACCGGCCCACTGGGACCACACAGATTTCTGCATCAGGTGCCTTAACCCTATAAGATATTTCAAAATAGAGTCTTTGCCACCAATTAAGGAGAACAGATTTACTGTCAGTTTTCTCCTTGTTGCCACTATCTTTGTGGCAGAGTTAACAACAACAAAAATGTATAAGTTAAGGCCAAGATTTTGCATCAGGGTTGAGTCACTTTTCTGGAACAACCCTGACATAAAATCTATTTTGGGATTTACAGTACCACACAAATCCCGTTTGTGTGGGTTTGTAAAAAAAACAAAAACATAATGCAAGACAGCACATTGCCCTGCCGTGCATTACCTTACGTCAGGTGGACGTTACATAGGTGGTGCTAGGGCGTTCCTGTGCATACACCCATGAATTTTGATGCAAACCCGTATTTACAAAAACTTGTAAACATAGATTTGCACCAATCCGGTGAGTCTACCTGAGGCTCGCGTAACAAAGAGAAATATATCCATTTCTCCTTGTTATTTCCTCTTTGCATAGATGCATTCTGCAGCACACATACAAAGAGGAAATAGCCTCATAGGATAGTTTTTGCGTGGCTTTGGGGAAAAAAACCTAACAAAAAAAAAGGCAAGGCAGCCCATTGAGCTGCCTTGCGTTACCACGCATTAGATAGGTTTTACATCGGTGGTGCATTGGCGTTCCCGTACATCCATTCATGTGTACACTAGCTTTCCTTGGATCAACTCTAGAATTCCAATTCACTGTAAAAGGTTCAAGGTTATTCCCTATTTCTATGAGGCGGCATTTCAGCTAGGCCCCAATAGTGAGTGCAAGTTCCATGTTGACTTTGAGAAAGTCAAAGTGCCTCCACGCTGTAGTGTGTCAGTCAGAGCAAGCCCAGTATTGGTGGTCGAGTATTCAGTCTTACCCCCTTTCACAGGAGTAGAGGATTGGAGTGCTCTGTCTCGCGTCTGCGGTCCGGTGGTGAGAGAAAGACTGGATGCTACAGTAGAGGCGGTAGGCATCCACACGCTCCTCCCCCTGTGTAGTAAGCCTCCCTGAATCCGGCGGCAGGTCTTGGGTCCTGCTGGATTGTTGGGTAGTTGAATAATTGCTCTTCCTCCGTGAGTAATGGCTTGCTTCTTTTTCAAAGCTGCACGCTGCTCCAGGGCAACAGCCCTATTACTTCACCACAGCCCCCTCCTGGCATACGGGGTTTGTGACAGCGCACACAGGAAAACGTCCCCTTCGGGTCACAGCATTGCACAGTGTGACGGCCCTCTTCTCAATAGAGCAACGCAACAGGATGACAGCCCTCAATCTTCACCGCAGCCCCCACCTGGCATATGGAGGTCATGGGCAGCACATAGGTGTTCTGCATTCACTTTGTGCAATTCAGCCAAATGAGAGATGTCTGCTGCTCAATGTGGAGGTGACATTTTGGGGGGCAGTGTGTAATTTGTAAAGATATAAATGCAAAGCCCCAAATGTTTTCTTTGACTCCTATTGCTTTTTACAAGGTTGCCATAACCTTCTTCTTTTGCTACCCTAAAATTGCTTATTCTTGCAAGTTGTTTTTTCATCCCCTTTTCCGCCCTCATCATTTTCTTATCTCTCTCCTTTCTGTCTTTCTCTCTTGCTTTGGGCCATGGTCTGTTGGTGAAAAATGAGCCCCAATCTCCTAAAATTAGTGCAGTTGGGTAAGGCTGAGTAAGAATACTTCACATAGAAGAGTAGATTCACCTCCGGAGAGCGCAGGCTGCTAAAGCAATCTCATCTACATGGAAATGTGCTTCATATGGAATATTATGCCTGGTTGAGTAGGCTGGTGGTAGAGGTAGTTTGTTCCATCCTTGGGTAAAGGAAACTTTACGCTGACAAAAGGCAACATTGTTTTATGTGTAGCTTACAATAGTGTGAATCTTCTGCCTAAATCAGGAGGGTTTGCATGTATACTCAAAATGCGCTCAAATGTACTCATGATAAATCTGTTTAACATATATGTGAGGGCTCAAGATCTGATGTCACTTCTTGTGATACCACGTCCTGTGATGTCAATTCCTGTGATGCCACATACGATATTATGTGCCGTGATGTCACGCGCCGTGATGTCACTTGCATACTGCCTAACTAGGTTAGTCCCCCCACTTCTTTTTTTAGGACTTGTGCCCTGAATCTGTGCCACCCTAAATCACAACACCAAGTGCTTCCCTGATCCACAAAACAAAGTAGTCTCCTGAATACTCAGCCAGCACCCAGTGCTCCCCTTAGGCACATATTTGTTTGCTCCTGCAAGGCAGATCAGCCAATGCTCTACTGGGAAACACTACTTCAATATCCCCTGATACACACCACCTTGTGCTGACATGTAGCATCTTTACTTTATGCCTCTGCTGATTATCAGCCTTTGTTCCCATTTGCACATTAGTCCTTTATAGATTGATGCACACCTCAAAGTCCTACCCTGATGAACAACACCATGTGGCCTCTAGTGCACAGAGTTGTATGTGGGGAAGAGATGTTAAAATTAACAAGAAAATAACACTGGTTATAATTAAACGTACAGAATTAATGTGCAAGCTTTGATGAAAATAATGTGATTAAGATACATACAACTGTAAGCTGTCCCACTTACTCATACTAGGCCTCGAAATGACTAAAGTAATACTGCTTGAAAAACAAGCATGAATAGAAAATACTGAAAACACATAAAAAGTTTGACCTCTCCATGAACATGTTTTTTAAATAATTAACTAGTTGCTTATATAGTTTCAAATATTTCCACAGAAAGTTTCTACTTACACAAAGACCACTGTTTACATATGACTATTTTTTGCCATTTCATGGGGTAATGAAGAATTCATACATTGAAATGCAGAGTTAGATTTGATGTAGGTTATGTAAAGCGTAGCGCCTGCCCGTGGGCGTCTCTGCGCTGCCGTTTGCTGGAAGGACAGAGCTGCCCAAAGTCTAACTTACAAGGGAAAAGTAAACAGTCAGGTTTTTAGCAATTTTATGAAAAGAGGAAATTGGAATGATTTCTCAGATGCCATGGCATCTGATTCCAAAGACGAGAAGTGACATGGGAGACGCTTCTTCCATCCCAAGAGGCTCTGTGAATTAACGACACAGACACTTTCCTAGCTGTGGTTGATCGAAACAATTTGTTTGGGCTGTACAAGGAGATTTTGTTTTTAAGAAAAGCAGGTCTAAAGTGACTGAGCATTTTGTGTGCTATACAGAGTGCATTAAAAGCTACTCTTTTTTTATGGGGGGGGGGGAAGTGTATTTATTCCATGGCGTTAGAGACTGGTTCAAATTCTTCGATATTTTTGAGAAGTCTGACTGCAGCATTTGCAGTCTTTGGAGTTTTTTCTTTAAATGCCCTGCTGAGCACCAGCATAAAGGGCATTACAGTAGGCCAACTTTGATAATGCAAGAGAAGTGTCCACTGTTTTCTGTAGGTCAGAAGGTAAAAAGGGAAGAATTTTCCTTAAGACTTTTAAAACTAGGAAACATGAGGAAGTGCGTTGGTTGGTCTGATCTCTAAAAGAGAGCCTGTAGTCAATAATGATTCCCAAGTTCCTAGTTTTTGGTACTGGGATGGGAAGAGAACCAAGGAACTGCTGCCACCAAGCATCATTTCAAAAGGAGGTATCTCGTCCGAAGAGGAGCACCTCGGTCTTCTCGGAATTTAGTTTAAGATAGTGGGAACCAGTGCTTAATTTGAGCCGGTGGTTTCCGGTACTCATCACTGGCACTTAATCAACACCGGCACTTTTCATGAGCATCAGTAAAGGACACATTCTTTTATGGTAGGCATGGGGAGATTAAGTGATTTTGCTTAGAATCACAGGATGTTGAGCCGACGCGGAGACTCTAACCTGGTTACCCAGCTCCGAAGTCAGCAGTTCTGGCCATTATGCCACATCTTCTCCCCACTTTCTTGATTAGTAGTTGGTTCTGTTTTAGGTGGCGCTAACAGGAAAAATGTGCAAGCTGCCTCCTGACAAGAGCCCCAACACTTATTTTTTTACAAATTAACCACTGGTGAGAACTCATCCAGTTGACCATTGCACTCATGCACGCATTAAATAGGGAGGCCACCTCGTCTAAGTTGTTGTCCATAGATGCCACAATTTGGGTATCATCAGCGTAAGAAACAGTGGAGAAGCCATGCGAGCTAATCAAATTCAGAAGGGGAGCCACATATATATTAAATAATGTGGGACCTAATGAGAACCCTTGCGGGATGCCATACGGTGAGGTAAGCTGAATGGCTTGGATCTGAACTCTCCCATATTAACTGTTTGCTTCCTTCCGTCTACAAAGGAGCATAGCAGCTTAAGAGCTGAGTCTTGAGTGCCGATCTCGGTTAGCCGGTGCTTTAAAAGCACGTGACTGTGTCAAAGGATGCGGATAGGTCCAAAAGGACCACTTGCCACCCTTGTCCATTATGTCTGTAATCTTCTCAGTGACTGCTACCAGTGCAGTTTCAGTACTATTAGCTTTCCTAAAACCGAACTGGGCTCTATCCAGGATGCCATTCTGGTCCAAAAATTCAGAGAGAGAGATGTTTAAGTGTCTTTTTAGAACTTTAGCAAGCATAGGGAGCCGAGCAATTGGCCAGTTGTTCTTTTCCTCTATAGGATTTAGGGTAGGCTTTTTTAGTAAAGGCAGAATGGAGGCCTTTTTTCATTCTGTGAGAGAACAACCAGACTTCATTATATTGTTAAGCTAAAGAGCTAGTGGGGGCGCAATGAATTCAGCTATCTCCTGCAACACCTTAGCTGGGCAAGTGTATGTTGGGGCTCCGGACTTAGTTTTGCTTATCCGCTCAATCATGCATTCTGTTGTGATGGTGGGAAACTCGTAGAGAGCTGGGAGGCTGGGATCTAACAGAAAGGTCACTTGAGATGATAATTCGGTACTCTTGCACAGGTTGAATTCATCACTGCCTCTACTTTATTTCAAAAGAAATTAGCTATATTGTTGCACAGTTGTTGTGTGTGTAATATTTTGGCTGCAGCAGGGGGAATGGTTAAACTCTGTACTGTTCGAAACAGTTCACAAGATCAATTTGTAGCAGACAATCTTTTCTGAAGTAGCTGGTTTTCTCTGCGATTATTACGTTTTTGTAATCTTGAATAAGTAGTTTACATTTCCTTTTTTTATCGGAGGCATATTTACTCCTCCAGACCCTTTCTTGTTGGCAACAACTCCTATTTAAGTCCCTAAGCTTGGGGGAGTACCAAGGGGCTAAAGGAGAAGATCTATGGTTAGTAACCTTCTTAAGCAGGGCCAGTTTATTTGCTGCATCCTGAATCTAATTAGCATAACTGGAAGCTGCCATGCTATTGTCATCGGATAAGGTGGTTTGAGAAACCTCTAGGTTTCTTACTAGCTCCCTTCTATTGACTTTACTCCAGGGCCTAACCAATGTGTGCTACCTTGTTAGGGTAGCTATAGCTTTAGAGAGATTAGGATTAATACTAAACTGCACTGCCATGTGGTCTGACCACAGGAGCGGAAAAATATCTACTAAATGTAGGTCAGGGTGGTTCATAAAAATGCCATCGTATATATCGCCTGCACGGTGTGTTGGTGCATTCACCTGGTGTAAAAATTTGAAGCCCAAAAGATTACAATAAGTGTTTTTGAACCGATGTTATTTAAATCATCTAAATGAAAATTGAAATCTCCTAGCACTGTAAGATTGTTGAAATGCACTCTCCCTTCAAGAAAGTCACTGAGGGCGTCTAAAAAATTAGTTCTAGGACCTGGGGGTCTGTAGACCAAAAGTCCATGAAACATAGCATTGTGATTTACTTTAGTGCTAAAAGTAAGGGCTTCATAGTCAGTAATCTTTACTGGGTGGCAGGAAATCTCTAAGGAATCCTTATAGATTAGTGCTAACCCACCAACAGGTTTCTCTTCTCTATTCAGTTTGTTAATTAAATAGCCGGCCGGTAAGGCAGCAGCTAAGTCAGGGGCAGCTGATTTATTGGCCCAGGTTTCCGTTAGGAAAGATATAGTGGGGCTGTAAGATTCGAAATATTCAAAGAGCTCATATTTGTGCTTAATCATTGAGCGAGAATTCAATAAAATACAATTTAGTTTTTGAGAGAGTATTAAAGGATGTGTTCTAGCAACAATTTTATCAAGATGGCAGGTGAACTGGCTAGTATCACAGCCTTGCAGCCTGCCTTGCAGGAGGTTCAAACTAAAGTGATTGCACACTGTATGATTACCCTAGTGTTTAAAATGAAGTAGACTCCCTGGAGTACTTACGTAAACGGCCAGGGTTCCTGGTGCAGGATGCAGTCCAGACACTGACGGGCTTGCATTTGGCGCGCGAGCCGCGTGGACACACTGTCCTGATCATGAAATAGCCCGCCAAGTGATGGGGGTCTGTCTGACGGGGCGTGGCCAAAGTCCGCTGCTAGAGTGTGATCTGAATAGGAAACAGGTGGGGAAAATAAAATCAAGAAACCTGGGTGCAGCAACCCCCCAAGCCTGGCATCAAGAACAGTAACTAAATAAAATGTGAGAAAACCAAATAATAAAATAAGGATACAAAGGGTGTAAACCCCGCTAAAATATGGTGCCCAACCTACTCAGAGCCAGGCAACTCCTAAAATGGCACTGTTGTGCCTACAAGGAAAACAATAAGGCAGTAAGCAACGTCTTCACAAGGCGTTTAAAATGTGAACTTGACTTTCTAACCTATTTGTTTTTCCCCATCAATGGTGATTCTGCAAATTGTTTTCTTTTTCATTAGTACAGATGTTTCGACTTCTACATGGACTATTGTTTAGAAACTAGATATTAGATTAAGAATGTAGTGTATATGTGGGATGGTAAACCTGCATGAGGCAAACACCACATGAGACATAGTTGTTATAATTTAGTTGTAAAAGTAACATTTCTGTTGGAGGACTATTGTATTCATGTGAGAAGATGAGGAGTGATTCCGTTCCCAGGAGAGCATCAGATGCTGATTGGCTGTTGGGAGACCAGAAGCGCAACATGTTTCAAAAACTTCGCAAAATATGATGTCTATAATAGTGTGTGTTCCTAGAGTAGGTTAACACTTCCTTTTGACCACACTTTTTACCACTTCATTTTGCCCAATTTCCAGACCCAGACTTTATTTAATATTGCTTTGAGACTCTACTGAGTTTCTCAAACCTCTCTTTATTGGAAGTTCTTGTGAGCAGTTGGCCTGGTATATGCTGTCCACTAATTAAAGTGGGCACCTTGCACCAGTTCAAACGACCCTTATGATGTATGAGGTCAAAGATAACCTTTAGAAAGCTATCCTAGTGGTAGCTGTGGAGAGCAGCCTTCAGGCTTAGTCTTGAAGTAATGTAAAGCAGCTTGTTTTACCAAAATATCACCCTTAGTATTAATCAAATGAAAGGAGAACCACACAGTAGTTATAAAAATATGTATTTATTTATATAACATTCCCTAGTATCCTCTACATGAAGGTACAACACAAATCATGCAATACTTTAGCAAAGAAACAGTTGTAAGTAGCACAATACACAGTGGGCTCCAGGGGGAGACCAAACCATATACTAAAATAGTGGTATAAGAACCACGACTGGAGTCGAGACAGTGTCTAGAACGCGTAGAATCGCTGGGACCCCAAGGAACCACCCAAGGTGAGTAAAAAGGGACCCCACGGAGGACGGGTGCAGTGTGCTAACACGACCGTGGGCTCCGTACAATTCTATGGGGAAGTCGCGGTTACAATTTTAAAGTTTAAGGACCCTTCTCGGTGGACTTCGAGGAAACCCTTTGGAACTTAGGAGGTTGGAGAGCCACCCCACCTGTGGATACCAGAGTACCCGAGTTACCTATCCCAGAGGAGCTGGGTGCATAGGTCTGGAGTGGTGTCGGAAACCGCCGTCATTTTCAATGTAGGGCTTCAAAGAAGAGCTGCTGCCGGGAAGGAAGAAAGTGTCCGTAGGAATCCAAGGGTGGATTAGTGATGGAAGGAACCTGAAAGCAGAGGGGACAGAGTCTGGATCACTTCAGGGTAACCAGGGGCTCGGTAGACGAATGCCCACCGATGTCGGGTGCTTCAGGTGTGAAGAAGGGATGCTTGACTCTGCAGCCACGAGGTCCAGGAAATGTCGAGGATGACCAGGAGCCGGATGCGAGCTGTCCCACGAAGGATGTCGAGTGCTGAGGGGTCGGTGTCTGGCTGGAGCACCAACAAGCCTTGGCAACAGCAACCCATGCAGGAAAGTCAAGCAGGTTACGGTGTGGACCAGCAAGGTCCAGAGGACTCACCAAGCAATGGGGAGTCAGGGCACATCTGGAGCAATCATGGAAGGCCAACAGAATTCAAGATGACCCTCAAGAGGACCCACAGGTCGAATGACCAAGAGTCGCGAGGGGACCTCGAGCAAGGTCACAAAATACCAGCCCACGGAGCACTCGGTGCAAGGAGGCTAGAGTTCTTTGGTGGAAATACTCCTCAGGGTCAGGACTACACGGAGTCCAATGCACAAGCTCGGGAATTACCAACATGCATATGCACTTGCAAAAGTACGCAGTGCACTGGGGTTCGGGTTATGCAATCCCCACGAGGGATACTGGCCTCAAACTCGTTGAGAGAGCAGCTCAACCTCAAGGAACTTCGGAACTCACCTCCTGTGTTGCTGGAGCCTTCGGAGTCCGCAGGAGCTCAGGATCAGCAGACCGGTCAGTTGCGTTACGCTGCCTGCAAATGCAGAGGAGTGACTCCTTCACCCCAAGGGAGATTCTTAGGATGTCCTTAATGCTCCACAGGTCCTGCACAGAGCCTGTATGGTGCAAGGGCACAGAGGATGCTTTGGACGGAGAGGGAGACGAAGTCGGGCCCAGTCGAAGTCCAGCGAAGTCCAGAGTGTCCAGACGGTCGAAGATCAGTGGTTTCTTGTTTCAGAATCTTGTCCACGTCAAATCTAAGGTCCTACAGCCAGGTAAGCCCTTATGTACCCACGGGAGAGGGTTGGACAGATTCAGGGGACCCTCCTAGGGGAGGGTCAGGACAGAGGGGGGTTACTCCCATGCCCTTTGTCCAGTTTCGCGCCAGAGCAGGAGCCAACGGCTCCCAGAACTGGTTTGAGCTGGACTATGCACAGGGACACCAAATGTGCCCCAGGTGCAGACTTTCAGGCACTTTGGAAGTGCACCCACCCAGCCCCAATACACTAAATCCTGTCTGGGAGGTGCTCACACCTCCCTGTTACAGGATGCCTATTGTGCTGCCTTCCTCTGCTCGAGCTTGGCTCAGCAGCAGGAGGGCAGAAATGTGTCTCTGGTCGGCAGCATCCATTTTGTGCTGTCTGGGTCGAGAAGGCTGGCACCAGAAAGACCAGTGACCCCACGAAGCTCGCTTCAGAAGGGTGGAATCATACCTCCCACACCGGTTACCGTTGTGGAGGTATGATTCCAAGGTGTTTGATACCAAACCCAACATGTTTTGTTTCACCCGTTTTCGAGATAGCATTTACCGCGAGGTTATAATGCACCTCTACCTATATGTCTGGCTGAGTCACAGACAACCCGGGAGAATGGTCTACGAAGGCTGCAGAGGGGCACTGCTCATGCAGGGGCACCTTCTCATGTAAAACCCAGCACCCTGCCTTCAGTATTGTTAAGGCCTACTATAGGGGTGATGTTGGAAAGTGGGTTATTGGTAGGGGCAAATGTAGGTCTGCCACTAGTAATAAGACCACAAACACTGGATAGGACTCAGCATAGGTCTAAGAAAATTATTCCTATGCTCAACCCCTGGTAACGTGGCTGCGAGCAGACAGGCTTAACTTCAAAGACAGGTATGTAAAGCATTTAAAAACACCAATTCAGTAAATAATTAAAACACAACACATAATAAAAATCCAACACCAATTTATAAAAATAGGAAATATTTTTATCTTTAAAATGACACCAAAACGACAAAAATCCAATGTAGGGAACCGGAGATATGAATTTTCAAAGTTTAAATAAAATCTAGCACTTAGAAGCATATAGCACCATATTGGGACATAGCCTCGCGATAGACCGGGCCAAAGTCAAAGTTTAAGGCCGACCGCGATGGAGCCCTAAGCGGATACTCCACGCGGAAGGTCCCGGTCAATGTTTTTACCTTCGCACTTAGAAACTTTTCTGGAGCTTTTCTCCTCGAGGCCCCTGGACGCTCTCCGTCAGTCCGGATCCGGTGCGGCTCCGCCGGCCAGCCTTTCGACGATCTCCCGGTGAACTTCCCTGGAGCGGACTTAGAAACTTTTTCAAGATCGCTTTAGCGGGGCAATCCAACAATCCAGGCCGACACGCGATGGAAGGCAGGCGGATTGGCGCTCGCGGTTGATCCCGGTCGACTTTCTTACGAGCGGACTTAGAAGCTTTTCTGGAGCTTTTTCTCTTGGGGTCCCTCGATGCTCCTCATGTAGCCGGATCCGGTGAGGGTTCGCCGGCTTCAGATTTTCTCTAGTCCCGGTCAATCTCTGGAAGTCGATGCGATGGAGCTTTTAGCGGGACGAACCTGGTGGGCTTGGCCGGCTCGCGGTTGAAGGCAGGCGGCTTGGCTGACCAGGATGAGTCGGTCCCCCTATGGAGCTTTTTTCCAAAGTTCCTCCAAAGTTCCCCAAACTTCCTGAACTTCTTCCTGAAGTTCCTCAAAGGGTCCCAAAGTGTCTCAAACTTACTCCAAGGGTCTGGAAGCTCCAAGATGGTCCTTGAAAGTTGAGGACTTCAATTCCCACAATGCACTGGACGTCACCCTTACAAATCCACTGGTAGTTCCCCAGGTTGGTGATTCTTGGTGGTGAGGGTCCAGATGAGCTCTGTTAACCTGTAGCTTGCAGGGAGTCCACTCTTGAGTCCTTTTACTCAGCACAGTTAGTCCACAAAGCTGTAGTTTCAGGGGGTGCAGTCTCCAGAGGTCAGGCCTTAGAAGTCTTTGCACAGCAGAAGTTCCAGCAGGGCCAGTCTTGCTTTCTTCAGTTTCAAGCAGCAGATCTGAGGGGCTGGGCCTCTCTCAGATACTTATTCCACAGTCTCTGGGTCATCCAGGAGGTCAAGCTTCACCAATAGGAGTAGGGTAACTGCCCACTTGAGTGACTACTTCCTGCAGAGTGTGGCATTATTTTATCCCAGAGTGCAACAAAGCTTCCAAATCCATAATGGCTGATTTTCCAGCAAGGAGGTAAGAGCTGGCTAAACACTCCCACTGAGTTGGCTAATTAACCTAGCCTCTCCTCCCTACATCTGCACATACCTTCCTTAATCCTGCCATCTGGCTGGGGTGGGGGTTCAAAGCTGTTAATGACACTGCTCTGGGCTCTGCCCCTTTGAAGCTCATTGTTTACGACCCCTCCCCCTGGCCTGGCATTCCTGCAGAACAGCTCACTGCCCTCCCAGTCCATCTGGCTGACCCCAGGGGATCTTTATCACCTCTTCAGGCAGGCTGGCTAATCCTCTTAACTCTGACCAATCAGGGCAGAGCACTGGCAGGCTGGATTTGGAACTACAACTAAGAAAGTGTTATAACTTCTTGTCTGTTCACTTTGGGAAAAATTCAATAACATCATATTGTAGGATTTATCCATACCATTCTAGTGAGTCTTTGAATGGAATCTTTATCCCTGTCCTGTTAATAGTTATTGTTTAATAACTTTCCCCCATGTTATCCTATGGGCCATGGGGTTTGCAATGGGAAAAATGACGTGGGCCATTTTTCCAGCACCAGGACCTACAAAAACATATTTTATAAGTACTTGGCTTATTTTCACAGGACCCCCACCCCATAGGTCACCTAGGGGAGACCCTAGGGGTGTTGAATCTGTAAAAATATTGCAGATCCTCCAGGCCCAGTGCCCCCAGCATCAAAGTCGAATTTGGGCAGCACTTTAAACAATGGGGAGAGTGAAATGTGAATTTCACTTAACCCAGGGCATTTATAAACTCATTTTATAAGGGTCTACCTTATAGATACCTGACCCCCCACCCCTGGGATACCTAGGGAGACCCTGGGGGTCATTATTATGCAAAAACATTTTAGGTTGACCAGTTTTAAGTGCCCCAAACCCCAAAGTCGAGTTTGGCCACAATTTGCATGTTTAAGAGCAGTCCTGGCACCCAGAGCTGCTTTTAAACTGACCACAGGCTTCAGCAGTGCACACATGCAAGTGCAAAAAGGCTGCTGGCCTCTAAACTGCCATGCCCCAGGATACTGGGGACTTCTAGGTAGTTTCAATCCCCTGCCCTATTATATACTAGGGGCTCATGGGGTAGGTCATGCCAATTACAGGGGTACCCCAACCCAAAGTGTACCCTAGTGTATGTAGGTGCTTTACTGTTATCTAAGTGTTTCAGCATGGCACTGGCCCTGGGCCTGGTTAAACAGAGCCCAGGGTCAGTTAGAGTCAGTTACCACCAGTTCCAGTCAGCAAAAAGTTGGGGGTGCCCAGGGCACAGGATGACTTTCCAACACAGCCCCCCCAAACGAAAGGTGAGGGGTTACTAACCTATACCCTGGTAGTCCTCCTCAGCTAAGTGGAAAAACCTGGAAAGTCCATCGGCATTGGCATGGGCAACCCCAGGTCTGTGTTCCACTGTAAAGTCCATTCCCTGTAGGGAAATGGACCACCTTAACAGCTTGGGATTCTCCCCTCTCATCTGCATGAGCCATCTGAGAGGCCTGTGGTCAGTTTGAACACGGAAGTGAGTCCCAAACAAATATGGTCTCAACTTTTTCAGTGACCACACCACAGCAAAAGCCTCTCTCTCAATGGCACTCCATCTCTGCTCTCTGGGAAGAAGCCTCCTGCTAATAAAGGCAACTGGCTGATCAAGGCCCCCTTCATTTAGTTGTGCCAACACTGCCCCAATCCCTTGCTCTGAAGCATCGGTCTGAACTACAAATTCCTTTGTGTAGTCAGGGGCCAGTAACACTGGTGCTGAACACATAGCAGCTTTCAGAGTGTCAAAAGCCTTCTGACACTCTGGGGTCCAAATCACCTTCTTGGGCCTCTTTTTAGAAGTCAGTTCTGTTAGGGGCCCCACAATGGTCCCATAATTTTGAACAAACCTTCTATAGTACCCTGTCAGTCCAAGGAAGGCTCTGACCTGAGTCTGGGTAACAGGTGCTGTCCAATCCAAAATAGTTTGGATTTTAGCTTGGAGAGGCTGTACATGGCCCCCACCTACCAGGTGGCCCAGGTACACTACAGAACTCTGCCCTATTTGGCACTTGCTTGCCTTAATAGTCAGGCCTGCCTGCTGCATGGCCTGAAGCACTTCCCTTAGGTGGCTTAAGTGATCTCCCCAGGTAGAACTATACACAGCTATGTCATCCAGGTAAGCTGCACTGAACTGTTCCAACCCAGACAAGACCCTGTTCACCAACCTTTGGAAGGTGGCAGGTGCATTCTTTAAACCAAAGGGCATTACCTTGAACTGATAATGTCCCTCTGGGGTGGAGAATGCTGACCTCTCCTTTGCTCCATCAGTGAGGGCAATCTGCCAGTAACCTGAAGTCAAATCAAAAGTACTCAGGTACTTAGCAGCCCCTAACCTGTCAATGAGCTCATCAGCTCTAGGTATAGGGTGAGCGTCAGTCTTTGTGACTGCATTCAATCCTCTGTAGTCCACACAGAACCTTAACTCCTTGGGTCCCCCCTCAGGATTAGGTTTAGGTACCAGCACCACTGGGCTGGCCCATGGACTCTCAGACGGTTCAATTACCCCCAAGTCCAGCATCTTAGCAACCTCAGCTTTAATGCTGGCTCTGACATGGTCAGATGTCCTGTACAGTTTATTTTTGACAGGTAGGCTGTCACCAGTGTCAATGTGATGCACACACCACTCAGTGATGCCTGGGGTCAAAGAGAACAGGCCAGCAAACTGCTCCAGCACTTGCTTACAGTCTCTGTGCTGCTGGTCTGTCAACTTGGGAGAGAGTATCACCCCTCCACTGACCCATCTTGCACATTATTGGAGAGGAGGTCGGGCACAGGCTCAGTTTCCTCCTCCACACCCTCATCAGTGACCAGTAACATGGTCATGTCTGCCCTGTCATGGTGGGGTTTCAATCTATTCACATGCAGGACCCTATGAGGGTTCCTGGGGGTGCCAAGGTCCACCAAATAGGTAACCTCACCCTTCTTTTCTAAGATTGGATAGGGCCCACTCCACTTGTCATGGAGGGCCCTGGGAGCCACAGGCTCCAACACCCACACCAATTGTCCTGGAGTATACTCAGGCATAGTAGCCTTCTGATCATACCAGTGCTTCATGAGCTCCTGGCTGGCCTCCAGTTTCCTGTTTGCCTTGTACATGTACTCGGCCATTCTAGATCTCAGGCCTAGCACATAGTCCAGCACATTGTCCTTTGCTTCTTTGAGAGGCTTCTCTAAAGACTCTCTCAGCAGGCTCAATGGCCCCCTCACAGGGTGTCCAAACACCAACTCAAAGGGACTGAAACCAACCCCTTTCTGTGGCACCTCCCTGTAGGCAAACAGTAAGCATGGGAGGAGAACATCCCATCTCCTCCTGAGTTTCTCTGACAACCCATTTATCATGCCCTTCAGGGTTTTGTTGAATCGCTCAACAAGACCATTTGCTTGTGGGTGATAGGGGGTGGTGAACTTGTAGTTGACACCACACTCATCCCACATAGCAGTCAGATAGCTGGACAGGAAGTTCGTGCCCCTATCTGACACCACCTCTTTTGGAAAACCCACTCTGGTAAACACACCAAGTAGTGCTCTAGCCACTGCAGGAGCATCAATGGTTCTAAGAGGTATGGCTTCAGGGTATCTAGTGGCATGGTCAACTACCACTAAGATATACCTATTCCCTGATGCAGTAGGTGGGTCCAGGGGACCAACAATGTCCATCCCCACCCTTTCGAAAGGAACCCCAACCACTGGCAGTGGTACTAGGGGAGCCTTTGTCTTGCCCCCTGCCTTGCCACTGGCCTGACAGGTGACACAGGAGCTGCAAAACTCCTTTACCTTTTCAGACATATGGGGCCAGTAGAAATGGTTCACCAACCGGTTCCATGTCTTTATCTGTCCCAAATGTCCTGCCAAGGGGATGTCATGACCCAAAGTCAGGATGAACTCTCTGTACCTCTGGGGCACCACCAACCTCCTGGTGGCCCCCTCCTTGAGGTTTCTGGCCTCAGTATAAAGCAGTCCATCTTCCCAGTAGATTCTATGAAACCCACTGTCATCCCCTTCCTCTTGCTTAGAAGCAATCCGCCTCAAGCCCTCAAGGGTGGGACAGTCACGCTGTCCCTGACTGAACTCCTCTCTGGAGGGTCCACCTGCTCCTGTCAGTTCTGCCAAATCTGACAGCTCTGGCAGGGATGGAGTCCCTCCTTCAGAGGCCAGATCCTCCCCATCAGGGTTAGATTCTGCCTGCACCTCTGGAGTTCCCTGGGCTGGCTCACCAGGCCCAGTACCCTTGTCCATGGATGCTTGGCCCTTTGTTCCAGGGTCCAAGTGTCCAGCCCCTCCCGTCTGGCTAGTCTGTGACCTAGTCACAGCACACACCCACTCAGGGAGCTCCAATATTTTCATATGGAGTCCTCTCTCCACCTCTGACCATGCAGAGGCTTCAAGGTCATTGCCCAGTAAACACTGGACTGGGAGCACCTTTGACACAGCTACCTTCATAGGGCCTGTCACACCTCCCCATTCCAAATCCACCACAGCCATAGGATGGAGTTTGGTGGTGCTGTCTGCATAAGTCACCTGGTGAAACTCACCAGGTAACAAACTCTCCGGGGGCACCAGCTCATCCAGGACCATAGTTACACTAGCCCCAGTGTCTCTGATAGCCTCCACCTCAGTCCCATTCACTTTAGGCCTCTGCCTGTACTTATCCATGTTTGGAGGTAAGGCAGTAAGGGTTGCAATATTCACCCCACCCAGGGACACTAAGGTTGCTTGCCCCACCTGATTACCCTCCACTGGGGCACCACTCTCCACCCCTACACTGACACTGGCAATCCCTGTGGATGGCCCCTTAGGGGGAGCTTTTAGTGCAGACAGCATCTCCCTGCTTGTGCCCTGGCTGGTTACAGTCAAAGCACTTACCCACTTTTGAGGGATCAAAGAATTTACCATTCTTTCCCTGAATCCACCTCCCTTGGGTTTTGGGTTGGCTCGGGGCCCCCCTCCTTGTGCAGGTTTTTGTGGGTCTTTGGAGGACTCCTTAGGTTTTTGACCTTCATTTCCCTGGGCTTTCCCCTGGGGAGGGACCTGTCCTCCTTTCTTCTGGTCACCCCCTGGTGCTGAATGGAAACCCGGGTTCTCACCCACTCATCAGCTGACTCCCCCAACTCTCTGGGGTCTGTCAGCTTAGAGTCCACTAGATACTGGCGTAACTTCTCTTCTGCACAATGAGTCAAAATGTGTTCTTTCAAAAACAAATTATACAATCCCTCATAAGTGCTCACTTTGTTACCACAAATCCAGCCTTCCAGTGCCTTCACTGAAACATCCACAAAGTCTATCCAAGACTTGGAATTCAATTTCTGGGTGTTCCTAAACTTCACCCTGTACTGCTCTGGAGTCAGACCAAACCTCTTGACTAAGCAGGCTTTCATCTGCTGGTATGATTCTGCATCCTCTCCCTTCAGGGTCAGGAGCCTATCCCTCCCAGCTACTGGAATCAACTCCCACAGGAGTGCACCCCAATACCTAGAGTGGACCCTACTCATCTTAAGGGCCCTCTCAAAAGCTGCAAGCCATTTGTCAATGTCATCCCCCTCAGTGTACTTGGGCACAATACCCTTTGGAAGTTTAGGTTCAAATCTGCCACCCCTGGACATCTCAGCATCTTCTTCGCTTTCGCTGCCACCATTTCTCTTCTCCTCCTTCTCCCACCTCTTCTCAGCCAAATCCAGTTTCCTTTGCTCTAAAGCTATCAAAGCTAATTGAGCCTGAAGCTGTCTCTCTGCAAGGGACCGTAGTGGTTCCTGAGTAAGGGACCCTTCCCCACTCCCACCATCAGGATTCTGTTGGCTTACACTAGTTATAATGGAAGAGGCATCATCCTCCTCTCTTGGGATGATGTTGGGGGGACACCCTCGACCCCCCTTGATTCTCCTCAGCTGCCTGGTCATGGGCTTGTATAAACTGAAACAACCCTGCCTTCCTATACCTCTTGGAAGCAGGCAGCCCCCTAAGCCTACACTGTTCCCTAAGCTCAGCCAACTTACACTGGGACAGTTTAGCCAGGTCCAACTCCATGGTTCCCTAGTTTTGGGTCACAACACTAGGCACAATAGACTTAGAACAATTTGGAAAAATCAAAACAATGGATTAAAAACAGTTTAGTCCAAATTCCAAAAATCAAACTCAAAAGTTTTGTTCTAAGGCAATTTAGAGGATTTTTATAATCTTAATTCATTCACTGAAAGGTGTATTTTTTAAACACAAGTCCACATCCACACCGCTGAGCACCAAATGTTGGAAAGTGGGTTATTGGTAGGGGCAAATGTAGGTCTGCCACTAGTAATAAGACCACAAACACTGGATAGGACTCAGCATAGGTCTAAGAAAATTATTCCTATGCTCAACCCCTGGTAACGTGGCTGCGAGCAGACAGGCTTAACTTCAAAGACAGGTATGTAAAGCATTTAAAAACACCAATTCAGTAAATAATTAAAACACAACACATAATAAAAATCCAACACCAATTTATAAAAATAGGAAATATTTTTATCTTTAAAATGACACCAAAACGACAAAAATCCAATGTAGGGAACCGGAGATATGAATTTTCAAAGTTTAAATAAAATCTAGCACTTAGAAGCATATAGCACCATATTGGGACATAGCCTCGCGATAGACCGGGCCAAAGTCAAAGTTTAAGGCCGACCGCGATGGAGCCCTAAGCGGATACTCCACGCGGAAGGTCCCGGTCAATGTTTTTACCTTCGCACTTAGAAACTTTTCTGGAGCTTTTCTCCTCGAGGCCCCTGGACGCTCTCCGTCAGTCCGGATCCGGTGTGGCTCCGCCGGGCAGCCTTTCGACGATCTCCCGGTGAACTTCCCTGGAGCGGACTTAGAAACTTTTTCAAGATTGCTTTAGCGGGGCAATCCAACAATCCAGGCCGACACGCGATGGAAGGCAGGCGGATTGGCGCTCGCGGTTGATCCCGGTCGACTTTCTTACGAGCGGACTTAGAAGCTTTTCTGGAGCTTTTTCTCTTGGGGTCCCTCGATGCTCCTCATGTAGCCGGATCCGGTGAGGGTTCGCCGGCTTCAGATTTTCTCTAGTCCCGGTCAATCTCTGGAAGTCGATGCGATGGAGCTTTTAGCGGGACGAACCTGGTGGGCTTGGCCGGCTCGCGGTTGAAGGCAGGCGGCTTGGCTGACCAGGATGAGTCGGTCCCCCTATGGAGCTTTTTTCCAAAGTTCCTCCAAAGTTCCCCAAACTTCCTGAACTTCTTCCTGAAGTTCCTCAAAGGGTCCCAAAGTGTCTCAAACTTACTCCAAGGGTCTGGAAGCTCCAAGATGGTCCTTGAAAGTTGAGGACTTCAATTCCCACAATGCACTGGACGTCACCCTTACAAATCCACTGGTAGTTCCCCAGGTTGGTGATTCTTGGTGGTGAGGGTCCAGATGAGCTCTGTTAACCTGTAGCTTGCAGGGAGTCCACTCTTGAGTCCTTTTACTCAGCACAGTTAGTCCACAAAGCTGTAGTTTCAGGGGGTGCAGTCTCCAGAGGTCAGGCCTTAGAAGTCTTTGCACAGCAGAAGTTCCAGCAGGGCCAGTCTTGCTTTCTTCAGTTTCAAGCAGCAGATCTGAGGGGCTGGGCCTCTCTCAGATACTTATTCCACAGTCTCTGGGTCATCCAGGAGGTCAAGCTTCACCAATAGGAGTAGGGTAACTGCCCACTTGAGTGACTACTTCCTGCAGAGTGTGGCATTATTTTATCCCAGAGTGCAACAAAGCTTCCAAATCCATAATGGCTGATTTTCCAGCAAGGAGGTAAGAGCTGGCTAAACACTCCCACTGAGTTGGCTAATTAACCTAGCCTCTCCTCCCTACATCTGCACATACCTTCCTTAATCCTGCCATCTGGCTGGGGTGGGGGTTCAAAGCTGTTAATGACACTGCTCTGGGCTCTGCCCCTTTGAAGCTCATTGTTTACGACCCCTCCCCTGGCCTGGCATTCCTGCAGAACAGCTCACTGCCCTCCCAGTCCATCTGGCTGACCCCAGGGGATCTTTATCACCTCTTCAGGCAGGCTGGCTAATCCTCTTAACTCTGACCAATCAGGGCAGAGCACTGGCAGGCTGGATTTGGAACTACAACTAAGAAAGTGTTATAACTTCTTGTCTGTTCACTTTGGGAAAAATTCAATAACATCATATTGTAGGATTTATCCATACCATTCTAGTGAGTCTTTGAATGGAATCTTTATCCCTGTCCTGTTAATAGTTATTGTTTAATAACTTTCCCCCATGTTATCCTATGGGCCATGGGGTTTGCAATGGGAAAAATGACGTGGGCCATTTTTCCAGCACCAGGACCTACAAAAACATATTTTATAAGTACTTGGCTTATTTTCACAGGACCCCCACCCCATAGGTCACCTAGGGGAGACCCTAGGGGTGTTGAATCTGTAAAAATATTGCAGATCCTCCAGGCCCAGTGCCCCCAGCATCAAAGTCGAATTTGGGCAGCACTTTAAACAATGGGGAGAGTGAAATGTGAATTTCACTTAACCCAGGGCATTTATAAACTCATTTTATAAGGGTCTACCTTATAGATACCTGACCCCCCACCCCTGGGATACCTAGGGGAGACCCTGGGGGTCATTATTATGCAAAAACATTTTAGGTTGACCAGTTTTAAGTGCCCCAAACCCCAAAGTCGAGTTTGGCCACAATTTGCATGTTTAAGAGCAGTCCTGGCACCCAGAGCTGCTTTTAAACTGACCACAGGCTTCAGCAGTGCACACATGCAAGTGCAAAAAGGCTGCTGGCCTCTAAACTGCCATGCCCCAGGATACTGGGGACTTCTAGGTAGTTTCAATCCCCTGCCCTATTATATACTAGGGGCTCATGGGGTAGGTCATGCCAATTACAGGGGTACCCCAACCCAAAGTGTACCCTAGTGTATGTAGGTGCTTTACTGTTATCTAAGTGTTTCAGCATGGCACTGGCCCTGGGCCTGGTTAAACAGAGCCCAGGGTCAGTTAGAGTCAGTTACCACCAGTTCCAGTCAGCAAAAAGTTGGGGGGTGCCCAGGGCACAGGATGACTTTCCAACAGGTGACTTATAAGTTTTAAGTGTAGTGACCTATAGATATAGTGAGCCTATATCTAAAGTAAGTGGTGCAAGCACCAGCTTACACAGGCTGCAATGGCAGACCTGTAGTTCCATTTTGCATGGCCTCTCATGGGTGGCATAATACATGCTTCAGCCCATCGAAGGCCTCTGGGGTACCTATGCCCTGGTACAGGTGTACCATATACTAGGGACTTATAAGGGTACCCCAGTATCCAATCTGGAGTGTACCAAAGTACATGGCATGACATTTTTAGGAGAAAGCAGATAGACTGGGGTCCTGATTAGCAGGATCCCAGTCAGACTAGTCAAAACAGTGTAACATCAAGCAAAAAGTGGGGGTAACCATAAGAAGCGGATCCTACTTTCCTACAGTTCTGCTTTGATATCTTGATCTCTATTTGAGCTGATTTAAAATCTGAAGCTTTATGCTTTTCTCTCACTCTCTTGGACCAGAACTCTTTATGGGTTCTGACTAACTCCATTTTCACCTGATTCTAAAAAATAGGGATTCTTTCCTTTATAGAACATGCTTTAATGCATTTATTATATGATTTGATTAACTAATATTGATTCTATATTTCTGTCATATATTGATTATTGAGATTAATTTGATGTTAACTTGTGATTGGCAATAAAGATGATCTACTAAAAGATTAATAAAACCGTTTAAACATATACCAACTCACTATTGACTAAAACTAGACTAATGACTGTGATGATCATCATATGATGCATTGCTTTCTTCTCTAAAACAACGTTTCATGCAAACAGAAGCTAATTATTAAACAAAGCAGGAATTAGCCCATTTTATGGTAGATTATGATATTTTAGATTTCCCGCTCCAGCATATGTATAGCCACCTATCTGTCAGCTTGTGTTCTTTGGTGCCTGTCAGTGACCTGGGCAAAACTCCGCAACTTTACTGTAATTTAATGTGTTTTGCTGGGCCTTCCTCCCGATTGTAGTCATGGTTGATGAGATGTGAAAAGTATTTCTGCGAGTAGACAGTAGGAATGCAGTAGGAATGCTTCTTAGAGCTGGAAGACTAGGAGGGGGTCATTGCTTAACTTGGAACGTGGCAGTTGGGAGCAGATAGAAATAGATGGTCAAATAAAGGACCAAAGCTAAGGACTAATCTATGTCAGGAAGGAGCTGGTATGAAAAAGCTTTTGAAAAAGGGATCCCTCTCAGACCTTCATATCTTCTCTTAGTTGAGGGGAAAATTTGCTCCAGCACAATCTGGCTGGACGGATCCTGATTTCCCTAGGGTCTCATGCGGGGGTAGATTACAAGCTGTGAACACTGGAGCCAGGCCCAGCAATCTTGAGGAAAGGCTTATGGGATAGTTTGCAAGCAGAAGAAGAGGAACGCTTGCCAAAGTAGGCTGGCTGAGTGGTAGGAATTCTACAGAGATTGGAGCAAGAATGTCATCAATCACTGGTGAGTGTACGGGATAAAATGTGACCACTCCATCAGCTCCTCAGAACACACCTGGAACTTTTGAAGTCTCAGAAGAAAACAGATTTTGTCTGGACATACGGGTGAAGAACACTGATGCATATCAGGCACTCCTCAACTGTAAGAGCCTTCCCTGGAGGACTAGGAGCTATGGAAGAGACGGGTAGCGACTTTTCGAGCATTTTGAACTAAGTGGGACTTTGACATTTCTTGGCCTTTGCAGTGGCGGCCGGCATGACTCGGGGGTGGTGAGGCGAGGGCGGGTGCTAGGGGGGAGAGGGTGGGGAGTGCGGGGTGTTGCAGGAGGTGCGCAATGGAAAGAATATATATATATATATACTTACATTGCCGCTGGGTCCCGCGTCTCTGCTCCTGCTTTCCTTGTGGGACAGGAGCCAGGAAGAACAGCCAGGCTCCCCTGACCAATCACAACGCTGCAATGCAGTGTTGTGATTGGTAGGCACCCAGGCTCCCCTGACCAATCACAACGCTGCAATGCATTGCAGCGTTGTGATTGGTTTTGAGCGTCCCGGTTCGACGCTCAACAAGGGAATGGGGGTCTGGGCATGTTCTCCATGCAGGCTGTAATGCAGCGTGCATGGAGAACAGGAAAAGTACTCATGACTGTTTTGGGCGGCCCGAGAGGGCGGACCAAACAGACATTGCGCACTTAGGAGTTGGCAAACCACTTCTCCCCTGCCCTGCTCTGAGAGCAGAGCAGCCCCGCCCTCCCACCCGCCCGCAAAGGAAGCATAAAGTGGTAATAACTCAAAGTTATCATTTTATATTTCCTTTACTTTGTACTGCTCAAAAGCAGTGGTGCAACGCTCCTCTGCCAAAGCGGAGGAGCCGCCACTGGGCCTTTGAGGATGGGGACAAGGTATCAAGGCATCAAAGTTCCCTGAGAAAGAAGCAACCTAGAAAGCCACAGACTGCCAGTTTGTCCCACCCAGCACTTTTTCCAACAAAGTCTGAGCTATTGGAATACTGTCAAAAAAAAGTATCCAGCCCATGGAGCCCTGATCAGCTACAGTCGCACGCCTTCCCCGCTGAATATTCTTGAGAACAAAAAAGTTACTAAGTCAGAACGTAGGACTTGGGGATGGGACAATGCAGGAACGTCATCCCAGTGACAAAGTGACCTTGGAGACTACAGACTCCAGCTTTGTTCTGTTTGGAGCTTTTAGTGCCAAAAGGTACAGTTTCAGTGGGAGCCTGGCTTTGACAGGACCCTCACCCACTTCAGCATCCTGTGCTATCCTGTGCATTGGTCATCATTGGGCAATTAAATCTGTTACAAAATATGTCATCCGTTTGCAGAGTGTAGATGGATCAAATACATAATGCACATAGAAAATATTACATGCATTTAGACAACAGTTCCAAAGACAGTCATTATACATGTGTGACTAGTGTTTAACATACATCGCATACAGTCTAATTCAATCCTTAACACTGTTTCCACAAATCCCACATTTTTTCACATTTCTTAGGACACGCCTGCTAAAGTAGAGCACATGTTCTGTAGCCATGCTTCAATCCTAGCCCACCTTGGGTGCTTCATGACTGGCCCATAATCTAGTTATGTCTTTCTGTGGTAACATCCCAAATGATTTGGTCATCCCAAATCTCTAGAACCACCAATTTGAGATCCGGGGCACAAGAACACTGGTAACACTGCTAACTCTCTGCAGACAGTCATTATCAGTTCCCAGAATGCCTGACTCTTAGGGCATGTCTGTATAGTGTGGATAAATGAGTCCTTTTGATTGCACCTTCTGAATCAAAACTCATTAGGAACCATTCCAAAGCGCAGCAAATTCACCTGTCTAACTACATCCTGCGGAAGATTTTGCATTGCACAACCATGGTAAAACATTTGTCAGGTGCAACCAATTAGAGTAACTCGATCTCCACCACATTTTCAATTTTTTCTTGATTTTTTGTTTTTTGTATTGGATTGGCTGTTGACTTTTCTTTTGTTTAATGTTGTTTATATCTATCACACATTTCTCTGTAAAAAACGTGCTGCTTGTGGCATTGCTATCGGAGCTTAAGCAAAACTTTATTATTGATTATGTTGTGACCTAGAAAGAGATTGTTTAATAATGTGATGGGATACCGTCTCCCAAATAAATAATTTAGTTTCTGATATTTGTCTACTATGGCTGTGGTGAAAATCAGCCTTTGGCAGATATTCCAGGCAGCCTCCCACCATACACATAATAAGCAGACTATTATGTATGTCAGGGAGATTGGTGAAAATTATGTTTTGCCCACAGGAGAGTGCACTCAATTCAAACAATATTCTGCACTACCTTGCGAGGGCCCTCCCTTTATTCCAAGGATTAAAAACTAAAACACTGGACGCCTGGGGTGTTTTGGAATTTCTTGAGAAAGTTTGCCTTAAGAGTAACGTATTAAAAAACACCAAAACTAAATCACTTCCTTTTTCTGATATGATTTTTCTCATTGTCATATCTTCTGACCATATGTGTCAAAGCTTAATGGGAGAGGACATTTCTGCAGATTTGTAGTTCCACAGCTATACAATGCATTAAGGATACTTAGGGTCATCATGATCTGACTCATAATTTCCGAGAAGGCAGTCTAGATTGTAGAGGATTGTTGCATATTTCCATTAGTGCATATATTCGCTGGATTATATGAACCGTGCCATAAAAATGGTATTTGAGGTTATATCTTATGAAGTCATAGTAATATAAAGTTGTGGAATGTTTTGGTGCTACGGTAAATAAGAGCAGGCACAACCAGTGGGGCATTCAGAGACAAAAAGAATATGTTCCGGCTTTAGCTATAGGTTGTGCCTATATGTTTAGGTCCAACCAAATTGCATTATTAGTTGTCCTGCGTGGAATCCAGTTCTTAAACGGACCAGCGCCTATTTTGTTTCCATTTGTTTCTCAAAGCTTATAACTATTGACTCAGGCTCATTCAGGGAGTAGTCATTGAAATGATCCCGCTGGAGACCACTGTGCACATGAACACATGCTAGAAACCATGTAATACATGTGAACGGCGGCCTGTAAGATAGAGTGAAGGTTTGCTAACTGCTATGTCTTTCCGAAATGGAAAGCTACACTGAAGGACAGTCCCTGGAAGATGCAGGAGGTGACAAAACATCAACGCACAATCAGTGATATCCCAGAAAACTATCATGACCGAGAGAGGCAAGGGTAGATCATTTCTCTCTGATATCAAAGTGGTTTTGATCCTGTGCTCGGTCTTTCATCCAGAGCGCGTTATCAGAGTTTCCACTTGCCAAAGACAAGGTTTCCACTTCATAAAAACTGGTCCATTGAGAGTCATTGGTACAGCAGACAGTTCTTGGCTAGCATATCAAAATTCACATCACATAATCATCAATTAATCTTAATCATTGATCTCAAAAGCATATTTTAAACTTATGCTTTGGGCAAAATGAGACCAGCACTGTCCAAGGTATAGGCACGAGTTCCTGTTGCTGCATCCGCTACTTTAGCTCATCATCCACTTCACCATGCTGAAGATAACTCAAAGATCTGTCGGAACAAAGAGCTGAAAGGCTGTCAAAGGACCCAGACAACAGGATAAATGCTGTCGCCTATGAGGGCTCTAATGTGATTCATCATGACAACACGGACAGAACACAGCACTAGATGTTGCTGAGGGTGTAAAGTTAAGTAAAGATAGAGCTGAAAGGTAACTAGCTGTTCACCATTGTGAAAATGTTCACGTGCTCTGTACTTTAATTGGTCAGTCAATGCCATGACACATACCAAAAGATATATGTTTGCAGAAATATCCAACGTATGTACTCGTTAGTTGTACCTGAGAGAGACCCAGTGTCATGGGAAGCTGGGTGCTGAATTCATTACAAACAGCTGTGCAGTGGTCTTGGTACAGGAATTCATAGCACAGTTCGACATTATATTGTGGTGGTTTGTCTTCTTGCCAACGTGCTTCTGGTAAAGAAGGATTATGGAACTGTAAGGATTTCCAGAACCATTGGTGCTAACAGTCTTGATTATACAATCAGGTTTTCCTCCATTCTGCAAACAGTTCATGCATTAATCGGTCCTTAGGAAGACTATAGGGTCAGCATCCACAGCTACCATTCTCTTCATGGAAAGGACACTGAATAATATGGCGGCATTTTACGTTGTACCTTGAATGACATTTTAATGGCCTGCTAATGGTCCAGAAATTGCCTATGAAAGGGATCCTTCACTCTGTTATTCACATCAACATGAGAATTGTGAAAGTGAAATGCATTATGGTGCATCACGGTTATGAGCAGGATGATGAACCCATGCTTTACCTTGTACGATATGGCTGATAACCGGATGCTGACCCTGGCATTTGATAAGGAGAATGGGAGGGAGAATTGTCAATGCCATAAACAAGTTTTTCCCATTCTTCAGTGGATCACATTTTCCTCAGCCTGAATACAACTTTTGAACGTGGTGAGGATATCTGGTCACAGTTCTCAGAAGGCCTACTCAACCCTCACACCTGAGAGTCATACTTCCGTGAAATTGTAATATCCACCGACACCTTCTGTGTGTCCTGCATCACACAGGTGGCAAACGTATTGTGACATAACACTAGGTCCCACATCTATGACTGCACAACACAGACTTGTATTCCACAATGAGGCCAGAGCACGTTAGTACCTAGTTACAAAATATTAAAAACAGTTCAGAACTCGCCCAACAGAATTCTGCAGCTCATCGTTAAATGATGGAGTTCGACGCCCACTGGTGGTAGCACTACAGCGGTCCCAAGACACAGGTGAAGGAGCAGGTGACATCTCTCAGGCACTGTCTTATTGACAGCACGAAGAGTTCTGCTGTGCTTCCCTGTCTGCACTCCCAGTGGTACTGACCATCTCTGTCCTTTCTACCTTCGATGAAGACCCAGCTCAGCTACTGTGGCTTTCCTCCAGAAGGGAGGGCGATAGTCATTTTGCTGACGGGTTGCTGCACCTATTTATCTGAACGCTCATTTTCTCTTAGGCATGCATATATTATACAACGACTTCCCATGCAAAATTATAGCATGAATATAGATCAAGAAAATAACCCCTCTTGTGTGACCTCATTCCGTCTTTGAAACTCTTTGTATTTTTAAAACATGGCCTCGTAATGCGCCGGTGGAACTCTTTCTCGCGCAAAGGATCGTGGCACAGACCTCCCTGTACCAGGTTCCCCATGACGACAGTCAACCGTGGCAGAGGCCCAGAGGTAGATCCCTGGCTGAAGCTGTGACAATAAGGTCCGGTCCGGGCATTCAAAAAAACACGCGTGTAAAGTGTCTAAAATGTCTCTCCGAAGCAGCAAACTCGTCTTGAAGAACAGAATATCAGAAGGAAAGGAAATCTAATACAAAAACGAGCCATATGGGAGAAAAGGAAATTTAAAAACAACAAAAAAGTAAGCCCGTAGCATACCTTTTACATGCAATATGTCCTGCCAACTAAGCTTGTCACAAGATACACGATTAGTTTTACCTTGTGGAACTATTTTATCAATAATGTACTTTTTTTTAACTCCCTTTTGGTACACTAGTGAGTGCTGAAGCATTACTGGACATCCGGCCGATGAAATAAAAACATTATGCAAAAGATTAATGTTCTACAAACAGGTTTGAAAAAGATATGTGCCGAAAAACTAGTTACCATGAAATGTAGAAGCGGCCTTTTTCATACACATAATGGGTGAACATAGTAAATTGTTAAGCCAAAGAGAAAATAGGTCATTCATTCTTAAACTGCTTTGATAACACATGTCAACAGAATACAATATCCCACAGGGAGAACACCAAAAACTGACACTGTTGCAAGTCTATAAATAAATACGCATTGATAGATTTTTCTTGCAGTGAACCATAACTAGGTAACTCAAGCGCATTAATTCACCCTTAGCCTCCACACATATCACAAACTATTATTCACAACCAGGTGTAAATCCTTCAGAATGGGGGCCGGAAACACGTGGTGATCTATTTGGTTTGTGTGGCCATACGAGATAAAACATTTTAAAATTTAAAGAAATATCATCGGTTGCATATGCTTTGGTATAATTTGCGAATAGTAATTACATTAAAACCAAAACCCTAAGCTCTCCATAAAGGTAGAAGTAGAATCGAATGATCCACCAGCACTGACACAGAGACTGGCAAGGGGCGCTCTGACCACAAACCGCAAGATAGTGAAGTAATGTTAGATTGGTTCATTAGGAAAACCTTGGAATATCCTCTAAAGACAAAGTATAAATGTTACTAAGAGATATAAAAATACTAAGCTTATACTAAAGGGCTCTATGTCGAGGACATCAATCCAGCACATCTCATCTACAGAAAAAAATTACCTGCCTGGAGTAAGGGGGGCGATGTGAGAAAGATGGAATCTGGCAACCCTGGTACACAGTTGTGGACTGGATCTCGAAAACCGATTGCATGTCATCCTCTTTCTGGTATCCTTGTTGGACACTCACATGGTCCTGATGTGGTGCATTTACCAATGCTCTGTTTAAATAAAATCAAGCGAGAGCAGGAGCAGGAAGATGGCCATTGAGTGACTGAGTGGCAGATTGGATCTTCCAAATGCTCCTTTTCCCAAAGCCATTGCTTAAAAACACAATTGTTTTCTTCGCACCACTGCCTCTTTCCTGCATTTATTTTTTAGCTTTGGCCAGTTTCCTTCCAGAAATACTCTGGTGGCTAGGGTTCGGGCATGGCTTTTGATTCCTCCTCCTTATTTACTTATGTTAGCCCCCCTCACACACAGAAGCTGCTACTATCATATTGAGGCTCAGTCAGTAATGTGATAGGGAGTCGGTATGACCTCCTCACGTGAATCTGGATGGGGCAGCATCTCCCATATAGATTATGGAAGTATTAAAGAATCTTGTGTCCAATGTCAATGTCTTTTTTCATTGTGCCCTCAAGTTGAAAAGGCTAATATAATACATCAATTGAAGGCTCCCATGTTCTACACTTGCACTGAAAACATCTCAAATAACAGGTCTTGCAGAGCCTGTTTCAAATACCTCTATGAAGAGGGCCATCAAATGAACATATACCTGAGCAAGCGCGAAAGACTATTAAGTGAGAAGTTGTCAGCTGCTATTTCTTCCTTCACATAAATCATAATCTGATCATGTGGTTGTCATGATGATGAAAGTTTAATTCCACTCATAATACCTACATCTGATATTCTAGCTGCACATTAATTTCCGTAACTGCCTGTCTCTGCTCATTGCAGGTCTGAAGGGGAAAAGCAGACATTGAAGAGAGGAATCATAGGGGCCGCTATGAGATTCTATGAAGAGCGCTCTAATGACCCCCTATCGAAGGTCATCAACCTAACACATCATGATTATCCTGAATGTGTAAGGTATTATTGAGTAAAGTGCGGTGCTGTAGCAAGGGGACCAGGGGGAGGAGGGCCCAGGCAGCACGAGTTTTAGGGGCAGCGTCCTCCTCCTGCGCTTACTTGCTGTCTCGGGGCAGCAATTCCCCCCCCCCCCTTACAAAGCGGCCGTCGCGGGGCAGCAATTATCGGCTGAATCTAGCCAGCACCCCCTGCGCTTCAATGCTGCTGCGGGGCGGCAAACACATGGACCGCAAAGAGGCGCCTAAAGGGCCAGCTACGCCACTGTTAAAGTGACAAGTGTTTTTTCCGGATAAATACTACAGATCACCGTTGAGTAGTTCTACTGGGAGACTATATGATTTCCCCAATGGAGGGGCATCTATTTTTACTCTCCTATTCAACATGCTGTTCATGAAGATACATATTTTTATTTCAGCAGCAGTTTTCCCACTTCCTTCTCTATCTCTTCAGTATTTACTGCACCATGTTTTCTTGAACAAAAATACTTTTGGTTTATACCAGTTGATCTATTGTCAGGGGATAAGGTAATCATTATTTAAACAACTTAGACGTCCAGCAGGATGTCTCAGTTGAACACTCTTGTGAAAAGTGTTTGGCAAGTCACAAGATTGAGTACTAGCAAGGCTGACTCAGCATTACATCTTTTTGAGAATGGCAAATTGAATATCAATACATTGGATAATAACCTCTTTTATACTGAGTGCTTAGAAATGACAGAAGTGTGGTAAGAAGAGCTATTAAAAAATAAAACTTAATATTAAGTTATTAATCTTTCAAGAAGCTTCCACAATGAAGCCATCACATGTTTGTCTCATTCTGTGCTTATATGGATTTGGCTTCAGCATTTGCTAATCCCAATTTATCAAGCAAAGAACGTGGAATACATTTAAACTTGCTTTCATAATGTTAGTCTCCTTTCCTACAACATGGATTTTTTCTCCTTAACCTTAATCTGCTCGTGTCTCCATGCTTTCTCTTCTTACATGTCAGTCTTAAGAAAGGGATGTTAGACCTGTCAGCCTTATGCTAGTCTCTCCACCCCCCCAACTTTTTGCCTTCCTCCTCCATTTTTTCTGATCTCGTTTTTGCTGCCATTGGGACTCTGCACACTTTACCAATGCTAACTAGTGCTAAAGTGCGTGTGCTCTCTCCTCTAAACATGGTAATATTGGCTTATTCCCAATTGGCATATTTCATTTACTTATAAGTCCCTTGTAAAGTGGTACTACATGTACCCTTGGCCTGTAAATTTAGATTATACTTGTGGACCTGCAGCACTGGTTGTGCCACACACTTAAGTAGCTCTTTAAACATGCCTCAGGCCTACCATTGCAGTGCCTGTGTATGCAGTTTTAGACTGCCATCTTGACCTGGTACAATAAACCTTTTGTCAGGCCCAAACCTTCCTTTTTGATACATATGCGTCACCGATAGGGTAGGCCCTGGACAGCCCATAGGTCACGGTGTAATGTATTTAATAAAAAGTAGGACATATACTTTTAAATTGTACATGTTCTGATAGTGAAAAGCTCTTAAATTAGTTTTTTCACTACTGCAAGGCCTATCTCTCTCCCATAGGATAACATTGGATTTGCTTATTACATTATATAAGTGTCCTTTTTAAAAGGGTAGAGATAACCAGCTCATGTTTGTTGTTTCTGTAATCACAATTTAAAATCCTAACTTATGGTGGAGTCAGATTTTAAATTGCAATTCTGAAAATGCTACATTTTAGAAAGTTGCCATTTTCCTGCCTTATCCATTTACTGCCTGTAGCCTGTCTCTGGTCACCTGACTGGGTGTAGTCGACAGTTGGACTTTGTGCATTCTTCCAAGACAGCCAAACACAAAAGAGAGCTTAGGTGTGCCTGGATGGGCCATCACTGGCAAGATGGAAGGGAGGAGCTGGGTACAGCCCCCCTTACACCTGAATAGGCTGTGTCCTGCTTCAACACAAAGGGCTGCATACCGCCTGCAGTTAGTCTGGAGCCAGGACAGGGACCATGCGGTGCACCAGAGGGCACAGCTACTAAAGTTGATTTTGTTGCCGCTCAAGTAGATTTTCTACTCAAGCAGCAGCCCTCTGATTGCGAAAAGTCGCTACCGCTCACATTAGAAAAATATGGCCAGATGTCCTTCTAGCAACCAGAAGGCACTCTATGGGATGCCAAATCTCGCTTGTGCTTGCCAACTTACCTTTCTGGAGAAGCGCGCATAAAACAATTCCGCCATGCAGTGATTGGCGGTATTTGGCCGGAACTCTGAGTTACTCTTGCGAAATTCTGCCAATTTCACGGGCGGACCTGAATATTTCTCTCACCCCTACCCAGAAACCAGAGTGACTCCACGGACTGGTTGGCTGGCCTTCCGATCTGAAGCCTCAGGGACATATCAGGCCTCCGCCCTCTTTTAGTCTACCCTTCCAAGTGGTACCACTCCAGTCCTGGACCCTTGGAAGTGGGCATAAGGTGTTTTGCCATCCACTATGGATTAGCGGAACCAATGCATCTGCTCTGCTGCGTGACTCAACCCCGAGCAGAACTGGTGCATCTCCAAAGCTGAGTGGATTGGACCCGTCTCAAAGACTCATCACCTTCGAAACCGCCGCTGCATGACGCATCCTCAGCACAGACACTAGCATTGCTCGTCGACGGCAGCCTTGATGATGACGACTTACTCCGCATCGCAGCCTCACAGCTCCTCAGAACCGACGGATGGCTGCAACGCATCCCTGACTTTGGACTTCGCATCGCAAGACCTCATCAACGGGATCCTCGACAACGGCCTACAGGACCTCGCACCGCTGCCTCACCACTATCCGGAAACGATGCATCGCTTCAGCTGCACGGTGCATCTTCGATGCGGATCCATCCAACGCTCCATAAACCAAGATTTAAAAGGTACTCTGTTCAGGGGGCATAACTGGGTCCCTGTAGCCGGCCTGCGCTCCATCGTGGTCGGCCTGAACTTGTGACTTATCCACAGTTGGCACTTGAGTCCTTTTGGTGCTATTTTCTCTAAAAACATTCAAATTCAATCTCTCCGATTCTACTAATTGGATTTTTGCCATTATGGTCTTGTTTTATTTATTACAAATCATTCTATTTTCCTAACACTGTTATGGGTTGCTTTTGCGGCATGTTTTCACTGTGTTACTATTTGAAGTGTTGCACAAATACTTTACAAATTGCCTTTAAGCTAAGCCTGACTGCTCTGTGCCAAGCCACCAGGGGGTTGAGCACCTGTTAATTTGGGGCTCGCTTGACAAGGATTGTGGTTGCTGCTTGTCCAGGGCTCACACTCTAGTTGACCAACAACCCAATTTCCTACAAGATGTCTTTAATTTGAGGACAAATTAATATATTGTGCAGTAGCTGCTCTTATTTTGTCTACTTTTTCTGAACTCCAGACCACAAACATACCCCAAACATATGGTTAATAGAATGTGTTAGTTAACCCTTACATGCCTTCACTGCTATCTTGATTGCTACATCTTGCTCATCCATTTTTGTTGCATCAACAATGTATTCCTCTGTTGCAGGGTGGTCATTTGAGCTTCCTAAGATAATATCGCAAGAGGCACTCCCAGCCTTAGTTGTCATGGTAGAGGCACTTCCAACTTCAGTTCTCAGGGTATAGTGATGGAAAATGCCAGATTATTATTAAATTATAAAAGCCAACTCTGATATTAGGAAACATCTATTTTAAGTCTTGAATATCATCCTAGTACTGATCCTCTCAGCATTTTGGGCCATATTCCATATTTTCAGCCTCTCAATTCCCAACATTTCATTTTCGTCTTGTAAAGCCAAAATTCTGTAAAATAACAGGATCTATTTAGCAGTAGCGGCTGACACGGATTGGGGGTGGCGGGGCAGGCGGGGATGTGAAAAAAGAAAAAGACGTACCTCCTTGCTGCTCTCCCACTTTCTCCCATGTCGTCTGTCTCTCCTCCTTGGGGTCGGAACAGGAAGCAGCCAGGTGATTGGTCTGAGCGCCGTGGTTCAGCGCTCAGCCAGGGAATGGCGCCTGGGCATGTTCTCCACACAGGCTGTAATGCAGCTTGCATGGAGAACATGCGAAGTGCGCATGACTGTTTGACCGGCCCGAGAGGGCCGGCCAAAAAGTCATGTGCTCTTAGGAGTGGGCAAACCACTCCTCCCCTGCTCTGAGAGCAGAGCAGCCCCGCACGCCCTGTAAAGCTGCACAGCAGGAACAAATACAATTATAATAACCTCGAGTTATTATCATTGTATTTGTTTTTTCTTTCACTGCTTTGCAGCAGTGGGACGACGCTCCTCCGCCTTAGCGGAGGAGCCGCCACTGTTATTTACTGGACCCTCCAGGTAAAGGCTGCCACACACAACTGGGTATTTCAAAAGAACCTAAATTGAAAATACACTTAAATAATCTCTAAAATGTGGATGCAGTAATGTTCTCTATGCGATGGTATATAGCCAAGAAATACACGTTTTAATCACAGATCAAACCTAGAGCAAAATACATTGTGCTTTATAAATTAAAAAAAAAATCAATTGATTGATCAACTAATGACTGCATCCCAATTTTGAGCCCATAAGCGATACACTAGTGCCTCACAACTATGTGATTGCCATTGCAGAACAAAATGATGGTTTCAGAGGTGGAGTTACAATCAAGGAGAACCCCTATCCTAGGATACGTTTAGACAGACGTTTTTGAGCACAATGTAGTAGAGTTTCTAACAAACTCACCACAAAAAACTAGGGTGCTACTTATGGGTATTTGGAGGTATTAATTTGTACCTTGATGAGTCATCTTCTTAAAAAGCTAAAGTCTAAAGGCATGGTTGAATTCATGTTCTATGAGGACTTGATACAATTCACTTCAGTGCATAATAAAGGACAACTATTGGTTCTGATTTGGGGAAATACTTTTAAATATTCCCCCTCTATTCTTGGACCAGTGCCAGATAATGTTCTACTATTTGTCCCGAACCTTTCAGCTTATGAATCAATGTTTTCTGGATTAACAAATAGCAAAATGTCACTGGGTAAGGCGCAACACCATTGATGGAAAAAATCTCTAACTGAATGCTAAAATGGCTTATGAATATGCAATGAAAGTGTTTGTGCATCTTTGTAAGAGACATCTGGATATTGTAACCCTGACATTCAATAAACGACTACAAAGAAATTGGATTCTTTTTGTTTAATGTACAATTAAATGGTCTCAAGCAAAGTGCTAGGCAGCTTATGGGCAAGAGGCAAACGAAAATATGAGGAGTTAGGAGTGTAACACACTCGAAATCGAAAGTACTAAACTGAATAGTGTACTAATGCGATTTAGTGAGCAATTATATTATATCCTCTCTGCCGGAGCCCTGTTACTATTTCGTGTTCACGATTTTTATGTGACAAGAAAGCCTGATTACTCAAGGATAAGTTGGTCCCCAGAAGGAACTGTATGATGAAAACTGCTAAACTGCATGGTTTTTCAAATGTGGCATTTCCTTCATATAATACATCACATGTTGCCATGCCGTGCATTTAAACTTGTTACTATAAATGGCTTTATAGCATTGCTAAAGATAGGTAGGCAGACTGGATGCCTTTTACGATGCCGCCCTGGGCTAGATTTAGCCTATTTTCAGAAATTATTTTCACAATAAAAATGAAAAACATTCTTAATGGCTCACTGCAACAAGTTCAGGTACCGGGTTCCCTGAAAAATGCATCTAGACGCTCTTGTACAAAAAAGTAGCCTGTAACTGACACAGCTGAGCATCATGTGCCAATTTACAGGGCTATTAATCACCATTAATTCCTCAGCTGCTGACTCACTCATAATCTGTTGGATGTCCATCAGTCACATTTCTGCCTCTCGCATGTTATGGATGCCATCTTCCCAGATGTCACTGATAATATCATATAACATAGATCATGGATAAAGACTTTGTTACTCCAACTATCTGCATCATTCAGCAATAGGGGTTGTAATTTAAAGGGGGTCATTTCGTGAGACATCAGAAAGTGGGTGCTCAACAGTAGGTTTCTGCCTAATAGTAGTGATAAACCATTAAAACCCCACAGATCATTTAATACACTTTCACATTTGTTAGCTATTTTTTTTGCAACCTTGTGTTTAAGTGAAAGACCCTCGGTTGATTTAAACACTCATTAAGCTATGTGAACACAGGTCAACAAAGTCTTTTTACATGCTTAAGTAGAAAGATAATTCAAGACCCCTCACCAATCCCAAAGGCCACAGTGATTGGGACTACGTGAACTCTTTGTTTTGTGTCTCAATTAATACATTTTGCATTACTTGTATTCCAAAATGTGTGGGTGGCCAAAGGACTGAAAGCATTCTACGACATGTCAAAGCAAGGACAATTTGGCTCTGTGTAAAACATTGGACTAGTTCAAATTTCTGTGTATCCTCAGTCATTGCATTCATGGTTCAGCCTCTTCATTCCTGCTTAAAAATTCATTTTCTGCTAATCCAATAGTTGTTTGTATAGAGCGTGGTTTTAATTATCTGCGTTAGGACCCATAGTCTATTGTAGTACTACAGTACACTCCGCTGGTGGATCTGGGACTGTAACTCTCTACCAAACGACTGAATGTCACTCTAAAGACTGGTCTTTTTTCATGACTCTTGCTTTGTTTCTTTTGCTTGCATGCATTTAGTAGAGATGCCAACTTGTGAAGTTGGCCAACTATCAACATTGAAAGTGCCATGATGTCAATGGCACTCTAAATACTGCGGCTGGGACTTCTGCCTCACTTTGGCCGATCTCCGTCAAACTCTAAACAAGACCCAAAGTCCCTTTCTCTGAGCTCCACCCCACCAGTTATTCCCCCTGCAACATCCCTTACCTTGCCATACCTCACCAAGCGGTTTCCAGTCACTAAATGTCCAACGCATCATGAATAAGATGTTCTATGGCTGGAATTTGCCCAATGAATGTTGCTGTTCTGGTTAAACGTTGCCTATGTTTGCAAAGGTTCCCTACTTGACAGGTGGAATGTTAACCTTTGGCTAGTAAGGCATGGAAAAATATCTAGAGACCTGCTTATTTGAATAATCTATATAAACATCCTCAGCTTGACTTACCTCAACTACAGATGCCACTCTGACCAGCTGGGGAGTGGCCATGTGAACTGAAGGGAAGTGCTGGAAATTTCCCTAGGTTTGCAGACAATTATCAGGCATTGGCACATATGCCATGTTAATAATGTTTCAAACAATTGCAGTCACTAATATCGTCTGGTTCCAAGGATAGAGGGCAGTATCTTACTTCCATGGGCATGGGTAGAAGCTGTTAAAATATAAATTTGTGCATTCATTTTGCTAGTGTATTACATTATGTAAAGTTAGCATTCTCGGCACCATTTTAAGTTGAGCCGCCATTTTGAGCCATGATCGAAACTAACTTCTGTCTCACTCTGTCCGCCTCAGCAGAAAGCAGCTGCGATATTCATGGTATTTTTTGTTTTTTCAAGGTTGAGCTACTCTATATTAATGGATAGACTGTTTTATTATTACATACCTTTCTCACTAGATAGGCCCGCTCCCATCCTTAGAGCGGCGGGCACAGGCAGAGTAACCTTGACGCTGAGATAGCATGTACCCTGTCCTGGGATGTTAGCTCATCCCTCTGTAGTTCTTTTGTTCACTAGCTACCAAGTGGAAATTTCCAGTCTGGGCGTGTCTTCAGTGGTTCTAGAGATGTACAATGGGTGTTACCATGTTGGCAGAGGTCAGTCCCTCTGCAGCAATCTAAGGAGGCTGGTCAGACCGGACTCCGCTCGAGTGTATCTCTAATAAATATCTGTGGTTTGAATTCTCTACTGTCTGACCGACTCTTCATTTGTAAGGAAGGCTGAGAGGTGGTCGAGAGTGACCCGGGTGGCCCTAATTGGGTCACTACCTTCAGTTGGTGCCCGAACAGGGACTCCATCGGGTGGCCCATCCTTGGGTGAGGAGGTCGGGGCCACGTCGGGTCGGACGGGCGGACCGGGGATCCCTGCACGAGAGAGTCTTGTACTCGCAGCTGCCCCGTCTGTCTGACCGGGTGGTGCCTCATCCAATGGTCATCCCAACTGGGGTCCTGAACGGCGAAACCCTTGGATCTGACCGTTTGGTCCGAAGAGTCGGCAGTGGAGAATCACTTTGTTTGACCTGTGTGCACCAGGTGAGTTTGCTTTGGTTGTTTGTGGATATGGCACCATTTTGATTTGTATTTGACGCGGTCTGCGGACCGTCTTTGGACAAGCGCTTGAATTTGTTTGAATTTTTTGTGAACATGGTAGCACATTGATTTGTCTTTGATGAGGTCTGAAGACCGATTTTTGAAAAGATATTTGCAAATATCTGCCCGGCATAAATAGTGAATTTGTATTCGTTTGAAAAATGCATTGTTTCAGTAAGGTGTTTTGTCTGGGCTGTCGTTGTTGTTCTACTGATGCTCGATTGGAAGAAAGTCAGCCGGCGCCTCCAGAAGGCACTCCAAATTTTGACATGTACATCAAACATGGCATTGGCCCTACTATGTTTAGTACACTATGGCACAAATATACAAGGGACAATGCTGAGTTGCAGTGGCCGTTGACGGGCACTTTTGATGAACAGAAAATTAATTTCTTGCAGGAAATCTTGTTTGCGAAAAGGAGTAGGCAGTCTATGTTTGATTCCCTCAGAACATGGCAGAAAGAGGCTAAACAGAGACGAAAGAAAGCAGAGAAAGAGTCCCGAAGGGGAGAATGCAGACATTGACTCAGAAAGCTGTAGCACATGATAGAGAGAAAATAGAGAAAGGAATAGAGTGTGCTGATAGGAAATTTCGATTACAATGTGAAAAGTCTTATGTTGCTCGAGAGGAAAATGATGCATTTGTGGAGGAATTGTTAGATACTAGACCTCCTCCTCCATATGCCCGCAGAGAATATACCCTGCCATACCCTAGTCCCAGTCATCAATTCCTTCTGTCTCGGCTGATTCCGCTTCTTCTGCTTTGATCACGCTGTTTTGGCCACCGCGCCTCCTTCCCTTTCTTTGACTTCGCCTTCTACCGCTACGATGACTGCCAGTCTCCCTGCAACGCCTATTGTTTCGGCATCTCTCTCTCCAGTGCTTACACCTATGACGCAGCCGGCAGCGACGTTGGTGCCTAGTACTTCTGCTGTTACTTCTCCCCTGTTACTCCATCCCACTGCATTACAGGACAGTGGAACGCCCATGCGTGGACTAGGGTACAGAGACTGGGCAACAGCTAAGGAGCGGGTAGGACGGATACTGATACGATCTGATGTGGGAGATGAAGAGAAAAGGGTGGTAGCCAATCAGGCCGCTCAGTGGTCTCGTCACCCCATTTACAGTGTGGAGGATGTGTGGAGTGTAATGAAAGATTATGAGCCGTTTGTGCAGCAGCATGCTCTTAAGCACATGTCGGCTACCTTGATTGGACTGTGGGAACAGTGTTTCAATTAAGTAGCACCCCAGATTATTTATGATATTAGGGACCATGTATGTGCTGCAGATATGGCACCTGGTGAGGTTTTTGGTAATGTCGCAAAGCTGGTCGCTTATCGGAGTAGGTTGCTTGAAAAGAGTCCAAAGACAGTATCCCAGTTTCCGATGAGGGAGGTCCACCCCATATATCATCCTGAATTACCGGAGCTGCGGGATGAGCAGAATACTGTTATTAGACTGAGGGTAGAAGCCCGTTTCAAAGAACAATGGGTGTACACTCCATGGAAAAGGAGTGAGGTCTTGTCCCTTAAGACTCAGTTACCTGACCCTAGAAAAAATCCTACTGCTTATTATAAAGAATTGACTGAGGCTGCTTCCTCGACAGTAATGACACTTGCGGATATTGAAATGTTCTTTGGTTTATTGGTGCAGGTAGATATTTTGAGACAGGTGCACACGCAGGATCATGTTGTGGAATTGGGTGCTACTTGGGATCAGTTTAAAGAAGGGACCAGGAGAGGAAGCCTGGTGAGAAGTCTAAGGCTGAGATACTAGCTTTGCCTGGTCGAATTATTACATATATGCATTCTCTTATTCCACCGAGAAGGGTAGATTGGGACAAGTTTACGGCATGTCGTCAGAAGAAAGATGAGAGTGTGTCTGATTTTTTTCACTCAGTTTGAAGGCGTGTTTTTGGATTTTAGCGGCCAGGATTTGTCGGTGGAGAGGGGTGTCCGACTGTTCGTTAATAGATTTGTTACGAACCTGCTTCCTGAGATCGCGGTTCGGCTGCAGGCTTCGGAGAGCACTTGGACTACCTCCTCCCCTTCTGTGATATTGAGTATGGCATAGTATTATGAGCACAGGGAAAATGAGGAGAAGGAGAAGGTGGAGAAAAAGCATAAGGAATTGAAGATGAAGGTGTTGTTGCCACATGCTTCTACAGGGAATGGTAGAGAACATGGTGGTCCGGATTGACAGCTTCCGCGTACTCGCAGGAATACTACGCCTGTAGGACCGAATCAGTGTGCGTACTGTAAAGAGGAGGGACACTGGCGCAGCGAGTGTCCTGTGCTTTTGCAGAAGGTGGTGGTCCCGAGGGGACGAGGGTCTCGTGGACGGGGTCGTGGAGATGGTGGCCAGGACAGAGTTCAGGCAGTTGGGACATCAAAGGGTCGCACTGACCAGAACTACTTTGATGATCCTAGGGGCAAACAGTACTACCACGATGACTATGACTTATACGAGGTGACGGGACTGTCTCACAGCTAGGACAGCCAGGGACAGAGTGAGGGACCAGTTCAGATACCTGTAGATCAGCGCGGTCCTTACGTTACTACAGATTTGCATGGCTCAGCTAAGGAATTTTTGGTGGATACAGGTGCAATGAATAGCTCTATCTCTCGTTCACTGGTCCCCGGGGCAGCTCTGTCCAGTCATTTTTTTTTTTTATTTAAATATTTTTTTATTAATTTGCAACTCACATAACCCCCACTCATAATACACATTGTCTTTGGGAGGTACATTCCTTATTACATTGCATAATTATCCATCATCCACCAGTGAATTAGCGTCCTCATCTCTCTCAATACTACGGGATCCCACCCTTCATCCTCGCTTCGTGTGGATATCAATATCAATATATACGTTCCGTACCTTCCCCAACCATAACTGTTCCCCAACGTGGTTCCCCCCCCCCGCGCTAGCCCCTCCCTCCCCCTTCCCCCTATTCCCTTCCACCGGTGTGCTCCAAGTAGTTTAAACAGAAATAATTAATCATCTTTATCGTGCTAGGGTGTGCCAATCGCCAGTCTTTTTTAGGTTGTACCCCTATTCCCGCTGGCCTCTCACTGACACCTTTTCCCCGTTTATCAGCTCAAGCCTGGTTATGATCTATGTAAGCCTCCATTGTCCTGAGGAGCCTCGAGGGAATCTGTATCCGAGTCCGACTCTGGGAGCTTCAGCCGGGCCACCAATGTGTCCCATGCCTGCGCAGCCTCTATCGCCTTTTCATTTTTCGCTCTCCTGGCCTGTTGCAGTCGTACCATACTCTCACTGGCCGCCCAATTTGCGAGCTCCACCCTCCAACTCGCCACTCTAGGGCCCAGCGTAGATTTCCACTGCCTTGTTAGTTCCCGTTTAGCTAACAAAAGCCCCAAGTCAATAAACTTGCTCGTAATCCTAGTACGCGCCGTGTGCGGAAACCAATGCAGTATACATGCCCCCATGTCTGGCTCTATTTGCCTATCCGTCACTCCACATAGGACCTCTACCACCTCCTCCCAGTACGTGCCAAGCTGCGGGCAGCTCCACATCATATGTCGAAAGTCTGCCCCAGTCGTGTTGCATCTGGGGCAGCGGGCCGACTCCACCTGGAAATATTTAGTTATCTGCTCCGGTGTTAAATATGCCCTGTGTAGGACATAAAAATGGATAAGTTGGAATCTGGCGTTCCGCGTGCCCTTCCACGCCCGTTCCACTAGTTTAGTCCATGTCGACTCGGGAATAACCTTACCCAGGTCCGTTTCCCATTTTACCCGCAACTGAGTCAGTGGCTGTAGTCCCTCCTCCACCAACTGTCTGCCCAGGCATGTTACTGCCTTTACCGTCCCCGCTGCCATTACCACATATTGACACGCCGGGGAGGTTTGTGGCTCTGATAGCCCTTCCCCCCAGTATTTCTGAATCGCAGTCGCCAACGCGGCATGCAGCAAAAAGGCGCCTCTAGGTAAGCCATACCTATCCCGTAGTGCCTGAAAGGGCACAAGGGCTCCCTCCTCATAGAGATCCCCGATCATTTGCAGCCCCAGTTTCTCCCACTCCCTTAGCTCAGACCAATCTCCTCCATGCGGGAAGGCCGTGCACATGCCCAGGGGAATCTCCGGTGCATATGGACGAGCGATTCCACCCCTACGCTTGTACCTATTCCAACATGCTCTTAGTGTTTTCTCTTCATTCGTCAGAGAATCCTCACGCAATCGCTGGCCGAGAACTACAAACGATAGAACATGTCTCGGTATCCAACGGTCTTCTGGGCCATCCGGTCCTCTAAATTCCCGAGCCACTGCTTGGGTGAGCCAGCGTAGCTGGGCAGCTAAGTAATACACTTCAAAGTCCGGGACCGCCCATCCTCCCTCCGCTCTAGGTCTCATCATCGTGGTCAGTGCCACTCGCCTCCTGCCACTCCCCCACAGAAATCCTCCCACCATTGATCTAAGCATCTTAAACACCGCCCCTGGTATCCAAATCGGCAGCGTCCTGAAGTAATATAAGAGTCTAGGCAATGCTACCATTTTCAGCAGTGCCACTCTACCCGCCACTGAGAGTGGCAAGGTACTCCAAAATGCCATGCTCCCTCTTATCTCTCGCACTGCTCTGTTCACATTGCCCTCCAATAGATCCGCCTGCTCATGGTAGATACGTGTCCCTAAATATTGTAAGCAACAGGGTTCCCACCGTATTTTTTCCAATCTAGGAGGAGGGTTCAGCTCCCTACATGCCGGGAACAGGCAGGTCTTCTCCCAGTTCACGCACAGCCCCGATACTTCCCCAAACATCTGCAACAACTCCGTCGCTCCCTTGGTCCCCTCTTCAGGGGCTGCCAAAAACATCAGCAGATCATCTGCATACAGCGATATGTACTGCACTTCACCACGTATCTCCAACCCAGCATAGTGCCTCCCTGATCTAGCTCGCATCGCCAATGGTTCGATCGCCAGTGCGAACAGGAGCGGAGACAGCGAGCAGCCCTGGCGCGTCCCTCTTCCCACTGGGCAGGGTGATGACACCGTCCCCCCCGTTCGCACTCTGGCCGTCGCTGAGTTATATAGTATTCGAGTCCACCTCATGAATGCCTCACCGAGACCCAGCTTGCACATTACCTGAAAGAGATATGGCCACTCCAGGCTATCGAATGCTTTCTCTATGTCCACTGATAGGATCAAAGCGGTCGATGCCGGTTCCTGGTTTTCCTCCATGATTCTCAGCAATCGCCTCACATTAATGGCTGTGTCACGTTTCGGTATAAACCCCGATTGATCCCGGTGGACCAGCTGCGACATGTAGGGGAGTAGGCGGGATGCCAGTATCCTGCTCAGGATTTTGTAGTCAGTCGTCAACATTGATAGTGGGCGGTAGGCCTTCAGATCCGTAGCTTCCCTTCCAGGCTTTAAGAGAGGGATGACAATAGCCTCCCTAGTGGACGCAGGCAGCCGCCCTACTTTATGCGCTTCTTGATATACCACCTGTAGGTGCGGTGCCAGACATTCCGTGTATTGAGAATAAAATTCTATGGGAAGACCATCCACCCCTGGCGTCTTGTTACGGGCCATCTGCTTGATCGCGCTCCTGATCTCTCCCACCGTAATCTCACCGCCCAGCAAGTCTCCCTGCTCCTTCCCCAAGCTCGGCAAGTCCACCCCTCGAGATACTCCCCTATGCCATCGGCATCCCTGGTGAGTTGGGTACTGTAGAGCTCAGCGTAATATTCCAAAAACAGTTTGTTAATCCCTGCCTGCGTGGTCACCATCTCCCCTGTGGGAGCTATCAAGCCCAGTATCGGCTCTCCCCTGGGCACCGGATTGGCCAACCATGCCAACAGAGCGCTCGATTTGTCCCCCTCCGCATGCATCCGCGCTCTATAATTCTTATAGTCGAAGGAGCGCAGTCTCTCCATCTGTACTGCCACTGCCTCTCTAGCCTCTAATACCTCAGTCTGTGCCCCTGGTCGCCCAGGTCGGTCTTTCTCCTCGTCCCGCAATCGGCTTTCAGCTTTCTCCAAGTCCGCTAATAACGTTTTCCTTACTCCCACCACCTTGCTAATACAGATTCCCCTGACCACAACCTTAAACGCGTCCCATTCAATTGCCGCCGATGTCGCTGTCCCCTCATTCTTCTCAAAGTATTGAGCAATACCCGCCCCCAACTCCGCACTAAAAACCGGGTCTTCCAACGCCTCCGGTCGTAGCCGCCAGGTCGGTATGAGTGGCCTCTCTCGGCTCCATCGTATCCGCACTAGTAGCGGGTTGTGGTCCGATACCGTTCTCGCTAGATACTCACTACTTATCACCTTAGTGTGGATATCAGGTGTGCATAGCATGGCGTCCAATCGCACATGCAGGTCGTGAAGGCCAGAGTAATAGGAATAATCCCTCTCCTCCATATGCTGGGCACGCCAGGTGTCCACCAGCCCCCAATGTGATTGCCACTCTCTCCTCGCCCTTGTGACCCTGTGCACTGGCGCCTCTGGGAGCGGAGGGTGGGATCTGTCTTTGTTCACATCCGCTATTGAGTTGAAGTCTCCCCCATTATTGTCGCACCTGTTAAGTATGGAGCCAAGCACCCCGACAAGTTCTCTAGAAAGGAGGGCTGGTCGACATTAGGCGCATACACACTGCACAGGGCCACATCCACTCCATTTAGCCTCCCCAGCACCGCCACGAACCTTCCCTCTGGGTCGATCAGTTGTTGTGTTGGCTGAAAAGGGACGCCCGCTCTGATCCACACCAGTGCACCCCTGGCAAATGCCGAATAAGTCGTATAGAATAGTTGCCCCTTCCATCTCCTCTTCAGTGCTGCTCCCTCGGACCGGTTCATATGTGTTTCCTGGAGGAATGCAACCTGCACCCCCCGCCGCACCAAGTAAGCATGCACTTTATGGCGCCTCTGCATTGTGTGGAGCCCCCTCACATTCCAGGTAATGCATTTCAAATCATGTAGCGTCCCCATTTATCAAGCATCCCCCCGCACCCCTCCCCCATCTACGAGCACACCGGTGTCCCTAACTACCCCCTGCCTCCTCCCAACCCCTCCCCAACTCCCTCCCCCAGAACAGGCGCTACAACATTAGTACCCATCCAAACTATCACTCAACTGCTCCCTGGATGCCCTTTGGGAGCTAACCCCACTCAAACTTACGGGAGGTGAGCCCTCAGCTTCAGAGAATCAGACACCTAGTAGGTCTCCAATCCGCTCCCTATCCCCGTAATGTTGAACCAGTCCCCTCCAGGACCTACCGTCAATGAGACTCCCTTCACATATGATTCACAGCCCCTGCTCAGTCCCCGGGCCTACTTAGGCCAATCCTAGCCATCCTAGCCCCTAGTGGCTTCTTCACCCATCCACAGTCTCGTCCGCCGTCCCAGCTGTCACATGCGGCAGTGTCAAGCTTCCTGCATCCGATTGTTCGTTGTCCTCTTCCATGGACCCCCTTCCGATTCCGTTCTCGCCGGAGATGTGTCCCTTTCCTCTTGAGAGATAGCTGTGACTGCCTGCAAAGCGGCCGCTCGCTCCTTTACTGTCTGTATCTCTGTCGGTTTCTGGGCCGCTGGTTGACGTCGCCTGTTACGCCTCAATCTGCGCGGACGCGGCCCCTCCGCTCCTACTCCCACTCCACTCCCTGCTTCTCCAATACCAGCTTTATACCTCTCCAGCCAGTCCCAGGCCTCTTCTGGGCTGCCAAGGAAAGACATTGTGCCATCCACCGTGATCTTTAAACGCGCTGGAAACATCAGAGAGTATTGAATACCTGCATCTCGTAGTGCCCTCTTAACTGCCACAAACGATATTCTGCGGTGCTGGACCTCTAGCGTGTAATCCGGAAACAAGGTCACCCTGCTATTGTTCACTGTGTAGGGGCCCGCCGTCCTTGCCTTGTTCAGTAGATAGTCCCTGTCCTTGTAATGAAGCAGCCTTGCCACCACCGGCCTTGGCGGTCTTCCAGGTGCCAAGGGTCTAGCCGGCACTCTGTGGGCTCTCTCCAGCGTGAAGAAAGATGACAACCCTTCCGGCGCAACTGTCTCCTTTAGCCACTCCTCCAAATATCCCACCATGCTGGAACCTTCCACCCCTTCAGGTAGCCCTACCACCCGGATGTTGTTTCTTCGATTTCTCCCTTCTGCATCCTCTGCCCGCCTCTCCAGGGTCTGCAACCTGTTCTGAAACTCTACCATCTGCGCTGCCATCGACTTTTGAGCTGGTTCCAGGACTTCTATGGTCGTCTCCGTTTGTTTTACCCTATCAGCCAGTTTGGCGTGGTCCGCTCGGAGCAATCCTAAGCCCTGTGTCACATGCGCAATGTCCAGCTGCAGGGCCTCCCTAGTATCTGTTATGGCCTTTAAAATTTGATCGACCTGTTGCTGGAGCATCCCCTCTGGGCGTTGTTGTGGTCCCTCTCGCGCCTCCCCAGTGGTCGTATCTTCCTCCTGGTCCACGGGCGCTCCCGCCTGCTTCCCTCTCGGTTTCCCCATGCTTCTACAGGTCTTGAGTTCCGTAAGGCCCTCGGATAACCTTCTATGCCACTCGTCCGCTCAGCGGGTCCCCACTATGCAGCCGCACCTCGGGTGCTCCCGTCGATCTCTCTTCTCCCCTTTGCGCCCTCTGTCAGATTCGCCCCTCGACGGGGCGATCTCCTGGCACAGCTGGCCTCGTCACGTCCACCGCTTCACCCCTCGGTTCCGGCCTCTCTCCAGCTGGGGCTCGAAGGATCACAACCAGCAATGGGGCCCTCTTCTGGTCAATGGTCGACAGCTGCTGCACCTCTTCCAATATTATGTTCCCCGATCTCCCGCCTCATTAGGCAGACACAGCCGGCCTCATCTCCAGTTCAGTACCCACTCGTCTCATTCCCACGGCTCGGCAACACTCCCGTTCCACCTTGGCCTCGCCCGCTCGCCAAATGCCCTCTCTGCTGCGGCTCAGTAGTTCCAGCTGTCCGATCCCCCAATCAAAGGAGGGGGGGGGGAGTACTCCAGTATGGGCATCCAGCCTCCCTCAGCTATCCGCACTCTTCTGCCTTTGGGATCCCTGCAATGGCTGTATCGTTTGTAGTTTCGTTTTCGCCCCTCAGTTGGTCTTCATCACAGGCCGTTCCCGCCCAGGCGCGTGCTCCCCTCAGAGGTCCCACTTCCAGGACTGTCTCGTATCCCTTGCGCTCTGCACCTTCCGTCGTCTCACCTACATGGGGATCTAATCAGCCCCCAGCCACACTTGCCTGTTCCCGCCTGCCACCACAGTGCCACCAGTTCTACCTTCAGGGTAATAAAGGGGTGGGGGAGGGGCCGCCGGCCGCCGCACTACAGCACCCTCTGCCCTCACAGACCTCCAGCTGGCATCCCGGTCGCTGCAGCGGCTATTCAGTCCTCAGGGCCCTTTCACTGCTTCCCCTCATCGCCGCTATTCAAACTTTGCCATCCGCTCCCGCCGCCATTTTGTTGCCGCACGGCCTCCGTAGTTTTTTATGCCCCCGGTTCGCAGCGGCTCTCTCTCTCCAGTCTCCCCCAGCTACATACACTCCGGTTCTTCGCGGGGGGGGGGTCTTTCCTCGCCGGTTGCTTCCGCTGGTCGTCTCCGGCTGCTTCGCTCCTGCAACCAATATTGTTCAGAGCCCTCTCATCTCCATCTTGGGTCTGCGTCTCCAACTCGTCGTTCTTTTCGCGGAGCCCCAAATGGACTCTGCTTCCAGCCTCACTGGTACTGAGTGCTGGCGTCTCCAGGCCCTTTCCACCTTCTTCCCAGTGGCTCAGGGGCCTCGTATAACGCCTCTGGTCAGGATTAAAGACGGGGTCGGCGCGGAGCTCTGTGCTCACACGTCCGTTCTCATCCGCCTCGTGGCCACGCCCCCCGCAGCTCTGTCCAGTCATAATAATTTTTCAGTAGGATTTTCTGGTGTACGGGTTGTGAGCCCCGTTTCCAAACCTCTTACACTGACTATAGGTCCTTTTACTGTGGATTCGCCGTTTTTGTTGCCATCTAATTGCGGAGAAAATTTGATGGGCTTAGACTTACTAAAGAAGTTGCATGCGACCATTTATTGTTCCCCGGAAGGTGTTTATATAACAATGGGTCCGAATGTGGTCAGCACTAAGCAGTGCCTGTCCAAAGATGCACCCCTCCCTGCTGAATTTGAGGACGTGCCGCCTACATTGTGGGCAACGGGTGACACGGACGTAGGACTGTTGCAGATACCTCTGGTTTCCATTAAAATAAAAGATAATGCTATCTTGCCTCGCATTCCTCAGTATAAAATACCGCAGGCAGGGGAACGAGCCTTATTTCAAATTATACAGGACTTAATTGCATCAGGAGTTGTTGAGGAGACGACTGCTAATGTGTGTAATAGCCCTATTCTTCCTATCCTTAAGAGGCCACCTTGGGGTTCCTCTGATGACCATCCAGACGTTTATCGTTTTGCTATTGACTTGCACGAAGTTAATAAAATAGTGGTTCATCAGTTCCCGGTGGTCCCTGACATTACTGCTCTTCTGACGATGATTCCTCCCTCTGCTAAATTCTTTTCTGTTATTGATCTGAAAAATGCATTCTTTAGTATTCCGATCCATCCAGACAGCAGGCACTTGTTCGGCTTTACACTTGCTGGCAGAGGTTTTAGATTCTGTCGAGCTCCGCAGGACTATACTGAGAGCCCTAGTATATATAGCCAAGCTTTAAAAGTCCAATTGGACTCCCTTACGCTTCCCTCAGGTAATGTATTGCTCCAATATGTAAATGACCTTCTCATCGCTTCTGACACTGAAAAAGGTTGCAAAGACAGTACGGTTAAATTGTTGTTACATTTGGCACACCACGGACATAAAGTGTCCCTTACCAAATTTCAATATTGTTGACAGGAGGTCACCTACTTAGGTCACCTACTGTCGAAGGAGGGTAGGAGATTGACTCCTGAGCGCATCAGTACCATTGTTAAAATGCTTATCCCTCAAACTCAAAAGGATGTGCGTGCTTTTATTGGCATTACTTCCTATTGTCGGCACTGGATCCCTAACTACTCGTTACTAACAAAGCCTTTGCTAGCGCTAACCACTAAAAATGTGCATGAACCCTTGCCTTGGACGCCTGAATGTCAGCAGTCTTTTGAGCAATTAAAAGTTGCGCTTTGCTCTGTGCCTGTGCTTGGTACGCCTGATTATGCAAAGCCGTTCGTGCTGTACGTACACGAGACGGCTGGCTGTGTGCTCTCTGTTTTAACACAGGCCTTTGGAGGTAAGCAACGGCTGTGTGCTTTTTTTTCTGCTCTTCTTGACCCTGTCGCTAGAGCCCTTCCAAGCTGGCTTGTACTTGATACCGACCTCACAGTCATGGTCCCCCATGCTGTGGACACCCTTTTGAATAAGACTAAGATGCAGCACCTTACCAGTGCACGTCTGACCGGTTATGAGCTAACTCTCTTTGCACCGCATGTCACGATTAAAAGATGTCCCACTCTGAGCCCAGCCACGTTGCTACCCCTCCCTTCTAAGAGTGAGGAAATTGATATACATGATTGTATCTTACGAATGGAGGAAGAGACGAAAGGACGGTAGACTTGACTGACGTTCCCTTATCTGACCCCCAAGGGGAACTATATGTCGATGGCTCTTGTTTTAAGTTACCAGATGGCTCTACAACTGCTGCATACGCGATCACAACACTGTACACAGTAGTTGAGAAGTCACGAGTTCCCTATCAGTCGGCCCAAGCTGCAGAGCTTGTTGCCCTTATTCGAGCCTGTGATTAGAGTGAGGGATTGGCTGTCAATATCTATACTGACAGTCAGTACGCATTTGGATTCGCCCATAATTTTGGACGGCTCTAGGCAGAAAGAGGGTTTCTTACTTCCCATGGGATGAAAATTCAACACGCCCCCTCATACATAGGCTTTTATCGGCTTTGATACTCCCCAAGAAATTAGCGATAGTGAAGTGCAGTGCCCACAAGACAATTACTGACAATGTGGGTAAGGGGAATGCATTTGCAGACCAGATAGCTAAGGAGACAGCCCGAACAAAGAGAAAAGAATGTTTGTAGCAGGTCCCATTAGGTGGGTGCCGGAGGTTACCATGGTTGAGGATACGCTGCAAAGTGTCAAGGAGATACAGAGTGAGGCAACTATTGAGGAATTAGCAATATAGCAGGAAAGCACAGCACGTTTGGATGAGGAGGGGTGTTGGACTGATAAGTCAGGGAAACAGAGATGGATGCTACCAGATGCATATGTTCTCCCCGTAGTCACCATGGTGCACGGGCCAGCTCATATCAGTGCTAAAGGTATTTGTAAGTTGTTAGACCCTGTATGGCAAAATGATAATATCCCCAAGACCGCCGCCCACTTGGTCAAATACTGTATGGTGTGTATAATGCACAATCCTGGAAAGGGTACCCCTACACCACCTGGTAATTTTGCACCTCCCACTTTCCCTTTTGAGGTCCTCCAGATAGATTATATCGAAATGGATCGAGTCAATAACTTGAAATATGTGTTAGTGGTTGTTTGCGCGTTCAGTAAATGGGTTGAGGCTTACCCCACAAAAGAAAATATGGCCATAGCAACTGCTAAGGTACTCCTGAAGGAGTTCATTCCTCGCTTCCGCTTGTCCCGTTTGATTTGGAGTGACAATGGGAGCCACTTCAACGCTAAAATGATTCAGTTGGTGTGTGAGGGACTCCATAGCAGACAAAAGTTTCATGCTGTAAATCACCCCCAGTCCGCAGGTTTGGTTGAGAAGTACAATGGTACTCTCAAACTGAAATTGGCAAAGATTCAGGAGAGCACAGGGTTGCAGTAACCAGATGCCCAGACGTGGGTCCCTTGCTCACTCTGCCACTGGATTCAAGCTAGCCTGGCTGATGAGGGTTGTTAGCCTGAAACCGGTCCCAGGATGCTTGTTTCCGGTCCAGGGAAGACATGGCTTGCCAGTTCGGGCTGGACTGTTCCCATGAGGCACAGGGTCAAGACTGATTTGCATATAGCTGTGTCTGAACTGGGGTGGCGAAGTGAGCTAAAGAACGATGATGGATTCAACCCAGATCTGTGACTGGGGGTGAGTGTCTGAAAAGTTTCAGCGCTCCGTCCATCATCTCTTTGTGTTTGCTTTGTTCGCCCTAAGTTGGCAGGGTATGCCCAGACGTGGGTCCCTTGCTCACTTTGCCACTGGATTCAAGCTAGCCTGGCTGATGAGGGCTGTTAGCCTGAAACCAGTCCCAGGATGCTTGTTTCCGGTCCAGCGAAGACATGGCTTGGCAGTTCGGGCTGGACTGTTCCCATGAGGCACAGGGTCAAGACTGATTTGCATATAGCTGTGTCTGAACTGGGGTGGCGAAGTGAGCTAAAGAACAATGATGGATTCAACCCAGATCTTTGACTGGGGGTGAGTGTCTGAAAAGTTTCAGCGCTCCGTCCATCATCTCTTTGTGTTTGCTTTCTTCGCCCTAAGTTGGCAGGGTATGCCCAGACGTGGGTCCCTTGCTCACTTTGCCACTGGATTCAAGCTAGCCTGGTTGATGAGGGCTGTTAGCATTAAACCGGTCCCAGGATGCTTGTTTCCGGTCCAGGGAAGACATGGCTTGGCAGTTCGGGCTGGACTGTTCCCATGAGGCACAGGGTCAAGACTGATTTGCATATAGCTGTGTCTGAACTGGGGTGGCGAAGTGAGCTAAAGAACGATGATGGATTCAACCCAGATCTGTGACTGGGGGTGAGTGTCTGAAAAGTTTCAGCGCTCCGTCCATCATCTCTTTGTGTTTGCTTTGTTCGCCCTAAGTTGGCAGGGTATGCCCAGACGTGGGTCCCTTGCTCACTTTGCCACTGGATTCAAGGTAGCCTGGCTGATGAGGGCTGTTAGCCTGAAACCGGTCCCAGGATGCTTGTTTCCGGTCCAGGGAAGACATGGCTTGGCAGTTCGGGCTGGACTGTTCCCATGAGGCACAGGGTCAAGACTGATTTGCATATAGCTGTGTCTGAACTGGGGTGGCGAAGTGAGCTAAAGAACGATGATGGATTCAACCCAGATCTGTGACTGGGGGTGAGTGTCTGAAAAGTTTCAGCGCTCCGTCCATCATCTATTTGTGTTTGCTTTGTTCGCCCTAAGTTGGCAGGGTATGCCCAGACGTGGGTCCCTTGCTCACTTTGCCACTGGATTCAAGCTAGCCTGGCTGATGAGGGCTGTTAGCCTGAAACCGGTCCCAGGATGCTTGTTTCCTGTCCAGGGAAGACATGGCTTGGCAGTTCGGGCTGGACTGTTCCCATGAGGCACAGGGTCAAGACTGATTTGCATATAGCTGTGTCTGAACTGGGGTGGCGAAGTGAGCTAAAGAACGATGATGGATTCAATCCAGATCTGTGACTGGGGGTGAGTGACTGAAAAGTTTCAGCGCTCCGTCCATCATCTCTTTGTGTTTGCTGAGATCCTAAATGCGGCAGTGCCCCCGGAGATTAAGGCAATTCCAGAGTCTTCTTCCACTGGCCCCTCTGTGTCTGACCCCCTTTTTCCTAACCCCTCTGTGCCTGGAGTAGCTAGGTACAATTTGCGCCCCCGCGGAGGAACAGTGCATCAAAGGAAAAGTCAGATTAGCAGGGATGGACTCGACAAGTCAGGTAACAGTAGCTTAGGGAGAGGCGAGATTGGTGCATTGTTTGGACATTGTACAGGGTAAGCTGAGTGTGGTCCCCAGGAGGGAAGTACATTACCCTGCAACATGGGATACGGATCCAAGCTAGGACTTAGCAGCTCCAACGGTGGTGCTCAAGAGCGCCAACGTTGATGAACAATAGGAGTCTACCAGTGAGGCTCAGACGGACACTGGAAACATTTGCCCCCCTTTTTGTCATTAGTTCAATTGCATTCCTTTTTTCCCTTGTTCATAATGTATCCGTTTGGTTGGCCCATTACTGAGGAAGAGCAGCCCTTTGCACCTCCGCGTCCAGAGCGGGGTTGGTCCACGAAGAGTAAAATTTTTGTATCAATAGTTGTTATTGCACTAATAATAGTATTAGGGATATCCTACTTCCTAGATGAGAAGTTTCCTGTACACTCTTTGATTGGGACAGCTCCTGTTCCCCCTGAACACGTTTGTTACTTTGGCCCCTCACAAAGGAGAACATCGAAAAACTTACGCAGACAATGTATTTTTACAAATGTTGCATCAGGCCCATGATACGTCCAATGCTACTAATTGCTGGATCTGTGGATTGCTCCCCTCAGTTACACATAAGAGCGATATTTTATTATCGATGCCATTATCCTATCTCGGACGTTGTGAAGGGTGGTTCGAACTGTTAGCTATTGTGCATTATCACTTTCAATTCTCTGCTATAAATATGACATCTGCTGACTCAAGCACTGTGGTAGAATATATACGTTTCCATCAAGGGTTTACTCACACGGGGTTAGGAGACCAAGGGACCCCTGGTACATTGTCTCCAGCAGCCTGAATGAATGTATATGAGAAGGTAAAGAACGAAACATGGCTTCGAAATGAAATGTTAGATTTCCAAGTGTTCAACGCTACTGAATATTTCCGATCATTCCAAACACGCAATATTACTAAGGATAGTGTTTCTGTGTTCGGGGAATTGGGAAGGTGAAAGTGGGAGAGAGTAATTGCAATTACACATATACGCTGAGTACGATTAGTAGCCCGCCTTTGCTCCCACCATATAATGTCTATTTTGTTTATGGATCCCAAGCTTACGTTTGGCTTCCAAGGGGGTGGTCAGGTACATGTTACCTTTCTTTCCTTCTCCCCCCAGTGTATTTAGCACCATCCAATTACCATAAGGACCATCGATTGCAGCGCAGAAGTGCATACGTGCCCCGAGTTAGAAGGGTTATTAACACAGAAATATAGACCAGACAGATACCACTTTGCAACAGTTCACAGACGCCATGAAAGGTATCATACCCTTTTGGCGCCCCATGTCCAACAGCCTTAATATTCGTTGACTCATAAGAGTTGTTGAAGGGGTCATTAATACGACAGCAGGGATTTTGACGAATATCACAGCTGAGCTCCAGGCTACGAGGCTTGTTGCGTTACAAAATCGGATGGTGTTAGACGTCATCCTTGCTGACCGGGGAGGAGCCTGTCGTGTCATAGGCAGTAGCTGTTGTGTGTACATCCCAGACCACGCCCCCAATGTCTATGTCACGATACAGATGTTGCATAGGCTTTCCTCCGACATACACCAAGAAAATGGTACCTGGACACTCTCTGGATGGTTCTGGGGTATATTCACCTCCTGGGGTTGGAAAATTCTTGCTTTCCTGGCGGTAGTGGCTGGTATTCTCCTCACATGTTGCCTCTGTATACAATGTCTCCCGGCCTGTTGCTCTTATTGTATCACACTCTTTACCCCAAAGCAGAAGGTGCCCATCCATGATACTACTGCTGTAATTATGACTCAGAAAGAGATAGATAGCTTTATGCAGAAAGACGAGGGTATATTTGAAGACTCTTCTTCCTTTGATGGTGAATACATGGAGTGTTCTATATGCTAAAGATAGTTGTTGTATATATACTATGTTGCACTCTCTCTTTTCTCCTCTTTTTATGGTTATCTCATGCTAAAAGGAGGGTCTGTTGAAATATAAATGTGTGCATTCATTTTGCTAGTGTATTACACTACGTAAAGTTAGCATTCGGGGCACCATTTTAAGTTGAGCCGCCATTTTGAGTCATGATCGAAACTAACTTCTGTCTCACTCTGTCCGCCTCAGCAGAAAGCAGCTGCGATATTCATGTTTTTTTTGTTTTTCCAAGGTTGAGCTACGCTGTAATAATGGATAGACTGTTTTATTATTACATACCTTTCCCGTGAGATAGGCCTGCTCCCACCCTTAGAGCACAGGCAGAGTAACCTTGACGCTGAGATAGCATGTACCCGGTCCTGGGATGGTAGATCATCCCTCTGTAGTTCTTTTGTTCACTAGCTACCAAGTGGAAATTTCCGGTCTGGGCGTGTCTTCAGTGGTTCTAGAGATGTACAATGGGTGTTACCATGTTGGCAGAGGGTAGTCCCTCTGCAGCAATCTAAGGAGGCTGGTCAGACCGGACTCCGCTCGAGTGTATCTCTAATAGTGTGGCTAATAGTAGGTATTATGGACTGCTCTGCGCTATATGCACTGCTCTGCATTGTATTGTGACGACGAAGGAAGCTTTAGTGGCAACGCAGCAGTTACTTGGTGCAATCATGATTACATCCACGTTGTCAACAACAGCTTACAGTTTTGTTACAGTAACATGACATCATGTATTTATGTTCACATAAAATGTTGAGATTCCTAGGCCAGAATTAAGGGTTTTCTGTTTTATTGTGCCTTGTAGACCATTTTGCTTAGAGAGGGCAGTTGAAAAACCTTTGTACAATATTCAGTTTTTGTTTAGCAACCTCCACCCCAGGAGCCCTGTCAGCCATGTGATGCAACAGTGAATGAAGAAGGAAATCATTGCCTAGCAATGCTACTGATCTCCAATTCTTTCAGAAATGTAAAGTTACACAGAGTAGGAATGTACAGTTCTACTGACAGACTGAAAACCTGTACGCTGTCAGTAAAGCTTTCTCTTTCTTCATTTCTCTCTCTCTCTCTCTCTTTAGCTCACTCACTAGCTCCCACTATAGCCCCGTCTGCTTTACTCACTATCTTTATCACCTACTGTCCTTCTTTCGCTCCCTCTTTCACACCCCTTTCTAACTCGCACACAGGAACACTCACACTCTCTTTCATCACCCTCTCTCTATCGCATGCATGCTCTCTCACTCTGTTCTTTAATTTTACTTTGTAATGAACAGACAATAGGGCTGTGATAGGGTTCCATACAATTACTCTTTTAATTCATTATTATTTATTTAATTCATTCAGTCTATTAGCAGATATTTCATCATATCTTCCCAGTTCTTGAAATCCTCCTAACATAAATGTTTCTCCCTCTAACACAGAGTGGGTTTATTTCCTCTCAAAAGCCCTTTCTTTCATAAGACAAATATTCAGGAATTCAGTCAGTGTCTAGGAGCTATCCCTTCTGTGAAAAGGATGTTGAAGGCATCAGTCTATGGAAATGTCTGCTCCTTCAACTTATTGTGTTGCCTGTCCATACTGACAGCTTTATATAGGAGCCAAAGGGATCACATTCCCTAGTAGTCAGGGGCATAGATTCAGGGGAGGTGTTTGGTGTGTGACACCACCTTCCCAAATAAATCTATTCTTGGTAGTTAGTTCTGGGGGCCCTGAGTTGGGTATCCTATGTCTGTGTTGTTTTTTTCTCATTGTCCTGGTTTCACTAAGGGGTTTTGTGTTGTTCATTTTTTGTCTCTAGACTTAAATATATATGGTGGCCAGATTACCAAAAATGTAGCAAATCTGCACTCATAGAAGTACTCCTTGAATGGATGTAAATACTCTGCTTTTGAGAATTCACAAACATTGGTAGTAGTAGCATGGAAAGCTAGACCCGTCCCAGGTTTCAAGGCATGCTACAGGCAATCAAACACCCAAAAGGTGATGGGATGAATGCTTGCAAATAGTCTAACCAATGGCAATCCCTGAGGGTAGCATACCAAACCATAATTTTTCACCCACTGGACCATTCTAGACAGAGAGCCTGATTTACTGTTTGGCAGACAGAGTACAGACTTTACGTACTTTGCTAGTTAAATTTAGAGATGTCCACGAACCCCATGAACATCTCCATATGGTGGCAGTAGCCATCAAACTTGTCCAGTTTTGTTTTTTGAAGAAAAAACTAATGACCCCCTCCACCCCCAAAACAGTAAAAAAAAACACCTTTTGACTGTGCACTCTAAAGGTGGGTGGTTGAATAGCTATCAGATGAAGCTTTACCTCGAGTTTTACGCCAGTGGAATAAATGTTACTCCAACGGTGTCAAACTAGAGGTCCACCCAACTCAAAATTGGGCATGTGGACCTAGAGTTTGGCAGACAGCTACTCCATTGGCATTACAATGGAGTACCCATCTGCCAAACTCTAAATTAGACCCAGATGCCCGCGTAAGGCAAATCAGCACTAACCCTGCTCTTCATGGGAGCTGTCCATCTTGAACCTTTGTCTTCTTATCCATTCATCCTGCGGCTCACTGTTTTTTAGTTGATTAATTTGACTTCCAACCCCCCTACCGAATCTCACCGACTAAGCCCCACCCCTGCTAGTAGTCCCACGTCTCCTTGCACATTACAGCAATTTTCATTCTGGGCAGGTTAGTTCTAGATCATGAAAACTGATTGGCTCTGAAGGAAATTTCCTTTCCTTCCTTAAACCTACCATTCCATGAAACAGTCCCCCTTAGCAAGAGAGGTGTCAGACCCCTTTACCTCAATTGAACGCTGCCTCCCACAGCCTACCCGACAGGAGCTGGTGCACGTCTCATCATCTCCCCAATCTTCAGGATGTGTTCAGGGCTTTGCAGCTCGGGTGATGGCATGTGCTCCACTCTGAGCCACTGGAACTGCTTTGGCTCCAGGAGGGCTGTTCTATTGGTGAGCTCGGGTGTGTATGAACTTGTATTTCCAGGACAGGGATATAAGAGGACTTTGTGACTGACTGTATATTGGACCCCTAAAGTGTCTTGAGTGAATTATTATTCCAATCTGAGACACACCTATTCTCCATTATTTTCATCACTCATCTGGAACTCCCACACCCTCATTCTCTTTCTCTCTTAAACACAGACCCCTGGGAAAAAGATATTTAACTCTTGTATTTGGTTAGTTCATTTTGACAGAATTTATAATCATTTTGTGTGTGTCTATTTTTTTATTTCATTTGAACTTTCTACGCCCCCTGGGCGGATACCAAAACTGTTTTTACCTACCGCGGAGCCTGAGCAACCTTGGCCGATGCCCGGTGGAGCTGTCCTATACAGCTATAGAGGAGTCTGGCCCCTTGGCCGTAACCTACCCAGCCGGTCATCTGACATTGTTTTCCTCGTCTCCCCGTTCGTGTCTCCTCCCCTCCCCCTCCTCCTCCCTCTGTGATTCTTTGATTCAAACTGATGTAACTATGTAACCTGTAACTCGCTGATTCAACTGATATAACTATGTATCCTGTAACTCGCTGATCCTCATGTAAAGCGCTCTGATACCTCCGGGTCTAGCCAGCGCTATATAAAACTTTGCAAATAAAATAAAATAAATAAATAAATAAATTTGGCACGAACAATGAAAGAACGCAACAGGTTAATACAAGAGGGCAAAGGGATCAAAATGACGATTAAAAATAAAATTTGGATAGCGGCGTCCTGGGCTTAGCTACATCTCTAAACTTCATCTAGAATGTATTTCAGTAGGTGAAGGGCAATACAACTTGTTCCAGTTACAAAATATTATTTATTGCAGTTTCAGGCAACGTTTGTCTTAGAGTCTACGCAGGAGCGGTCTTTTGAATATATTAAACTTCTGCAGTGTTTAACTTGGGGGCCGTAAAGTCAATTTCCACCAGAGATTGTAAATGCGAAAACTGTGCATTTGTCCTTGACACCTCTGCCATTGCAAACACCATGGTAACCAGTGCGAGAATCTGAGATGAGCTTTTAGAAGGATTCCATGGCAACACCTCTGTCAGAAGCATCATTGTTGATATGATATTTACCCATCTGCTCTGACACCAGCTTCTAAAGCGCTGGCCCTTTGGAAAGCCTCTCTGATGTGTGCAGTTCAAAGTCTTTCCAAACTTGAACTGCTTAGCACAAAAAAACCAGCATTGACCATCTTCTCTCACAACCCCTAACATTCTGTCTAAAACTGAAAGTATTCAAGAGAGAATTAAGAGACTGTTGTAAAAAGCAATACTGTTTTGAAATACTTAGCACTTTACTAATGAATATTCAGGGCAGCCAGCCTCAGTAGCTTTCCGCATGCCACATTGTCCAGGGTTCTGTTTCGGTGACCAGCTCCCTTTCTTTTTTTCTGCCAGATTGCTTTGCTAAATGGAGGTATTTGGTGTGTGGCAACATATTTAGCTTTGGAAAATGGAACAGCATCAGCATGAGGCACTTATTTCAGATGCTGAATCTGGGGCAGTAACATTTCACAAAAATGTGATAATGCACCGAAAGCATTCTCAGCAGGAACAAGTTTCGCCTGACTTGTTTTCTGCCAATAACGAAAATGGCAAAACATTTTGGTGACACTAAAATGAATTTCCACGTATTTCTGGAGTTTATTTGGGATATTCTCGGGGGTTAGAAGCACATACACAGCTTCCCTATCAGTTGTGAATTATGACTGATTTTGTCATTGGTTTGAAACACAGCTCATGATCCATATCGATGTAATAAAAGCCTCTATTTCCAAGCATAACTTGCAGCGCGGCTGTCAAAGCAGAATAATGAATGTGATAAAAACTGTTTCATTAGTGTATTTTGAATAACCATAGGAATGCGAAACGCTTTCTTCGCCTTCGAGGATTCCCGGGTGAATGATTGTTTAATCGGCAAAATAATTCACTCTGTGGTAAGAAAGACAACTGAATGGCACAACTGAAAAGTAGAATTATTATGTACAATGTGGCTTTCTGTCATATTGGAGCATAGAAAATAAAATCTTCAAATGTAATGCATGTACTAGACTTGCCACTATGGCAAAACTGCAGGTTCAAGTCAATATTACATACATTATAATTTGTATTGAGATTACCGTGAACCATAGTACAATATTTCACATAAGACAAGTTATGAGGTCTTCAGTTGTGAAATGAATTGTTGTATATAGAAAAACAATTTAACTTGAGACTCGTGTCATAAAGGCCAAGGACACTTTGTTTCAATTCCAAGTTTTAAGTACAATCAATAAAAAGAAATCCGCCAACATGTGTTTCACAACATTACAACATCAGTTGTTGCTTCATCTGGGCCTAACTCAAAAAATGTAATTCATTCAGTAATCTATCAGGTGGTATCCCAACTTATAAATTAATATCTTCCAGTGAAAACAAAATGTTAAATTCCTGTTCCATTGGATTTTTATGCATACAGTGTAGGTTTAATGAATGCTTTAAACATCATGTTTTCACCCTAACATGCCGAAAGCTTAAGCACGGTTCTCCTGACATTTGAGATCAATTGTTACCTGACCTTTTCTTGAGGCTCATGATCATTAATTTGAAACCCTCTATAAGTTGGTGAAACCTAACTGGTGTGATTTCTGCAACATAAACAGGGATAATTTGAATACTAGTCTTTGTTCCACCTTTTACTACATGCGCTGTGGTGCATCTCGTATCACTGCCCCTATCAGGGAAGTTGATGGTAAAGAAGGGCACTTCATGTGACATACCCCATAAGAGGATTTTTATTTTCACATATTATTGTCTGTGTCACTGTGAGAATCTGTTGTCCTTCCAGGGAACTGATCGTCTGTCCTTTGAATGATGGTACACAGATTATGCACTCATACCCCTAGTTCCTCCACATATTCCTGATTACATTGGTACTTTCCTAAGTCTTATTCTGGGATCACAACAGTCATTGTCCCATTCTTGCTGTGCTCAGCCTTATTATGCAGTAGCTGAATTCTGAACTCGATCTTTTGCATGGTGCCAGTAATTGTATTAAGGGCTGGAGTCCACCTTATGTACATTTACTTTAGAGCCTACCTCTCATGTCTCGTGAGCTATAGTGACCCTGGTACTGTCAGTTACACCTTCTCCTACCAGCATCTGATTTTCCACCCAGCTTTTTTCTTCCTGCATTCAGGCAACTAATTTAGCAGCTATATTCTCACAATATTCCAGTCTCATGATCCAATCGAACAATCTGCAATCAGGTGCTGCATAGACACCACCCCCTAGCTCAGCCAGCTTCCGTAACATTCACTTGAATGCAACCTCCTATTAGCCTTCAGGTGACCACACTGCATCACTGTTAAAATATGGGATTTCCAGCATAAGGTTCTCCATTTTAATTCAGGCCTCATGCACCCAAACCAGCTACTCTTCAGAAAATGAGGCGATATTAGTCTACAGTGTGCAAGAAATTGACCTAGTTAAAAGGAGTTGAAATAATAAAAATGTGTAAATTAAGTAGGGTATGATTGCATAACGAAACCTATTTTCATTTGCACTTATCAAGGACTGTGCACCACCCTAGAAACCCAAACATATTAATCCAGATTTTACAAAAGGATTGTTCAAAGGGTGAAAATCCGAACCCTAGAGATATCCAGTGGTATCCCATGCTTTTCGAAGCCCTCAATAGATGTATTACTTTTTGTACAGCCAAAGATCTCCTCTAATACATGACACATTAACACTGTGCTTTTGCTAACTCTGAAGATTCCTACCGTGTGCCAGCCATTGGAGGCCGGTGAGTGGGAAACAAGCGGTTTGATTCTCCTCTTCCATCACACTAGGGACAGCCATCTCTTGCAAATTTCCAATGAGCTGCAGCTCCACCAAAGCCACATTTTCAGAACTCTCTCAAAATAATGATGTGAAAAAAATGTGGCTCCGTAAAAGGTGAGTGAACGTGACCGTACCCAGCAACCCTTTCCAGACATCAGCACAAAGGAGTCCATATCAAGGAATAAAGAGAGCTATTGATCTGATCTGCATCTTCCTTACAGTTCGATATGTGACCTTTAACCAGACATGTGATGTACCCAGACACCTGTAGAGAAAGATGTTGCTCCATGTGACTTCTCGTTATAGCATAAAAAGTGTGGAAACCACTTTTGAAGGAGCTCAGTGTTCCTGAACCCCTAAAATCACAAATAAAAAGACAAACGTATTTAATGCTTATTAACTAATTAATGTGATTATTAGTTCTTAATTACTATTAATTATTTGTTAATATTCTAATATAAACTTATAATTTAGTATTAGTGTGTCACTTATAAATGTTAGTAGTTGGTCTAGTATGCACTCTCAGGATGCTATACATTGTGTGATATACACACACGATTTTTTTCCCATTAATACTCTTATTCACAATTCTTCATAATGAAACTTTCCACGTAGTTAATAACCACCCATGTATGATGCTCATACCTCCCTCCAAACATATCCTTATCCATAAGGGCTTATCTAACAACTGCTCTGGATATTTTTCACATTACATCCAAAACTAACCAGTGTTAGCAAAGCCAATAGTCTGGTTTTCATTTTGAGTACTGGCTGAAAACCTTAAAAAGAAGCCTTCTGCTGTGAAAGAAAATTATTGCTTTCTGTATTTAACGGATCTATGAATTTAATTTGTGATGATTTAGTGTACTTTTGAGATGTAAAGTATTCTCTTGTGCACTGCAATGCAAACACTTCGTAGGATGTGGAATGATAAAAAAAGAACTTCTAATAGCATGAGGTGTGAGATTACGTCAAAGCCCACTGTAAGTACATGTTAAATAATTGGTAACAATAGGTCAGCAAACAACTGCGTAATTGAGACCGACCTAAAAAGTCAGGGAGTGGCAACACGTTGTGATACGTGGTGTCTGTATTTTTCTAGCACTACAGTAGGCGTTAGTTTTCTTGCCTATATAGTTTGCCACTTAAAGATTGATGTTATGTTTAAGGTGAGCACTGACAATTAGTGGAAATGATTTCAGACCGAGACATTGCTTTAGTAATACTTCATTAATCCGATATAATCCTGAGTGATTACCGGACCCATGTTACAGTATCTTTATAAACAAAGAAGCCTAAATATAGGCGGTGTATTTTTGTGCACATCCATAAAGTCAAGGATAGGCTTCACGCCGTCGTTATCTAGGCCTAAAGCATCAAAACAAGCTGCAGAGCGCGCGTTTCTTATCCGTCGGGGTTCAAGGAGTGTCCAAGTCTCAGACGCCAGGAGCACAGATCACTCAGCGTTACATTATTGCTCGTTGCCTACTCCCTGCTAGCAGCGGAATGTGTCCCAGCGTGTTTCTTTGAAGTGGAAGTCAAGGTCACACCAACCAAATCGTGTTCACAAAAGCTACCAGGGTTTAAAGGCTAGACCAGGGGCTTGGGTTACTTGCATGTGGAAGTTTGCAAAGACACGTGTTCTGCTGTGATGTGCCCTTCTGCTCAGAGATTATGTCTGGCTAGAAGCACCTTTAACACATACTGCAAACTAAGGGAGCTGGTTTTTGTCAATCCAGGCATTTACAGCCCTTCATCACCTAAACACCCGCCCTTCTCCCTTCCCCCGGAATAATGTTCATTTTCCCCATTTAGTGTACAGCATGATGTAACATGTATGGAAAATCAAAGTTATAGGTTGGTAATTTTTTTAATGATTTATTTATATAGTATTTTCTTCTGGAAAGGCCGCTGCTGAAGCACAATATATCTTATGAAAGCTACAACTGGTCGTATGCTCTCATAAATCATGAAAGCAACAGGCAGTAGTTCCTGTCGTGAAGCTGCAGAAACTGAGAGTGAGACTGCCATGGAATAGCTGCATCTGTGAGGACAGCGATCATCATATCTAAGAAATTCATTTAGACTCTGTGCTGATTGAGAGCTTGCCAGTGCCCACCCTTCCATACTGAAGTGTGGTCCAAGGAGGAAGAATTGGCCATGGCTAAGAATTATTACCCAGGCTTCCTCAAAGCCTGGTGTGGATGGGCCGGGGGGTGGAATGCTGAGAACTCCAAGATTGCCACCATACTACACCAGAACGGCGTAGACGGTGTGGCTCTAGTCCCTCAGCCACGCTCACCTGCACAAGGCCAGCAGGCCCAGCTCCTTCAGGCAATAAAAGTGAAGATGGAGGCCTACGACAGGAGAGAGGACACAAAGACTATAGAGAAGAAAAGTAGCGGGAGACCTGGAGCCATGCACGAAGCAAGGAGAAGAAGCTGCAGGGAAATTCACGGACCTGACTGGTGTGCTGAAGACACAGGAGTATTGCGGAGCTATGAAAGAGGAGAGAGAGCTTCACATCCTGCATTCCTGTTCACACCCGGCAACCCCCAAGGAAGAGGACACTGAGGTCCAGAACGCTACGGCTCAGGAGACGAGCCGTAGCCCAAGGCAAGTGTTGTGGTGCATGATGTCTAAGTGGCAATAGTGTCACGATGATGGGATAACTGAAGCAACAGAAGTGGGCTAAGTGAGGGCCCAGAGACCTCAACTATTGTGCACTGGGGAAGGGGGAAGCCCGGGGAAGTCATTCAAGCATGCTACAATAAGCTTGCCTTTGCTAGTGAACAGTGGTGAGTTTCTACTATTTTAATCAGATACTCAGGACCTCTTTTGTTTTCCTGAGGGTCTGCCTTACCTGACGGGGGTATACAGAGGAGAAATTGGCCTAAAAAGAAACACAGAGCACGGGGACTAAAGAAGGAAGTGACGTAACTCCAGGCTGCCTATGAGGCATAATTACTTTTCTTTGTTCATCACTTCCCTCCTTTTTTGCAGACAAACCCTTATAAGATATATTACCAGGTGCCTAATAAAATCATAGACACATACGCAGCTTATGTTGTGATCTGTTCTGATAGCCTGTTACAACTGGTTTCAGAGGTCTTTAAGAAAGGGATTATATGTCTTATTTAGAAACTTGGCTTGCATCTGATTGACATGAAGATATACAGGTCCTAAACACCCAAGCCTTCCATCTCCAAAAGAATTAGGTTAAAAGTTGTTTCCAATTTTCTCGATTTTTCTAAGCTTCTTGACTGGTTCCAAGATCTTATTGCTCAAAATATGACAGAGAGTTGGTCCTCTTGGTCACACTGGATCAGGTATGAACATGAAGGGGGAAGGGTGAGCAATCCAAGTCTTCTGCTACTGGATCTAACTCCTGCGTTTCATATGGTCAATCGTGCTAAGCTCATCAGACATTGCAGTGTAGCTGGATTGGTAAGACCTGCAATTGAATGGTGTAGATCTTTCCTTAGTGAGTGAATGCAGGCAGTATGACCCTTTTTCCTCTGCTGAACTGTCACCTTTGTAATCTTGTAGAGCTCGGTAGTCTCCTCCATTTTACTTAACCTGGGATATGGCTTATTCAGTTGATTTTAAGGCTCTCTTTAATATATAGGATGCTGCGCTTTTACTGAATTTTGACCACCAATCTACAGACTCAATCAATTGTCTTCTCATCATTTGCAGTAAGAATTCCATGCACTATACAAAAAGAGCAGCGAAAACACCAAGATCTAGGTTACAGGAGGAACTCTCCTGGTGGTCGAACAGGCTCTGGCCAGAACACCTAGACTTCTTGCATTCTCAATCTTAAAGGATAAAAGCTGGTGTACTATTTGATAAAGATATGTCCTTCAAAACCCAGGTTCATAACATGTAGTCGGCCTCTTTCCTACAACTGTGTCTGTTTTGTGGGAGACACAACCTTTCCTTCCCCTTGAGAATCATGCTATAATGATTGGTACCAAAATGCTATCATGTCTTTACTATGGCAACGCCCTTTGACTTAGGCTTCCAGAATCACTGATTGGCACTCTGTATAGGCTGGATAATATGGTTGTTTGACTTGTTTATAGATTCCTCAAGTTTCACCGTGTCTCCTCAGCCAATCACTCCTTTCATTGGCTTCAAATGAAGCAAGAACTTCAGTTTAAATTTCCTTTGTTTATCAGGCGTGAAGTAATGCATATCCGTCTCCATGACCAATAAACATTGTATTCACACAGGAGTGAGTGAGTCTGTTCATGTTGTTCATATATCACAGGATGTGACCAATTTTCCTAGTTCAGTCTCTTAGTCCCTTGTGCCACCCTAGTGCGTTTTGGATCTAGGATGTTCTGTTTTTTAACCTCCCACATTTCAGATGTGCTTACTGTGGGTTACTGACTCTGTACCGTCCTACTGCTTGAATTTCACCAGGTTTCTGATCATCTTCAGTCTGAAGCAATCCGAAGACCCATATTTTTTGTTATTTTGCAGATGGTCTATCTCTTTGAGCCTCCCTTTTGCCACCTGTTGTGTCCTGACTGTGTAATAACACTGCTATAAAAATAAATAAATACAAAGTTATGAGTAAAAGAAAATGTGAAACTGGTGAAGTTGAATATTTTGTTAATTATTGTTAGAAATGGGGTCTCTAGGTGACAGAGGTATGCACCCTGTCCAAGTAGGGATCCACAATCCTAGTCACGGTAAGTGTAGTACACACTAAGATTACCTGTACACACGCACACACACAGTAACATAGTGAAAACACCACAAAAGTGTTCCACACCAGTTTAGAAAAATAGCCAATATTTATTTGAGTAAAACAAGACCAAAACAACAAAACTCTAACATACACAAGTCAAGATATGAATTTTCAAAGATTAAATCAAAATGCCATGCTTAGAAGTCTGTAGCTCTAACTGGGGCTATCTGGTCGGTACAGAGTCAGTAACCCACAGTAAGCACATCTGAAATGTGGGAGGTTAAAAAAACAGAACATCCTAGATCCAAAACGCACTAGGGTGGCACAAGGGACTAAGAGACTGAACTAGGAAAATTGGTCACATCCTGTGATATATGAACAACATGAACAGACTCACTCACTCCTGTGTGAATACAATGTTTATTGGTCATGGAGACGGATATGCATTACTTCACGCCTGATAAACAAAGGAAATTTAAACTGAAGTTCTTGCTTCATTTGAAGCCAATGAAAGGAGTGATTGGCTGAGGAGACACGGTGAAACTTGAGGAATCTATAAACAAGTCAAACAACCATATTATCCAGCCTATACAGAGTGCCAATCAGTGATTCTGGAAGCCTAAGTCAAAGGGCGTTGCCATAGTAAAGACATGATAGCATTTTGGTACCAATCATTATAGCATGATTCTCAAGGGGAAGGAAAGGTTGTGTCTCCCACAAAACAGACACAGTTGTAGGAAAGAGGCCGACTACATGTTATGAACCTGGGTTTTGAAGGACATATCTTTATCAAATAGTACACCAGCTTTTATCCTTTAAGATTGAGAATGCAAGAAGTCTAGGTGTTCTGGCCAGAGCCTGTTCGACCACCAGGAGAGTTCCTCCTGTAACCTAGATCTTGGTGTTTTCGCTGCTCTTTTTTGTATAGTGCATGGAATTCTTACTGCAAATGATGAGAAGACAATTGATTGATTGGGGCTATCTGGTCGCGCTTCACTGGAACAAATCCAAAAGTTCAGTCTGACAGTGATGGAGCGTAGGCCGGGTACAGGATTCGCACAGACCCACCCCCTTACAGTACCTTGGATGTGTCGGAAATCAAAGACGATGCGTCATGCAGGGGAGGTGTGGCTCCAGGCTGCAGGTGAGGTGTTGTTTCCTTAAGGTGGTTCATGGTCGTTAAATCTTTGCTGCTCCGGTATGATGCGTTGCACAGAGGAGATGATGCACTGGTTGCTGGTGTGGGACCTTGGTTCCTGAAGGTGAAGGGAAAGGCACAGTCCTATTCAGGTGCAGGTGTCAACTCCTCCCAACACTCTAGCTCAGGAAGAACCATCAGCCTGGTGATGGGCATTAGGATATGCAGGGCACACCTCAGCTCCCTTTGGGCGTGACTGTCTAGAGTGAATTCACAAAGCCCAACTGTCATCCAACCCAGACGTGTATTCTAGGGACAGGCAGAGGCACAGAATGGTTAAAGTAAGAAAATGCCAACTTTCTAAAAGTGGCATTTTCAGACCTGCAATTTAAAAACCAACTTCAATAAAAGATGTGTTTTTAAATTGTGAGTCCAGAGACACCAAACTCAAATTTTCTATCTGCTCCCAATTGGAAGATACACTTGTAAGATGTTGCTAGGCATCTCCAATGCATCTCCAGAGATAGGCCTTGCTGTAGTGAAAAACAAATTTAGTAGTTTTTCACTACCAGGACATGTAAAACTTAAAAGCACATGTCCTACATTTTAAATACACTACACCCTGCCCATGGTGCTACCTTGGGCCTACCTTAGGTGTGCCTTACATGTAATAAAAGGGAAGGTTTGGGCCTGGCAAGTAGGTGAACTTGCCAGGTGGACATGGCAATTTAAAACTGCACAGACAGACTCTGCAGTGACAGGCCTGAGAAAGGTCTGAAGGGCTATTCAGGAGGGTGGCACCATCAGTGCTGCAGGCCCACTAGTTTCATTTGATTTATAGGCCCTGGGCACCTGTAGTGCACTGTACTAGGGACTTGTTTGCAAATCAAATGTGTCAATAACGGGAAACCAAACACACCATGTTTTAGAGGAGAGAGCATATGCACTTTAACACTGATTAGCAGCGGTAAAGTGCCAAGAGTCCTAAAGCCAACAAAAAGAGGGTCAGAAAAATAGGTGGGAGGCAAAAAGTTTGGGGATAACTCTGCAAAAAGGGCCATGTCCAACAATTCAGATGACATTTCTTATGATCATGAAAATAATTTTGGTTTCACTGTTTAATGAACCAAAACATGTCACAGCCTGTGTGCATATCAAGCTGAAAAAATACAAAAGAAGTAGTTTTGGATTCCTGCACAGAAACATGTTGGCTTCTTTTCGCCCTGTGAAACAGCACCAAAAAGCCATTTGCGTGCAGCCAACCAGAAACAATTTGGAAGAAAGGAAGGTATGCTATTTAATTTAGGAAAGAAGCCTGGCGAATGAATGTTGGCAATATTGCTACTAAGAGGAAATAGTCCTTTGAACTAGAGCACAGATTTTGTTTTCATAAGGATCATAAACTTTAAAAGACCTGGGGTTGTGGAAAATCTGAATGCCATTTTGTTCACAGAGATGTTTCTCTTTATCCCTAACTGAGGGATATCGGTGATAATCGTGACTGAGGCAATCACTTTTTTGACAATTGTTTTATAAAAGGTTGTGCTTGTAGTTAGGTGACCTTTCTGCCCGATTGGCAAAGAGTTTCTCTACCCTCTTATTCAACATTAGAACTGCAGTTCGGTAGCAATAAGTGTTCTTAAGTTACATTAGTCTTCCATTCCATTTCTTATTTTGGAAAGACACCCAGTGAGACATGACAGGAAATTAAGGCAAGAGAATAGTGGAAGTTGTTAAAGCAGAGAAGAGCCGCACAACAAAGGAAAAAGGAAGCAGGCATCGGACAGCTTAGTGCAATTGAATTTGTAACCTTTATCAAGTTTCACGTCAAATCACCTTGCGTGAAAGAAAGGGACACGCATAGATTACCTATGAAACAAAAAAAAGCTTTACTACAAATACTGCATGCTTTTTGTAATCACCGATTTATTCAGAACAGCGCGTTATGAAGGGCCGGGAATGTGACACCAAAACAGGTGCTTGGACTGGACCTACAGAACGTGGTAAATTTGGCATACATAAGCAGTGCATGCCACAAGCTCCTGCAGAAAAGATTCATTAGTGTCCTATCCCGCCTATTTGTAAAAGTCCTTACTACAGTAACAGGCCTCTGCATCCACAATAAATGCACCTATCAATTTTCCAAAATGGAACACAAACTGGGCTTAGTCCTCCTTTTTATATCCGGCTTGACAGTGTAGGGGTGTACATGACTTATTGTTATTGATGCTTTGAAATAGAGTGGGCTTTGGCTCCACCCTGGGGAGTATTATGCTTTTTTCCACCATACTAGAGAGATGAGGCTTCACTGGTGGAAGTCGAGCAGTTCCCCCACCTCTATGAGGGAAGGAGAAACCACAGGGTTCATAGGGCAGGAACACAGTCGGTTAACCACTTTCCAAAAAAAGAACCTGTGAGCTGGTGCCCGAAGAACTGTTATGTGACATTCATCTTGCCCTGGGGCTTTATTTCTGTTACCTATTGGAGGCCATTTCTTCACTTTCACCTCAGAAAGCAAAATATGTTTAATTTGTTTTTATAAACCAGCTCCTAAAAACCTATTATAAAAGAATAGTCTACAAAAAACATTGAAATATTTCAAGAACTTCTGTTTTTTTCGGCATTATCTGATTTATGATTTCTTGCTTCATTGTGTTAAGGCTGTCTTCATCTGCTTCTGTTATTTTTGTACCTAAACAATGCTTTGGGATTAATGTAGCTGTCACTGGCTATATTTAACGCATCAGACATTGCGTCAGAGGTGGCAACAGGACTCTTGAGTTAAGACACTTGGTATGAGACTTCAACTGAACTTGTCTGTAACCAGAGGATGAACTCTAAAGAAATGTATATCACTGTGTCCGAGGGATGAACTCTGCATGTATATGTAAATGATGTTATTTGTTCTCAGAGTCTTGATTGGACTCCAGCTTTAATTACTCTGAAGTTTGTGGGGTGTGGTCACGAGTAACTCCTCCCTTAAAATCTCGGTTTCCTTTTTAAGAGAAACTTTACACGCGCATATATTTATAGTTTTGTTTTGATTGAGAAAGGTCAGTATTTTTTAGTTTTTGTCATATTTTTCTTATATAGATCTTACTTTCATGGAATTTGTCATTGGGGTTAAGAGATAGAATGTTGGATTGCAGAAATATGGAGTTACCTTGTTGAACAATACACTTGGGGCTAGATGTACGAAGCTTAGTGTTTTCGATTACCAAATTGAGAATTTTTGTGAATCGCTTTTTTGTAATTGCAAACACTAATGTACAAAAGTGTGTTTTACAATTTCTGCGTTTCGCAGTGGGTTGCAAATAGACCTACCTCTTGAATATTAATGAGGCAGGTCTCAGTTTGCGACCCATTGGGAATCGCAAAAAATCACAGGGATCAGCAGACCACCATGTCTTGGACTGTTTTTGAATAAAGCAATATTTTTTATTGAAATGCAGCCTGTTTTCCTTAAAGAAAAACTGGATGCGTTTAAAAAAAAGAAAAGTTTTCTGTTTCATTTTTTAAGAGTAGGCAGTGGCCCGTGGGACAACTTCCTGCTCTTCAAAAATATATATTTTTCATTCTCAAACGGGAAGGGGCCCTACAGGGACCCCTTTCCTATTGTGAATGGCTTACTACCAGCTTCGAGTTGTTGGCAAAATGTGCATGTTTTGCGACCGCATTTCGGTCGCAAAACATTTGTACATATCAGTGCAAATCAGTATTTGGAAGGGTCGCCCTAAATACGCCCCTTCCAAATACAGATTCACAATTCCAACTTGCTATTCGGTAACTGGTAAATTAGGCTTTGTACATTTGAAAATGCCTTTTTGCTTTCACAAATGGCCTGATTCTGCAAATCGGCCCGTTTGCGAATGCAAAAATCTTCACACATCTGGCCCTTAGTTTTAGAATGCTAAGTTGCCACTGGGTAGTTATAGTAAATATTACATTTCCATAGGAAATGCATTTATTGGTTTGCTTGTATCTTTGGTGCTGGTTGACGAATCTTCGCTAACCTTTCCAAAAGAAGTTTTTTTATCACCTCAGCTCCTTTTTGGCAAGTTTTGGCATGATTCATCAGGCACGGGTTAAGAAAAAGGGGGAGGTCTCATAACGCATTTTCCCCATTCATTTTTTCATTGGAACTTTAGACACTGCTACAGCCCAAACGGCTAAACTGATTTACACCAAATTTGACGGTAAACTACATCCTGGTCTAGAAAGTGTGTTGTTTTGTGATTTGGTGTAAATCTGTTTAGTAGTTTTTGAGCAATTAATGTTCAAAAGGTTTGCATATAACTCGCTGTGGAGAATCATGGTGAGATCTGATTAGCTGCAATAATTTCAACAAGGATGTGGTGGCAGCCATCTAGGGACTTGGGACTCAGTACCAAGTCCTAGAAAAAAACTACTCAGTCTGTAGTTATAGTTAATATCGTGTTTCCATAGTAAATGCATTTATTGGTTTGCTTTTATCTTTGGTGCTGGTTGACAAATCTTCACTAACCTTTCCAAAATAAGTTATTTTATCACCTCAGCTCCTTCATGTCAAGTTTTGGCATGATTCATCATGCAGAGGCTGAGAAAAAGGGAGAGGTCTCAACGCATTTTCCCATTTATTTTTCTATAGGACCGTTAGACACAGCTACAGCCCAAACGGCTGCCGGGAAGCTAGATCCTGGTCAGAAAGAGTGTTTTTTTGTGGTTTGGTGTAAATCTGTTCAGTAGTTTTTGAGCAGTTAATGTTTAAAAGATTTGCATATAACCCGCTGTGAAGAATCTGTGGGTCGACAGATCTCATGGTGAGAGCTGATTGGCTGCCATCATTTCAACAAGGATGTGGCAGCAGCCATCTTAAGACTTGGAACTCAGTACCGAGTCCTAGAAAAAAAAGCTTTTAAAAAAAACCCAAGGCCTGGTGGTGGTGTCCCCAAAATTGTTTTTTAACATGCTTTTTATTTTTTTTTACATTTGCCACAAATTCTTAGAAAATCTGCAAATTTGAATAAAATAACAAAAAAAGCTACTTTTAAAACATCCTTCCCGGGGTGGGCTAGGGTCTGGGAGGCGGTGCAAAGTATTTCTTTCGGGGCGCGCATGGTCCCCCTCCCTGAGTCTCTGTGAGGCCACGTGGACCTCATTCCCTGGGGTCAATGTGCAAAATAAGGGGAGGAGATGCGTGCCCCCCTTTCTGAGCCTTAATTAGCCCAGGGACCACATCCCCAGGTGCAAAATTACATAAAAAGGGAAGGGGGACATGCAGCCCCTTTCCTTGCACCTTAATAGGCCTGGGGACTCCATCTCTGTGGCCAAGTTCCATAAAAAAGAGAAGGGTATCACACAAACCCCTTCCTGAGCTTTACAAGGCACCATAGTCCGTACTAGTTTGGGGAGGGGGGCCGTGCACCTCGCTCCTCCTAATTTAAAAAAAAGGCCCCAGGTGAGGGGGTCCCCAGGGCCTAAAGTGGCTTCGGTAGGTAGGCTGCGCTAATGGGTTGGAAGCAGGGCCAAGGCCAACCCCATACCGCACACAGCGGGAGACCAAGTGCAGCACAAGGCTGGCTGCTTGTGGGGGGGTTGGCTTTGTGTATGGTAATAAAATATTACTTTATGTTAAAAAAAAGCCTAGAAATGTACTGAAAAAAACAAAGGTTAATGTAATGTTAATGTTGCAGGGATTCTGCCCAGAAACAGAACTATGCCTGGGATCACGGGACGTCAGCATGTAGGGACTCATTCACCTTACCGCATCAGTACCTATTGCCCTAAATCCAGACTAACTCAGAGTGCTTTACCTGCCCTCCTAACCTTCCAGAGAGACAGGTAACTTAGCACTCTAGAACACAACACTCTGAACTCTCTCGAGTCGCGGTAACAGGTCATCACCTTTCGTTCTCTCACTCACACATGTCCACAATTAGACACATAGAAAGCTTACAATATTTATTGAAATTAACGTGCTCTATCGTGCAAAAACTGTGCTGCAATTAGGAGACATACAAGTCAATAATGTCATTAGCACAATTAATAAACTGTACACAATGAAAAGCCCTGTCAAAGTGTATGACAAATTAGCCTAAACCTACCCTTACTACGTAAATGCAATATTATACTAAAGATCTCTGGGATTAGTGTCGGACCCCATACCTGAGAGTCATAATCAGTTGGTCTACATTTCAGGCTCGTAGCTCATTCGTCTCAGGGCGTTTTCTCTCCATGCCTCCTTGCGCTCTGTTTTTAGAACTGCAAGTCGTTGCTTATATGATAAGACTTGCTCTTTTCGAAAAACAGCATCAGGATTTCTCTATTATGTCTAGGTGTTAGTGTCTGACCACAGAGAAAAACAGGGCACAATGTTATTTGGTCTTGCACGATGTACAGACTGAAACCCAGCAGAAGAACAGAATAATAAAACATGTCATTCTTATTTCGAAAAAAACAGTGTAGCACAAAAAAAAGTGTGTGCATAACATGTGCAAAGCAAAAGCGGCCTATTATATGTGTAATTGGGCTAACATAAGAAAAAACTACAGAGGGCCTATATTGGGGACTCATGACACCCTCCCTTTGGTCTGGGCAATAATACTTCGACTAATTACTAAATACTAAAAGACATAAGATAAGCAGACTCAAAGCATCATTTAAAAAAGAATGTATATAAATGCTATAAGAAATCACTTATTAGGTCAATTTCTAAAAACGTTGCCGAATTAAAAAAGTGTCAGAGGTAGCCACAGTGTTACTCTCAAATTCAAAAAGAAGTGAATCCAGAACAGGTTCCCTCTCCGCAGACGATGATAGGTTCACAACCCAGTTCACAAGTTCAAGAGAATAGACATGATGCTCAGTCTCAGACGATGCTGAGAAAACAGTCGGGCAGCCATCATCCATGTTATTAGAGCCAGAATTCAGTATTCTATGTGCCATTGCACTCATCTTCTCAGGAAGGGGTGGCTCATAGCCCGCATTCTGAAGAAGCCGTAGGCCCAAGGCACATCTTTGAAAATGGGTTGATAAAGGACTCAACAGGTCTATGTCCACGGGAGCCCGCGTCAGCAGAGCCAGGCAAATATCCAGTGGCCATTCACCAGAGGCAGTGAAATACAGGTTGCACACAGGTAAACCAGTCAGGTTGGAATGAGAATGACCAATCAAGGTCCAGTTCCCGGAGTATGTGGATTACTAAGAATGGTAGAAAGCGCTTGCAACACAAATGAAGCGTTGGCAGCTCCAGTAGGCTTGCAAATGGAACATCCATTGCAAAGGAACAAAAATAGGACCAAAATGCCGCAAATGAGGAATAAGAGCAGCTGGACTCATCTGAACACGCTGGAGAAAAGAGAAAGGATAAAAGCCAGTATTATTCCAAAAAGGGTTTAGAATGAACTGACCAAGCCGGAACCGACAACTTTAAAAAAAAAAATGGCCAAGGCCGGCCGTATTCGATGCATTAAAAATATGGTGTACCAATTCGCCAAAATGTAATAGGAGGTTTGATTTCAACAAGGTCTCTATCTCACTGGATGTCCTTGCAACTTGTAATTCAAAAGTTTCTCGAGCAGGTGTTTGTGCTTTTCGAAACAATAGTGCTTTGAGTCTGCTTAGCTTGTTGAAATCTGCCTTCAAAGTAGGAATGGAAGGCCACAACGAGCTATATATGACTCCCTGCATGGGGGGAAACAGGACATTATTGCAACAGGTGACGAGCTGGGAGATGGACAACATGTAGGGGATCCCAACTCGCATTCCACAGTAGTCCTGATCACTAAGCATTAAATAACACCCATTTGAGAGAACTGTAACAAGGAGGAGTATTGCGAGGCTGGTGTTCCCTTTTGATAACACGCGAAATTTGCTACCAACGCATTACAAGCTCAGTGGATTGTCACGTCTTTGCAAACAAGTGGCTGTCTGACAGAAGAGTCACATTCCTCTCCAGTAAAAAAGACTTCCTTATTGGTACGTTCACAACGATATGAAAATGGGAGTGACCATAATTCATAAATGAAGCTGCCTCCTAGGGGTTCATATCTACCGACTGGGAAATGTTTCATGCACGCCGTGAATTGAAATGTTGAAATCGGCAAAGATATTACACTGTGTGTTAACCAGACAGCAGAAGGTGTTTCGTGTAATGTAAATGGGAGCTGTAAAACCCGGATGACTAGGTTTGTGTTAGTTACACATGTAAGTGACATGTGGCAAGTAAGTCAGATTGCAATGATCTGAGTGTGTCAGCGTATTCTAATGTCCAAAGGGAGGCGGAAAATCAGGTTGGATCAATTCATAAAGTGTTTTTACGCATTGTGCATAATCAGGAATGTAAGTTCTGCCAAAGTTAAGAAATCCTAACAGTGACTTCAATTTCTTCAATGTATTCGAAGGTTGCAATTGTGCACATTTCTCAAAAAAATGAGGTGCAAGACTCTTACTCTCATTCGTAAATTCATCACCCAAGAAAAGAACACTGAGAAATGCAATACGCGATTTCTTAAAGTTACATTTGTAGCCAAAGGCAGTGAGCCATAAAATTATGCAGTCCACTCTGGCTAAATGTGAGTTTAACTCATTCAATCAATCAATCAACGATTTGTAGAGCGCTGCATACCACCCTTGAGGGTATCCAGGTGCTGGGGGGGGGCGCTTTTGGAAGTCGTCAGTCGAACATCAAAGTTTTTAATAATAATAATAATGTGGTTTATAAAGCGCACGGCTACCTCCGACGGAGGTGTCCCAGCACTGAGTTACAGATTCACAGTGAGGAAAAACAGGAGGAAGGATCTACGGAATGTTAAAAAGCCAAGTTTTTAGTGCCCTCCTAAAGGTCTGTTCTGGCCTTTAGGCCATCTTTGAACTTCTGTAGGCTGGGTGCAGTCCGGAGGAGGGGGAGAGGGAGGCCATTTCAGGTCTTGGCAGCCAGGTAGGAAAAGGTGCGGCCCCTACTTCTGCTTTTGTGGAAGCAGGGCGTGGGGGCGAGGGCGGCAGAGTGTAGTTCTCTGCCGGGTTGGTGGAAGTTCAGTCTGTGGTTGAGGTAGGCTGGTCCTTTGTTGTGCAGGGCCTTGTAGGAGTGTGTCAGCAATTTGAACTGGCACTTTTTTTTTGGATGGGGAGCCAGTGGAGCGCTCTGAGCTGGGGGGTGATGTGGGCTCTTATCGGGAGGTCAAGGATGAGCCTGGCTTCAGCGTTTTGGATGGTTTGCAATATGCTCAGGAGTTGTGAGGTGATGCTCATGTAGAGAGAGTTTCTGTAGTCCAGACGGCTGGTGATGAGGGCTTGGGTGATGGTGCATCTGGTGTTGATGGGGAGCCATTTGAATATTTTCTGGAGCATGCGGAGGGTGAGAAAGCAGGCAGTGGAGACAGCATTTATCTGCTTCTTCGTGGTGAGCCTGTTAACGAGTATGATGCTGAGGTTTCTGGCGTGGTCTGTGGGAGAAGGCAAGGGGCCCAGTTCCACTGGCCACCAGGAGTCATCCCATGGGGAGGTGTTGGTCCAGAAGATGAGCACTTCTGTTTTGTCGGTGTTAAGTTTGAGGCATTTGTTTTGCATCCGGCTGGCTACACTGGTCATGCACCTGTGGAAACTGGTTTTGGTGTTAGTGGGGTTTGAAGATAGGGAGAGGATGAGATGAGTGTTATCAGCGTATGATATATTGTTTATGCCATAGGATTTGACCAGCGTGGTCAGGGGTGGCCATGTATGTGTTGAACATGATTGGACTCAGTGAGGACCCTTGGGGATCGCAGCAGATGATGTTCTTTGGGCTTGAGGTGTAAGGCGGACACTCTGGATTCTGACGGTGAGGAAGGAAGCGATCCATTTAAGGGCATTTCCTCAGATCCCCATCTCATGGCATCCATGTAGGAGGGTGTAGTGTGCCACGGTGTTGAAGGCTTTGGAGAGGTTGAGGAGGATCAGGGCTGCGGTCTTTCCCTGGTCTAGGAGAGATCGGATGTCATCTGTGGCTGCGATTAGGGCAGTTTATGAGCTGTGATTAGTGCAGAATTCCGATTGGGATGGATCCAGGAGGTTGTTGCGCTCTAGGTGGTTGGAGATTTGGCTGTTTATTGCTTTCTCCAGGACTTTAGATGGGAACGGGAGCAGGGAGATGGGCTGGTAGTTCTTGAGTTCTTCTGGGTCAGCAGTAGTTTTTTTAGCAGAGGTTTCAGCGAGTTTCCATCTTTCTGAGAAAGAGGCAGAGGTGATGAATGAGTTGAGGATGGTGTGAGTTCCTTACTGATGGAGTTGCTCCCAGGTTGAACATGTGGTAGGGGCAGGGGTCTCTGGGTGCTCCTGAGTGGATTGAGCTCATGATGGTAGCAGTGGCTTATGTGCTTAGTTGATCCCACATAGTGATTATAGTGTTTGAGGTGGAGTCACTGCTGTTGAGGAGTTCGTCGAAGTTGTCGCTGGTAGGTTGGGGGTCAAAGTGTTCGTAGATGGTGGCGAATTTGTCGTAGAAGAAGTCTGCGAGGGTGTTGCAGAGTTCCTGCGAGGGGGTTACAGTGTTCTCGGTTGCTGAGGAGTTGGTGAACTCCTTGATGATGCTGAAGAGTTCCTTGCTGTGGCTGGAGCTAGGTTCAAGGCGGGTGGCAAGGGCTTCCTTTTTGCATTTTTCAGGCGTATGTGATATTTATAGAGAGACACTTTGAAGTTGGCTCAGTCGCTGGGAGTTTTGTTGGTGACCCAGATTCTTTGTAGTCATTGGCAATTGCATTTGGAGGCTTTTAGTTCAGGAGTGAACCAGCTGGTGTGTTTGGAGGGTCTGCCTTGTTTTGCGGGTTTGAGGTATGCGACTATGTCAGCGCATTCGGTGATCCAGGTGTTGAAACTTTGGACGGAGTACTTGAGGTCAGCGGTGGTGTCCGGGGGGAAGGTGCTGGTCCATAGATTGCTCCCTCTCCTATGGGCGGTGCTGGTCTGGTCGGTGGTGGTGTAGGGGGTGGTGGAGATGGAGAAGTGGATGATTGAATGGTCGGACCAGGTGATCTCTGAGGTGTGGCTGTATTTGATTCTGTTGCTGGCTGTGAAGATTGGGTCCAGAGTGTGTCCAGCTGTATGCATGGGGTCGGTGATGATTTGGGTGAGGCTGAGGTTGTTCATGCTCTCGAAGTTTGCTGTGTTGGCACAGCTTGGGTCGTTGATGTGAAAATTGAGGTCTCCTAGGAAGATGAAGGTCTTGGAGCAGATAGCCAAGGGGGCTAGGAAGTCAGAGATGTCCTCGCAGAAGGTGGGACGTGGTCCTGGTGGTCTCTGTGCCAGGGTGCCCCGAAGGTGGACTTGCTTTCTGTGTTGAGTTTGAAATTGAGGTGTTCCATAATGGTGGTGGTGTCATCAGCTGCTGCTGTGCAGTGGAGTTCGGAGGGGGGATCGACGTTGCAGGAGAATCGGCAATGTCAGCAGAAAAAGGGTCCTGCCGTTGATTGAGAGTAAGTGAGGTTGTAGAAGTCGCCACGAGGTTCTGGGATCAGGGCAGTAAACTCGGCTCTGGAGTAGCTGTGGGAGGTTAGAAATCCAGGGGTCCTGGCGCTGGGCGCGTCCTGGTGCTGTATGTGTCCAAACGCGGACGGGCTCAGACGGGCATGCCTTTGGCACGCCGGTTACTGGGCCACTATCCGGCCGAACTGCATCCTCCATTAAGTAGGTTCCTGCGATATGCCGGGGCGCTGGGCAGGGTTAGGAGAGGGCGGGAAACGGGTTGGGGAAGAGGTTAAGTTTAGGCAGGAATCAGAAAACACGATTAGGAAAAAGATGCAATGTTGCAAAACAGGGGAAAGAGTCACAATTGGCAGGAGAGAAGGTCACAAATAGGCGGGAGAAAAAGAAGGTAATGGAGGCAAAAAGGAGACAAAAGTTTTATTAGGCAGGAGGAAAACAAGGTTTAAGGAGGCAAAAGGAGGCTAATAGGTTACGTTTTGGTAGGAAAAAAGCCTGTTTATGGAGGCAAAAAGGAGGCAAAAGGTTGAGTTTAGGCAGAAAAAAAAACTGTTTAAGGAGGCAAAAGTTTAAGTTTAGGCGGGAGAAAAGACTGTTTATGGAGGCAAATAGGTTATGTTTAGGCAGGAAAAAAGCCTGTTTATGGAGGCAAAAAGGAGGCAAAAGGTTGAGTTTAGGCAGGAAAAAAGCTTGTTGTTTGGAGGCAAAAAGGAGGCAAAAGGTTTAGTTTAGGTGGGAAAAAAGACTGTTTATGGAGACAATAAGGAGGTAAAAGGTGCAGTCCACTTAGCAAGTACACCTACTAGCCAGACCCAGACCTACCCTTTTATTACATGTCTGGGCAGGGTGCAGTGTATATAAAAGGTAGAACATGTGCTTTTAAGTTTTAAGTGTCCTGGTAGTGGAAAAACTTCTAAATTAGTTTTTCACTACAGCAAGGTCTATCTCTACCATAGGTTAGCATTGGAGCTACTCGTAACACTTTACAAGTGTATCTTCCAATTGGGAGCCAGTAGAAAATTTGATTTTGGTGTCTTTAGACTCCAAATGTAAAAACACATCTTTTAGTGAAGTTGGTTTTTAAATTGTAGGTCTGAAAATGCCACTTTTAAAAAGTTGGCATTTTCTTACTTTAAATCCAAGAAAAGTGGAGAGCAATTGCGCCCCATTCCCAATCGCACAGCAATATCCTTCAATGCTCAACAGACTCCATTTAGAATTTTAATTATCCATTTTACTCCATATTTCCATGAAACGTTTATTCATGACTTTCTCAATCCACATGCAAGGCTTCATGTTTTCCCGTAGCTTCAAATGCTAAAGATATGCCTATCCAAGCCTTTTTCTCTAGCACATAGGGAATACATCATTCATCCTCAATAGTCATCTTCGCATTAAACCCAATGCATTTCGGGCTCAATAGCCCTTCGTCAGTGGCAACTACAAAATTAAATTAAAACCGCCATTTGTTATTTTACTCATTGTGAACATACACTATCAACACAATTTCTCTCATCCCTTGATGCAAAACATTTACACAGCGTATTATAAAATCAACTCCTAAAACCCCCCTTATCCATCGCCCTTTTCTCATACCCAGTGTTGCCCCTCACTTATCCCCTACCCACAATCCAATTAATCAACAATCGCAACAATCACGGGAAAAAGATGAAGCCTTGTATGTGGATTGAGAAAGTCATGAATAAACGTTTCATGGAAATATGGAGTAAAACAGAATAAAATGGATGATTAAAATTCTAAATAGAGTCTGTTGGGAATGGGGCGCAATTGCTCTCCACTTTTCTTGGATTTATATGTAAGTGCTAATGGGGCAGAGCACGGACCCAGTCTGCACGCAGGAGAATATCAGTTATGCCTGAAGCAATTATGAACATTAAATAAGAACAATGGTGTGCATTCTATCAGTTATACAGACATTTAAAGTATTTTCTTACTTTAACCATTCTGCGCCTCTGCCTATCCCTAGAATACATGTCTGCGTTGGATGACAGTTGGGCTTTGTGAATTCACTCTAGACCAGGGATACTCAAGGTACAGCCCAGACCAGCATGCGACATTCCTGACCTTTAATTGCGGCCCACCCCTAGTGACCAGCAGCTGTGAGCTGCTGTTCATTTGACAGATGACGAACATTGAGAAAGCTGTGAAACAGGCATAAATAAAGATTTTCTGGTGTAATATTTTGCAAATCAGCCACCAGATGAGTATCTTTTTCCCTCTCACGTTTTACATTAGAAGTTAATGCTTTGTTTTTAATTCTTGGTGTAGGAGAATAGAGTGTCGGAGGCAGACAGAAGTCACATGAAGGCTCGGTTTGTTGTCCACATCGGGCATCTGAGTCGCGTCCCTCTGCGCCACCTTTCATCACCCAGACTCTCACCCTGCTGGCATAGGTGCGGCCCTTGGGCATGCCACAGACAGTACTTTGTAGCCCCTGGGGAAATGTTTAAGAGTACCCATTCTCGAGGCAGTCACACACAAATGGAGCTGAGGTGTACCTTGCATATCCTGATGGCCCTTCATCAGGCTAATGGGTCTTCCTCAGCTAAAAGGGTGGGAGGAGTTGACTTTTGCACCAGAATAGGGCTGTGCCTGTCCACTTCACAAAGATTTGCATACCCCCCTGTAGTGTGTCTGGAGCCAGGGCCAGGAAGGACAGGGTCTTGTGCACTACAAAGACCTTTCTTTGAAGTCTCGAACTTTAAAGGCGAAAACGAGTATAAATACTGGACCTCTGACACCAAATACTCAGAACACTTCTGGACTGAAGACATTCTGCCAGGAAGAAGAGCTGTTGTACTGCCAGGAGGGACTGCCACTTTGCTTTCCTGTGTTGACCTGCTGTCTGCTGCTTCTTGCCTGGGGGTGAAAGGACTCGACTTTGCTCTTTGCATCCTGCTTCCAAAGTTTCTCCAAGGGCTTGAGTTGAGCTTTCCTCCTGTTGGAAGTCTCAGGGCCATCAATGACTTAACCTGCAGCACTTTGGCTCCTCTCCTGAGAGCCCTACTCTGCCAAGTGGTGCCACATCCAGTTCCTGGGCCCTTGGAAGTGAGTTTGCTTCGCTTAAAGAGAAGAAACCAGCACCTTGACTTCGAGTGTGACTTCGGAGCTGGCACTGCTCTTCAACACCGTGCCGCTGCCTGCACTGGAGCGGTGGTCTCCTCTCAATGCAATGACTGTGACTTGCAATGCAGGCCCCAATGCAGCTGCAGCACCTCCGAAGATCAGCCACAGCGTGAGTCTCGAGCACCGCATCACCAAAGTCTGTGATGCCTGACTCCGTGAAGCACTGGTGGCCCATCGACACCGCAAAGTCTTCGACACCGCAAAGTCGACGCCTTGTTGCTTGACCCTCGACATTTCATCAACCCTGCACTGCCAGCGGAACTGATGCCTCGCCGCCAACGCTCCATCACTTCCCCTGCACCCTACAACATTCCTGAGTGTCAGCGGCTCTGCGACTCTGCACCGCCTCCAGGAACCGACGCCTCACTTGCTTCAGTGACACCTCACCTCCGCTGTGCAACGCACCGTTCTCAGTGCCAACAACCTGCATAGCAGTATGGAACTGATGCTGCATCGGCCTCAGTGATGCCTCACCTCCTCGTCGCCTCGCAACATCTTTGTTTGTCAATGTTTTCAATGTACTGTAACCAGGGTCTGTACGACTCCATAGCCAGCCCTCACTCCATCGCAATTGGCCTGGGCTTGTGGATTCGACTCAGTCAAGCATGTCATGATATCACCAACCGGATGTGTTTCTAAGCACTATAATTGCATTTAATATTGAAAAATTCATATCTTGACTTGGGTATGGTTGCTTTTTGTCATTTTGGTCTCGTTTTACTCCGATAAATATTGACTGTTTTTCTAAACGGGTGTGGAGTACTTTTGTGGTGTTTTCACTGTGTGTGTTTGTGTGTGTGTGCATGCGCGTGAGCATGTGTGTGTGTGTGTGTGTGTGTGTGTGTGTACAAATAATTTACATAATGCCTCTTTAGTCTGACTGCTCTGAACCAAGCTACCAGAGAGTGAGCACAGGTAACCTTAGTGTGTACTCCACGTACCCTAACTAGAGTGTGGGTCCCTACTTGGACAGGTTGCATACCACTGCCAACTATAGACCCAATTTCCTACAATTAACCTGTCAGATTTCAAATGCTGCAGAAATTATGCAAAAAAGCAAGGAGAGAGCTCTGGGTAGTTTCCAAATTTAGGTGGAGAGCAGCTCCTTTATATGCAGCACCCTATAATACCACTAACACTCAGAATCTGCTCACCTCAATGTCTGTTTTTCTAACAAAGTTTTTTAGCATAGGATTAGCATAGTTCCATCCACACTGAGCTAGAAAGTGGCAAAGCCTTTTGTCATTTTTACATCAAGATCTTTAAGCATAGGATTAGCTAGTGCCACCCACACAGAGCTGAAAAATGATAAAAGCCTTTTACCACCCCAGGCACAGCTTTGGATTGGTAAAATACCATTCAAGACAACCTGGAGTGAATAAAAGCAACCCCTGACACATGTATTTCACTCGTATTAGAGCTCATAGAGAGGTATACATTATATGTTAGGTCGCTTTAAACATCTCAATGACATTTGTTCAAATCTTTATAATCTGAGACATTTTGGCCAACAACAATAAGTCTGTGTTCTAGGGGTTCGTCTTGTGTAACCACTGCATCTCTGTTTTCGAATTGTCTATCTATTGTTTTGACATACAATGCCAACAGCACTTTTGCTAGTGTCTATAGAAGGTTTTTCTTCGTGGTTATCTCTCCAAGCCCTCCACAATGCTTGTAGTGACATCTCAACTGTGCCTGTATCCTCATAGCTATTTTGCATTCACACAGCTCTATATTGTGTTTGCAGCACCTTTTCCAGTGTGAGTTAAATATCTGTTTCTATAGTCTCATTTTTGGCAGCAATTGTGTCTCGAATATACATTCATCAGTCTCTTTACTGTCTCTGCAGCTACCTCTTTTCTGTGCCTAGAACTTTCTCTCATGTAATAAAATGTAAAAACCTGGCTTTTTAAATAATTTCACCGGTTGCTCTGTCTCTTTGTGCTCTTGCTAGGAACCCTTTCCTCTAGCGCTGGGACACTCCTGGTGGAGTAGCTATGCGCTTAATAAAACTCTTTATTATTATTATTATTATTATTATTTCCTTCACCTTTTTTCTCTATTGTTTCTGTAGTCACCTCCTAACTGTGCCTTCAGCTGCCGTTTTACGTCTGCCATAGAGACAGCTTTAGCTGTCTTGCTAGTATAGTCAAATAATATACACATAAAATACATGCATATATAGAAACATCCTCCTTCAAATGATGATTGCTAAATTCCACTTTCCCGTTTTACATGTTATAATGAATTGTTTTTTTGTAATTGCAGTTTCGAATTAAGTTTTAGCTATACCAACTATAGCTTAAACCTGAATGTGTACTCCAGATGTATTCTTGTTGTGGTTGCTGAATATTCCATTATCTTCATGTTATATATATATATATATATATATATATATCACACAAAGAGTTGTCCCCTACAGAAGAGGCCCGCACAGGTCCCTATATATCTTTTCTTACAAGGGCATGTAATCATAGAAACAACGGGCGCACAACCCGCTTATCCAAGAGTGGTAGGTAGTTCACCACACCACTGGGTGTAGATAGACTCACTTTACGGTCCTGAAGAATCGCCTTTGATCCTTAAGACAACAATGGCGAGAAACATGTTGACCCACTAGGAATAGAGCGCCCTGATCTTGACCCATTATAGTCAGATAGACGCCTCTCCTTTTTCTATTTTAAATCAGGCAGGGGGCCTACCAAGAATAAAATATGTTCCATAAGGCACCCTGACTTGTTTTAACTCACTTCACATACTACTACATCCACACAATCAAAAGGGCCCTTACACCCACGGCACCCACCGGCAAGGAACAAAAGATCTCCGATAAAGAGCCCCTTTTGGGTGCCCGTCGGGTATTGCAGCGCCGACCCGACGAGGAGCAGGCCCAGATGATGAAGCATGACACCTAGCTTGCTGGGTGTGTGAGGGCGCCAGTTCCGAAAGGAAGAATCCCCTTCCTTTCACGACCTGCAATAAATACTCTGTATTCACCGAGGAACCACGTACTTCTTCTTTATTGATTATCTAGGGCATGTACGTTGGACCTTTCCAAAAGCCCATTGTCCCCATCCTTTTGTAAAAAATGTATCTTTCCATGCCATAGGTGCTTGCTGTGCCACTGGATTCAAGCTAGCCTGGCTGATGAGGGGTGTTACCCCGAAACCGGTCCCAGGATGCTTGTTTCCGATCCAGGGAGGACCTGGCTTGGCAGTTCAGGCTGGACTGTTCCCATGAGGAGCAGGGCCAAAACTGATTTGCATATGGCTGTGTCCAAACTAGCGTGACATGATGAGCAAAAGAAAGATGGATTTAACCAAGATCTCTTGAGTGGGGGTTAATGTTTGATTTGCTAAGCATTCCGTCCATAGTTTGTTTGCACAGCGTTTTCCCACTAAGTGGGATGAGTATGCCCAAACGTGGGTCCTTTGCTCGCTGTGCCACTGGATTCAAGCTAGCCTGGCTGTTGATGGCTGATATCCCAAAACTGGCCCCAGGATGCTCGTTTCCGGTCCAGGGAGGACCTGGCTTGGCAGTTCAGGCTGGACTGTTCCCATGAGGACCAGGGTCAAGATTGGTTTTCATATGGCTGGGTCCAAACTGGAGTGGCATGGGGAGCAAAAGAACAATGGATTTAACCCAGATCTCTTGACTGGGGGTGAATGTTTGATTTGTTCAGCATTCCATCCATAATTTGCGTAGCTTAGGTGCACTTTAGTCACCATTTACAGTAGACTTACAGAGAAGTTAAATATGCCAAATAGGGAGTTCCAATGTTAGGTACACGTTTTAGAGAGGACACACACACTTTACTACAGTTGAGCAATGGTAAAGTGCACAGTGTCTTGAAGCCAGAAACAATAGGGTCCAGAAAAGATGGAAAGTCTGCGGTGACCAAGCAGAAAAGACAGATTTGCTACATTGTGCTAGTGTGCTCTTGTCCCTTGGCATGCCCTGTCAGAACACAGCTCAGTGACACGAAAACATGGTTGAAAAGGTGTTTAGAAGCAGAATGGGTAATTTCTCTCTAGATGGAAATTCATGCCCTGGCTCCCGTTCCAGTCTAAAAGCTTCTTGGTCTGTTTGTCGCATGTCTGGAAAATGTGCTTTTACATTACTTGTCAAGGGACTGAAGTACATGCCGCTATCTGTTAAACAATGATATTATCTTTGCCAATCTCTGCACAAAAGCATAGGAAGGGATTTCACTGGAAACATGGATACTGCTTGTGAATTGTTTAAAGGAAACATACTGACAGTTCATCTGTAAAGGAGCTTTGGTAAAAATCTAAATGCACAAATGAAATTTGCAAAATTAGAACAAAGCAGAAGCAAAAGAACATCAACTCTTGAGTGTTTCTAGCACTTTATTTGAGTATAATGTTTTATGGCAGGGGCTATTTTTGCCCTCTTGCCCTCAGACTACGTCTGCATGTTTCATAACATTGATTGGAACTGAAAGTGAAAGCATCTGCGATATGTGTATACACGAAAAAAAAATATATATATATATATATATATAAATATATATATATATATATATATATATGGTATATGTGACACAGGTATATATATATATATATATATATATATATATATATATATATTCACTGAAAAAACCATAGGTTTTAGGGACAGTTATAGATAGTTGGACATTTCACTCGTACAAAACCCGTGAAATTCCCCCGTTATAGTTAGTTCAGCTAACTATAACTCGCGCCCCCGCAATGCACTGCTGATGACGTCACATATTACATCACTCATGACATGGTCAGTGACATCACTGATGACAACAGAAAGAAGCAAAAGAAATGCAGAAAGAAGCAACAGAAGTCCACAAAGACGAAGAAAAGTGCAGGAAGAAGCAAAAGACGTGCAGAAAGAACCAACAGAGGAGCAGAAAGAGGCCTTGTTCCAAAATCATCCTGTGCCCACAACTGTTTCCGACGTGTATTGGTGGTAACTGACTCTGACTAACCAGAGCCAGTGCTATGCTAAAAGACACTTAGAATACAGTGAAAACACCTACATACACTAGGGAACACTATGCGTTGGGGTACCCCTGTGATTAGCATGACCTCCTCTGTAAGTCCCTAGTACATAATAGGGCAGGGGGATTAAAACTACCTCTTAAAACGCGCTACAGGACGCGTTTGCACAGTGGTGAAGGGAGGGGGCCTGAGGTGACATGTGTGCAAACGCGCCCGTGGCGCGTTTAGTTACGGGATTAAGTCCCCTTGAATCCTGAGTGTCTCTGGGGCCCAACTAGCCCCCCAGGTACCTACAGTTAGGACAACAGAGCTGAGTTGCAGAGAGGCGTTCCGAGGCCACGCACCTTTTTTCACCTCTCTGCAACGCAACTCTGTTGTGCTTACTGAAGGTACCTGATGGGCTAGTTGGACTCCAGGGACCCTCAGGATTGAAGGGGACTTAATCCCCCAACTTAAAACACGCCACGGGGCCTGTTTGCACACATGTCACCTCAAGCTCCGCCCCTCCTTCACTCACTGTGCAAACGTGCCCCGTGGCGCGTTTTAAGTTGGGGGATTAAGTCCCCTTGAATCATGAGGGTCCCTGGGGTCCAACTAGCCCACCCTGTACCTCCAGTATGCACCAGGGAGCTGCGTTGCAGAGAGGTGTTCAGAGGCCACGCCCCTTTTTACACCTCTCTGCAACGCAGCTCTGTGGCGCTTTCTGGACGTACCTGGTGGGCTAGTTGGCCCCCAGGGACCCTCAGGATTGAAGGGGATTTAATTCCCCATCTTAAAATGTGCCACGGGGCCTGTTTGCACACATGTCACCTGAAGCCCCTCCCCCTCCCTTCACCACTGTGCAAACGCGCCCCGTGGCGCGTTTTAAGTTGGGGGATTAACTCCCCTTGAATCCTGAGGGTCCCTTGGGTGCAACTAGCCCATGAGCTACCTCCATTAAGCGCCACAGAGCTGCGTTGCAGAGCGGTGTAAAAAGGGGCGTGGCCTCAGAACACCTCTCTGCAACGCAGCCCCTGGCGCATACTGGAGGTTCCTGGTGGGCTAGTTGGCCCCCAGGGACCCCCAGTATTCAAGTGGAATTGTCCTCCTCTGCAAACGCGCCAGGGGGCGCGTTTGCAGAGTGCTGCCAAGGAGGGGAAGTGGCCTCCGGCGCGATGCCGGTCTTTTTATTTATTTTTTTATTTTTAAAAGGGGGCTGTGTGGCCCCTCTTCTTTTTAATTATTTTGGGCCCTGGGGACCCCATCCCCCAGGGCCTGACCACCTTTTATTTTTTTTTTTAAAAAGGGAATGGGAAGGGGACCGCGTGGGCCCTCCTCCCGTGGCCAATTTCGGCCCGGGGACCCCATGTCCCGGGTCATTGCCACATTTTTTTATTTTTTTTTTCATGGAGGGGGGCTGCGTTGCCCCCCTCCTCAGGCCTCCTTAGGCCCCGGGGACCCTATCCCCCGGGGCCGGCCTTTTTAAAAAAAAAAAAAAAAATGTATTTGATCATTTGGGGGAGGGGGTCGCGTGGCCCCCCTCCTGGGCCACTACTTGCACCGGGGACCCCATCCCCCGGGCTGGCCCTATCCTTTGGGGACCGTGGGGACCCCAACTCCCCACGGTCCCGCCGGCTCCCGCCTCCTGCGGGAGCCGGCATTGCTTTCCACACGGGGAACTGCTAAGATGCAGCTCCCCGTGTGGAAAGCAATTTGCTTTGAATTTTGGAAGAGAGAGCAGGCTTCCTGCCTCTCTTCCAAAATTCAAGCAAGTTTGCTATGACAGGACGGGAGCCGCGAGGCTCCCGTCCTGTCATAGCAAACTACAGTGTCCCGGGGGTGAGCACCCCGGGACACTGCAGGAGCCTGCCCTGGGGGGTGGTGGTCCCCAGGGCCAACACTGGCTCCAGGAGGGGGGCCACGCGTCCCCCCTCCCAACATCTTGAAAGCCCCGGGGAGGTGGTGGTCCTCGGGCTCTGGAGTCCGTAACGGACCCCCATATTTAAATATTTAGTGCCCCGGGGAGGTGGCGGTCCTCGGGCATGTGGGGGCTGGAGCCCCCACACAGGTAATTATAATTTAAAAAAAGAAGCCCCGGGGGGGTGGCGGTCCCCGGGCCTACAGGAGGGCCCAGAGCCCTCCCGCACCATTTTTTTTTAAAGCCCCAGGGGGTGGCAGTCCCCGGGGCTTGGGAGGCCTTAGATGCCCCCCCCCATAAAATATAAACTAACCCCCGCATGCCCCCGGGACTTGGCCCACCCAGGGGCAAAATAGCCTCGAAGCGCGAAAGACCGCGCTTCGATTTTTTTTTAATCACGGCGAGATCCGCGCACCCAAAGCGCATCCCGACAATTTAAAAAAAAAATGCTTTTTTCTGCCCAGTGGGTCCTTGTGGGACCGCCTGAGCAGACCTAGGGGGTCAGGGTGTTTCTACCCTGCCCCCTTTTTGCGTTTTGCGACTTGTTTCTTGTGCCTCGGTTCTACCGAGGCACAAAATGGCTGCCAACACTTCCTGATTTGGAGTGTTGACAGCCACTTGACAGCCAATTAGCATGCAGCTCGTGATCGGGAGGGTACGCGGACCCTACGCGGCCATAGATATATATGTGATTTTACTTTTGATTTTCTCAGGAACTACTCAACGGTTTTACACCATTTAAGCAAAAGGCACGACTCTGAACCAAGGGCTACCTTTTTGCCAAATTTGGTGTAATTCCGTTCAGCAGTTCGGGCTGTAGCTGCGATGAAAGGTTCCTATGGAAAATTGCATGGGGAAAACATGTTTTGGGACCCCCCTTTTTTCTCGGCTCCCACTTGACGAATCACCCCGAGACTTTCAGGATAGGAGCGGACCGGAGCGCCCCACGAGTTTTGAAAATTTCACGATGATTCGTCAACCGGCGCCAAAGTTATTTCAAATAGAATGTTACGGATTTCCTATGGAAAATAGGTCCTAACTATAACTATCAACTGGCCACCTCCAGTAGATAATATATATATATATATATATATATATATATATATATATATATATATATATATGTGTCACATATGCCATTTACCAACTTGGAAAACATTGACTAGAAAGTCAAGCCTCCGCTGTCCTCATTTGCCAATATACCGATCCAGTCAGCTAGACGTAGAATGGAGGGACAGACTTCATCATCTACATTTACAAACCTGGCCAGCCAGCTATAGATGGCACTTGCAGGTGGCTCCAGTCGACAAATGTCAGGCATACAGCCACGTCCTCACTGCTGCTGTAAGCCACTGTATTTGCCAGTCCACAGCCACCAGGGTGTACCATTCATATTTGCCAAACTACACCAACACATTCCAGTCTACTCAGCCACGCACAAAGGCCAAAGCCGCAAGTGAATGCATTTTGTATTTGTCAACCTTCTAAAGCAAACACTTTGTTCTTCATGTGTTTTTGCTAATCTAACTTTCCGGATGTGGACAGTGGCATCAGGTGATTTCTACGTGCATTTTCCATGTTGACACCACCAAACCTGGCCAGCAAGTATAAATGGCTCAAACAGCCAGACAAACAGCTGCGGACTACTACTTCAAGGGTATGGAGCCCACCTTAGGTGCTCCAATCAAAGAACTGAAAATCACTGTTGAAAGCACTTTTGCAGGACCATCCTAACATTCATGGGCCTAAGCTGCAAACTGCCAGTACAAATCAATAGACTTTCTAAACATATGACTCTAAAGCAATTTTCATGCTGCGTTAGCCAATAAGATGACTCCAGTTTTGTCTGGTATGTGTAAATATAATGTTTTAACTATGAAGAAAACTTTTTTCTTATAGTATCCGATTCAGTTGTTTATGTACGTAGCCAGTGGTGGAGGATTGGAGAAATGTATATTATTTGCTGGGTATATGGGTGAACCACTCTTTGCCATTTTTTAAAGTGTTTACGTTTTGGAGTAAGCTCCTACCAACTTCCAAATGTGATGAATGTTGGTTCATCAGTCTTTGAGAACTTTCACACCAATGCATTTATATGGAATATTGATCGAAACGGCATATGATTGTGAACATGCAGATTGCAAATTTATGTGTAAGTGTTTCGGTTAATTAGACATATAAACTTATAGAATAAAACTTGTCTAGCTCATTTGTTTGAAAGTGGTGAGACTTTACCCCCAAAGAACTAATAACTAGAATTGCACTTTGATAACAATTCTAGCCATCATTCACACATTAGTAGACTAAGCAGATTGTGTGCCAGTCCCAGAACTGTTTCCTAAAGATAGAGGTTTTCACTTTCTTTTCAATCAAGTTATGAAAGAACATGAAATTTTATATGCACATGCTGTTGACCTCTATGGTCATTTAGAGAAGCAAGTTCTAATGAGATAAGTGAGCTGCCAAGCAGCCTATTATATTGGCATCCTAACACTGCATATACTCCATTGGAGTAGCATGCTGAAATAGAGCTACACTATAGCACAAAAATGTAGTTTGTGGAACTAAACTTGTCTAAGAGATTTGTCACTTTGCGTCACACATATAACAACATAGCATATTCCCCATCAATAGCTTAACCCACGGTACTACCTTTGGGATAGCAAGAGTTTTTTCCATTGTTCACATGTTAAGATTTGACTCCATCTTATTGTGCAATGTATTATATGGAATCTTTAACACATTGTTGGGGTGGTAATGTATGTCCCCTGCATGGTATACAGGCATGTACCTCTGCTCTGAGTGACCCAACTGTATGTGAATCTGGTATTCAGATTTTTACTGGTGTGGCTAACATGTTAATCTAGTGTATGTACGGAGGCCTAGGTCTGTCCCTGATAATGCCAAGGTCCAGAAATGGTTCTTAGACCTAAAGTGGTGTGCCAAGGGTATCCTCTTTTTAATGACATGGGATTACTGTCCTGGAACAAAACCACCTACTGGATGCCTCTCAATAAGAATTCCGTGCCAACCACAGCACTGAGACCGCACTGATTGCCGCCACAGATGACATCAGAACACTCCTTGACCATGGAGAAACCATGGCCCTGATTCTCCTCGACACCCTCATCAATGGACTCTACAACATAGGCAACAGCAGGACGCCCTCAAGTGGATCGCCTCATTCCTTACAGGATGCATGCAGAGCATCTGACTGCCTCCCTTCACCTCTGCACCCAAAGACATCATAGGCGGCATGCCACAAGGATCATCCCTCAGCCCCACCCTGTTCAACATCTGCATGGCCCCCCGTCGCAGACGTCGTCAGATCCCACGGACTCAACATAGTCTCCTATGCAGACAACACTCAACTAATGCTCTCGCTCACCGAGGACCCCTCCAATGCCAAAACCAACTTCTGCAACGCCATGACCACCATAGCCAAATGGATGAGAGACAACTGCCTCCAACTGAACTCCGACAAAACTGAAGTACTGATCTTCAGGAAGAACACCTCTGCATGGGACCACAACTGGTGACCTGCAGAACTCAGACCCACGCCCACACCGACCAACCATGCACGCAACCTTGGCATCATGCTCGACAGCCAACTGACCATAAAATGACAAGTCAACGCAGTCGCCTCCTCCTGCTTCCACACACTTCGCATGCCCCACAGAATCTTCAGATGGATCCCAACCAACACCAGAAAGACCGTCACTCATGCCCTTTTACTGTGTTGGAAAGGAGTGTGGCCTACTGTCCACACTCAAAGGTTCTGCTTCAGTGTAGCACCCAGACTCTTGCTCTAACATTAACTGTATGTTGAGGGCGTATGTACAGTGTGTTTGTGTGGTGCATATATAACAGTGAGACTGTGTGCAATGTGTATATGTTCGCTGGGACTAGAGGGATCCATTTTGGATGACTCCTGGTTTAGCATGGCAGAAGAACGGCTTCACCTCACCTCAGACAATGGAAGTGTATTGCTTGCAAAGGGAGGAGACCTAGACACAGAATCCTGTCCTCTTGTCTGTTCTTGTTTGCTATTTCCAGATGATAACCAGGTGTAGAGCCTTCACATGTCATTGTGTCCATGTTCTGCATACCTCTGCTTGGTGCCAGCATCATCACTGCCTCTTGTGAGAGCCATCGTCTTGCACAAAGCCTGGGTCTGTTCTGCAGCAAGAAATTGGCATTTGAAAGCAAACCACCTTATACCGATTCTAGGACCTTGGACAATAAATAGATCCAGTGGAGATGATTATTGAGTGGGAGTGTCACTGGGATCAACGAAAGCTACTAGCAATCGTCCAATCTCTCTAAGTGCAGTTTTAGTGCAAACTGCATGAGGAATTGCAAATGCATAACACCTTGCCAATGGGCACTTCTACAGTGAGCGGGCTGGGGCTGCTACTACCAGCAGCATGCCGTGCAACCATGAGGGATCAGTTGCACCTGAAGTGGAAAGTTCGCTGTGGCCTGGAGGCTGCATCTGCCAGGTACACCCTGGCTGGAGGCTACACCTGCTAATGATGCCTGGCTCGGATGCCACATCTCCTGAAGACCAATCTCCACAAGCCATGCCAGCCAATTCAATAACTAAAGTGGTCAGAGAGAAAAAGAAGTAGGATCACCACCATGTAAGAAGAGGTGCCACAAAAGGCGGTGTAAACTGTACAGCAACAAAACACACAAACCAGGCAGCACCCGCCAGCCGAGCTGGTAACAGCAAGGCACGGCCTCCAGAGATTTATAGATAAACTGGTAAACTGCAAATACAAGCAAAGCCTCAATACGGATTTATACTTATCAATAACACTCTTTTTCACTTAAGAAATATATAAACTGATCCACCGTTTGGTCATGGTAACCGCTCAGTGAAACTTGAACTGGCAATTAATTTTGCCTAAATTCAAATTACGGGAGGGGACCACCCCAGACACAGGAAGTGATGGGGAGGCGAGACCATAGAGCAGAGAGGTGGGCACTGAGGTGAGTACAACATTCCCGTACAAGCCTGGCGGTGACATTATTTAACCTTACATCTGATACCTATCGAAGTGTGTAGCATTTTGTATCTCTGTGATACGTGATAATAAAAGTCGTGTCTTTTTTAAAAAGACACGTCCTGGTATGGACAGTGATTTCTTGGGCCTGTTGGCTGATTGCTGAGCTCTGGGTTTGTGCCCCTCTCTCACCAGAGTCAACCATATGCTGTTCTCTTGCGTCTACATTAAGTAACAAACCCTTCTGATAGGTGTCAGAATGATGTACTGATTGCATGGACTGGACTTCAGGGCTCACAACACACCAGTTAGTGGTTTTTAAAACGCAGAGAACTGTTCATAGAATTATTTGTCCTACAATCCCCATACGTCTAGGCCACTGCTCTACTCTCACTTTCTACGATTTGAAAATTGTGGACGAAGATCATTTTCACCTGTGGTACTCCATGTGCAAGCTCCCACCTTCTTTTCTCTGTGACTGTTTCCATTTGGAGGAGTGTGTATACAAATCATGATTCAAAAACGTTGTGCTTTTTATTGAGTATGTTGCTGACACATGCCTTTCGAATCATGTTTTTGCCAGGCTCCGTGTTCCTGTTTCCCACCAGTTGTTTTCCTCTGTTTTCATTGGGCCGTGCTAAAGCTTCCAGTCTTCCGTGTGCTAGCTCATACTCTCCCTGCTTACGGTCTTCAGTGTGCTAGCTCATACTCTCCCTGTTTCCGGTCTTCAGTGTGCTAGCTCATACTCTCCCTGCTTCCGGTCTTCAGTGTGCTAGCTCATTCTCTCCCTGCTTCCGGTCTTCAGTGTGCTAGCTCATACTCTACCTGCTTCCGGTCTTCAGTGTGCTAGCTCATACTCTACCTGCTTCCGGTCTTCAGTGTGCTAGCTCATTCTCTCCCTGCTTCCGGTCTTCAGTGTGCTAGCTCATAGTCGACCTGCTTCCGGTCTTCAGTGTGCTAGCTCATACTCTCCCTGCTTCCAATCTTCCGTGTGCTAGCTCATTCTCTCCCTGCTTCCAGTCTTCAGCGTGCTAGCTCATACTCTACCTGCTTCCGGTCTTCAGTGTGCTAGCTCATACTCTACCTGCTTCCAGTCTTCCGTGTGCTAGCTCATTCTCTCCCTGCTTCCAGTCTTCAGCGTGCTAGCTCATACTTTACCTGCTTCCGGTCTTCAGTGTGCTAGCTCATACTCTCCCTGCTTACGGTCTTCAGTGTGCTAGCTCATACTCTCCCTGTTTCCGGTCTTCAGTGTGCTAGCTCATACTCTCCCTGCTTCCGGTCTTCAGTGTGCTAGCTCATTCTCTCCCTGCTTCCGGTCTTCAGTGTGCTAGCTCATACTCTACCTGCTTCCGGTCTTCAGTGTGCTAGCTCATACTCTACCTGCTTCCGTTCTTCAGTGTGCTAGCTCATTCTCTCCCTGCTTCCGGTCTTCAGTGTGCTAGCTCATAGTCGACCTGCTTCCGGTCTTCAGTGTGCTAGCTCATACTCTACCTGCTTCCAATCTTCCGTGTGCTAGCTCATTCTCTCCCTGCTTCCAGTCTTCAGCGTGCTAGCTCATACTCTACCTGCTTCCGGTCTTCAGTGTGCTAGCTCATACTCTACCTGCTTCCAGTCTTCCGTGTGCTAGCTCATTCTCTCTCTGCTTCCAGTCTTCAGCGTGCTAGCTCATACTCTACCTGCTTCCGGTCTTCAGTGTGCTAGCTCATACTCTACCTGCTTCCGGTCTTCAGCGTGCTAGCTCATACTCTCCCTGCTTCCAATCTTCAGTGTGCTAGCTCATACTCTACCTGATTCCTGTCTTCAGTGTGCTAGCTCATACTCTCCCTGCTTCCGGTCTTCAGTGTGCGAGCTCATACTCTCCCTGGTTCCAGTCTTCCGTGTGCTAGCTCATTCTCTCCCTGCTTCCAGTCTTCAGCATGCTAGCTCATTCTCTCCCTGCTTCCAGTCTTCAGCGTGCTAGCTCATACTCTCCCTGCTTCCGGTCTTCACCGTGCTAGCTCATACTCTCCCTGCTTCCGGTCTTCAGTGTGCAGGCTCATACTCTCTCTGCTTCCGGTCTTCAGTGTGCTAGTTCATTCTCTCCCTGCTTCCGGTCTTCAGTGTGCTAGCTCATACTCTCCCTGCTTCCGGTCTTCAGTGTGCTAGCTCATACTCTACCTGCTTCCTGTCTTCAGTGTGCTAGCTCATACTCTCCCTGCTTCCAGTCTTCAGTGTGCTAGCTCATACTCTCCCTGCTTCCAGTCTTCAGTGTGCTAGCTCATTCTCTCCCTGCTTCCAGTCTTCAGCGTGCTAGCTCATTCTCTCCCTGGTTGCAGTCTTCCGTGTGCTAGCTCATTCTCTCCCTGCTTCCAGTCTTCAGCGTGCTAGCTCATACTGTCCCTGCTTCCGGTCTTCAGTGTATTAGCTCATACTCTACCTGCTTCCGGTCTTCAGTGTGCTAGCTCATTCTCACCCTGCTTCCAATCTTCAGTGGGCTAGCTCATACTCTCCGTGCTTCCGGTCTTCAGTGTGCTAGCTCATACTCTACCTGCTTCCGGTCTTCCGTGTGCTAGCTCATTCTCTCCCTGCTTCCAGTCTTCAGCGTGCTAGCTCATACTCTACCTGCTTCCGGTCTTCAGCGTGCTAGCTCATACTCTCCCTGCTTCCAGTCTTCAGTGTGCTAGCTCATACTCTCCCTGCTTCCAGTCTTTAGTGTGCTAGCTCATTCTCTCCCTGCTTCCAGTCTTCAGCGTGCTAGCTCATTCTCTCCCTGCTTCCAGTCTTCTGCTTCCAGTCTTCAGCATGATAGCTCATTCTCTCCCTGCTTCCAGTCTTCAGCGTGCTATCTCATTCTCTCCCTGCTTCCAGTCTTCAGCGTGCTAGCTCGTACTCTCCCTGCTTCCAGTCTTCAGCGTGCTAGCTCATACTCTCCCTGCTTCCAGTCTTCAGCGTGCTAGCTCATACTCTCCCTGCTTCCAGTCTTCGGCGTGCTAGCTCATACTCTCCCTGCTTCCGGTCTTCAGCGTGCTAGCTCATACTCTCCCTGCTTCCGGTCTTCAGCGTGCTACCTCAAACTCTCCCTGCTTCCGGTCTTCAGCGTGCTAGCTCATTCTCTCCCTGCTTCCGGTCTTCAGCGTGCTAGCTCATTCTCTCACTGCTTCCGGTCTTCAGCGTGCTAGCTCATTCTCTCCCTGCTTCCGGTCTTCAGCGTGCTAGCTCATACTCTCCCTGCTTCCGGTCTTCAGCGTGCTAGCTCATACTCTCCCTGCTTCCGGTCTTCAGCGTGCTAGCTCATACTCTCCCTGCTTCCGGTCTTCAGCGTGCTAGCTCATACTCTCCCTGCTTCCGGTCTTCAGCGTGCTAGCTCATACTCTCCCTGCTTCCGGTCTTCAGCGTGCTAGCTCATACTCTACCTGCTTCCTGTCTTCAGCGTGCTAGCTCATACTCTCCCTGCTTCCAGTCTTCAGCGTGCTAGCTCATACTCTCCCTGCTTCCAGTCTTCAGCGTGCTAGCTCATTCTCTCCCTGCTTCCAGTCTTCAGCGTGCTAGCTCATTCTCTCCCTGCTTCCAGTCTTCAGCGTGCTAGCTCATTCTCTCCCTGCTTCCAGTCTTCTGCGTGCTAGCTCATACTCTCCCTGCTTCCAGTCTTCAGCGTGCTAGCTCAAACTCTCCCTGCTTCCAGTCTTCAGCGTGCTAGCTCATTCTCTCCCTGCTTCCAGTCTTCAGCGTGCTAGCTCATTCTCTCCCTGCTTCCAGTCTTCAGCGCGCTAGCTCATTCTCTCCCTGCTTCCAGTCTTCAGCGTGCTAGCTCATACTCTCCGTGCTTCCAGTCTTCAGCGTGCTAGCTCATTCTCTCCCTGCTTCCAGTCTTCAGCGTGCTAGCTCATACTCTCCCTGCTTCCAGTCTTCAGCGTGCTAGCTCATACTCTCCCTGCTTCCAGTCTTCAGTGTGGTAGCTCATTCTCTCCCTGCTTCCAGTCTTCAGCGTGCTAGCTCATTCTCTCCCTGCTTCCAGTCTTCAGCGTGCTAGCTCATACTCTCCCTGCTTCCAGTCTTCAGCGTGGTAGCTCATTCTCTCCCTGCTTCCAGTCTTCAGCGTGCTAGCTCATTCTCTCCCTGCTTCCAGTCTTCAGCGTGCTAGCTCATTCTCTCCCTGCTTCAAATCTTCAGCGTGCTAGCTCATTCTCTCCCTGCTTCCAGTCTTCAGCGTGCTAGCTCATACTCTCCCTGCTTCCAGTCTTCAGCGTGCTAGCTCATACTCTCCCTGCTTCCAGTCTTCAGCGTGCTAGCTCATTCTCTCCCTGCTTCCAGTCTTCAGCGTGCTAGCTCATACTCTCCCTGCTTCCAGTCTTCAGCGTGCTAGCTCATACTCTCCCTGCTTCCAGTCTTCAGCGTGCTAGCTCATACTCTCCCTGCTTCCAGTCTTCAGAGTGCTAGCTCATACTCTACCTGCTTCCGGTCTCCAGTGCTCCTTTTGCAGCTTCATATTTTCCATGCCCTGGATGCAGCTCCCTTTGCAGATCTATGTTGCCTGTGCTTCTCATCCAGGGACCTGTGGGTTTGTACCTCCAGTGGCTGCTGCCACGCCAGGCCCTCTGTTATCCTTCCGTTGTCTTGGTCTCTTCTAGAGTACTTCAGCTAGAAGGTGCTGTTGCAATCTGTACCTTTTCATTTTCCAGCCTTCTCTCCTACGTGTCTAATCATCCTGTTACCAGTAGCTTGCCGTTTGAGTCTGCAGGTCCCTTAGTAGTCGAGCCATCAGTTTCCTTAGTGTGACGGTCTATATTGTCCTTGGTACTTCAATCCACAGTGCCCTTCATATTCTAGTCTGGAATCCTTAGCACCCCAGGTTGCATTTGTTTAACACTTCTGATCTTTATATTTCTCATCTGTGTTTTTTTGTCTCTGCTGTACTCCCCCTTTCTTTCCATTCTTGTACTACTGTTTTTGTCTTTGACCCATTCCGATGGCCGTTACTCTTTCTTGAACCTGCAATTGCTTCAGTCTTCCTCATCAATTTCCTGGAATTTCCTAAATATGTTTGTATTTATATCTTATTACCTCTCATGATATATTTATGCATTTTTATTCAGAGGTTGGCTGTTGGTTTCTCCAGTTGGCAACCTCTGACTCTTCCTTCGTACTCGTGTCTTTCTACTTGGTCTCTTATGTCCCATTTGTTAACAGCTTTGTAGTTGCTGTTAGTAGTCAGTGCTCTGTTCCTACTGAATTACCTCAGGCTGCTGTCTTGTGTTATTTCAAGTATGTCCCGTATACATATATCGTTTTTTTGTCAAGCCCTAGGAAATTGTGAGACCATTTACGCCTATCTGTAGTGGGTGTCTTACCCCTTTTCTAATTCCTGCTTTGGTTGCCCTGTATGTATGTATTGCCTATCCTCCTGTTACAGAAGGGCTGTGTTTTTTTCACTTGTCTGCTTGCTTTCAATACTTGTTTGGTTGGGTTTACTCTCTGAATCCGAGATACCGGATAAAAAGAAGTGGGATCCACTTCTTTTGTCACTAATAGGTGTAAATTCCCAATTATTAACTGACAGAAATTAGCGTGAAGCTGAGTAAAAGGGGGCTAGATGCTGTCTCGTTTTGCAAAGTATTACTGGGCACCCTTTTAAGATAAGTATAAATTCTGGTTGATGCTCTTTCTGAAATAGGGTCTTGCATGATTTTATGCCAATAGATGGTAAAACCACAGGAAGGGTGTTACAACTTACCCCATTTGGTACATCGCTTAATTTGAAAAAGAAAGGCTGCTTCAGGGACAATGATATGTACTATATTCGTGTACAGTGTTACAGGTGTCTTCTAATGAATGACGTCACAATAGGTTTTTACAACTCAACCCTTCATCATCAAAGACAGCGACATTCCAGAACCGGAATGGTTGTAATGCTAACTGTTAATGATGTAAGATTGTGTTAGATGTCATGTTTTTTCCTCTTACCTGGCTGATCCATTAAAAATATAATGTGACTAGCATTATGATGGATTTCCTAAAAATGCTGCCAGCTTTGGATTTAGTGAAGCCTCCAAAGTTTTGGGAGAAAACAAGGGGCACCTTCAGCAGCGTTCTCAGCAGCAGGAGCTCAATGTCCATGAAATCCTGCAAGAGACGGGAGGGGGGGGGGCGGGAGGGGGAGGAGGCAGGTGAAACATGGTGTCCATCCTGCACGAGGGTTCACACCCCTTGCACATCAACTGCTTCACCTTCGCATCATTCCCTGCATATTTGTTGTCTCTGCACTCCCCCTAACATGGTCTCTGTGGCAAGACTTCTCCTCTTGCATTCCTTCTAAAGAGCAAAAGCTCACCTGTCAATACTCCGGCCTCATGCTGTTCCCTGACCCATCCCCCGTGATATCTCCCTGCCAATTTCCGGTCGCAAAATGTCCTCCCCATGGGCAGAACATCTTACATCTGGAATACCACTCAGCTGTGCTGCCCTTGAAGGACTGAACCGTACGCCGTTGAAGTCAGAGATCATTGCAAGGCTTTGCTAATGAGAACTTTCTGAATTTGCTTGATTTGTGGGCGTAGATTTTACTTTCACTCTCCGGTAGCATACATTATCATGAAATACTTTACCTGAAGTTCATCCTTTTACTCCTTTGATGTACACAAAGGAACTAGCGTCCGCATTTGACGGTAGATGGATAAAGAATCCCAAAATATGAGGTGCAGAGTAGTTGGGGTATTTGATGGGTAATGGTAACTAGGCAGCTTTAAGCAAAATAAAAATTGGGTAAACACCCACACAATCAATTTCCTCCATTTTATTTTATGTAGGCAAATTTGTCTGTCCATTATAGGGTGAATGTAAGAATGCGAACGCGGATCATTCATTGTAGAAGATAGGCAGATCTGTGATCACTTTTATAAGATGTCTCAAAATTCAAATTATGTGTTGGAAGACCTTTTTCAGTGAATAGGGCAAGGCCAGCTAGCAGTGAAGTAGAAAATGGCCCATCAATTCCGTTTGGGTGCACAAAATAATATTGCAAATCTGAATAAGTCTCATTATCAATTGTAATTCATATTTTGCCCCTGTAACTGTCCAAATTTGTCACATATATATTCAGAAACGAATGTAGGTGCTCTAAGGAAGGATCCTTAGCTCATAATGTAATTATGCCCTCGGTGGGAAAAAGATGAGAAAGCAATTTTGTAATAATTTCTGAAATCCTGGATTTGAATTTGTGGGGCCATCTTAAATAGAGGTTGTTCAGATATCTGTGCGGCATCAACGGGGAAAGTCATGATGACAAAGTCCTTCTACCTGCAAACAATTACCGGAAGGAGTTTTAATGAAACATGCATGGACCTATTATATTTCCGGGCTAGGCCCATGTAGCGAAGCAGCTTATTTCTCCCTGACTCTCCTGCAGCAAACAAGACAGTGACATAGTAATTGGATTGTTAAAGAGAAGAAGTATGCTGTTCCTAGGGGTGGGGGGCAAGGGGGGAGAATGAAAGGAGGGAAAGAAAAGAGGCGGGCCATGTCAGTGGTGGCTGATTTCCGTCAGGTGCCAGGCCGAGCAGGGGTGGGTGTGCTCGTCCAGGGATAGCTCCTATAAGGAGCAAGGGCCCTCACACACCCCGAGGGGTGTCATGCTTCATCATAGGGCAGCTCCTCGTTGGGCCGGCGCTGCAATGCCCAACGGGCTCCGCAGGGGGGCTCTTTGCCAGAGATCTTCTCGGTTTGCCGTTGTGAAGCTAGGTGGTATGTATGTGAGGGTGCCTTTATGTAGTGAGTAGGAATGGGATTGTGAATGTGCAATAAAAATGGCTCCTGGATTCTCCAATCCTTTTATTCGAGGAGTACCTGGGCCATGATTAAAAACAGACTAAAGAGTCACGGACTGGGAAGGGAATATTAAACCCGTGTTAGTCCTAGTGAGTTGTGTAGTGGGTCAAAATGTTTCTTGCCTCAAAACGTCCGTAGGGATCTAGGCAATTCTTCAGGATCGTGTAAATCCTCGTCTACTCTAAGGGGGCGGCGCGAAGTGTTCTGCCAATAGGAACTAATGTCACGTCCCCTTAAAAAGTGGATTCGGTAGTAATCCTGGAAATGTAAAAAAGTGAAAAAACTATTACCGGAGGTATAAGTATACCTTCTGGAAAGTATTGCACCTAAAAGGGGGGATGGAGGTGCCTCAGCAGGGGCGGGACGGGGATGCTCACTAGCAGATGCGAGGAGGACCCACTGTGGATCCTGGCGATGCCTGGGTGCGGACCTACCCAATGGCCGTCTGTCCCTGGGTAATTGGATTAACTTCACATGACTGTGCAATCAGACCCCTAACAGCTCATAAAGAAGCATAATGGGCGTGTTATCGATATGTAGAACTGCTATTTAATTATTTATTTATTTCAAATATTTGATTGAAAATGAAAACGAATTCAAACTCAACAAAAAATAAATAATAAGTAAATGAACAAAATACACACACATAGGGTCTTTCTTTCCTCCATTGATTTTACTGCAGCAACGGCCATGGGGCTGTATTTCTTAGTTCTCTGTTTTGAGAGTATTAGTCTTGGAGATATCTCGCGCTCACCCCTCACAGCTGCACTACTAATGTACCACTTCATTCTCTCCTGACCTCGGAGCCCCCGTTCTTATGTTTTTCCTATAAAAATAGAACTCTCCCATTAGCAGGCAATGATAATTTGCAGCCTTAAAGATTGGGGTGATGCTCTTTGCATAAACTGTTCTTACTAATGGTCCCCTGGGGTGAATAAAAATAAACTATGGCCTAATGCAGGCGCGAGACGCAATGCTAAGCCCATTATGGGCCTGCTGCCAGTGTGACATCCTCAGGATGTCTCAGGACCGATGCTGCTCGTGCAGTCCCTCCATTACAGAGGCGCAACTAGAGCCAAATTTCGGGGGGGGGGCCTAAGAAAAAATTTCGGGGGGTGGGGCTAATTCTTCCAGCAATAGGCAGAGTGGAGATGCAGGGCCTCTAGAAGGGGTGAAAAAATAACAAAGCCTCATTAACAATCAAATGGTCTTTTAAAGACCTGTGAAGTACTCGGGTGCGGCTGTGTGTGTGCCCGGGAAGCTGTCTCAGCCCGGGCTGCCACACACGACGGGGGGGGGCTGAAGCCCTTTGAGCCCACTGGGCGTTGCGCGCCTGCTCCATTACCAGGGTCCACCACGTTCTGCCGAAAACAATGCCGCATGGAATCAAGCAGCCTTTCTGCAAGATACATCATTTGATCAAACTGTTTCTAGTTGCCGTAGCAGGCTTGGGAGCTGTGTTATCCACTTCGTGCCAGGCTGGAAAGATGCCTATCTGCAGGACATGCCCTACTTTCGGCTGTCCGCCCTCTGTCACCAGCTGCAGGATGGCAGCGCAGGGTGGCCATTTGCAAGTGAAGTCACTTACAAAGTTTTGTACTGAGGGGAGATATAATCCTCTTCCCGAACTTGCATGTACGAAATGGAGCTCAGCTGTGCCCTCAGTGAACAAACAGCAGGGCCGAGTCAGTGGCGCTGGGATCATTTTGGGAGTGGGCGGGCTGGCGAGTGAAGTCAGCTCACTAAATGTGGAGGGGGGTGTTGGCAACTTCTAATGCTGCAAAACAAGCGAGTACAGCTCGAGGCAACCTCCTTCAGCAGCAAAATGATGGAGGAAAAGTTCTTAGCGTTTTTTGTTAAAATTGGGCACAATGGTGCTTTTAAAAAAGATATATATTTCTCCATATGCAGTATAATTTGGTATACATATAGTGTGATACGGTACTTCCGTTCATGCTGAGCACATTCTCTGTGTAAATGACAACTCGGGACTTAAAATAAACCACTAGAAAGTGGTTAGAGTTTAACTGTGAAAGAGTCCAGCTTTTGTTGCTTTTCAATGCTGGAGAGTGATTGGAAACTCATAAACCTCTTGTCCATTGCACAAGTGTCATCCACAGTGTCCTCTGTGCATTTTTCCGCTGAAAGTACAAAAATACTTATATTCCCATCAGAAACATTTCACCACTTGAAAGCTTCGGTGGAATTACAAGAAAATGTGTCTTTAACAGGTCAAATTGTGGCTACCTGAAACTATGAGCCAAAGCAGATGAAATGGTTACCACAAAAATAATGCCAGGGACAGTAAGGAACAGTCATGATGGGTTATGACTCAAAACACACAGAAAATACTATGCCGGGAATCATAGGGCCATCAGAAATGCTGTGTGTTTGGTATATCTAATGCTGGTTCAGCTTGTTGAGCAGGGAAGTAAGTCTTCTGAATACTGTGCAATGGAGTAATGCGACTCAAAATATTGGTGAGATGGAGACCTTTTATTTGGTGATGTGTTCTAGATAGAATTAATCGGCTGAATACTCCCACTGTACTTCACGCATAATGCAGATAAACTGTAGTAACTTAACATAGCCTAACATAACAAGATAGAATAGAGTGGTGTACACTGGCAAAGAATAGGACTGTTTTAAGAGTAAAATGAGTGTAGATAATTCTCAGTGTATGGGAATAACACCAGCGTATGGGGTGATCCAGTTGACTCGTTTGTGAGTCTGTGATTTGGTCCATACTGACTGGCTAGGTAATCTGGGGATGCGGCAGCCCGGCCGCGCCCCTAGTATCAGAGCCTCTGGATGGGGCTTGTTTTGTTTAGCATTAGGAAGGATCTAAGCACAGTTGCTAATGAGGCAGCGGCATTTTAATCTTGCTGGGAAAGTGAGAAGACTGCTTCACGTTTCATCTTGTTCCCCTAATGAAGAGTTTGCGTATGGCTGTGTGGACCCGGAGGTTGGTGCTTTCCTGACCAAGTTCTTTGCTGAGAATTAGTGCACTGCAGATGCAGCTGTTTGGAGCCTCATGAGCTGGATTAACTAGCATTAGTTTGGCTTGAAAGCGCTTTTAGAATCATGTGTTGCATGACCTCAGTTTGTACTGGCACACGACAATACTGGGTGTGCCCAGCACAGACATGGCTGTGCCCAGGGGCGTAGCTGGGTCAGGTAAGATTGGGGGGTGTGAGCTTTAGATCTCCCAATAATCACAATGGTTAAAATGCATTATATGAGAAACAAGGCAGGAGGGGGCTTAAGGAGCAGTAGAAAGGGAAAGAAGCACGGATTGTGAGGGGTACTTAAAACTCAATATTTTGTCAAAATAACCGTTTTTAAGACCTAAAAAACAGACGAGTATGTGTGTGTATTTGTGTTGGTGAGCATGTCAAAATTCCAAGTGAAATCTGAGAAAACACCTCACCATATGCGACTTAAAGCACCTGCACCCAACTAATACATCAGAATCTATTTATTAAGGGGTGTAACACCCCAAACACTCCCTGCAGCTACGCCCCTGGCTGTGCCCTCTATTAACAAGTTAAAGTTTGTGCATTAATTGAAAAACTAATAGCGCCGAAACGTGGTGCTACTGCTCTGTATTTCTGTGCATATGGCCCTTGTTTACCCTTGAAGAAAGACGTGAACCCTCCTCAATGGTATCTGCCAGTACAAACTGCACCCACCATCCTGCGGACTATTACCTGCAGAGGTTTAAGTATTAAGTAATTTGTATACATGGACATGGATTTCCTCACTTTCATGGCACCATGCCCCTGTTCAAATGAGAGAAAGCCCCTAGCCGTTGTTTGTGTGCTTACTTTGTGTTCACACAATTGCTGTCTCAGAAGGGCTTTACAAACCATTCTATGCCCTTCTATGATCCCAAAGATGCCTGGGAGCACTAATACGCTAGCACACATCCATTGTACTTCCAGGACACCTTTGGTATTCCATTTCTAGTTGTGTAGAAATATATGGGGCAACAAGCATCTTCTCCAGCCAGTGTTTACCACTCAGTCATGGTTTAAAGGGACCTGAAGACAAGTGAAAGTTCAGAAATCTGCTTACATTTTAAACTGGCCATCAAAGACATGGCTAAAAATAAGAATACTAATAGTATTTTGATTATTATTTATCAGAGATTGTAAAATATTATCTGGGCCAGCCGATCTTTACAATATTTATCAAGAAAAAAAAAGTTTGAAGATTTATTACTTTAATATTCTAACACATATCATGTCTTCATTGTCCTAATAAAGGTTTCAATGCTTATTATTTTTATTCTTTTCTTTAAAAACTATAGTGCCCATTATCAAAATAATTTATGAGTATAGCAGGTAATATTACAGGAGTACTCTTGTACTTATTCTTACACGCTTTTGTGTCTTGGCCACAAAGCATCTAAAAGGAGAGTAAAATGGGAATATCATTTGAAATTAGTATCAATAGAAAGGACTGTGATCTTTGTACACTTTAACTAATAATGGGCTTTATGTTCTCTGTCCATTCAAGAATATGTAAAAGAGTACTCCTTTAGTAATACTACCCATACCCATAAATGCTTTAGTGAATCAGCCCTCAAGTGTTGATATAGGCTAATAGTCTTAAACGTATATTGTGTCAGTCCCTAGAGCTAGCTTGCAACACTCAACCTTGAAAGGTTAGTGGAATAGGCAAATGGAGCTGTTAAGTCTTTATATTTTAGTAATCCACGCAACTGTGATGGTCTCAGGCAGGTTAAAGGAAACTTGTGGACCACCTTATCTAGAACCAAAAGAGGTGTCTGTTATGCCGAAATGTCATAAAGCAGCTGTGGCTCACAGCCAACGTAGAGTAATTATCTACTCATGAGATCTCTGATATGAATAGAAACTCTGCTTTAGAGTGTGCAGGGGTAGAGTGGTTTTATTTGTGTTGTTGTTCCCCTTTATTCAGGTTCAGGGAAAACCTGGCTAGGCCTGGGTGTAAAATTCCACTCCGCTCACAAAGTTTGTTGTAATTCAGCAACTTCCCATTCCACGGAGAATGTGGAGTTGCGGATAAACTCTGCACTCTGCAACGGAGCAGATTTTTTTTCCATTGGCACGCTCGTCACGCCATTTTGTGCATGCGGGAAGTGCGACAAGACTTGATAGGCGCTCACAAGCAGCCGTGCAACCCTCAGTGGCCAAGGAGACTTCATCCCCCAACCAGTGGTGCGCCAGGAGGTCCCTTTGCAGAGTGATTGAGAAAGGGGGTGGACCTCAGACGTCTCAGCAGTCCCGCTGTGGGGGACTTACTTGTGGCAACAATAGAGATTCTTGGCCCCCAACGATCCTCATCAGCCAAGGGGACCTCGTCCCCCAATCAGTAGTGTGCCAGGAGGCCCCTTTGCAGAGTGATTGAGAAAGGGGGAAGGGCCTCCGACAACGTCTCCGCAATCCCCCTGTGGAGGACTTACTTGTCACAACAATAGGGGTTCTTGGCCCCCCAACGACCCTCACCAGCCAAGGGTACTTCATTCCCCAACCAGTAGTGCGCCAGGAGGACCCTTTGCAAAGTGGTTCAGAAAGGGGGCGGGGCCTCAGATGAAGTCTCAGCAATCCCGCTGTGGGGGACTTACTTGTGGCAACAATAGGGGTTCTTGGCTCCCAACGACCCTCAGCAGCCAAGGGGACTTCATCCCCAACCAGTAGTGCACCAGGAGGTCCCTTTGCAGAGTGCTTGAGAAAGGGAGCAGGCGCTTCCGACATCTCAGCAATCCTGCTGTGGTGGACTTCCTTGTCGCAACAATAGAGGTTCTTGGGCCCCAACAACCCTCAGCAGCCAAGGGGACTTCATTAGGGGACACCGAGCAATACTCCACCCGCTCACGGAACTCCGCGGAATTTGACTGAGTTTTTCAGCAATTCTGCGCAGTGAAACTCCGCGAGCTCCGCCCAGGCCGCGGGCTGGCCTTTCAGTTCGGGCTGGACTGTTCCTATCGGAGCAGGGTCATGACTGCATATGGCTGGGTTCAAAATGAGGTGGCATGGTTTGCAAAATAATGATAGATTGGGATGCGGCCCTGAGCAATTACCAGTGTCTGAGATGAATTCAAGCATTCCATCTATCACTTTTTGGTACGACATTTTCCTTTGAAGGCACATACATGTGGCTATGAATGATCCTATGGTAAAAAGAATGCCCTAATACTTTCTCACTTCAAATTAACGTCACTTTCACGCTTTGAGTCAGTGTACATATTTTTGAGTCTTTACAAGGCAGTGCCCACCTTGCAGAGTGGAAACTTTTGTGTGTGCACGGGCGAAGTCTTTAGCTCCCTGACATACAAATTAGAAACTCTAGACGTTTAAAAGGAAGAGAGCAAACGTGTTATTGTGACAGGAATTGGTGATAAGGAATTGGTGATAAAGAACACTCTAGCAGCCGTGGAAAGGAAGCCTATTTCTTTATCAAAGAGCACTTACTTTAGGTAAGCAGCAGTGCCGGCGATGAAGGATTTTTTTCCATTGACCATTCATTCTCTTCTTAAACTGTCCCTGTGGACAGTACAGGGTGGAAAGATATTTTTAGCAGCAGAGTTTGGCCTCTTTTTTTGCAGTGTGCTCCCTGACTGGCTCAGTGATTCCACAGGAAGACAAAAATGTCACCTGGGAAAATCACGGCCGGAGGCTCCGGGTTGCAGTTGCAACCTGTTTGTTCAGATCTGCTGCTGCCTAGTCTTTAATTTCAGTTTGAACACACACATATTTTTTCACTGTTTCTGAAATGTCAACGTTTCTCTGCAGTGAAGCTGCACCCGTTTATTTCTTCTTCACTGGCTGCGGAGTGATCTCTGTGTAAGTGTGCAGCACTCGAGGAAGCTCTTCAAAGTTCTGGAAACTTCAGACGGTTATGGACAGACTTATGGGATCTCCATCATGATTGTGTCTCTTGTTGTAAAGAAAATATATTCCAAGGACAAAAAAGTATTGAGCAAAACCCATTAGGTTTCTCAATGAACTGTTAGCGTTTCTCATGGAGAAGGTTTGCATTTACAACGCAACAATGAAGAGCATCCGACTTGCTAAATTTCATACCAATCCAACAGCAAAGAAGCCGACTTTAGAAAGTGATCATAATTACTAACATTGTTTAACGGGATTTAATGTATGATGCAGCCTTCATGTGATGATTAGTGCACCCTGACCATTTTGGGAGCAGGCCCTATGTTTTCAAAGGAGAACAGTGTTTTCCCGAGGCCACTGATGCAGTTTGACCTGATGGGACATTAACACCATACAGCAAAATCACCCTGTTGCCTGCCTCCCTTCTCCCCTTTTAGAAGAAAAGTGAACACTTCAGAACATTTTCACAAAAATTAGGGAAAATAAAAGGTTATACTCATCTGTCAGGGCTTAAAAGCAGAACTATCCTTCAAGTGATTGTTATTTGAGGTATGTATGTAGTATTTGTACTGCGTGATCCTAGCTGAAAGGCCGCAGAGGGATACACTTTCTTACAACATCTAGCAATTTCATACTGCAGTAGAGCCCCACAGAGTGCTTTGAGATGCAAGCGATATAACAGAACACCTCTTTTGGTCTCTGTGTCTGCCTGACTATGCTCATGTCTCTAGATCTGAGTACATGGATCCCCATTTGTCTGCTGGTCTGTGCGAGGGTGGCTTGGTCAAAAGTGTGTGCAGATGTCCGCAGGTAATGTTCTGTAAGTATATTTGCATTTACGTTTCATCTGTGTCAATGCTGTTGTGCGCCTGTCTGGATGTGTGCATGCATTGTACAGAAGTCAAACCTATGGCCTTTGTCGGTGCTAGGTTTTCTTTCTTTACATTTTAGACTCAGTTTTATTACCTCTTTGGTGATAATTTTGCTTAAAACTATATAAGAAAACAGGATTATTGCCGTTTTAATGATGCACAACTCTATATTCAGACATTGCAAAGCAGGTTTTGCAACCAAAGTCTCACCCCTTCTGTGAAAACTAATGTGAGGTGCATTGTGCAGTGTCCATACCACACTTCTGTTTTGCAAGTGCCTTGTTTGCTTTGATTGTACTGTCTGAGATGCTGGAGCCCCGCTGAGTGGTTTTGCCATCTGCTAAAATAACCAGCGGCATTTTGTAATGAAGTTCTCCCAGGTGTGTCATGAAGTAAGTCACGAGCTCTCAGGGTGAGAGGATGGATCACTGTGGCGCACCACATTTTAATTGATGCCAGAGGAAATGGAAGGTACTGAGGTCTAACCAGTGCTTCCGTCGCTCCAGGGACGCGTATGCCCAGACCTGTGAGAAGCCGCCCACATCGGCCAACACTTTAGATGTGTTAGGATGGAGGATGTGTTGTGGGGACTGAACTTTGATGATTATTATAAAAGCTTCAAGCGTGCATGTCTATCTTAACGCATTATCGGTATATCGTATTTTTACTAGCAATCAATGAAATTGTCCTTCTATTATTAAATATGAACAGAGGGGTAACTTTTGCCTCATACATATCCCGACGCTCCTGGAATTTTTGTGTGAAATGGGTCTTAGAAAAGGACCTTCAGCTAAAAGGAGCAAATGGGTGCGAGTATCCACTCGTTATCACCAGTAGCAGAAAGAGGTGGGTCACTTACATCTTTTGAAAGAAATGCAAGAATTGTTTGCTTCTGAGAATTAATGTGTTATGTTATGTTATTTTAATTTATAATGCGCACAAATCACCACGGGAGGGATATCTCGGTACAACACAGCAAAATAAGTGGAGAAGTAGACTGATTAGGCCTGAAATAACGCAGTTTTGAGACGTTCCCTAAAATTTAAATGATCTGTGCATTGGCGTATATGAAGTGAGAGCTTATTCCACAAAAGGGGAGCCAGGTAAGAGAAGGATCTGCCTCCCGAGCGAGATTTTGTGATACATGGAACTGCCAGCAGGACTTTATCACTAGATCTCAAAACTCTACAAGGACGATAATGAACAAGCTTTGCAGAAAGGTAGCTAGGCGCATTGCCCTGCAAAGACTTGTGAGTCAGGAAGCAAAACTTGAAGACGATTCTCTTGTGAATCAGCAGCCAATGAAGCGTGCGCAGAAGAGGGGCAGATACGTCCTGGCTAGAAGATTATGAATTAGACGTGCTGCCATATTTTGAATGACTTGCAATTTGCTTAAAGCAGTCTCATTTATAGAAGCAAATAGAGCATTACAATAGGCCAAGCGACTGATGACAAGTGCCTGGTGTTTTCCTTACTGAATGTGGAAGAAGGGGGAAGACTCTCCGTAGCATCCGTATGGAAGCAAGTGCCAGTAGTGGCTGCGACCTGTTCCTTCATTGTGAGTGCTTGGTCATGGCAGACTTCTAAATTTCTTACAACTAATTTAGGAGTAGGGGCTAGACCAAGTTCAGAAGGCCACCATTCAGGTGTCTAAAGCTGCTGGGCCTTGCCAAACTGCATGATTTTGGTTTTGTTAGCATTCAATTGGAGACAATTCTCTGTCATCCAAGATGCAATAGTTATCAAACCCGCTGAGAAATGAGTTTTAACATTATTTAGATCTTGATCCAGAGTAAATATCAGCTGCCTGTCATCAGCATATGACAGAGGAAGAAAGACAAACTTTTTGGCAAGGTTGGCATGGGGGGCCTCCATATATGTCGAAAAGCATGGGGCTCAGGCATGAGACCTGAGGCACCCCTTTATCTAATTTCTTGGTTTGCGATTTATAAGCTTCCAAAGTAGTACTATGAGTGGGGTCGGTTAAAAAGTCCTTGAACCACGATCATGCCATCCAACAAATTCCTACCTCCTGCAATCTTAGCAACATTCTAGAATTAGAAACAGTATTGAATGCTGCAGAGAGGTCCAACCGAACAAGAAGTGTATTAGTAACACCTGCTGTTTATAGTGTTTAGAAACTACAGCGCTTTCTAGTAAACACCAAGAAAAACAAGACATATGAGCTAATTTTATCTACATGTGTTTGCTTCTATGACTTTTACATTGCAATATTTGACTGGAAGTCTGCATTCATTGTGTTTCTATTAGGCCTGGGTATAAAATTGTGCTCCTATTGCGGAGTTTGCAGAAGTCGGCAACTCCACATGCTGCTGAGAACACAGAGTTACCAAAAAAACTGCTCACTCTGCAACGGAGTGGAATTTATTTTCTGTTGGTGCACTCCTCACTTCACGTGCGCAGAGAGTGCGATGAGACTTGACGAGCGCTAGTGAGCAGCCGGGCAACCCTCAGCAGCCAAGGGGACTTCATTAGGGGTGGCCGAGCAATACTCTGCCCGCTCACTGAGCTCTGCGGAATTCAGCTGAGTTTTTCGGCAACTCTGTGGAATTCCACAGAGTGAAACTCCTCGAGCTCTGTCCAGGCCTAGTTTCTATTTCATTGCCCACGTATAATTTGTAATCTGTTTCTTTTGAATGGAGAAAAACAATAAATATGAGCTAATTCCTACTACATGTATTTGTTTCTACAAATTTTACATCGCAATATTTGACTGGAAGTCGCATTCATTGTTTTTCTATTAGGCCTGGGCATAAAGTTCCGGTCCACTTGCAGAGTTTGCTGAATTCGGCAACTCTGCGTGCCGTGGAGAACGTGGAGTTATAGATAAATTCTGCACTCTGCAACGGAGCGGAATTTTTTTCCACTGGCGTGCTCATCACGCCACTTTACATGCGCAGAGAGCGCGACGAGACTTGATGGGCACTCGCAAGCAGCCGGGCAAGCCTCAGCAGTGAAGGGGACTTCATCCCTCAACCACTAGTGCGTCAGAAGGCCCCTTTGCAGAGTGGTCGAGAAAGGGGGCGGGTCTCTGACGTCTCAGCAATCCCACTGTGGGGGGACTTATGGCAACAATAGGGGTTCTTGGCACCCAACGACCCTCAGAGATGGCTGAGCAATACTCCGCCTGCTCATGGATCTCCGCGCAATTCGACAAAGTTTTTCAGCAACTCCGCGGAATTCCACATAGTGAAACTCCGCAAGCTACTCCCAGGCCTAGTTTCTATTTCATTGACCTCTTATAATTTGTAATCTGTTTCTTTTAAATGCAGATGAAGACTCCCTGCATCCCTCCACTCCATCCTTATTATGCACCTATTGATTCTGGGTTCTATCTCCTTTCTTCTTGAAGAACCCCATCAATTGATATTCACCTTTGCTCTTTGATTGTTGATTTGTTTCTCACTGACCTGCCTTCCCCTCCTCCCCCCACCCCCCCATCCCTTGTAGCACAGTGTGGCAGCAAAGTCTTTTTTACACTTCTTTGGCTGGTCTTTCCTCAGGCATAGGCATGAGGCTGTGTTTTTGGATGCAGAGCATTGGTAATGTAGGACTCCCATCCCCACTTATTAATCTTTATTTATTCCTTCCATGTTCCTAGGTGGTAGCAGAGAGCTTCATAGCAGAAAACTACAGGTAGATCTTTGATGGTGAAAAAAACCAGGTTAAATTGTATTCCGGTCTTATTTTTTATTTAATTCTGGCAGTATTCATTTCTAGACAATACATGCACAATAGAATTTTATAATTGCATATACAGCGAGCTTTACATCCATTGGTGTCTAACCTATGAGACAAAGGGAAACATGTACCATATTACAGAAGGTTCTGTATCAAATCTGTGAGACACACCTATCCTTCATGTGTTTGTGGCTGTATAGTAGAAATGCACAAAGTAAAGCTGTCACCCACCCTAGACATGTATTGAAGAAAGGCTGCAGGCACACAGCTGTAAGTGCAGAGAAATGTCCACTTTCTAAAAGTGAAAAAAAGCAAAAACAGCTATGATGCACTCTAATTAAACATTTAATCACTATAAACACTGATTCAAAAATTAGTCTGTGTTGGTGTGCAACCTCTGAGGTGGTTCCACCCGACCACCGATTCAACAAAGAAAATAGTAACTGGGGCAAGACTGACCCAGACAGTGTGTGCACTACCCCTTATACACTCAAGATGAGTGTGTTATCAAGCTCGTAATCAATAGTAAAACTATTCAAAAACTACTTTATGTCATATACTCAATATTTGCCAAAAAATACGTTCAAAATTTTTAACAAAACAAACGAAACGCTGTATTCATCCATCTTTTCCATGACACTTCTTTTATTCATGGAGCAAAAGTTCAAGATTCTGTGCTGCTTCCAAACATGCACATATTACAGATGAACAAAGATGAGCTCATTCCCAATGCGACGAGCGCGCGTTTTTGAACACTCGTGTGAGTGTTTTCGGCAGTTGGAATTACAGTGGACCAGCCTTGAGTAGAACCGGAGACTGAGCCATAGCACTTAACGCTTTGGAGAAAGATTCCCCGTACTGTTTGGCACACTGCAAGGCAGTATCACTGCGGTACAGCTTGACTACTCGTGACTTATTCTGATATAGTGGGGATTGAAATTCCTGGATAGCCGAGGTATGAGAGGTGTAAACGCGCATCCCTAGAGACCTACGGGTCTGGAGTACACAAGTGGAGATTTCCCCTGACGAAGGGTGTGAGATACACCCGAAATGCATTGGGAATGAGCTCATCTTTGTTCATCTGTAATATGTGCATGTTTGGAAGCAGCACAGAATCTTGAACTTTTTCTCCATGAATAAAAGAAGTGTCATGGAAAAGATGGATGAATACAGCGTTTCGTTTGTTTTGTTAAAAATTTTGAATGTATTTTTGGGCAAATATTGAGTATATGACATAAAGTCATGAGTGTATAAGGGGTAGTGCACACACTGTCTGGGTCAGTCTTGCCCCAGTTACTATTTTCTTACTTTCTAAAAGTGGCATTTCAAAAGTAGTAATGTTAAATCCAACTTTACTAGTTAAGAGAATTTTTCATTACCATTCCAGTGATATAAAACATGACACAACTACTCCTTCCTAATCAGGAATTACAGCTTTAAAGTGTTTTTAAGGAAATCCCAATGTTAACCTATGAGAGACGTACACCACACAGTAATGAAAAACAAATTTGGATGTTTGTCACTACCAGGACATGCAAAACTTAAAAGTACATGTCCTACCTTTTAACAACTCAGCTCCCTGCCCTATGGGCTACCTAGTGCCTACCTTAGAGGTGACTTATGTGTAATAAAAGGTACGTTTAAGGCTTGACGAAGGGTTTTACATGCCTAGGTGAAGTGGCAGTAAACTGCACACACCTGTATTGCAGTGGCAGGCCTGGGGCAGGTTTGAAAGGCTACTTGTGTGGGTGATTCATTCAATGCTGCAGGCCCACTAGTAGCCTTTAATTTACAGGCACTGGGCACATGATATACCACTTTACAAGGGATTTATAAGTAAATTAAATATGCCAATTGTCTATACACCAATGTTACCATGTTTAGGGTAGAAGCACATGCACTTTAGCACTGGTCAGCAGTGGTAAAGTGTTCAGAGTCCTAAGGCCAACAAAAAGATACAACAAAAAGAGGAGGTAAGCAGGCAAAAAGTTTGGGGGAAGATTACCCTAAGGACGACAAGTCTAACAAGTGGTAATGAGGACAGTAGCTGAGATATGGAAGGAGAAGCCCGTTTTAACAGCTGCTACCCATCGCTTTCCCTAATTCACCTCTTGATCTATTGAGCTTCTTTTATCCAATGGAACTTGTGAACTTCTTGATGACCGGGAAAGTTTGTATTTGCCATAGGGATGAAAGGCCACCATTGCCGGGACGTCCACTGTCTGAGCACCGACACATGGAGTTTGTCGCTTTTGGATGTACCCACTGGCAGGAAGGTGGACACCAGATACCAACCACTTAGAACGTCGGTGGACCCCGAATCTATATGGGCCACCACACATCAGGCTATCATGATTGGCCAGTATAATTTTGTTTATTCACATTTGTACAGAGTGACTATTACTGCATTGGTCCTGATGAATGCCAAGGATCCCAAGTGTGGGACCATTGAAGGCAGAAACATGCCGACCTTTTGACCTCGTGACCATTCAAAAGGGTTAATATTTTTCATAACCCTGGTCCTCTTTTTAAGTCTATCCCCAGTGGACCACAGAATAAAGTTATTTGGTACCCTGGAGGTAGTTTTAATCACCACTATTGTTTTTTTTTTCTCTCTGTCCCTCACTCACCCTATATCAACTACTCATCTAAAAAACACCTCACGCTCCTCTCCGATTGGAGAGTCGTAGCCCACACCATGGACCTTGCCATCTGGGTGTGAGGAGGGGAGCCAATGATGAAGCATGTCACCCTCGGGTGAGTGAGGGTTCTCGTCCTAAAAAGGTTTTCCTCCCACCTCCTAGTACCAGTGTCACACTTTTCTCTGTTTGCACAAGACATACTTTTTTGTGAGTTATTTCGATTTAAGGGACTAGTAGGTTTCTGGTTAGGCCCATCCCTCCTGATCCCCGGTGTGAATTTGATTGATGAAAGGCAGAGGACAGCACATTAATCTGTATCAAGGAAATCTTACACTGGACGTTTATGTATGTTGCCCTTTAAGGTGTGCAAATGGTGTACTCCCGCTAGTTGCTGGGACCATTGTTTTAACTTTCTGAACCCACTCAACTTTCTGCTTGAATGCAACCATGGGCAGCCAGTGCTCCTCTTTGTATTGTCCAGTGTCGCTAATTAAACTCACTCACATGGTTCTACACATTCAGAGAGCTTAATGTGTGCTCAAAGGAGTGTTACTGTTTCCCAATGTAATGTTACTCAATTTACCAACCTTGGAAGGATGGACGGCTGAGTCTGTCCTTCATGGATTTGAATTTGTGGGCCACAGATCACTGCAAGTTTCAGTAGCAAACGTGCAACTCACTGAGGCATGCTGCTGGCTAAAAATATACTGATAATGGTGATGATGCCCCTAAAAATCGCAATACTACTAGTGTACATGAAATTACAACACGTCACTGTTGCAGACTATCCAAATTGATGGAGTTGTAGCGCCAGGCTTTTACGAACATTCAAACAACTGCAACTACAGTTTGTATATAGCGCGCTCTTCAGTGCTTTAAATGGGGAAAAATAAGTGCAGGTACTCATTAAAATAGAGGTGTGGCAAGTGGGCGGGGCAAGGGGCGGGGCTAAGGGCAAAATATCATAATACATAGAAACTTCTGTACCAGTTGCAAACTTCTGTACCAGTTGCAGCACATATTAAAACACATGAGAAATGTGTTTATGTAAAAAAACACAGATTAACTCATACCACAAAATGAAAGTCGTGATGGCACTTTCACCCGAATGGTTGCTGCGCACCTGATTGACAGTGCAGGGTCTGTCTAGAGACCCTGTCCTGTTAATCACAGCGTGAGACAGGCCCTCTCACCCCCCTGCAGTTTGGGGACATTCAAATGGGCGCTGCTGAAATCTTCACCAGCAACTCTGCAAAAGGATACTTCAGCCGAGTTAATTACAAGCTGCTCGGAAGCAGAGCGGCCTCTGCCCTGCACTTGTTCAGAAACCTAACCTGAGCCTGCCGTGCCGTGGATCAGGGTACAGGTACTCTCCCTGGCTACAGAGAAGTGTTGGTACTGACGGCAAAAAAATTCGGAAGTGCCGGTACTCAGTACCGGTGAGTAACGGCCCATTTAAAGCACTGGGCTCAGTTAATTAACAGAGAATGCACAGGCGTGCCTGCGCTTTTTTAGAGTCCAGACTCTGGATCTAAGGAAGTTTTATTCCACTGCCTTTTCCTGCAGGTGCTCCGAGGCAACAGAATTTGTAATAATACACCGTTGCTGGAGGCTGCTATTTTGTGTAACTCGACTGCCTGTCTAAAACCTTACTTTGTTCAAGTGCAAAAATTGAATTGGTGAATGATGATCTTTTAATAATAATCTGATTTATAAAGCGCATAGTTTCTCCCAAAGGCGTGTCCCTGAGCTGGAGGAAAACCCAGAAACCTACAGCCCAACGATCCTCACCTATAAATAGATGCGAAGCCAGCGAACTACCACCACCCTACCTTACCCAACATGACCTTGTACCAGAACAAATTGAAACAGCCATATTTTGAGCTTCTTATTAAAGGCGTTTTACGAAGGTTCCCGCCTCAGCTGTAAAGGCAGAGAATTCCACAACTTGATGGTTCTCTTTTCACCTAATTTCTATCTGAATTCTGCTACTGCCGCTACCTGCACCTTTGCACACCCTGTTCCTACAATTCCTTCAGTGGCTGCATCCTGGCCACACACATCTTAAATGCCCAAACCATGCCTTCCTCCATTGCCTACTCTGCATCTTGTATGACCGTTGGCATCTTTTGCAGCACCTTATTTTGTATCTCTTTGTTTCCTGCCTCCCTGAAGCTCCCCCCCCCCTGTCCGTCGGAAGCAGTCACCTGCATCTGTATGTTGCCCCCATGTTCACCTCCTTTCCCTTCTCCTTGCTGCTTGACCACTTATAAGGTCCCAAAGGCGGGACCTATTGGCTATGCCAATGCTTGTTTTTTTTAGGCACAAGGACATTGGGGGTGCGCGCAGGGCACTCACCTACAGAGTGGCAGAAAGTTCCTTGTGGCTGTGTTCTCAATCGGACTGTCACTGGCGCTTATGGGAAACCTGCTTTTTGCTCGCCGGCGGCATTTTATGGCTGTTTCCCTTTCTCCTGTGCTCGCAAATTAGAAAGGGAAAGCCAGAGCAAACTGTGCTTTTTAAAGGGCTTCCCTGGCTTCCTCTTTCTTCCCACCGCACAGCTACCTGGGGGGGGGAGGGTGACGTCACACGTTGCTCTGCCCTGGGGCGTCACTGCCACCCTCTGTGAAATTAACATCATGTGAGCATGCGCCGCAGTGTAGAAATGCGATGCATGCTCACATAACTCTTTGTGTCCTAAAATGCCGCCTCGTTACAGTGAGTACCGGTACTCTAATTATTAACGGAGAAGTGCCGGTACTCTAGAGGGGAAAAAAAAGAAGTGCCGGTACTCAGTACCGGTGAGTACCGGCCCATTTAAAGCACTGGCGCTCTTCTAGTTTAAGTACAAGTTGTGTGGTTTGGCATGTATGAGAAAGGGGAAGGACCTATGGCTGTTTAAAGGGACAGCAAGCTTCCCCCCTGCCCTGCCCTTTCTGTTACTATAAGAGTCCTACAGTTCTAGCTGAAGTCTCAAGTGGAGTCGGGAGTTCTTTGATCGCAAACCTTGCCTCTCCATTGGCTGTGGTTAAATGCTCTTTGACAGTCAGAAGTGGGGTCTGAGCAGTTTCTCAAGGCAGACAGAGAGACAGGGACTCTTGCCTTAACAGGGGAGTGGAGGGTTCAGTGCAAGTCATTCCTTGAACGTGGCTCATGTCGAATGTCTGGTACTGGGTCGGCGTATGGTCCATGGGACTGGCAAAACAAAATAGAGCCGGGTCAACCCAGCCAGGATCCCTAATGCTTTTATTACAAAACAAAAGCTGCTAACTCCTTTTCTGCTTCAACTATTAATTGTGACAAATGTCACTCAAAGCAGTGATATAGTCTAATGCACTAGGCTTAAAAACAAAGACAGGAGAAAGAACCTTTGATAGGGTCTTCATCATGCTTTTACATGACGATTGTCTCATTAATTACATGGACAGTTTTTTGGATGGCTTGTTTGGGCCTTGGCTCTTGAACCAAGCCAGGACCTTGCTTCGCTCTGGCTCATGGGTAGCACACACTTTGAATTTGCTAGCTTTCCCACCTCTAGAGGGGATGCCCTCGCTGCCTGCTGAACGCCCCACTGTAGCTAAATGTCAGAGGCAGCAGAGCCCGCACAACCCCTGGAAACTGGTCCACTGGGCAGGGGTAGCGAGAGATGCCAGACATCACGCAGGTCATGTATATCGTCCCCTGATTCTTCCTATGAAGTGCAGCACTGTTTATGAGATGAATGTGATCTCAAGGGGCAGAATGTCCTAGTAGCCGCATTACTTGTCACAGTGCTCCGTAAGAGCTAGCAAATGCTTACATGCTTGCTGTTGACATGCAGTCATTTAGGACCCACGGCCGCTGTCTCAAACTATAGGAATGTTTTTTAAAGCATAGACATACAAAATTGGAAAGTTCGTCCCACGAGTGACCGAGGTGGAATGTGTGAGTAAACATGACTGTTGGAGTTGTTATACATATTATGTATATGGAAACATGTTGTGGGTCTATATATTTTTGAGAAACTCCCAAGCAACATGACACAATATTCACTCTTTCACATACTCACAACCACATCACTACAATTGATTAATTGCTGTGCCCTTCTCATGTTGCTTCCCTATTTAAGTGGGTAAAAGACACCCATCTTAAAGTTTACCACCCAACCTATGCACTCCAAGTACCATTGTAAACCCAAGGACCACAGTTCAATCTTTATCTGAGAATGTGTCACATTAAACAGTCACCTCTCCTACACAAACTCTGCTGCCCTCCTATCAGCTCCGGTATACGACAGGGCTCCTGTTCTCATAGCATTCACGTGCCATGCAAATGACCTCCGTGCAAGGTTACCACAGCACTAAATTCCAGACCAGTAGTGCGTGTGCACAATGCAAAATGTAATGTATAACATAACGTACCAGGCCACCCTCCCTGCACGTTTGGAACAACGTTTAGTTGTATTGCTTTTAAAATATCACAGTATGGAAAAACGAGTTAGGATTATAATACTTAAAAACATACTTCTGGTGCTTACGTACGCCAACTCGCAGCCAATCACAAGGCATTATGTTTATAATAAAAGAAAGAGGGAGGTTTGTATTTTAATTTACATGGAATTATGCAAACCGTACTGATTTGGAACTCAGACTTGGTGCGCCCTTCTGTGTAGTCGCTGACATGATCGAAGAACTGACGAAAACTACAACGGCGCTGTTATGTTAAATAGTCGTACGAGGCGCTCTTACACCCCTGGGTCTCTTGGCACTAAAAGACCTAAATTTACAGTAAAGCAAGACAGTTAGTGGAACAAAAAAATCGTTTTCTGAAATGGAGATGGGAAGATGTCAATTTGATGCCCAACTGTATGTGATCCATAGCTGACAAAACACGGCCCTCCGTTGAGGATCTGGGAGAAGCTGGGGCTGTAAAGAGACGAGTTGATCTGCTCTGAGGTTGTGTAAGGGGTAGTAACTGCAGGTTTGCACAGAGGAAACAAAGAATCTGGCCTGAATAGGAAGCCAGTGTACTTGTTCGAGGATGGACTCCGCAAACAGAGGTGCTGAAATAGGGAGCCCGCAAAAGACACACAGATGATGAACGGAATGGAGAGCAAATAAAACATTCACCCCAGTCAAGAGATCTGGGTTAAATCTATCGTTTTTTTGCTCCCCATGCCATTCCAGTTTGAACCCAGCCATATACAAATCAGTCTTGACCCTGTGCCTCATGGGAACAGTCCAGCCTGAACTACCAAGCCAGGTCCTCCCTGGACCGGAAACAAGCATCCTGGGATCTATTTCAGGGCATCACCTCTCATCAGCCAGGCTAGCTTGAATCCAGTGGTAAAGTGAGCAAGGGACCCACGTCTGGGCATACCCGGCGCACTAAGGGCGAGAAAGCAAAAGACACACAGATGTTGGGCGGAATGCAGAGCAAATCAAACAGTCACCCCCAGTCAAGAGATCTGGGTTAAACCAGGATGCTTGTTTCTGGTCCAGGGAAGACCTGGCCTGGCAGTTCGGGCTGGACTGTTCCCATGGGAAACAGGGTCAAGACTGATTTGCACATGGCTGGGTCTAAACTGGAACAGTGTGGCGTGCAAAAAAACGATGGATTTAACCCAGATCTGTGACTGGGGGAGAATGTTTGATTCATTCAGCATTCCGTCCATCTTCTGCTTTTTTGCATTTGTCACCCTAAATGGGAAGGGTATGCCCAGACGTGGGTTCCGAGCTCGCTGCCCCACCAGATTCAAGCTAGCCTGGCTGATGAGGGGTGTTACCCCGAAGCCAGTACAGGGAAGACCTGGCCAGGCAGTCTGGGCTGGACAATGGGGGGAGAAGGCACGGACAACGGGAGGGAGGGTGGGCGGGGGAAGAAGGCACCAAAGCACGTTGTGCCTGCAGTAGGAGAACCTCATTGACGAAAATAGTGCTCACAGTCTAAATAACAGTCCTTTGTAACACTCGAAGTAAAGGGGCTAGTCGCCATGGGAGGTGACAAATGAAGAGGTGACGGTACTAAGGAGGGACTAAAAAGCCTATCGACAAATCTGAAGCCAGCATTTAGGGAAGACAATGACACAAGCCAATCGCAAATATGGGCGAAGAGTGGGCGGGGCTTCTATTCACCTACTCCTCTACAATACTCCTCGCAGAGCAGTGCATGCACACTGGCTCCAGGCTCGACCTAAAAACGATGGATTTAACCCAGATCTGTGACTGGGGGAGTATGTTTGATTAATTCAGCATTCCGTCCATCTTCTGCTTTTTTTAAATAGGGAGCTCAGCAGCTTCATTTGCATAACCCGTAGACGGTGTAGTAATGGCTTATTTACACCTAAGTACAGGGCATTACAATAATTCAGAGCCTCCCACATGGACATCTTAAGGATTTTGGGGGCCCCGGCCAAATATAATTTGGGGCCCCATGCTCGGAACAACTATGAATTTATTATCCATTTTCAAGCCCCTAGCGAATATGGTCTGATCATTGACAATCCTCTTCAAAGGCCCCCAAACATTTAAGGCGACCCCCGTCCTTATGGGGGCCCCATTCAGTGCAAAGCCTTTGAATATTTATGATAAATCGGAGACCTGCAAGCCCCTTTTCATATTATGCAGGAGGCCCCATCATTTTTGCGTTATGCCACTGTCTGGGATTATCCTGAAAGCTTAATGATGGGGCCCCTAGGAAGGCGTGGGCCCTGGGGCCCGAGCCCACTTTGACCATGCCTTAAAACGTCTCTGGCCTCCCAGGGCAGACATGGCTGCTCTCCCGCCATCCAGCGCCAGAACGTGATGGAGGGGTGTGCGCCTTTGCAGAGTCGTTTTAAGGCATGGGCAAAGTGGGCTCTGGCCCAGGGCCCCAGCCTTTCAGGGGGGCCCCCCTGATAGAGCCAGCTCTCTTCTGCAGAGTCTTGCCCTGATGACTTTGAATAATTCTAATACAGATTGTTTTAAATACCGTTTTTTTGTTTTTGTTTTTTTATTAATGTGGGTGTTATGTGAATGTCTATTAGAGACATTTTGCAGAGAAAGGTTGTGTTTGTTTCATGCAACATCCATAAAAAAAAGTTTCTTTTAGATCAAATCAGGACCTCACATATAGGAAATGGGAGGGATTCACAGAGATTATTTGCAATAATATTAGTGAGCAGCTGCTGTGTTACAATATTGAAAACACACATCACTATCCCTGAATATCAGATGTAAACATGTAGAATTTGGAGGAGTGTGGCTGTGCACTGTCAGTGACTTTGCCAAAGAGGGCATGAAAGATCTGATATTGGATCATAAATTCAAAACTGTTACTAACAGGGGCCCCCCAAATATGCTTGGACCAGGACCCCCAAAATACTTAAGATGTCCCCGCGCCTTTGAAAGGTACAGGGAGACATCACGCCGGAGACGTGGCCAGTCGAGTATTCAGGCAGCGTCTGATTTAACTCCTAAACTTCTTACAGTGCTGGCTGGAGTGGGGAACACCACAGGCTCTGGGCCAGAACTGAGGTGACAAAACAAGGGGTCGCCTCAGTACCGTCAGGTGAACGAATCAGTTCAAATGACCCCATGGTCGGGCCGTAGCGCCGCGAGGAGCGTGCTTTATTATGAGAGCTGACGAGCAGGCACTGAGGTGACACATTGGACTGCGGGACTCTGACATGTCCGTTAAGTTTAGGCCTCGTTTTCTGTTGTTTTGAGATGCCTGCTGGGCAGCTACTGTTCCAGACCTAGCTGATCGCCGCGGGGGAGGGGGGAAGGAAGCGGCCGCGAGAAGCCTTTAGTTCTTAATAGGTCGAGAGCTGTAGTGAGGCAGTGTGCAGAAATAATTCTGATTAGGTTTGGTCAATCAGTCTGCATAATCAGAACTGTCTCTTCCTCATTCAACTTTCAAGTAGCGAACAATAACATCGTGCCTAACAAAACTGTAAGTAGCCTCTGTGCTTTTAGGCCAAGCTGTTATCTATGTTCTGGCATCTCCCGCTGTGGGCCCGAGGCGTGTCCTAGAAGACCCGCTCCACACTGGCCTGTCCTGTGATAAATATAGATTCATGTCACACACCCAATACAAACCGATCCATGTGTTAGGGTGACGATTTAGAGCATTTTTAAGCACTCCTATATTTGATTTTATCTGCTTCTTTGTATGCCTGCATACGCAGTGTAGCTGATCTATCTATCTATCTATCTATCTATCTATCTATCTATCTATCTATCTCTGTCTGTCCGTCTATCCACTGCTTGTCTGCTGTTTGACTTTTTGCCTGTCTGTCTTTCTGTCTGTGTGTCTTCTGTCTGTCCCTCCATCCACTGCCTATCTATCTATCTATCTATCTATCTATCTATCTATCTATCTGTCTGTCTGTCTGTCTGTCTGTCTGTCTGTCGTTCTATCGTTCTATCGTTCTATCTATCGTTCTATCTATCGTTCTATCGATCTATCGTTCTATCTATCGTTCTATCTATTTATCGTTCTATCTATCGTTCTATCTATCGCCTGCTGTCACTCTTTCAGTCCTGGTAACCACGTCATGAGCTGTAGCTAGTAAGATGCTTACAATACCAGAATGACGATTCTACTTTGTTAAAGTTTAAGAGGTCATGTGAATGCGGCCATTGTTCCTCACAGACAATATGCTTTGACAGAGATTATTTTACATGCAGGATTTGCTTTTCAAAAGAAACACTATATTCTGAGCTGGTCCCTGGAACCTCCGCATGAGAGTTAAAGGCGCACATCTAACAATTGTTGCCAGCAGTCTTTAGAGCTAACAGATGTTCACGAGATTTTTGGATTACCCTCCTCAAATACTGAACCCCACGAAATGAAAGATATAGTAGAATGAATGGTACAACTGTTTCTTTAACTGAGGGTTAAAGACTAGGTTGTGGCCCCAACCACAGAATACAATGTATAATTATTTTACAATTAAGTAAGAGCAATTTAAGGCACCAATGAATATTGACTGAATTAGCTGTTGCTAAATATCTCATTACAGGTGTCCCAGATGAGGGGTTGTTAACTCTGCAGCACAGGAGTTAGCAATACTGGGGGTTTTATTAACTCTGGTGTTACAGAATCAACAGGGATTCTGAGCTGGACCCTAAAAATCCTCTGAGGAATGAGGAATTACCAAGGAGATCGTTTCTTCAGGGCCGAGTTCCCCCGGATTTTGTTACCGGCCCTGTTAGAGTTATCAAATCACTCATAATCAGTGCCATAGTCTCGATTCAGACGTGAAGAGAACTCATTGTGCCGTTATGTTAAATAGAAGTATAAAGCACTTTCACACCCCGGGGTCTCTTGGCACTAAAACACCTAAATTTACAGTCAGGCAAGACAGTGGAACAAAAAAATCGTTTTCTGAAATGGAGATGGGAGATGTCAATTTGATGCGCAACTGCTATGCGAGCCTTAACTGACAAAACACGGCCCTCCGTTGAGGATCAGGGAAAAGCTGGAGCTGTAAAGAGACGAGTTAAGCTGCTCTAAGGTTGTGTAAGGGGTAGTAACTGTGCAGGTTTGCACAGAGGAAACAAAGAATCTGGTCTGAATAGGAAGCCAGTGTACTTGTTCGAGGATGGACTCCGCAAACAGAGGTGCTGAAATAGGGAGACCAATTGGTCCTGTTGGGTAATACAATTGCTGTGATCTGTGTATTAAATACACAGATCACAGCAATTGTATTACCCAACAGGACCAATTGTTTTCTATATCATAAATACCCAGGTTCTGAGGGACACATGGTCACCCCATTAACTCTAATGGAAATAGGGAGACCAGCAGCTTGATTTTGCATAACCTGTAGACGGTTTGGTAATGTCTACTTTACACCTATGTACAATAATTCATACCAGAGCCTCTCTGGTCCAGAGGCAGCTTCTTGATGTACCAGGCTCATGTAATCAAAAAACAGTCATGAAGCAAAAATATGCAATATAGGGACTTTGGCTCCACTCTCTTCATCCATTGGTCTGCTTAGCTGTCATTCACATTTTGTTTTCTTCCCACCCCCTCAGACATCATGGGGCGAAGGGTCAGCCCGCTTCAGTGATTGGCTCTCTTCCACTATGAGTGATGGCATTTTGTCGGATCACTTGTGCAGATCAACCAAGGGAAAAGCGTAATTCAGTTCCGGGACTTGAAGGAAGTGACCCGATTAGGGCCACCCGGGTCACTCGCGACCACCTCTCAGCCTTCCATACAAATGAAGAGTCGGTCAGACAGTAGAGAATACAAACCAAGTATTTATTCAGGTACACTCGAGCGGAGCCCAATCTGCCCAGCCTCTAAGGATTGCTGCAGAGGGACTGACATCAGAAAGCATGGTGATACCTTATGTACGATTCAGAACCAATGAAGGCACGCCCAGACTGGAAATTTCCAGATGGAGGCAGCTACACAAAGGAGGTATAGAAGGATAAGTTTCGATCCTGGGACCGGGCACACACTATCTCTATGCCAAGGTCGTTCTGCCTGCGCCCATCGCTGGACTAGTGGGAGCAGGCCTCTATCTAGTGGGAAAAGTATGCGCTAATAAGGACAGTGTATTCATTAGTACAGCAAGTCCCAACCTTGGAGAAAACGAAAATTACCAAAGCTGCTTCTCGCTGAGGCAGAGAGAGATTAGTTTCGTTCATGGATCAAAATGGCGGACAAACATAAAATGGTGCCGCGAATGCTAACTTATGCAGAACATTATATATAAACCACACAGCTAAGACATTTTTATTCTAACAGACCCTCCTTTTAGCAGAAGCTAACAATTTTATGTTACTATCGAGAAACGTATAACATGGTGCAAGGATTAGAAACATCACTATAATCGGGTGCTCACATAATCAGTATTCAAAGACACCCTCATCGATCTGCATCATGTCCTCAATGTCCTTCTGCAACATGATCGCAGCACTAGTATCATGCACTGATATTTTCTGTTTAGGGGTGAGAACATTTACACAGTAGGTGCAACAAGCCGGGAGACTGTATATACAGAGGCAACATGTAAAAATAATACTAGCAACCACAATCAGAAAGATGAGAATCTTCCAACCCCATGTTGTTAGCATATTCCAGAATCACCCCGATAGGGTCCAAGTACCTGTCTCTTGATGTATGTCAGACGAAAGTCTATGCAATTTTTGTATAGCTGCATACACATTGGGGGCGTGGTCAGGTATGTAAACACAATAGCTGCTGCCAATAATGCGACAAGCCCCTCCCCAATCTGCACGGATGAAGTCTAACACCATCCTGTTCTGCAAAGTGACTAATCTCGTAGCCTGGAGCTCAGCAGTGATATTTGTCATTATCCCAGCAGTTGTATTGATAACCCTTTCCACAACTCTTGTTAGCTGACGAATTTGAAGACTATTAGCCATGGGGCCCCAAAAGGGTAGGAGACCCTTTATGGCATCCTCAAACTGTTGTGCGTTGGTATCTGTCTGATCTATATTGTGTCAACAACCCTTCTGACTCGGGGCAAGTATGTACTCCTACGCTGTAGCTGATGATCTTTATGATAATTGGACGGGGCAACATACTCAGGGGGAAGGAGGAAAGAGAGGTAACATCTGCCTGACCATCCCCTCAGAAGCCAGACATGAGCTTGGGATCCACAGACAAAATAGACATTATGGGGTAGGACCAAAGGCGGACTATTAATCGGTCTCAGTCTGTAGGTGAAATTGCATTTACTCTCCCACACCTTTACCTCCACAGTCCCCTGGACACAGAAACTAGCTGTTGTGTTGACCACGGACACCGGCATCGGTTTGTCCTTAGTAAGATTGCAAGCTTGGAAAGATTGAAAATACTCAGAGGTGTTGAACCTCTGGAAATCCGCCATTTCCATTCAAAGCCATGTTTCGTTCTTCACTTTTTCATATGTGCTCATACAGGATTTTGGGGACAATGTACCGAAGGTCCCTTGTCCTGCCGATCCTACGGGAGTAAACCCGTGATGAAAACGTATATACTCTACTACCACACTGCAAGAATCAGCAGGTGTCATAGCTAGAGTAGAGAGCTGGAAATGGTAGTGCATCATAACGAACAATTCAAACCAACCTTCACAGCTACCAATATATGACAATGGCATGGACAACAAATTGTCGCTCTTATGAGTAACTGAGGGGAGCAATCCACAAACCCAACAATTAGTTGTATTGGACACATTATACGCTTGATGCAACATTTGTATAAATACATTATTGGTGTAGGACAACCTATGCGCTGCTTTGTGTGGAGCCAAAGTGACAAAAAAGTGCTCGGGGGCAGTGGTGTTGTACCAACCAAGGAATGTACAAGATACTTCTTCTCTAGAAACCAGGTTATTGCAAGTATTGTTATTCGCGTAATCACAACAATTAATATGCAAACTATTTTACTCTTTGTTGACCAACCCCGCGCTAAACGCGGTGCTGCAAATGGCTGTTCCTCTTCCTCAATAGGTCGACCAAAGGGATGCATTATAGAACAAGAAGAGGACTGCAATAAAACTGATAGCAAAGGTAAGTGTTCCCAGTGTCCGTCAGAGCCTCACTGGTACAGGCTCATATAGTTCATCAACGTTGGTGCTCTTGTGCACCGGCGGTCGAGCTTGCTCAGTCCTAAGCTCACAATGAATCCCACGTCGCTCAGGATAAGGTGCCCCCTTCCTAGGGAGCACGTTCTATTTATCCTGTCCAATGTCAGAACAGTGCACCAATCTCACGACACCCTGAACTAACACCGTTGGTACTATGGCAAAGTACACCCTGACTTACACAGTCCCTCCCTGACTAATCTGACTTCACCTTTGGTGCACTATTCCTCAGCCGAGGGTGCAAATTGTACCTGGTGACTCCAGGCACAGAGGGGTTAACAAACAGCGGCTCCTTAATAGCTCGAATTTCTGGAGGAACCGTTGCATTTAGCACCTCATCATTCACCACATCCGTTTGGGTTCATGTGAGTTTTGCGTCGCTAAAGGGGACGAACTGAGCCACCTTCTTATACTCAGCATTCCCAATGCCATCCCTCACCCATTGATCATAGGGCAAGGGTAGAGGCACTCGTTTGCAATGAGTACCATGGATCCAATTCTTTCGGCCAGTGACCTTGACCGCCGTACGTGTTGCTAGAAGGACCTGCTCAGGCCCCTTCCAGCGCGGCTCCAAACTCTTTTTCCGCTGAAAATGGCGCACAAGGATCCAATCACCAGGCTGGATGTCATGTCCGGGCCCCTCTGGTATATCTGGCAGGGTGTCCCGGACCTGTTGGTGAATAGAACGCAAATTTTAAGTTAACTGGCACAGGTAGTCTGTCAACAATGGATACTCAATATCAGAAAATCTGCGAGGGCGCAGGACACCCCAGACATTTGCCTGGCGTCCAAACACGACCTTGTAGAGTGACAATCCTGTTCTAGAATGTGCTGTTGTTCTTGTCGACAAAAGAGCTAATGGTAAAGCATCTGGCCACTGTAACCCTGTTGTTTCCTGAATCTTTGCCAATTTCAGTTTGAGAGTACCATTGTACTTCTCAACCAAACCTGCTGACTGCGGGTGGTTTGCAGCATGGAATTTCTGTTTTATGTGCAAACCGTCGCAAATTAACTGTATGACCTTGGCATTAAACTGACTTCCGGTATCACTCCAGATCAAACGGGGCAAGCCGAAGCGAGGAAAGAACTCCTTCAGGAGTACCTTTGCAGTCGCAATGGCTGTATTATCTTTAGTAGGGTAAGCCTCAACCCATTTACTGAATGCACAAACAACCACCAACACATACTTCAAATTATTGACCCTGTCCAATTCAATGTAATCTAACTGAAGGACCTCAAAAGGGAAAGTAGGTGGTGCCAAATTTCCAGGTGGTGTAGGGGTATCCTTTCCAGGATTGTGCATCATGCACACCATGCAATACTTCACTAAATGTGCAGCAGTTTTGGAGATGTTGTCATTCTGCCATACAGGGTCTAACAACTTGCAAATACCCTTGGCACTGATATGGGCTGGGCCATGGGCCATTGTGACTACAGGAAGAACATATGCATCTGGCAAAATCCATCTTTGCTTCCCTGACTTGTCAATCCAACATCCCTCATCGTTCAATTGTGCTGTACTTTCTTGGCACACTGCTAATTCCTCCACTGTGGCCTCACTCTGTATTTCCTTCACATTCTCAAGTGTATCTTCAAACATTGTGACCTCGGGCACCCACCTAGTGGGACCTGCTACGAACATTCTTTCCATCCTAGTTCGGGCTGTTTCCTTAACTGTCTGATCTGCAAAAGCGTTCCCTTTACCCACATCATCAGTAACTTTCTTATGGGTGCTGCACTTTACTATTGCCAATTTCTTGGGGAGTGTCAAAGCGGACAAAAGCCTATATGTATAAGATGACCGTGCTGAATCTTTGTTCCATGGGAAATAAGGAACCCTCTCTCTGCCCAGAGTCGCCCGAAATTATGGGCGACTCCAAAGGCGTACTGGCTGTCAGTATAAATATTAACAACCAGTCCCTCACTCAATTCGCAGGCTTGTATTAGGGCAACGAGCTCTGCAGCTTGGGCCAACTGATGGGGAACTCCTGATGTCTCAACTACCAAACGCAGCGTAGTAATAGCGTATGCAGCAGTTGTAGTGCCATCTGATAATTTAAAACAAAAGCCATTGACTTATAGTTCCCCTTGAGGGTCAGATAAGGGAACATCAGTCAAGTCTACTTGTCCTTTCGTCTCTTCTTCCGTCCGGAAGATACAATCATGTATGTAAATCTCCTCATTCTCAGAAGGGAGGGGTAGTATCGTGGCTGGATTCAGAGTGCCACACCGTTTGATCTTAATTTGTTTAGCGAACAGCGTTAACTCATAACCTGTCAGACGTGCACTGGTGAGGTGCTGTTTCTTTGTCTTATTCAAAAGTGTATCCACAGCATGGGGTACCATGGCTGTGAGGTCAGTATCAAGTACGAGACCAGCCGATTGCCTTATCGAGACAGCCACGGCCGCGACCGCTCTTAGACAGCTCGGAAGGGCTCGTGCGACTGGATTGAGCACAGCAGAGAAGTAAGCACACAGCTGTTGCTTATCCCCAAATTTTTGTGTTAAAACAGAAAGCACGCAACCAGCCATCTCATGGACGTACAACACAAACTGCTTAGCATAGTCGGGGGTGCCGAGTACTGGAGCTGAACAAAGCGCAGTTTTCAATTGCTCAAAAGACTGCTGACATTCAGGCGTCCAGGGCAGGGGTTCATGCACATTTTTTAGTGTTAGAGCAAGCAGGGGTTTGATTAACAGCGAGTAGCTAGTTATCCACTGCCTGCAATAGGAAGTGATACCTATGAAAGCGCGCACATCTTTCTGAGTTTGCGGAATGGGCATTTTAACAATGGTACTGATACGCTCAGGGGTCAATCTCCTACCCTCCTTTGACAGTAGGTGACCTAAGTAGGTGACCTCCTGTCGACAATACTGAAATTTGGAAAGGGATACTTTATGGCCATGTTGAGCTAAATGTAACAACAATTTTACTGTACTGTCTCTGTAACCTTGCTCTGTATCCGAGGCGATGAGCAAGTCATCAACATACTGAAGCAGTACATTACCTGTAGGGAGCGACAAGGAATCCAGCTGACCTTTCAATGCCTGACTATAGATACTCGGACTCTCTGTATAGCCTTGAGGAGCGCGACAGAATCTAAAGCTTCTACCAGCTAGGGTGAACCCAAACAGATACTTGCTGTCAGGATGAATGGGAATGCTGAAGAACGCGCTTTTCAAGCCAATGACAGAAAAGGATGTAGCAGAAGAAGGAATCATTGTCAAAAGAGTCGTAATGTCGAGGACCACTGGAAACTGGGGAATCACTATTTTATTAACTTCCCGCAAGTCAATCACAAAGCGATAAACATCTGCATGATCATCAGAGGAACCCGAAGGTGTCCGTTTGAGAATGGGAAGAATAGGGCTATTACAAACATTAGCAGTCGTCTCCTCAACCACTCTTTTCTCAAACAAGTCTTGTATAATTTACTATTGCCCCTTTCTTAGTCAGAATGTATGAAGAGAGCCGAGTTCAAGGTATATTGCCTGCTACGCAACGACTAGCCTCTATTGTAGTGATCCATAAAAAGGGAAAACCCCCGGAGGACTGTAGCTCCTACCGTCCCATCTCTTTATTAGACCCGGAAGTTAAGATCCTGGCCAAGCTTTTGGCACAACGCCTCCCTCCATGCCTTCTTAAACTAATACATCCGGATCAATCGGGCTTTATACCCACCAGAAATACAGCATTGAATCTCCGAAGGTTGTATGGAGTCACTCACGACCACCTCTCAGCCTTCCATACAAATGAAGAGTCGGTCAGACAGTAGAGAATACAAACCAAGTATTTATTCAGGTACACTCAAGCGGAACCCAATCTGTCCAGCCTCTAAGGATTGCTGCAGAGGGACTGACATCAGAAAACATGGTGATTCATTATGTACGATTCAGAACCAATGAAGGCACGCCCAGACTGGAAATTTCCAGATGGAGGCAGCTACACAAAGGAGGTACAGAAGGATAAGTTTCGATCCTGGGACCGGGCACACACTATCTCTATGCCAAGGTCGTTCTGCCTGCGCCCATCGCTGGACTAGTGGGAGCAGGCCTCTATCAAGTGGGAAAGGTATGCGCTAATAAGGACAGTGTATTCATTAGTGCAGCAAGGCCCAACCTTGGAGAAAACGAAAATTACCAAAGCTGCTTCTCGCAGAGGCAGAGAGAGATTAGTTTCATTCATGGATCAAAATGGCGGCCAAACATAAAATGATGCAGCGAATGCTAACTTATGCAGAACAATATATATAAACAACACAGCTAAGACATTTTAATTTTAACAGGCTGGTGGGCCAATACTTTTCAAACTTTTTTTGTTTTACTATTCATTCTTTATTTTTTTAGCCTTTCCTACATGTTTTTAAACTATGTCTAAAGGTTACAGTATCTTTTGTTTTTTTCCAGTAAGAATCACATGTTCCTGTGATGGGCATTAAAACTAAAAAGGGTTTCTATACCACTCTAAAACACCTGCCTGCTAGAGAGCATTTGTTCTGTTCTATTAAATTTATATGTGATTTATATGTTATTGTTAAACTATTATTAAAGTAATTTGTATTTCAAGTCCATAGCTGTCACTTTTAGGCAGCAGCATGTTTTCTTTATTTTTTTACAGCATATTTTCCAATAAAAAAATAAAAATAAATGCAACTGTCAGGCCAGCTTGCCAAGGCAGACCGGTTGGTTTTGACTATGCTTTTTATGTCACGTAAATTCTACTACTCTGATTTGAAAAATGATGTATGGCCAAACCTACCGAATGTTCACAGACTTCTAAAAGTGAACAAATGATTGGTTGTTGCCACACAGAACTGTCCCCAGCACCTTAGGGGCAAGTATTACTTTTGCACTAGGAATAGCACAAAGCGCTTATTTTAAGAACCAGGGTGATCCTAGTAGTTAGAAATTGAGTTCCTTAAATGAAAGTTACAACAGTGTCCTTTTCTGTTAACACACAGAGGTATAGGCAAAACAATACAGCTGGAAAAGTTAATCATGTGCCCCCCCCCCCCCCTTCCCCAAGGGCACAGCCTATTTACCATCCTCTTGACAGGCTGACTTGCGTCGTTCCACTTCTCACTTTTGGAGTACTTTTTTTCTTTTTGGTTAAGCACTCCACCAGATTGTATGTGTTTTCCAGCTCTCTTTCTATTTTGATTTTTCCCTCACCACCATGCTCTCTATGTTGAACTCTCCTCTCCAGTGTGATTCTGCCCCTGCCCCCGGTTGTTCCCTCCTTCCCCAGATGCATTTTTAATGTATCCCCTGCTCATTACCTGTTGCTCATTACCTGGTGCTGTGCTTCCTTCCTCTCCATTTCCTGTCCACCACCATGGCAAAAGTGCCTGCCCTCAACAGAAGTGTGTTTGCTCACTTAAAAAGTATTTTTTTAATGACCAATCTAAGTGACATCTGCCATCCTAATCGGTCGATAAAAAGAAAAGTAAAGTTGTGCCTGCGTCACTGTGTAAGCACGCATATGCATAGTGACATAATGGCACAACCACTAACAGTGGCCACTTCTTTGCATCCTTTGTTGTTTTTTGACAGTGCTAAACAGCATTGGCACAAGCATTGTGCTTTTTACCATACCTGTTCAGGGCCTATTGGCTTTGCCAAGCCTTATTTTAATATATTTAAGAAGTACATTCTACCCAATTCAGAAAAGCTGAGGACTATTTCATGATATGTCTGCCTTTCTGCAACAGTGGGGCTTCTGAAGACCTGTAAAAGGAATTAGAATTGACAATATTCCAATGGCTTATTTGATGCTGGTGGCATACTGAAGTACCTACATCAAACACATGAGTATGCACTGCACACATCATTGGCCAATACAATACAGAACAAATCTCACCCTTGCCACCCCCAAACACGAGACTTAGGAAGAGCTGACACAATACTCCCCATCCAATCCCCTCACTCTAGAGCAGCTAATCCTCGACATCTGGTGGCACACACTTGTCATCAGCTTTAAAAACGACCTGGAGACCCTAATAATACTTTGTATAAACCCATTCCAAGCTAAATGCTCCAGCTGTCCTACCAACCAGTGATGGACTAGGAGACAGGAGACATAAAAAAACACTAAGTATATTATGAAACCCTGTAAATTGTTCCCCATCACATGCCTACTACAACATCTGTGTGTTCCATTAGAGCTTCTCTCAACAGCTGAGTAGTTGCTGCAAGCCTTCAGGTGGTGGCTTGCAAGACTAAGCAGACATTTTCTCTGATCTGTATACATCTTAATCCCTTGCCTGAGCCGATTCCATGGCTTCCAGTTGCTCTGTCTGCAAGCCCTGGGTGAGTGACTGGAAATAAATGTAAAGGCTGTAACATAGGCTAGTTGTGGCAGTTAGAATTAGTCTGCCCTAACCTAAGAGGGTCTGTGTCCTCTCCTCCACTGACACTACAGCATCATTGTCAAGTTGTTGTTTCCTCACTGGTCCTGGTTGTTTTATAAGCACTAAAGTATCGGAAAGCAGCACAGGGTCTCTAGTTAATGTGTCAGGACTTCTGTTAGTGTTATGATTTTCCATGACTGTGGTTCTGTACTTTCAGTGGAAGCCTTGATCATCGGATTGTGCTGTTGCCAGGCATGTGGCTATACCCTGTCCCTTGTTCTTTTCTCTTCACTCCATTTCCATCTTAGCCTTCATTCCTTTGCATCAAAGTTCTACCCTCTCCACTAACCCCCATTCCCCAGAAATAACACATAAGCCACTTAGACACTTCTTGATATTTCTGGCTCGTTTCCCATACTCCTTGATACCCAGTATTCCCCCACCTGTAACCTAGGGTGCCAGCACTTACCTCTCTACACCTTTGAAAATCTAGGAACAGATCTTACCACTGGAGCTTTTTTAACTAAGCCTGGGCATAGTTTGCGGAGTTCCACTACATGGAACTCCGTGAAGTGCAAAACAAACTCAGCCACGCTACACAGAGCTCCGCGAGCAGCGGAGTGTGTTAGATAAATGCTGTTTGCGGTGATTTTCAGTGCCAGGTGCTTGTCCGCACTGTGCAATCATCCCGAATGGCACCATGCACAGCGCAAGCGGGCGCTGCTTCCTTTCTGCCGCTCGAGTAGATTTTTATTCGAGCGGCAGCTTTCTCAACGCAAATGGACGATATCTCAACGCGAGCTGTCGTGAGCATACGCGACCACTCGCAATGAGAAATCTGACCGCCCACGTTGAGAAATCTCGCTGGGAGGTTGATTTTCCACGCTCGAGCTCGCCAACTTGATGTTGACGTTCGCGAACGAGGAAAAATCTCACCAGGAGGTGGATTTTTCTCACTCGCACTCGCCAACATGACGCTGACGAAAGCGAGCGAGGAAAAAAACTCTGCAAAGAGAATTGGAGTTTTTCAGATCCCCGCTCTGCAAACTCCGCGAGCGGAGCGGAGTTCACCGCCCAGACTTATTTTTAACCTCTGTTTTGCCCTCCCTTTTTCATGAGCAGTCAGTCAACTAACTGTAGCTAGAGACAGATGGTTATTTGCCTACTTTAGGAAGACAGTGCAACTGTCAGCATGCATCTTTGCTGGTGTAAGGGGAGGTGGAGAAAGAGGTGGCAGTAGCTGTGTTTTTTTGCCTGTGTATTGAATTGGTCGGTTTATGGTATTCATTTGTATGTGAAGAATATGTGTGAGTGAGGATGGGTTTGTATATCTGCATGCATGTTGGTGAATGGAATCTTATGGGAGGAGTCTGATTGTGGGTAGTACATGCAATGGATTTTGTGTGTATGGGATGTCTGCATATGAGTGTATGTATGTGAGAGTGAGAGAAACAGTCTGTATATAGATATGTCTGACATTCTGTTTGTGTGTGAGGTTATTTGTGTGAGGTGTCTGAGTTTTTGGTGGTGTCTGTGTGTAGGTTGTATTTATGTGTATGTTGGAGCCATTTTGTGTGCGTGTGTGAGTGTGAGAGAGGTATGTGTCCGAAGAGAGAGAGTGCACATGGTCTTTATATGAAACTCTGGACAATAGTGATGGTGGAGGTCTGTGAATGTAAGGATATATAACTGAGTGTATGTGTTTGTGGAGGTGTGTGGTAGTAATGGTTTGCTTGGTCATTGTTGTTAATATTGTCTGATTTTAATTTTTTCAAACCCTGCCCCTTATGGTCGTTTTTCTAAACCGTTCCCATACACTTATGTCATAGGATGCTTGATATGGTAATTGTTTCTAAGCATGCATGATGCATTCAATATGGATAATCCTTCTTTATATACTCCTTATATTAAAAAACCGCTTGACGAATCTCGATAATGAATGACTCTTGCTACTTCCTATTGCTAAAATTATTGTTGCTTATCCTTTTCGATGTCATTGTTTTTGTCTCAAAGTCAGTTGTATGCGATAATCGTTTTTAAGCATGGAAATATGGTTGTCATAGCCAAATTTAGCTGTTACCGTCTATATTATTACATCTAATGTGTGCAAGAGGTACAGCCTCATTTAGAGGGTGGTGGTAATAGGGCATCCACCATAATTTGGCCTATGCCCATGAGCTGACCTCTTAGAGATCCCAATATCATATTGATGCAGGATAAAGGGCTGAGTTTACAATACGTGAGACACAACTATCTCTGCTTTCCGAAACACTGACCAGTGCTCAGTAGTCAGCTGACATTGTGTTGGTGGGCCAAACTATTTAGAGCAGTCCTTCTGACCTTATGTCCAACGTGTGTTCCCGTCTGGATGGCAGACTCTTCCTGTTATGGCACTGGGAGCAGTTTGGTGAAAAGTGCTTGATGACACCAGGGTCGGACTGGCCTACTGGGCAATTAGGCAGTGACAGATGGGCCGGTCTCACAGATCAGTGTGTGGGCCAGTATTTTAGTAGTTTGTGGGCCTGTTTTATGGCCAGTTAGGCCGGTTTTTACTGGTGATTTAGCTGATATTAAAACAAAGTTTGTCTTCAGCAAACACAAATGCATGCAGTCTCAAATACCTTGCAATATACCCATACAGCATGTCTTTACAAGTTCAAAACTGGACTAATTTGCAAATGTGGGCCCCTTTTTTAGTTATGTGGTTCTGTAAATTGGACACTTATATTTTGGGGCCTGGGCCTATTTTTGTCCCAGTCTGTCCCTGAATGACACCATGGATAAGTTTAAGTATGGTGGAACAGCAACAGTTGAGGTGGGAGAGGCAGTGGCGGCTCCTTCATTAGGGCGGAGGAGCGTCGCCCCTCTGCTGAGAGCCAGCAGATGCAAAGAAGGGAAAAATAATAATAATAAAACAATTTTATCATAATAGTATTTTTCACTGAGCCGGCTGAGTCTTGGGCCAGGGCAGGACCATCCTGACAGACAGCAGCAGGGAAGAGGAGTGGTGAGCACTGCAAGTGTACATGTCGGTTTGGCTGGCCGTCTTAGGACAGCTAAACCAACATGCTCACTTAGATTTCTCCAACCCAAGCTGTGTTGCACAGCTGAGTGGAGAACAAGCACCGGCTCCCTGAGCGAGCACTAAACCAACCCGCTCAGACCAATCCCGGCGCTTCTCTCATGCTTGGTAATGGTATTACAAGCATGAGAGCAGCGTCTGGATTGGCGTAGGGGAATCTGGGAGCCTGTGCAGTGCGCACCAGCCCAGGAGGAGAAGAGCACCGAGGTGTCGACCGGCAGCAGCCGGGAGCTGCAGTTAAGTGCTCTTTTCTTTTTTTTCCCTTATTTTCCTCCGCTGCCCCACAACTTTTCATTGACAGCAGCTGCCATTGGTTGGAGGTGGTGTCTCCACAAGTCCTCCAAAGCCCGAATTAGGTTAGTGGTTTTCATCTATGAGTGTACTCACATTTGTGCGTTTTTTTAATCATGTCAGAGAAAAGAAAATGTAATACAATAGAAAGGTATGGTTGCCAGCCGCATGCTATGGTGACCTTTTGCCTAGAACTGGAAACATCATTGCAGTGGCCCATGGCTTACAAGGCAGACAAAATAGATAGAAATTTGGATGATGGCCGTTTATGCTCCCTTATGGAGACAATTTAGTATTTTTGTTTCAGAAATTAGAATTCGGCAGTGGATGGCCTGGCGCATGCGGGTGAACTCATCTCATATTGGGCTTTATGTTCAGTGCGTTTTCTGTGGTTATTTTTGCCTTACTCCTGCCTTAGACGTGATTTACTCCTGAATTTCCAAGTGTAATATAGACTTATTTGCAGTGCTTATGAATCGGGCTCATAGTTCTAGTCAGCAAGAGGTGGCGTGTCTTGATTCAGTTATGCTGAGATGCAAACCCCTCCAAGAAGGACGAGTGTCCTTGAGCTCCCCGGCCGATACATGCACCCCACCTTCCCTTGCGGTAACAGATGAAACAAGTCTCTGATGGTGCAAAACGGCCACAGCTTCTCTTTATTCACATATTGAATGAACAAAACACACAGTTCAGGTTTAACCAAGCACAACGCCATAATTGCTCAAATTGTCTGTAGCTCACGTCCAGTCCTTAGTCCATAACAGCACCCTGTGACAGTGTCCTGAGTGAATGCGCCTTCTCAGCAAGGGTCTAGCACCCCACTCTGTGGCCTCTAGGCTACACTTTGCTGCCAAGTGTGGTGGGTGGCCCTAGTGTCTGACACGGGCTGCAAGTGCTGTGTCCGCCATCTGCTGACCCAGTGCTGACCCATAGCCTGCTCCCCATGCCCTTTCCATAAGGCATCCCAAGAGCACGCACTTGAGCGGCTCCACCTTTGGCAATTGCGCTCCTTCTGCTATCCCTTTGTGCTGTCCCCGCCATGCTGCCTGTGATTTAATGACCTCAGGCAGCTCCCCCACCTGCTTGCCTCCTGATCATTCCTAGCTGAATCCTAGTAACTCGAGTGTCCCCCCCAATGTTGAGGAGTAACAGGCCCATACCCATGTACGACAAGTGTACCCCGTCTGGTTTGTAGTATCTTTGCGTTCTAAGGTTCTGAGGCCATGTCTCCCGAAACCCAACCCGTTAGCCTTGCACACTCTGGACATGGTGATGTTCAATCTCTTTCTTGACCTTTCTACCACTGCGTTATCCAAAGCCCCCCTCCATACGACTCATGGTATGATCTCAGACCATACTAGCTCTGCTGGTCTGATGAGTCTGGCAACAGCTGCCAGCCGCACTATCATGGTCCTGATTAAATCCCTACAACCCAGGTCGGCCAAGAAATTCCCTCCTAGATGCACCACTAATGTGTCAGTTTTCCCTCCGTGCTTTATTGCTTCTCGAACAGTAGGCAGCATGTGTTCCCACCGCATCCCCGGCTTGCTAATCCATGAGACCTTCGTGTTGAGCAGCTACATTCCGTCATTATTCCTTCGCGCAACCACCCACCACTGTGCCCTAGTGACAAAAAAGTGCCCCAGGATCCACACCCTGCATGCCTGACCGAGGGAATCTGTTGTGATAGAAAACTTAGATTAAGTGAGGTCGGATAGAGCCCTGAAAGGCCCCCAATGCACACCGGCTTATCTGTTTGATGCGCTCTGTATCCAGGCCGCTGACTTCAGCTGTCGTAGCGGCACCTAGGTGAAAGGAATGTGGCGCAAATGTTTTCAGTGGAAGCCCTACTGTGCTGATGGCCATTCTAAAACCATCTTTAAATTGAAAGCGGCTATGGTATGAGTTGTCCTCATGGCAGAAAAATGGCTGCTGTCCCTGGGCTGGGTTCTTTCAGTAATCGTGCATGCATCAAACGGCGCAGCATTCTCTGCCCGTTAGGCAATATAGCCATGTGTGCTTGCCTCTGCCCTCTTGGTCTGTTTTTGATCTACCTAAATATATGGTCATGGCGCTGTCCTCCATGTGCAGGTCACTCCTTCTTAAGCAGGCCGACCCAGGGTTGAATCTGGCCGGGGGCACCAGTTCGCTGACCCTGTATGCCCCAAAGAATGCCAGGGAGAAAGCCGCTCAAAAGAGCAGTAGTGTATGCCTATGTGTGCAGATGCTTTGAAGCTCCTTGAACACCTTTTGTGAGGAGCTGAAACATATGGGGCGTCTCCTGTCCAGTTGTCTTGGTTGGAGGCACCCCCATCCCTTCATGGCTGTCCTACAGTAAAAAGTACCGGCTGGGTAGCTGATGCCCCTAATTTTGCATAGTAAGAAACCACGCTAATGTGGTTTTGCACCTAAGATCTAGTTTTGTTTTTGGAAAAGGCCCACAGTATAAATTTCTCCACGTCCCTATTGGACACTTTGCCAATATCATTGGGCACCAGCCAGCGGCAGTTGCTCTTCAGGAGCTCTTGAGCATTGCCCCGCCACCTGAGACCTGAACAAACACTTTAAAATATCAACATTAATTACCCCATATTTATTTAGGCTGAATCAGCACTGCAACTTTGCCGTCAAGTGGAACAGGAAGTGTAGCCTTCCTGCTCACACAGCTCAAGAGAGTGATAGGGGCTGCTGTAAGAATGTGCGCATGTCAGGCTGGGCAAGTACTTGGACTTTGCCAAATAGGCATGCGCACTTTGAAGTCTCTGAACAGGCTCTGTATTAGAGAGCCAGGTGCACAGTGATGGCAGCCCCCATTCTCTGAAGGAGCAGTGAGGTGCCCTGCCCAGGCCAACCCGAGGCTGTGCCCATACACTGTTGAAAGAACTTTACGCTCTTTATTTTAAAGAGCAGCATCGGCATTGACTGGGCAGGTCAGTGGAAAGGAGAATCTGCTGAGCGGATCCTCCCACAAAGAATAAAGATCAGCGCAGGTCTGTTCGGCTCATGAACAGTGCTTGGATATAAACACAGAGTTTGGAAACCCAGCTTAAGGGTCACCACAGTAAACATATATTTTCTCTTGAAAGGTGGGTGAGAGAAAAGTGTTTAATTTTCTTTGTGATAATGTGCTGTTGCGCCAACTTTTTTAACTGGGGAACTGTGGTCAAGTCCAGGCGTCGGCTGAACATCCTGTAATTCTCGGCAAATCACTTAATCTCTTCATGCCTAAAAAGAACTCGGATGTTGTGTAATTTAACTGGTGCTCTTGAAGAGTGCTCCAGTCCAATTTCATTGGGCCAAGTTTGCAACATATATACAAAAAATAGTAATGAATGCTTGCTTTTTCAACTTTGGAACAGTTTTTATGCCCTACCACTTTTAAATCTCACCAGCCACCACTGGCACCGGTTATAGCCGTAAAAGTCTCCAAGCACTTACGGTACATGGTCGCTGTCTTGGGAGCTAGTGCATTGTTCACCAGCATGCTCGGGTCAGGTTTACTAGGTTCCACAGTTCTCGTGATATCGCTGCCCCATTGAGGTCCGCTTGCGGCGCCAACTCCCTGAATCTCTGCCACTAAAAAAGAGACACCTTGTCAGCTACCACATTTTCAATGCCAGGAATATGCCTGGCCCAGACCGCAATATTCGCCCTAAGCTGGGAGCCTACCAAATGCCTCAGCAAGTGGACCACTATTGGGCAATGTGCCGTCCCCAAATTCAAAGCTTGGACCACCGCGTGATTGTCTACCCATAATGTAATCTGCTTGTTGGTGAGACTTTCTTACCATATAGAGAAGGCGACAATGATTGGGAAGAGTTCTAGTACCGTCAACTTCTTGGTGATCCCTTTCTCATGCCAATTTGCCAGCCAGTGGGCTGCCGCCCATGCCGGTCCTAAGACGGCCCAAAGCTGTCACTCCCAGCTGCATCAGTAAACAGTTCCAGATGCTCTGACGTCATCCAGGGTTCCTGTCAGATCAGGGTCCCATTGTAGATGGCTAGGAAAGCTGCTCATTGCAGCAGATCCTCCTTTACCCCTGTGTCAGTCTGACCCTGTGGTGCCTCTTTGTCAGCCCTCTTGTTAACCATGCCAGTCACCTGACAAACAGCCTCCCTGCTGGTATCACCTGGTTGGCGAAGTTAAGCTTGCCTAGAAGCTGTTGAATTTCACCCAGCGTAGCTTTCTTCTTCCCTAGCACTACCATTACTGTGTGCTTCAGGTCCTACACCTTTGTTGATGGCAGTCTGCACTGGCCTTGCATGGTGTCTAACTCAGTTCCCAGGAAGGACAGTTGTGTAGTAGGGCCTTCTGTCTTTTCCCGAGACAGGGGCACCCCTAGCTTTTCAGCCAAAGCCACAAACTGCCCCAACAGACCCACACACTCAGCAGAGTCTGGTTTGCCAATGAACAAAAAGTCATACAGGTAATGAAACTGTCCCCCAACTGAGTGACGTTACCCCTGGGCCCATTCCAGAAAGCTGCTAAAGGCCTTTAAGTATGCAGAGGAGATCGCACATCCCATCGGCAGGCACCTATTGTGGTATTACTTTCCCACAGTTTGAAACCTAGCAAGTGGTAGCTTTCTGGGTGCACAGGTAGCAAGTGGAATGCCAATTTGATGTCAGCCTTGGCCAGCATGGACCCTTTCCCACTTGTCCTGATCTCGTCTAAGGCATCATCTATGGTGGCATAGGATACCAAACAGCTGTTCTCAATCTGTCAGTCATTGACCGACTACCTGGCTGGGTGTGACAGGTGGTGAATGAGTCTAAACTGACCGGGCTCCGTCTTGGGTACCAACACCAGCGTTGACACCACAAATTTGCTGCACGGGGCTCTGCAAAGGGGTCAGTGACCCACCTCAGACAGACCTCCTTGTCTTCTTTTTTCCGGAATGTCCCTGACTGACCAGGTTTTGGCTAACATGAGGAGTTAGGGAGCCTTGGTATGGTATCTTAAACCCTGCCATGAAACCTTCTGCTAGTAACTGTTTCTCTTTATCCTTAGGGTAGCCGCCCAACAACTTAAGCAATGTTGCAGTTTTTATGGGTGGGGGCAATTGTGTGGGGAACCAATCCTCAGCTTCCAGTTTCACTGCTCCCAGCCTCTTATTTTTTCTTGACTGTGTTTTTTGGTGTCCCCTTGCCCTTTGGCCCTCTTGCATTCAATGGCTGGATGTGCCCCTCCTCCCGCAGTTGTTGCAAGACATCCCAAGGGCACGCTCTTGAGCGGCTCCACCTTTGGCTATTGCGCTCCTTTTCCTGTCCCTGACGGTGTCCCCTCTGCCTGAGCCCATCCGCTATCCGTGGCTGCGCGCTCGCGTTAGAGGTTTGGGTGGGTGGGCCAATGGCGAAGGCACATGTTCTCTTAGGGGGCCCCCATGCCCTTATAACCCTGTGGGGCACCCGGGGTGCCCCCTGCTGATTGGTCACCTCAAACCAAGCTGACTGATCAGCGCCCAGTGTTTTCCCAGACTCAGCTGCTGCTCACTTTCGGTTCCGGCCCCAGTAGGGGTTTGTCGCAAGGCCCTCATTGGTCTGACTGCGTCTCCCCAGCCCGCGCTCTGAAGCAGCTGTCTGAGAAAAAGAATTGACAAGGTAAACAGTGACTTGATGAAAAAAAATCGCATCATTCTTTACAGTGTTTTATCAGCAGTACTGGAATGCACACATGAAGCTCTTGTTTCCATCAATAACTGGTTTCTTTTGTCTCTAAGTGTGTCCTGACCTGCCCTGGCACTCTTTGGGAACTGGGAAGCACTCCTTCCCGCCATCACATGAAGTGCCCCCCTGTGGATGTTCTGTGTGGGAGAACGCATTCATCTTTATGGTGCGTATTGTATTCTCTGCGCCCTCCCACCAGAACACTGGCTAGTCGGTCAAACATGTTTTATTTCCAGTGACCTCTGAGCATTCACCCTGCCTCGACTCAGGATGTAAAATGCAGCTTTCCTCTTATCACACTGAAACTTGTTTTCAGATATTCTTTCAAAAAGTGGTAATTCTGGTATATTAAGATTTCTTGGTAAGGGCTTTAGAAAATTCGATGGATTTTGAAATGCATTATTGGTTTACAATGTATTTTATGACAGTATGGTGGTGCGAGCTTGAACTAATGCGTGTCAGTGCAAATGTTCTCTATGCTTGTTTTGCAAACCGTAGAAAGTAATTCTGGTCTATTGAAAGTGTTCTAATATAATAAATGACGCACTGTTTTCCTATGGGATTTCCAGGCACGTTTAGCTGAGGGCTTGGACGTTGGCTTGCAATTTCCATCACAGACAGTGTGGCGAAAAACGAAAGCAGGGCGATTAATTGAGAAAACCAGGTCACGCCGCGGAGTCATTTTGCTTGAGGGAAAGAGCTGTATAGAAAAGGCTGGCGGATAATTTCCTGTCAGTTTAATTTGTTTCGGGGTTTTGCCGTATGCTCCCCAGGAAATGTATTCTGTTCTAGGGATTGCCGTGAATTTTATAGTTTTCAAATACTGTTTATGTTAGAGAAGAGCCCTAAGAGGAGAGGTTGCAGCAGCTAAGCAGACTGCGCCGCGTCCACAGACATGTGCGGGGGAATGTTTAACCCTATTGTAAGGGCACAAAGCCTGTGCTGATCACATACTGACGCCTGGGAGGTCCAGCGTGCCTGTGATTGGCTGCTGGAAACAAACCCTTTTCGACATGTTATCGCGCACAGCCAGGGAGCAGCGCGGCTGAGCAGCAGACCGTTTTGACGGCAGGATTACACGCGGGTCTCCGCCTGGCAGCCTCCCACTTTTTATTACCTTACCGAGGACCGGAAACCCATCTTCTGCAAGGTATCATTGCTGCAGTGTCTGAGGTGAGCTAACTGTGTTTTCTTGGTCTCATTGTTATATCCGCTTTCAGTAGAACTGCGCACCAAGGTTTAAAGCCGTTTCAATATTTATCAAGATGATGGTAGAACTAGGATGACGTACTTCTGTACAAAACCTACTCATTACAAACCGCATTTAAATGCGTCATTGTGTCAGTAAAGCGTGTTTACAGTGTGTTGAGTACTTAGTTCGTGCCTACGTTGCGGTGATGTGGAACTGGTGCGTGCAGACGCATGTGCGCACCTGCTCATAGCAGGATGTGCTAACGAGTGGAGCGCGAGCTGCTCCCCCTGTGCGTCAGAGGTTCCGCTCTTGTCTTGCCCTCTCATAGCCTTAAATGATTGCCACTGAACTGGGCAGTAGTAACCTCCCCGGTTATTTACAGGGCTGTAAAGCTCCGGCGATAAGCGCTATTGAAGTTGTTTCTAGTTTTGAGCCATTGCATGAGTTGCTTTCATCCTAAGAATGAACGAACGTGACCACGAACATCCAGGCGAATAAACAAACAGATTTAATACCTGCAGCTCTGTGTTGCGACACAGAAGCATGTTCATTTGTTTTATTTTTCACAGAACTGTTTTTGTGCAATTGGACATTTTTGTCTCTCTGGATTTTCAGCTTTCTTGAGTAGGAGACTTTCCCTATGTTGTACACTGAAGAAAACGTACCAGAATGATTCAAGAATGATAATGTGTTTAGAAAAGAGGATGCGAAGAAGTCACAATGTTGCCACCCCCTGGCGCTGACTGACTGTTTGCCTTCCCGACTCTGAACGGTGATGTGCTGCTGAAACCCCTGCCTGGGCTCCCCCTCCCTACTTAGATAGCACCACGGAGCAGCCTTTAACGGTTGTAAAAAACAGAACAGCAGCAGGATTAATAAAAGCCTTTTAATCTGAAACCATCGACTGAAAGTTTAGGGTGTGCCCATTGGCTGTGCGTGGACATCTGTGCTTGTGTTCTCCTGGAGTTGTGTGCATGTACTTTGCTCATCTCTTCAATAATCCAGACGGATGCTCATATGTGGTTTGTCTCGACCAGTATTGGGGCCGCTTTTGAAAGTACAACCCTGTATGCGTTTTTAAAACGTGTTGTCTTTGTTGATGTGCAATTGACTTATTTGAATGAGAAATTGAGACATATTTGCCACTAAATACTGAACTTTGCTTTCCCTGCCAATGCAGAAGTGTCATATAGTTGGGTGTACTTACAGAACTGATTTTCTGAGGGATTTTGGCTTATATTTTGGACTAATTGACCAGTTCACATTAACTAGAAGCATTATTGTGATTGAGAACATTTTAATTTTAGTGTACAACATACATCTAGAAAATACTCGTTCTGTGCAAGCTCCATTTTTGACATGAGAATCTCGGAACTATGAGCCTATGTAGTTTTTGAAAAGGATCACAGGGTTGGTAAAGTGAAAAGGCTAGATATAACCCTGGCCTCTTGATTCCAACGTCTGCACCTTAGCTAATAAACCTCGTATCCTCGATTGCCTGAAATATTGCTAATGTATTTGGCAGGCAGTATAGAAACAGATTAGGATGCACAATACAATGATGACTTGGTTTGCCTGGTTTTTAGCTTGTTTCTGATCATTGTAAAGTTATTGCATTTGTGTAAAGATTCAATGTTTTGGGTATGGGTTGGTCATAGCTTCACGATTGTGAGCTAACCTCAGTGGCATCTTTCTCTGTGGGTGTGCACGTTCTGTACGAGAAAAGAAGGCCAGTTTCATGCAAGCACTGACTGTGTGTAAAGGGTATTGTAACTTGCAAGTATTCTCAATAGCCAGGGCTTTAAGTGGGCCGGGTCTGAGCACCGGCAGTTATTTTCTGGGGGCCTCGAAACGGGTCTCTATCGGGCTCTATTTTCGGGCCTCGCAGAGGTAGTCCGTTATCTTTTTTTTTTCTTGGACTGCAGTGAGTAGAACTGGAAGGTTTACAGCTGTGTTGGAAGATAGGAAGCGATGGAACGTGAGTAATGTGGTGAAGTTGAGAAAAAGTGGGGAGTGCGTCTGGACTCGAGCTTAGTACGGAAAGAATCTTCTGGTGATGTACAATATGCTGATTTAGAACAGCAGGCACCTTTGGCTGGTAAGCAGGTCTGAATGACAGAACGAGTGGATCTGCGAAGGAGTGCACAAAGGAAGATACCATCAAGGTTGAGCGATTACGCGTGAGGGTATGTTTGTGGTCCTGTGTTGTTTCCAATGGGCATTAAGTAATAGGTAGCTTTAGTTGCATTATTTTCACGCTTAAAATGAATATATTTGCATTTGTTTTATTTCTTATGGGTATCATTCAGTATATAGTCTCATTTTGTATTATTGTTCTTAAAGACAGATGTGTTGCATTTTACGTCACCATTCTAGAATAGAGAATCCGAATGTATGAACGAAAATGTTCCCCTCCTCAGCAGTTGAAGTTGGGAGCTTGCTCGGGCTGCTGGCAGAGGCACAACTAGAGCCACATTTCGGGGGGTGGGGGGGCTAATTCTTCCAGCGATAGTCAGAAAGGAGATGCAGGGGCTCTAAGAAGGGGTGAAAAAACAACAAAGCCTCGTTAGCAAGTAAATGGTCTTTTTAAAGACCTGTGAAGTACTCGGGTGCGGCTGTGTGTGTGTCCGGGAAGCTGTCTCAGCCCGGGCTGACACACACGAGGGGGTGGGGGGAGTGAAGCCATTTACGCCCAATGGGCGATGCGCGCCTGGCTGCTGGTGCGTTTATTACTTTTATAAGCAAGTTAATTTTTACAGCATCGCTTGGAATACATTTAACAAGTGACGTTTCACACAGGAGCCAATTTCCTGTGCTAGAATTAGTGCCCACTTCGCCCTTACTTGAACCTTTGCCTGACATTAATCAATCCAGCCATAACCCAGCCCAGAGCCACTCACCTGCTAGCAACCAAAGAAGAGATGGCAGGAGCGTCGCTATCAGCTTTTTTTGCTTAACGGCAACCAACATGTGCATGGCAATTTGCAATGCTTGTAGGGGATCAGAGGAAATTAGTAACATATATTATTATTTAACCGAGACGCGTGCACTCGGCAGGGCTATGAATGGCCGCGCTGCGAACCACCCCCGATCTCACGAACAAGTCAATCCTATTCGCGACTGCTAGTTTGAGGCCTCTTATTTATGTGTTTTTATAAAGCGCGTACTTTACCCAGAGGTGTCAGAGTGCTTTAAAATAGAGTGAAGTAAATTACATAAGGAGTTCGGAGTAACATGGTAGTAGATGGCACTACTCAGGGTTTTAAGTGGGCCGGGTCTGTCCGGGTCTGAGCACCGGCAATTATTTTCAGGGGGCCTCGAAACGGGTCTCTATCGGTGTTAGAAATGGGATCTCTAGTTGGCAAGGGCTTGCACCTTTGTCCAAGTAGGGACCCTTCTTCCTAGTCAGGGTAAGGGTTGTTACACTCGTGAAGTAACCCCTGCTCACCCTCGTGGTAGCTTGGCACGAGCAGTCAGGCTTAATTCAGAGGCAGTGTGTAAAGCATTTGCACATAACCAACAGTAATACAGTGTAAGCACTACAAACGGACACCACACCAGTTTAGAAAAATAACCAATATTTTATATACTCAAGACAAGACCAATTACGACAAAAATCCACAATACTTTACTTTAAAAATGAATGCTTGATACGGTAACTTCTTCTTTGCAGGAATAGCACAAAAGCAAAGTTCGTACGAGTCGGTAGCTCCGTCCGAGCCTACCGCAATGCTGAAAACCACAGAGTCTAACAGTTCCAGCCGACCGCGTCGATACGGGCCAGCAGAGTCATGAACAGACTCGGTTACAGTACCTTTCTCGTTGTGGCTGGTACGGAGTGTACGAGTCGGTCGGCGTTCGTCGCGGTTGCGGTGCAAGACGGAGCGATGCAAGGTGCGGTGTCCCTCGATGCGGTGCAGGCAGCGGCTCGATGAGCGTCGTGCAGACGGAGTCGGTGAGTCCAAGGCGTTCGATGCAGGGCGAGACGATGATCGATGTGGTGCTGACAGGTTGCGATGCAGGCAACCAAGCCGGAGTGCGGGAGCTGGCGTCGGACAGCGGTGCGAGTCGGAGCGGTGCGTCGCAGACGTGCGAGCGGTGCCCCAACTGCGGTGCGGTCACGACTCTTGAGCCAGTTGCAGCGACCGCGTCGGTCGGGTCCGGTTGGTTCAGTGAAGCGATGCGATGCGAACTGCGGTGCCCACAGGTCACGGTGCAAGCAGCGGCTCGATGTTGGCGGCGTCGGACGTCGCCCACGGTGAGACCAGGGTTGCGATGCGAAGCGGGGCGATGCGGTCTGCGGTGCAAACAGGTCACCGGCCAGGGATGGATTCGGTTGACGGAGTCGGTTGCAGTTCCCTTCCTCTGTGGCAACTGAAACAGCGTTCCAGAAGCGGTACCCAGAGGCTTGTGAAGTCTTTGTAGTCCCTGAGACTTCTTAACAGGAGGCCAGCTCGGTTTCAGGCCCTTGGAGATACTCAGCACAAGTTTGTAGAAAGTTCAGTCCAGTCCTTTCACTGCCCAAGGCAGAAGCAGCAGCTGCAGGCCAACCCAACAAAGCAACAACACAGCAAAGGGGCAGTACTCCTCCTGGCAGCTCTTCCAGCTCTTCGTCTTGGCAGGTTCCTTGATTCCAGCGAGATCTAAATTCATGGGGTCAGGGCCCCAATATTTATATCCCAAATTCCTTTGTTCTCTGAAGGCAGAGAGGCCTTTGCCTAGTCCAAACCAGTTCTGGAGCACTTTGTTGACAAGTCTCCGTCCCTTCTTTCAGTGAGTAGGCCAGGGACATCAGACGCACCACAGGAGGTGGAGCCAGCATTGTGGAGGGAAGGCACTGTCCTATTCAGGGCCCAGGTGCGACCCCTCCCACCCATCTACATGTAGATCTTGCTATTCAGCCCTGTGCTGACTCACCCTGTCTCCTGGCATCCCCCAGCCCCTGTCACTCACACTCCAGACAAGGAATACACAACCTCGCAGAGGCAGGCTTGGATGGTTAGACAAGAAAATACCCACTTTCTAAAAGTGGTATTTTCAAACACAGAATGTTAAAACCAACTTCACTAAAAGATGCATTTTATCATTCTGAGTCCAGGCATACTAAACTCGAATCTCTACCATGTTCCCGGGGTCAGTTAGGATTATAAACTGTAATAATCAGAACTGCCCGTTCTGGCCTAGGGGAACAGGTAGCCTTGCAATAGTGAAAAACGAACTAGGCTGTAATTCACTATCAGGACATGCCGCACACACCAGGGCATGTCCTACCTTTCGCGTACAACGCACCCCTGCCCACAGGGGTACCTTGGGCCTACCTTAGGGGTGACTAACATGTAGCAAAGGGAAGGTTTAGGGACTTGCAAGTGTGTGCACTTGCCAAGTCGACTATGGCAGCCCCAGGCTGCGCACAGGCTCTGCGGTGGCAGGCCCGAGTTACACTTTACGGGCTGTTTGCGTGGGTGGCACAATCCAGTGCTGCAGCCCACCAACAGCATTTGGTCTATAGGCCCTGGCACTCGTAGTGCACTTTACAAGGGACTGACACATAAACCAAATAGGCCAATCATGGAAACACCAATCCATAACGCATTTTATACAGGAGCACTTGCACTTTCCCACTGGACCGCAGTGAGGAAAGTGCGCAGAATCATTACACCCGCAAAAACAGAGTCAAAACCGGGAGGTCAGAAAGCAAAAAGTCAGGGGAAACACGCCAAAAGATGCCAAGTCTAACAATCGGGTTCTATTTTCGGGCCTCGCAGAGGTAGACGTTATCTTTTTTTTTCTTGGACTGCAGTGAGAGCATGCACATCGATGTGCGCATGCTCATTTTGCTCACTACTGAGTAGTGGAGGTCAAGGCATGACGTCATGCCAGGTGAGCCGCGTTGTAGGAGGACTCTGTGGCATGTTTTGACGGGAGTGGTGGCTTCGTTAAAACTCACCCCTGTGAAGCCGCGTTGCCTTCTGGGAGCCGTGCTTCTAGTACACTCAGCCTCACGTGAAGCCACCCTATACGGGAGGTGTCTGCCTGGGCATTTCCCGGGATGACGACACCAGTCTTGGGGTACTGGGGAGGGTGTATGGCGTTATCCATACATAGCCTTGCTGTAATAAGGAGGGGAGAGAGCGAGCCTGAGCAGGGTATTCCAAATCTGATGACACTCTGAGGAGTCCTAGAGCTGACGGCTTGTCAGAGCAGGGGGTACTGCTACACTAGTTAGCTTTATTTAGACTACGCCCCTACTAGATAGGCCACACCCCTCTGAGGTTTGCCCCGCCCCTTTTAGAGCACCCCCAGTTTTTTTTCCCCACTTAAAGCCCTGTCAATAGCTATGTACATTGATCTCTTATACATATGTGAACTCCTCATCGCCAGATGAGTGCAAAGTAGCAAAGGTGTTTTGCAACTTTAGTGAATATCTATGGAAACATTGCAGCTTCTTGGAGCAGAGCCACCATGAGGGTAGGGCTGTCGGAGAACTTTGGGGATGAACATCAGCCAATATTTCTTAATATTTGGATGTTTTGTGGTTTATTAAATAATTCCTGCCCTCAAAAGCTTTTTCACCATTCGCCACAAAAGCCACTGACAGGCCTTTCTTAAAGGATGCAACATTTTATGCTATCCCACATTTGCTTCAAAATCTAGACTTTTGCCACTAATTATGCTGCAATAGCTAAAATGAAGAGATACATTCTGCATACATGTGGATTGTGCAAATAAAAACTGCAAAAGGTAAACATGCATAGAAATGTCTATATACATTTTGCATCTTGTCTGGGTTCGATCAGAGTAAAAATTATTCCTCGGTGCTATGAACCTTTTCGCACAATGCACAGAAAAACTTTCCAAAGATGAATTTAAACTGCAAATGTCAGCAAATATTGGAAAGGGTGAAAACCTGAAACTTTGCAAAACATCACTGATGGAAAGATTGATTTTCACTCCCTTTACCATAATATGATGATTGTGTGAATATTTGTAATATCCATGTACATTGATGGCCCTGGCCCTTATATCGAGGTCCACATGGGGATACCTTAATGGGCAATTACAGGTTTTCTGATATTTCCAGGCCCGGGACTACCGCACCCAAAAATAACTGGCCCATTAATTAAAAGCCTCTAAACACCAGACTTGGACCTGGTAGAGGAGCTGCTGGGTCTGCGGGTAGCTTCTGCGCCTGACCCTTGCCCACCCTTCTCCTACAGGTCCCCCCAACTCCTCCCTTTAATCCTGCTCTACTCCTGGCCCTCACCCACCACCGGCCACGCCACCAGACCATGTGTCAAAACAAAGCCCCGGGTAGAGTGATGTGAATTTGGGCTTGTTATGCTTCAGTGCTGGGGAAAATATAAAATTGGACTCACTCTGTCCAGGTCTGCATGATATTCCCCATTCCAGAGAAAATATCTAAAAATGCACATATTTTGCTGGAGGGATAGTAGCCAGATTACGTTCACAGACAAATTAGGGCTATAAATCTATTTTTCACACTCCTAGGGATATGAATATTGTAGATTGCTATTTATTGTTACAACTATAACATTTCACTACACTGAATGTAATTTTACATGGAATCACTTACCTTACTCCGACACCTTTGAAAATTGAATACTTTGGTTCACTTTCACTTTTAGCACCAATTGGCGCTAGACCACGCGGGCATATCTTAAATGAGCAGATTGATGTGGCCAATGATGTGCCAAATGTTTTTGGCAACGCACAAAGTTATAATTTTGTGTGTGATCATCTCATTTACAATGAATTTCCCTGGCCGCTCAGTTGAAGCTTCCAAAATCTCTAGTCAGTGCATGAGATGCTTGCGCTATTTGCCCATAGCTCTTTCTGATATTTATGCATTATCGCCAGCAAAATGTATGACTGCCACTCCTGGGGCACTTTAAGACTGGAGAAAGCGAAGTGGTAGCATCAGACGGTATTGAAGCAGTAGACCGACACTGCACCGATTCTTTCTGCTCCTCGCCTTTGTCTGCCCAAAGTCTTGTATAAAGCACATTTTACAATAAACAATTTAAATGGAGTTGATTTTAGCCCTAGGAAGAGAAAATAAATGAGTTGAAATATGTCTGCTTTCTACTTTATTGCTCAAATGTCTGTGGAGGTTTTCCCAATCCAGAGGAACCTTCTTTGAGAGCTGGTCTTGGATGTCAATAATTCCACTGCTCAGCGAACTCTATTTTCAAATTAATTGAAAAAGGTGAAACATGTTTCAAAGTGGAATTGTTTTTTTCCCCCCTTCTCCTGGTGTGTAGTAATGGCAAAACGACATTTCCAAATATATTAAAAAAAAGGAGTATGCAATTTCCAAATATTCAAAATATCATTTTGACATTTGTTAAACTTTCTCAGAACAATGTTAAGCTCTGCTCCATTACACAAGCCTCTTTTCCCATTACAATGGTGGGGATTACTTGGGGTGTGCCCTCAATACCATACATCGATCTGGGTATTTTCGATTTCCAAAACAGTGGTTTATTATTATAGCCTTGCGGGCTATACCGGCTATTAAAGGCCCGCTCCCTTGTTAAACGCTGGAGCGGGCCTTTAATAGCCGGTGTAGCCCGCTACGGCGGGCTCTAAGGCTATTAGAACATTCTGCCACTAGAGGGCAGAATGTTCTAACAAATAAAACAAAGGCTTCAGGGAGCGCGAGGGTATTGAAATCCCCGCAGGCTCCCTGAAGCCTTTGTTCACAGCCACAGCTGTGAACAAAGAAACATTGGAATGTTGGAGCTCCGTGCTTATACCAGCCATTATAAGCCCGGAGCTACTCCATTGTTTTCAATGGAGCTCCCAACATTCCAATGTTCTAATATAGCCTTATAGCCCACTGCCGAGGGCTATACCAGTTGTTAAAGGCCCTGATCCCGAGTTATAGGCCCGAGCCGCAGGCGAAGGCCTATAACGAGGGAGAGGGCCTTTAACAACTGGTATAGCCTGAGGCAGAAGGGCTATAAGGCTATTTGAACATTCCACCCAAGGGTAGAATGTTCTAAATTAAAAATGGAGAAACAAAAAGACAAACATTGGAATGTTGGAGTGCTGGGCTTATACCAGCCATTATAAGCCCAGAGCTACTCCATTGTCTTCAATGGAGCTCCCAACATTCCAATGTTCTAATATGTTTTAAGAAAACATGAATATAGCTTTTGTTGAAAATAAGATGAGCATACTCTGCGTCCCGCCTCCTAACAGGTTCTAGACTGCATGGTGCATCTCTAGAATGTTTGCAATCCACGCGTGCTTGAGGTTAATTTATGTTTCAGTTTTTATCAACTGTGCCAAAACCCTTAGATGATATCCGAGTGTTACATTGGCAGCAGTAAAAGGGTAACAAAGAACAGCCTTTACCACGCAGTGTGTACCACGCAAAGTGTTTAACATGCAACCTTTACCACGCATGCCTTTCTTTATCACGCAAGTTAAGTATATTTAAGGTAACTCTCTCTCTGCATGCATATATATATATATATATATATATATATATATATATATATATATATATATATATATTGCTGGCTTCGTCTCTACAACATCCAGTTTGCCCCGGAAAAGACGAACACGGACCCAAAGTTTCTGGTGCAAAGGTGAGTTTATTTGCTGCCCCGCACCGCCGCCATAACGCGTTTCGGCCTTCCAAAGGCCTTGATCACAAATTTATAAAACAATGTGGTTCTCACCGGCGTGCTGCTCCAGCGGGTGCCGACGTGAGGCCGAACCAGTGGCCTGAATTAATTTTCTTTTTGAAACAAAATTGTGCCGCACTCAGAAATCCATTTACTGACTTAATTTATTTAGTCAGAGCTGATCTGTTCACCTACCCGTTTCGGCCTCACAGGGCCTTGCTCACGGTTGGTGAGTAGTGTTACTCCACACACATATATACACACGGCTCCCATATCTGCCCATTATGCGGCATTATGAGAGTTGAAGTTTTAACAATTAAGTTTTAAATCCATGTTCCAATTCTTTACTCTTTACCAGTTTACATTACATTTTAAATATCACATTATTCTTTCAAATGATTCGTATAATTTCAACTTATAAATCCAGTATCTGCTATGAGTTATATGGATTTGTCATTTTTCAAGCAGTTGCAATCCATGTTGTTATCACTGTTGTTTTAATTTAATAGCATTATGCCTATAACAACCATTATTTCATTTTTTGGCGTAGTACCATTAAATCAGTGATCATATTTCAGATATAAATATATTGTGAGATCTATTTTCTGTTCCAAATTTCTTGATTTTCCTTTTTCACAGTTTTGGATCCTTCTTTGCGGCCTCATAAATGTACATATAGTTCTTCATCATTATTAAGGCCCAGCTGGGTCTTTGTTCTTAATCTTATGATGTATCAGGATTCTAAATGTCGTAGCTTTTTTACTCTGTCTCCTCCTCGCTCATTTTGTGTAATTATGTCCAATCCAAAAAATGTCATCATTCACCAGTCATTGTTCTTAGATTGAGCCATATGTTTGGCTGTGGCATAGTTCATGTCTTTATTTTTGACCGCTCTTATATGTTCCAAAATCCTCTTTTTAAGCATACAAGTGGTGCTGCCAATATATTGTAGGCCACATGAACATTGAATTACATAGACTACAAATTTGGTATTGTATGTGATCTTGTGTTTGATTCTGATAATTTTTCCTTCTTTGTCAGTTATGTTTTTAACATTCATACCAATTTTGCATGCCTTGCAATTGTTGCATCTTGTGAAACCTTGTTGTTGTTCTTCTAGCCAGTTCCTTGTTGGCTTATCCTGTAGGTGACTACATACCAGTTGATCCTTTAAGGATTTCATCTTTCTGTACGTCACCAATGGTCGCAAACCAAGAGTAGTGCCTATATCTGGATCTCGAGATATCAAATGCCAGTATTTTTGAATTATTTTAACAATTTTCGTCCTTTCTTTGCTGTATGTCAAAATCAATCTCGGAGCACTTTGTTTTTCTGGTATAGAGGTTTGTTTTTCCTTTTGTGTAATCAAAGTTTCTGTTCGTGTTATCTTTGGAATTTTGTATAAACTGTTTTTTAAATCCCTATTTCTATATCCTCTTGTTTTCAGTCTTGATACACTCTCCAAGATTTTTTCATTGGCATCCGTATCTTTGGAGCAATTGCGATGCATCCGCTTGAGTTCCCCATATGGGATGCTTTTGAGCAATGACTTAGAGTGAAAGCTAGTCCCATGTAGGATGCCGTTTGTGGCAGTTTCCTTCCTGAACAAGGTTGAATGTATCTGTCCTTTGTCGATGTATATACATGTATCCAAAAAGTTGATGTTGGTTTGGCTGATGGAGCATGTGAAGGATAGTCCTATTTTGTTTTGTTTTAATTTGTTAAAATACTCCATAAAATCATCTCTCTCGCCATTCCAAATTATAAATAAATCATCTATAAATCGAACCCAAAGGGATTATCTTGTTCAAAGCCTCTTGATTCTCCACCCCCCATGCTATTTCCTTCTCCCACCAACCCATTGTCAGATTCGCATAGTTGGGTAAAAAGGAAATCCCCATGGCTGTGCCGCAGAGTTGTTGGTAAAAGTCATGGTTGAAAAGAAAAATGTTGTTTTTTAGGCACATTTCGATCATTGTTAGAAGCATGTCTGAGTGTTGTAGCTCCGTTATTTTCAGTTGTTTAAAAAAGAAGTCACAGGCTTGTAGACCAATTTCATGTTTTATAGATGTGTATAAGGATACTACATCTATGGTTTCCATCATAGAATTAGGCTCCCATGTGGTCTCTGTCAGTATTCGAAGGAAATCTCCTGTATCTCTTATATAGGAGCTTAGGTCATGAACAATTGGTGCTAAATAGTGATCCACATAAGTTGAGATGTTTTCATATAAAGACTCGCAAGAAGATACAACTGGCCTCCCAGGAGGATCATAGAGAGTCTTATGAATTTTAGGTAGAAAGTATATGGTAGGGATTGTCGGTTGATCACTTGTTAAAAATTGAAGCTCGTCATCATTGATTAAATTCAACTCATGCCAATTCTTTAAGTTTTTATTTAAGTACAGAGTCATTTGGTTGATGGGGTTGTAGTCAAGTTTTTTGTATTTGGTTTCATCGGTGAGTTGTCTATAAGCCTCTTTCATATAGTCACTTTTGTTTTGAAGAACTATATTCCCTCCTTTGTCCGCCGGTTTTATTATCACATTATCATTTTCCATTAATTTCTTCAAGGCGATATGTTCTTTTTGGGAGAGATTTTCTGTCTTTTTTCTATGTCGAGTTTTTCTATATTTTCTAGTTCTCTCATGATCGCATCTGAGAAAAGATCGAATTTGTTTCCTGGCGATAGTAAGGGGCAGTATTTTGATTTATTTATTTATGTGTTTGTGAGTATCTAATGATAATTCCTGAAGCATTTGACTTTCAGTTATTTCATCTTCTTCTAGATTGTACATTAGGTCAAACATATTTTTCAAATCAGGGATTTGTTCTATTGTTTGATCCACTGTATGTTCTTGTGTATTTCTTGTTACATCCAGGGAACTTGATGTTATAGTTTTGTTAGCATGTACTTTTGCCAGCTTTAGTTTGTGCACATATTTGTATAAATCGATCCTTGTATCTGTATAATGTCTTTCGGGTTAGAAGGAGAGGCCTTTGTTTAATAGTGTTTGTTCATCTTTGGTTAATATATGTTTTGACAAATTGATGACTAAATTTTCATAATCTTTTATTTTCTTCTATTTGAATTCCGTAAGGAATATTGTCTTCTTTCTCCTTGATCGTCTTGTTTTTCTGGTACTTTTGTAGAATTTGAAACTCCCCTTCCACGTCCTTTGCCTCTTCCGATTCCCTTTCCTCTGCCCCTCATTAGTGTCTGGTCTAGGTGCATTAGTCTCATTGCTTCTAAAAATGTAATCTTTTTTGAAGTGCTTGCACTATTTGTTCCTTCATTTTCGCTCATATCAGATTCACTGGTTATTTCTCCTGTATCCACTGGCTTGTTTTTCGAATAACTTTGTTTCAAAGTATCAAACCTTTTGGCAAAAGTTAGAATTCTTCCTTGTTTGTAGTCGATTTCATCTCTTAAAAATTTCCTGTGTTTGCGTTCCTAAATTTCCTCTTCATACTTTTCCAAGCGAGTTTCCATGTCTTGCCTAAGTTTTTCTGATTCTGCCTTGTTAGAATGTAGTGTAATTTTCAACTCTATTCCTTTGATGATCACATGTACTTCTTCCGGATCAGTGTTCGCATGTTTTATTAAAATCCTCATCATGTTTAGTGAGAATTGCATGTTATTCGCTCCCCATTCCTTTAGTAACTCTGTTCTGGTACCCGGATGTGTTGGCATGGTGAAGATCCTAAGGCCCCTCGGGACTCGATCTACTTCTATATATTTTTGTAAAGCGATTACCTCCCAGCTTTTCTTTCTTTCTTTCTTGTGTATATATATATATATATACTCATTGGAGGTGTCGTTGAGGTCCGTGCCTGGGTGTTCTGCCGAAGGATTGGCAGGCCAGGAGTTGGAGTGAGTGGATATATATATATATATATAAATATATATATATATATATATGTCTCTGTTTGGTGTTCCTCCTCCTGAACACCCGATCCTACGGCGGCACCCGTCCAACAAACACCAGCTGTGACTCCGACTTCCAGGTCATTTTTTTTTAAATTAAATATTTATTTTGGCTTAAACAATTGGCATCAAACAGTCCTTCACTTTACAATCCCGGACCGACGAGTTTCGGCGAGTTGCCTTCTACTATATATATATATAATTTAGGGTCTGGGATGGGTAGGAGTATAGGGTGATGAGGGTAATTTTAGGATGTAGAGATAGATAGGGGTATAGGGTGGTAAGGATAACTGTAGGGTTAAGGGGTGGGTAGGGGTATAGGGTAGTAAAGATAGATGTAGAGTTTAGTAGTGGGTGGGAGTATAGGGTGGTAAGTGTAATTTTAGAATTTAGGGGTAGTTAGGGGTAGAGGTAAAGTGTGTTGAGTCTAATTGAAAATAAGGGGGTGGGAAGTTCCCTAATAAAGAAAAAATAAACCAAAATTAAAATAAATACAAAATATATATATATTCATTGAAAAAAATAAAGGTTAAAGGAACATTATGGTTAGGCGAAAATGTCAGTTAAAACATACCATTTTAATTGAACAAAACTACTCAAATTCATCAGTTCTAGTTACCTCAATTAACTATATCTCATTCCCTAAAGTAACTATAACTCGCTTCCCCACCATGTCATCATTAATGTAATTTCAGATGTTGCAGTGATTTTATCAAAGATGTTACAGAGCATGTCATTAGTGATTTAATATGGCAGGTTATAAGCAGCCAGTGGTATAGTTATTTAAGACCGCTGACATGGGCCAGGGCCGGGACTGCATGCCCCAGCATACAACGCGGCTTGTACGCCACCAACGCCTGCTTCACCGCGCCAGGAGATGCTTATAACCGGATCAGGTCTCCCGCTGTCATTGTTTTGACCGCAGGAGGGTGCCAGGGCCGGGACTGCACACCCCAGCATACAATGCAGCTTGTACTCCGCCAATGCCTGCTTCACCACGCCAGGAGGCGCTTACAACCGGCTCAGGTCTCCCGCAGCGTGGGAGACCGCTGTCATTGTTTCGACCGCCGGAGGGGGCCAGGGCCGGGACTGCACGCCCCAGCATACAACGCGGCTTGTTCGCCGCCAACGCCTGCATCACCGCGCCAGGAGGCTCTTATAACCGGCTCAGGTCTCCTGCAGTGCAGGAGACCGCTGTCATTGTGTTGACCGCAGGACAGGGCCATGGCCGGGACTGCACGCCCCAGCATACAACGCGGCTTGTACGCCGCCAACGCCTGCTTCACCGCGCCAGGAGGCTCTTATATCTGGCTCAGGTCTCCCGCAGCACGGGATGCGCGCATGCGTGCCCGGGCCGTGCCCGGGCCGCCCCCGGGCCAAGGGCGGGCCCATCTGCCCCCGTCAGAGCCCGGAGGAGGCTGGTCTGGGCCACCCCTCTGAGACCTGCCACAGGAGTCATCTGGACATGACCCCTAGCCATCGCTTGAGCTGAGGTTAGTGCTTCTTCTCCCTGGAGAGCGCGCACATTGCTGCTGAGCCCCCTTTGCCTCCTTTGACTTTTTTTTTTCTTTTTTGTGGTCTATTCAAGCCTTGTTTAGTTTTGGCTCCTGCTGCTATTCTTCCCTTCGCATTGGGTTGTTATCTGCATTTGCAGTGAGTGGAAGGGTAGAACAAGAGCGCCAGATGCAAAGGAGTTCTTATATACCCTAAAGTGCAACATATAAACATAATTATGGGGAAGCGAACCTGTGTTGAAAAAAGCAAATGCCACTTCCGCAAACCTCTGCAACATTGCAACCAACCTATATTGATAGGATGCTTCAGGGAGCTATTGGTGTGGTGGCCACCGAAATTGAACTGACCGAAAGGCGGCTATCGTTCACCCCGGACATAGACTTTCCCTTGACAGACCTTGACGCCTCACGTACTTCACTAGCTTCGGCCATTAACTCTTTCAAGGCTCAGCCAAGGGGTCGTGCAACGGCTTGCGAAGCATCTAACGTTGATCCGCATCCGTGGGCTGCTCCCCCAGGCCTTGCTAAAAAAGGGAAATCCAAACCAGCTGTGAGATGTGGGGTAAAACGGAAGAAGTGTGCAGAAGGGTCATCGGACATTGAAGACATTGGGGAGGGGAGAATAACTGGTTGTTCACCCGTAGCCATAGAGCATCCAGCATGGGTGACAAACCTGGTGGTGGATCTACAGGTTCAAGTTAGGGCTATTGTGAAGGATGAGCTCAGTTCTCTGATAGCACGGGTGGACAAGCTGGCAACATTGTTTGAGGCCTGGGCAGGCAATTCAGAAGTAACAACAAGGGGGATTGAGAATGCTAGTTGCCAGGTAGTACAGGCTGCTCCCCCTAGTATTAGGTTGGACCCCTCACCCGCACAAAAATTGATTCCCACTACCGCCACAAATCAGGCTAATCAGGGGGCCATAAACAAAAGTAGGGCTAACACAATTATGCCGATAGCGCATGACAACATGCACCGTCAGGGGCCCAGTCACTGGGAGGGGGAGGGGAAGGGGATCTTCCCTTGCACAGAAGCTAGCGAAGAGAGGCCAGCCCTGCCATTTATTAATCTTCCACCTGCCTCAACCCCGTATGTCATTGTCCTAACAGGGGTACCAGTGCTCAAAAGGGGGCAAAGGGAAATACATCACGAATTAAAGAATAAATGAATGTTTTGGCTGACCAAGCAGAGGCAATTTTCTTATAAAGATGCAGGCGAGATTCTCTTGGCACGGAGGGTTGGTTGGGTGGGTCGGAGACCGAAAGATGTGCAAAGGGACTACATTGTGATTAACTTTAGAAACCCATTGGTTGCCCAAGCTCTCCTAGACAGGAATCATCACAGACAGGATGGAGGTATAAGGTCTCTTCCGCTGTGTTATTTTTATCCTCTAGGGCGAGTCCCGCAAACTAGAAAGCAGAAAGGACAGGAGGTGGGGATGTGGAACCAGAACTATCAACCTATTAGTTTGTGTCAGGAACAGTCCAGATCGTTATTTTTTAACTTACCACTAACAAACAGATATGGGGCCCTAGAAAGTTGATTGACTCGAACCTGTGTGGCACCAGATAGGGAAATTCTATCATCAGAGGGAACCCCAGGGGAGAGTTATGCAACAGGAGATCCCTCAACAGAGTGTGCCACTCAGGCGGGTCGGGATGATGGGAAGGCGCGCTCTGATGAAATAGAAGGAGTTGATAGGGATTACTGGCATAGGGCTACAATAAATCGACCTTCGCCGAACCCACCCCATGAGATAGTATGGGCTATTGACCCATCCATACTGGCGGCTTCACAATCCCCATTCCTTATACTTGACAAAAGCGTTGCTAGTATTGGACCTAGGACAATGGGGGTGAAGAGAACCAGCCTCCCCCAGCAGGCATTTGGTTCACTAATGACAGCTAGTCAGTCCATAAACTCAGATAATTGTCCGGGCCCACCCATTTTGCGGGTATCATCTTGGAACATTGCTGGACTCACCACTAAGTTGGATAATCCTGAGTGGGGCATATTTATAGATTAATATGAGGTTTGCATGTTCCAAGAAACCTGGGCTAGTGTGGATTTGCATAGAACAGGTTATGCGTCGTTTAGTGCAGCCGCCTCCTTTGGGGGACAGGGAAGGCCTTCAGGGGGGCTTTGTATCTGGGCTGGTGCGCACTTGGGTTGTGTAACAAAACATATGGAGACATCCTCAAGTGATATTCTATGTATTTTTTTTATTTTTCCTTCAAGGGTCAGAATTGCCCTGGTTAATATTTATTCTCGATCAGTTGGCTACAGTCAAGAGTCAACGACTCTTGATCAGTTGACCACCTTTTTATCCACCATCCCCGACAACTTTCTGGTTATTCTTGGTGGTGATTTTAATTGCCAGTTCGAGCCCTTGGATGGCTTGAACGGAGGTAACCCCAGTGAAGAGGTTTTACACTGGGCTATCCCTGAGCCTAAAATTCCGTTAACCAGGGCTTGGACTCCATTGGTACTTCAGATGAATTCTCTTACATTCTCTTACATTGAAACATTCATTAAGGGCATGTAATGGCCGAACAAAATCAGACTCACCGGGGAACTACACCTTTAATAGAATAGGACAGGCCTCCATCCTTCACTATATCCTGGTAGATACAAAATCTTGGCATTGGGTGATAGATTTTAAGATTGTGCCCCGCCACGATAGCGACCATAATGCTCTGATTTTAGAGGTGGTCACGCCATGTGCAGAGAATGTATCCGATTCAAAATCTCTGCCTGATGTTAGATTAACCCTTACTAATTGCAGAAAGAGAGTCCGATGGGTGGACATTTGTCAATCTCAGGAAAAGCTGTCCTCTCTATATCAAACTATCATCCCGTTTCTTATGGCTGCGAACCAATTTATTTTGGCTAATGGTAGTTTTATCTCGCTTTCAAAAGTTGCTGAGAACCATAAAGCATTAATAACTACTATGGCCAACATTTTTTACCCCAATAAAAGAATAAGGGAACACAAAAAACCCCAACACCCCTGGTTTAGCGATAGCTGCTGCACGGCTAAGTCAGCTCTTATCTCTGCTATTAAGGCCAAGGATAGGCCGCTAATTAAAGACAAAAGGGAGGCCTATAAAAGCACCATGGACGTGGCTAAAAAAGGTGGGAATATGACAAGTGGGATACCCTGAGAAGTGCCCTATGTACCCATGGCATGAGGACCTTTTGGAATGTGGTAAATATGGGTTGCTCCGGAGGTAAACAGGCTATAGCACCAAATATAGGGGCGGATGTGTGGCAGGTTCACTTTGAGTCCCTCTATTGAAGGGTAGAGGAAGAGGACAGTGTAATATGTAATCAATTTCCCCCCCCACAGATAAACTTCACTGAGGCCCCCGTGATAACCCTTAACGAGATAACTGACGCCATGGTACTCTGCAAAGTAGCACCATCTAAAGCTCCAGGGCTAGATAAGATCCCCGGGGACCTCTTTCGAAATGAACCTATCATCTAGGCCCCCTATTTGTGGACCTTGTTTAACGCCATCCTACAAGGAATGTTGATTCCCGCTACCTGGGCAGCTGTGGAAATTTTACCAGTTTATAAAAAGGGTTCACCACTCCTTCCTTCAAACTATAGACCTATAAGCCTCATCGACGTTAGTCAAAAAATATTCGCCCGGGTGCTGCTGGGCCGACTCCAGAGCTGGATGGAGGAGCACAATGTCCTTAGCCCATTTCAAGCCGGTTTTAGAGAGAAGATGTCCACAACACATCAAATTTTTAGGCTCCAACTTTTGCACTGGAAAACGGTGTGTATAGAGGGTGGCAGTCTCTATATAATATTTGTGGACTTAAAATCCGCGTTTGATCTGGTGCCAAGAGACAAACTGGGGGCAACTCTAATGGACCTGGGGGCCCCAGCTTATCGCTGCCACCTGCCTAAATCAGGTTTGGCAAACATGGAGAACTCACTGCCCCCATACCCGTAGACAGAGGTGTTCGACAAGGCTGTGTCCTTGCCCCCACCCTTTTCTGTCTTTTTATAAATGGACTAGTTGAGGCTTTGATTGCGGGGAAGGACATAGATGCCCCCAAGCTGGCGAGTCGCAAAGTACCAGCTATGATGTTTGCCAACGACACTCTCTTGCTTTCAAAAACACCTATGGCCATACAGAGGGTCCTCGACAATTTTAACACCTTTTGTAAGAATAGGGGGCTTGAGATTAATATACAGAAAACTAAATATATGGTGTTTAATGCAGGTAATAGTGCTCAGCCAAATCCTTGCTTAGAAGGCAGACCCCTGGAGAGGGTGTCCGTATTTGAGTACCTTGGAATTACGGTCACAGAAAAAATAGACTCGGGTGCCCAAATTCAGAAAGCCAGCCTAAAGCTGACCCAGACAACATGGGGCCTGACAAAGGTATTCAGGAATTCCATCTATAAACCCGTTGGTTGAAATTTACAAAGTACAAGCCAGGGGTACTGCCTTGTATGGGGCTGAAACCAGGGGCTATCGCCCATCTGGCAATATAGTAAAAATTGAGAACTCCTTTGCCTGGCAACTATTTGGCCTTCCCCCCAGTTTCCCCCTTACACCGCTTCGTTTGGACCTTGGGGTTAGACCAATTGCAGTGGTTGCCCTTTATTAGGGACGCATTTGTGGCCATGGGAAGGGCCAATCTGTGGTATAATGCAGAAGTAACTTGCCCTACACTATCTAGGAAGGACTTGATAGGGAGTTATAGGAGAACAAACTTGCCCGTCTCTAGGGGAGCTCTACAATCGGCACGCTTACCACAGTGTTTTTAGAAATTAAAGATCAGTACAGACTAGAGCGTGTACTGGATGACATCCAACCGGCCCTTGCTAGGAAGTTATTCCTGCTGCGTGCTTTTACTAACAAATGGGCAGGTCCACCCATTTTGGGTTGTCCGCAGCGGAGACGGAATATCACGTAATTTTTTTCTGTCCAGAAGGCGAGACACCGATGGCTGACTCAGTTATGCAGAAACCTGGGAACCAAGCATTGTATAGAGGCTTTTAGGATACTGAAATATGACACCCACCTGCCCATTGTATTTTCAGTATCACACTTTTTATTCTCTATGTGGTGCGTACGTAGAGCTCTCCTGATTCTTAGCCCATGGGTTTTGGTTGATTACCCTATAATATATTTAATTGGATCTGGAATATTTTTAACCGGTTTATAATTTTTACGATTTTTAACAAGCGTTTACTAATCATTATATGATGTATACTTGGTTTTATGAATATTTTACATTTGCTTAAAGTTTTTAATCTGACCAGGATGTGATGGCCCCGATGTTAGTAATTTGAACCATGGTTTCTGGATAAGGGCGCATGCTTATGCAGTTTGCTTACATGTAATGATGTTGTAAGGCACACGCACTTTTTATAAGCAACCACAATGGAGGACTAGGGGGCTTGAGCTCGTGCCTATGTGGATTACTTTGTGCTTTTCTCTTCTTGTTACTGCTATTGTATTGCATACGCACTTTAATGAGCCTTGTATTGGCAGGCTAATCCCAGGTCATTGGATTTGGGAACGTGTCATTATAAATTGTTTTTATGGAATGTTAATGCGATGCACACACACTTTTGTGAGCAATTCTAGCCCGTGTTCAGACGGACAGATTTCTTTTTTATTATTCTCTCTTTTAATTAAATGTATTGTATTGCACATGTACTTTTATGGTCAAAACGACCGAAATAAAGTTTTCTTGATGATGATGGTTATTTAAGATGACTATAACTGGTGAATTTGAGTGGAAATTGAGTGGCTTCAGTGATTTTGTTTGCTTAAAATGGTATGTTTTAACTGACATTTTTACCTTACTATAATGTCCCTTTAACTTTTGTTTTTTTCCTCTGAATTTCTAGCTTTTTAAAAAAAATGCAGTGTCATACTATAGCTAGCTATAGCACAACTTTAACCTTTGTTTTTTTCAGTGAATTTGTAGTTTTTTTTTAACGTAAAGTATTATTTAATTACCCTGCATAGCACCAACCCCATGCTGCACACAGCTGAAGGCCATGTGCAGAGTGGGGTTGGCCACAGGGCCTGGCCTGGTCCCGCTCTATGTCCAGGCCCTTTGTCCAAGCTCTCGCATACAGCCACCCCTACTCCGCACACTGCCTCTGGCTGTGCTCGCATAGAGTTGGCCGCAGGGCTTAGCCTGCGGCCAAATTCTGTGTTCAACCTCCGCTAGGAAGCAGACCCCATGCCACGCATGGCCTTCGGCCATGCGCAAAGTCGGGTTAGGGTGCCAGACCCTACACCCAACCCCTCTGTAGTTCATGAGTCATTTTAAATGCCAAGTCGAAGTGGCAGTAAACTGCACACACAGGCCCTGCAGTGGCAGGCCTGAGGCATGGGTTGAGGGCTACTTGGGTGGGTGGCACAAGGAGTGCTGCTTGTCCAATATAAGCATTTAATTTACAGGCCTGTAGTGCACTTTTCTAGGGACGTTAAGTAAATGTGTTAGGCCTATTGGGTATAAGCCAATGTTACCATGTTTTAGGGAGAGAGCACATGCACTTTAGCAATGGTTAGCAGTGGTAAAGTGCACAAAGTCCAATCTAGCAAAAACGAGTACAGAAAAATGGAAGAAGGCAGGCAAAAAGTTGGAGAAAGACCACCCTAAGGCTGTCAGGTCCAGCATTTGTCTCCTCCCCCCCCTCCCAGCTGAAAGTGGGGAGAGCTACCCTACCACTTAGGAGCTCTCTTCACTAAGGCGTAAGAATCTGGAGAGACCCTCAACAATGGAGTGGTCTGTTCCTGAGCGATGCTCCACTGAGAATTATATTCCCTGTAGGGAGAGTGACCACCTCAAGAGTTTGGGATGTTCAGCCCTCATCTGCATGAGCCATCTGAGGGTGCCTGTGGTCTGTGTGAACCTGGAAAGCCCAAACAGGTATGGTCTCAGCTTCTTCAGTGCCCAGACCACAGCAAAAACTTCTCTTCCAATGGCACTCCACCTCTGTCCCAGTGGAAATAACCTCCTGCTAACGAAGGCTACCAGTTGTTCTAGGCCCTCCTCATTCAGCTGCGCTAAGACTTCTCCAGTGCCATGCTCTGAAGCATTCGTCCGCATGATGAATTCCTTAGAGAAGTCAGGTGCCCTGAGCTCAGGTGCTGTGCACATGGCTTTCTTGAGAGACTTAAAGGCTTTCTGTCAAGCCTCTGTCCAGATCACCAAACTGGGCTGCTTCTTGGAAGTGAGGTCATTTAAGGGGGCAACAGTGGTGCCATAGCCCTTAACAAATCTGCAGTAATAGCCTGTGAGTCCTAGGAAGACTCTCACTTCTGTTTGGGTTTTAGGTGGGTCCCAGACCATGATGGTTTCAATCCTGGCCTGGAGGGGCTTCACCTTGCTCCACATACCAGTCATCCTAATAAAACCACTGAACCCTGCCCAATCTAGCACTTGCTGGCCTTGATTGTCAGGCCTGGCTGTTGCAGGGCCTGAAGCAGGTTTTCCTCCAAACTGGAACTGTAGCAAACAATATCATCTAAATAAGTGGCACAGGAAGCCTCCTTACCAGCCAGGACCCTGTTAAGCAACCGTGGTAGCAGGGGCATTCTTTAATCCAAAAGGCATCACCCGGAATTGGTAATGATCCTTTGGGTTGGAGAATGCTGACCTCTCCTTTGCCCCCTCAGTCAAGTCCATCTGCCAGTACCCTGATGCCAAATCAAAAGTACTGAGGAATTTGGCAGTGCCCAGCCTGTCAATGAGCTCATCATCTCTGGGGATGGGGTTTGCATCAGTCCTGGTGACTAAGTTGAGTCCTCTGTAGTCCGTGCAGTTCTGGTTTGGTGCCCGGTGGTGCAGCCTTTGGTACCAGCACCTCTGGGCTGGACCAGGGACAGTTATCCTCTAAGGCCAGCAAACGTCCTCCTTGATGCATGCTCTCACCCTGTCTGACAACCTGTATATTTTGATCTTTACAGGGGGACTGTCTCCTGTGTAGATATGATGGACACGCAGATGTGTGAGTCCAGGGATGAGGGAAAACAGTTAGGGGAACTGTTCCAACAACGTGTAAGTCACCTTGCTGTTCTGTGGTCAATGTGGCCTCCTCTGACCCGTCGTGTTCCTGTGCAGTGAGAAGGTCAGGTAGAGGTTCACTCTCCTCTTCCATACCCTCATCTGTCACAAGGAGCATGTTCTCTTCGGACCTCTCAAAGTGAGGCTTCAACCTGTTGACATGGAGCACCCTTACGGGGGTTCTAGGGGTCCGGAAGTCCACCAAGTAGGTGGCCTCCCCATTATGCTTCTTGACTTCATATGGGCCAGTCCAGCGGTCCTGGCGAGCTCTGGGCTCTACTGGCTCAATGACTCATACTTTTTTGCCAGGCTGAAACTCCACCAGTGTGGCCTTCTGGTCATACCAGAGTTTCATCACCTCTTGGCTGGCCTCTAGGTTACTCTTCGCCTTCTTCCAGAAGCGGTACATCTGGTCGCGGAGGGCCAGCATGTAGCTGACCACATCCTGGGGGAAGGTTCATGGGAGCCTTCTCCCACCCCTCCATGACCAGGCTAAGAGATCTCCTAACAGGGTGTCCATAGAGGAGTTCAAAGGGACAGAACCCTGCTCCTTTCTGTGGCACCTCCCTGTATCTTGAGGGAAGGCATGGTAAGAGGATGTCTCACTTACTCCTCATGGGCTCAGGCAGGCCGATGATCATGCCCTTCAAATTCTTGTTGAATCTCTCAACAAGACTGTTGGTTTGGGGGTGATAGGGTGTGGTGAACTTGTACGTTGCACCACACTCTTCCCACATGTACTTCATGTGCGTCTGTCAGAAACTACCTCCTTGGGGAACCCAACATGTGTAAAAATCCCTATCAGAGCTCACACCTCCATGGGTGAAGTCACTGTCCTCAGAGGGATTGCCTCTGGGTAGCTGGTGGCATGGTCCACCAAGACCAGGACAAAGCTGTTGCCTATCGCGGTCTTGGGGTCCAAAGTTCCAATGATGGCGATTCCCACCCTTTCAAAGGGGGTGTGAACAATGGGTAATGAGATCAGGGGAGCTTTGTGCTTTTTCCCTGACTTCCTACTGGTCTGGCAGGTGGGACAGGACCTGCAGATTGCATCTAAGGCAGTCTTCATTCGGGCCAATAAAAAGCGGAGACAAGCCTGGCAAAGGTCTTGTCATGCCCCAAATGTCATGCCAGGGGAATGTTATTAGCCAGGCCCAGTAGGAAGGTCTGGTAGCATTGGTAGACCACCAGCACACAGGCTGCCCCAACACCAGTAAACTTAGGCTCACTGAAAAGAAGATCGTTCTCCCAGTAGATTAGGTAAGGCTTCTCCTAGTAGATTAGGTGAGGCTTCACCTACTGCATGGGCTGGGACCTGGTGCCTTAAGCCCTCAAGAGTGGGACAATCCTTCTGCGCTTGGCAGAATTCCTCCCCGGTGACCCCCCTCAACCTGACAGCTAGCGAGCTCAGGCAGGTCGCCTAGGGCGACAATGTCTTTCCCAGTTGGCTCGGGGGCCTCCTCCTCAGGGACCCTGTCAACCCCTACTGTGAAAACTTCAGAGACCAGTTTCCCGCGCCCCTTGCCCCTCTCCTTGGCAGCTGTCTTCGCCATTCTTCCAGGCCCCATACTCCATTGACTCCTTTGTCTGGCAGCCATGGCTTGTGTGGTCATGTAGACCCACCCAGACAACCCCATCATCTCCAAGTGAGACCTGAGCTCCCTCCAGGTAGTGTGCTCCAGGTCATTGCCTAACAGACAATCTACAGGCATGGCAGGGCTCATAGCAACTTTCAGAGAGCCTGAGAACCCCCCGCCCCCACTCAGAGGGAACCAGTGCCACCGGTAGATGGCTCTCACAATTGTCGGCGACTATGACTTGGTGGAATATGTTCGGCAGGACCTGCTCTGCTGCCACCAGCTGACACTTGATATTTGTCATGCTGGCTCCTGTGACACACAGAGCCTCCACCTTTTGCCCATTAATGGTGACTAGCTGCCTATACTTGGCAGTATTTTCAGGCATGTTGGCTTTTTGTACCATTTCTCTATATCATCCATGGAAACCAGGGTCACCTTTCTCTGTTTCCCAAAACTAGCTGGGACTACCTCCTCCCCAAGTGCTATACTCGCCAACCCAGGTGTCTGCCCACCAATGGGGGGCTGTGCCCTCTTCAGACATTTAGAGTCACCCTTAGAGTGACCATACTTGTAGCACTACATGGGGTACAAACCTCCCTGTCTTATGGTCAAGGAACCCCCTCTTCTTTGGTTAAGACTGGGACTGGTTACCACTACTCCCTTGGGAATTATTTTGGGGGCCTTTAGAGAACTCCATATTTTTAGATTTTTCTCCACCCTCATTCTTCTGTTGGGAACCCTGACCACCTTGTGGGTGTCCCTCCCAGATTCCTTTTTGGACACTGGTGCTAGCCCAGAGGTTCGCCTCCTCAGCAAACGTTTTGGGTCAGTCGGCTTACAGTTGCTAGGTGCTGGCTCAACTCTGTAAAGCAAATACAGAGCATGTGCTCTCTCATTATCAAATTGTAAACCCCAACATAAAAATGTACTTGCTGCCCCTCACCCAACCATTCAGCTCCTTAGTGGAGCAATCAACAAATCTACCCAGGATTGATTGAGGAGCTTCTGTCTGTCCCTGAATCGTTGGCGATACTTCTCAGCAGTCAGCCCAAATTTGGCAATTGTAGGAAGCTGGCTCTACATATACTATACCAAAGTAAGGTATAATGTGCACAGAGTCCAGTGGATCCCCAGAGATATAGCAGAGGCTAATTTAGATAGTCACTAACAGCTCTATTTGTGGTAGTGTGGTTGACAGTTAGGCTTATCAGAAGGGTGTGTTAAACATTTATTGTGTTCACTCAAGCAAGGCTGATGTCACACACTCAGAGACAGAATCCTGACCAATTAGGTAAGTATAAGAAAAGGTATACTTATGGTTTATTTATAGAACCAAGCAGGACTTTGTACAGGTAGGTAATAAATACTTTCAAATGCACGACTGTTCAAGGAAATGCAGTTGTTCTTGTAACAGTTACAGGTTGATATCACTTTTCAGAATACTTGACATTATGCATTAAATACACTTTGATTACTTTCGGATTATGTTACAATAGTGCTCACTTTTCCCCATACATTAGCAGTTCTACATAGAACACTTTCTAGACCCAAAATCTCATACTATGAGTCCCTGAAGGAGGAAAAATGGTTATCGAACATGGAGGTAAGTATTGGACTTATGAGGTTGAGGTTTCGGGGGTAGGACCAAGGTTGCCCAAGGTCCAAGTGGACACTCTAGTTACACCACCAGCGGCACTGGGGCAGCTGGGTGCAGAGTGCCGGGGCCCAACATTAGCTAACGGACTAAGGGGGCCTTTGGGTGGGGTCTGCTGGCAAGCAGGCCACTTGAGTGTGGGAGTAAAGCTCCTAAGGTCATGGTCGGCACTGCAGGGGCCAATGACCGACACAAGAACTGCACTGCCAGCGGCACCAAGGCGGCCGGGTGCAGGAGGTAAAGCGGACGTCGCACTCCCTGGGCTTCTCAGTGGAGACCGTCTATTTCGGAAAGCTGCAGGCTCGGTTGGGAGGACATCGTGGAGGTGACCAACGACTGGCGAAGGCGACTGGGGATCTGGGAGGATGCTTAGACACCGTCAGTTGGGCCACCGAAGGCCGGGAAGGCGTCGAGGGCTGGGGTGTTTTAGGCGTCAATTTCCTTAGGCTGCGATCAGTCGCGGTCGGTGTCAGTCGGACAGGTGCGGTCGGACTTCTTGGACCACTTCAGTCAAGGGAGCAGTTGTCTTACCGCCTTCGGTTGTGGTCGGGGGGACCCTTCAAGTAAAGGCTGCAGGTTTAGTTTCGAAGCTTGTGGGAGGTCAGGGGTCACCGGATCCCAACTTAGGATCGCCAGGGGGACCTCTTTGGAGTATGGGGCCACTCGACCTCGGGTCGTGGAGGCCGGGTACAGAGTGGTGCAGAATCGCGGAGTCCGGACTCTGACTGTTAGTCTTTGGTTTGAGCAAATCTGATGCTCACGGGAGACAGAGTCTGTAAGTTGAGTGCGGGACAGGTACTCCGGGCTCTGGGGTCTGCTGCTGCGGGACACGCCAATTTCTTTGCTGTAGGCAGGTTGTGGTTGGGACAGACTGGTAGGGCTGAGGCCAAGTCAGTTGGTGTCCTCGGCTTCTTCCTGGATCAGCACGGCTCTTCTGTCCTTCTTCTTTCTTCCTCAAATCTGAGGAGGCAAGGTTTGGGGTCGCCCCTAATTACTAAATTTAGGGGCATTAAAAGGGCGTGTAGGTTGGATACACCCCCTATTATGCCACCCTCCAGTGTGAGTTTGCATGAGCCTCTTCCTAATTGGCTGAGTCCCTTCATTTTCAAGATGGAGGGAACTGAGATGTGTGCTTCACCTCGCTTTCCTCACCTGAGGGGTGGTGTTGGCAACGGTGGGCACACCTCCCTTCCTAACTTGGATTTTCCACCGATTCTCCCCTGCCCACTGGTCAGAACCAGTGGGAGCCAGTTGCTGAGGGCAGCAAAAGGCAGGGATAGCATCCAAAGGCGGCAGGCCTTTGAAGCTTCCTCTTTCTTGGGAGCGGGTCCATCCTGGGGGAGGAGGCATGACACCTCTACCCAGGATGGGCTTTGTTTCTGGACCCAGAGAGCAGGGGCCCTCTACCCAGGGGTCCAGAATCCTGACTGGTGGTGGCAATGGCAGGCAGCCATTCAGGAACCACACCAGAGCTGTTTGGTTTTCAGGGGGCATCTCTAAGATGGCCTCTGAGTGCATTTTACATGAAATCCCACACTGGCATAAGTGTGGGTTTATTGTGCTGAGATATTTGCTACCAAACTTCCCAGTTTTTAGTAAAGACATTATGGAGCTGTGGAGTTTGTAGTGTCCAACTCCCACACCATATACTCTTTATGACTTTACTACACCTACAATGTCTACAAATGGACTAAGACACTGTAGGGGTACAGGGCTCATGCCTCTGTACCCTCACCTTAGGACTAGTGCACCCTGCTAGAGGAGTGACTTACCTAGACCTCAGGTAGTGGATTGTAGGCATGGCATGCAGGGGTGTGTGCCTTGTCGACTCTTCACTTTTCTATGCATCAAAACACGCAGCCTGCTGTAACAGAGTTTGTAGGTTAAGGTGCAGGGCTTCTAAGGGTGGCACAATGGGTGCTGCAGCTCTCAGAGGCCTTCCTTGGTCACAGTGCCCTAGGTACCCTTGGTACCTTTTACAAGGGGCTTGCCTGTGGCCAGGGCTGTGCCAGTTGTGGATAAAAAGGTACAATTTTGGGAAAGAACACAGGCCCTGGGAACCTGATTGGCAGGGACCCAGGGCACATCAAGTCGGGTTGAATCAGATGTCAGGCAAAAATGAGCACGTTCCTACAGCAATTAAAATGGCTTTTATGGGAGTGTACCTGTTTTGATCCCCAACCTGTAAGGTTAGAAGTGTGTCCCTCATCAGTGTAGGCATTTGTTTCCACAGACCCACACCCCAGTGCTCGCCAGGAACCCTGTGTACCTTCAGTGCAACTTCTTAAGCAGAAAACCACTTATCAATGTCATCGCCCAACACATAACTGGGCACCAAGTCCTTGCGTATACGAACCTTCCTGTCTTCATCAGTTACTGTATGTATGCTGCCAAAATCACTGCTGGAGGCAGACTGTCTGACTTTGATCTCCAGCTCTGTTAGACTCAGTTCATGAGCCAATAACAGTTTCTTCTCAGTTAAGGCTCTTTCAGCCTCAGCCTTCCTTGCCTCGCTTATATCTTAAATTTTGACAACTGCAGCTTGAATTCACCCTCCTCCCGCCTCTCAGCCAGTTCCTCTGGAGATAGGCCATGGGAAAAGACACTTCTTCCTGCTCTCCCAGGGAACAGAAATACAGGTGATTCCTCAAAAGAGCTATTCCCAGACTCTCCCAATCCATCATTCTCCTTAGAGTGGGCTTCTGCCATTTGAAGCTCCACTTTTTGGTGGCTCCTCGGTAGGAACCCCATCTCCTTGCAGAAGCTTTTCAACTGGTTAACTCATAAACCTCCAGCTTGGCTAGCTCCAACTCCATGGCTCCACTTGCAGAACCAGCCAGAGACATGTGTAGGATAGATCAAAGATGCAAAGCAGGAAAAAATGAAGGAAAATTCAAAATGGTCTTTGATGTGAATGGTAGTGTACACCACATTACTGCTAGGTACTGCACAAACGTAAGTCTTTTCCCACCTCTGCCACCAATGTTAGAAATTGGGTCTCTAGTTTGCAGAGGTATGCACCCTGCCCAAAAAGAGTCCACAATCCTAGTCACAGCACAACGTAAATTATCCTGCGCTCACCCTCTGGTAGCTTGGCACAGAGCAGGCAGGCTTAATTTAGGAGGCAATGTGTAAAGTATTTGTGCAATGACTCATACAGTAACACAGTGAAAGCACCACAAAAAGACCCCACCACAATTTAGCATAATTAAGTATGACATTGCAAATAAAACAAGACCAAAATGACAAAAATCCAATTTGTAGAAGTTGGGATATTACATTTTAAATAAATAAATGCAGTAAAGCGCTTAGAAGCAAGTAGCGCTAAAAAGGTTACTGTAGGTCACGCTGGACCGTGGCATAGTCAAAGTTCAGGCCAACCGCGATGGAGCATCGGCCAGCTACAGGACCCATTCAGGCCCTGGTGAACAAAGTACCTTTCCTGGTTGCAAGCAGCGAGATGCGTCAATCTTCTCCATGCAGAGAGGGCGATGCATCAGTTCCAAAGACGGGTGCTGGAGTCGAGAGGCGTCAAGCGATGCATCAGTTTCTACCACGCAGTCAAGGGGGTGCGTTGATCTCACCAAGCTGCCACGGTGGCGATAATCTGTCCGATGCTTCAGTCTATGGAGGCAAAGCGCTGGTTCTGAAGCGATGCGCCGATTTTACTCCCGCAACCGGGTCAATGTGCCGGTTCTGCTACATGCAGACAGGAGATGCGTTGAAATCCATGTTGCATGTATCTGGGCCACTTCCAGTGAGCCAGGCACAGGAGCAAGGGGTTGAGACTTTGATATCCCTGAGTCTCAAGCAACAGGAGGCAAGCTAACGAGCCCTTGGACATCACTTTGAAAAAGGCAGAGTCCAGCTCTCCTTCAGCAGAGTTAGAGAACAGCAGGCAGCAGGGCAATAAACAAAAAGGCAGGCCTTCCAGATTAGCAGTTCAGTTGAGTCCTTTGAGCAGCACAGCAGTTGTTCTGACAGAGCTTCAGGTGTAGGTCCAGAAGTGTCTGATTTGCTGTGGTCAGAGACCCAGTACTTATACTCAAATATGCCTTTGAATTGTGGGAGACTTTAAAGAATGCCTTCTAAGTGAATCAGTATCCCTTTCATCCCAGTCCTGTCTGCCAGGCTATCTGTGGTCAGTAATCAGTCCTTTGTGTGGGGTCAAGCCACTACATTTTGAAGTGTAAGTGTGAGCCCCTTCCTAACTTCCTGCCCAGGATGGGCCATCAGAATGCAGATGAATGTAGATAGGTACTGAGCCACATCTAGCCTTCCTGTGTTTGTGGCTGTCTGGAGGGAATGAACAAAATGTAACTGTCACCCAGCCCAGACGTGCATTGGAGACAGGCTGCAAAGCGCACAGAGCAGTAAGAGCAGAGAAATGTTTTTGGGAGAGAGCATATGCACTTTATCACTGGTTAACATTGGTAAATTGTGCAGATTCCTAAAGATAGCATAAAACTAGTACAGACAAGCACTGGTAAATGCATTAGATTTAGCCTATGTGATTAATAATAAGCTGTTTTTGTTGTATGTTGTAGCTTGCTGAGTAGTTGTACAATATAAGTTACAGAAAGTCTGGTAAAGTGTTATGACTTGTTTATGCACAAAAAGGCAATATATTGTGCTTTTACCAGTAGTATGGTGGGGGTAAGTAATAGCAACATTTTGAAAATAAAATGAAAGAGGGAAATAATAGAATTAATGGATGTAATAGCAATATTATGTGTTAGGAGGACTTCTGACAGCTTTTGCGCCCTATGTCACTGCACCTGCTGCACCATTCAAATCATGCCACTAGTGCCTGCAAGGTAACTGCATTTGTGACTGCCTGTTTAGTAGTAAAAGAGTAATATTTGGTGTTTATTTTCTTTTTTAAATTCTTTTTTAGCAAGCAAACGGATGCTCAGCAACACATCATAGATATAAAAAACACCTCCTCTCATGCTCAGTCTTAATGACAGATTCATCCCTTATATATCACTAGGTTCCCTTCAGGTAATCAAAATCATCAAGGTCTCAAGTCCTTTAGCATATTTAGCTTGTACATAGCTATTCCTCTTAGCCGAACCTTCTGTCCATTACATCATTATAACATTTCAAATCCCTCTGTATTCCACCCATCTACCCCATACTTTACCCCACTTCCCGGGGCATCCACAGCTTTGATAGACCACTTTTTCATCTGCACAGCACCAGCCAAGGCCCACCTCCCATCCCATGACCCTAGGGGATTGTATCGCCCCCCCCATCCCCTAGCTATATTCCTTTTTGCTACTATATCTGCTATCATTAGCCACAGTTTGATATATTTCGACCATGTGGTTTCCCCTGTCACACATAATATGTGCCATCGGGCATCTAGTGGGACCGCCTGCCCCGACACCTCGGACGTCACCTGTGTTATCTTGCGCCATTATCGCTGCAGCATGGGACAGTCCCACAATGTGTGAAAAAAGGTGCCTACTCTACCACATCCCCTAATATTTGGTGTTTAGAGGAGTTATGACAACTTTTTGCCCCGGTGCCACTGCACCTATTGCACTATTCAAATCATGACCCTATTGCCTGTAAGGTAACTGCACTTGTGACTGCCTGATTAGTAGTAAAATATTGCAATATTTGGTGTTTCAAGAGGTTCCCAGAGCTTTGGGCCCCAGTGTCCCTGCACCTATTGCACCATCGAAATCATGACCTTAGTGCCTGCAACGTAACGGCACTTGTGACTTCTTATTTAGTAGTTAAATATAGCAATATTTGGTGTTTAGTGGGGTCCCTAGAGCTTTTGGCTCCAGTGCCACTGCACCCATTGCACCATTCAAATCAAGCCCCTTTTAACTGCAAGGTATCTGCAATTGTAATTGCCTGTTTAGTCGTCAAATATAGCAATATTAGGTGTTTAGCAGAGTTCTGACAACTTTTGGGCCCGTTGGTACTGCACTTGCTGCACCATTCAAATCACGACCCGGTTGTCTGCAAGGTAACTGCACTTGTGGCTGCCTGTTTAGTAGTAAAATATAGCATAGCTCTTGTATATTAGCTTTATCTTTAATGTGCAATGTTTATTACAACATTTAGAATTTGATCATAATGACCAAATAGATTAAGTTGAAATTCTCCAAACATTCTAAAGCTAAAGCATCTGCTTTACACTAAGTAATAAAAAGCAAGCATTCCAGCATACTGTTAGAAGCTGTCTGGCTTTTCCGTGGGAAGAGTTCTTATCTTGACAGCGAGTGTGAACAGCTTTAGTAGACTTATCGTAAATGTGTGCAGCCAGGGGAAGTTAACAAAAAAAAAGTTCCACACAAAAGCAAATGAACACAGTAATTCGTCTATGGGAACTGATAAGAGTCCCCTTTTAAGATAGATTAAATACAAGAGATTTCACAAGCACAGCGCAAGCGATGTGCAGGTAAAACCTAAAAAATGGAGGGAGGCTGGCAAAAACTTGGAGAAAGACCACCCTCAGGCTGTCAGGTCTAACAGCACATATATTTGCAACATTCATAATTATGGAACTTTCGTCCACAGCACCTGTTTCTTGAGAGAAACGTCCCGAAATACAATGGAGTCAAGGTCTGAGAACATATTTACCAGTTGAGCAGTAATGGAAAATCATCTTATGTCAGTAGGAAATGTTAAATGGGCAGCAGACTCCATTAGTGGAACCTCTTCCTTCTTATGGGCAGTATGTGTGTCTGCCACTAGGTCCAAGACACCAGTGTTTGCAGGAGTCCTTTCTTTATGGTTTCTACAGACAGTAGCTTAGGGGTCTGAATAACTGTGTGCTTGTACCTGCTAATGAAAACTATTTATTTGAAAAATGAGGAGAAAGTCTTTTTACGGTTCTGTTGGGCACAATGTGTTCTCAAGTCTTACACTTAGCACCACTGTTGCTTTTTCTGCTGCTGTGTCAAGTGAAGCTTGTATTGGCAGGACTCAAAAGGAAGGAGTGGGAGTACTGTCTGAAATACCCAGCACTTGGTGGAAGTCTCTCTGCAGACCAGGGGAGCACTATATTGCTGTATTCTCTAGGTCCAAAAGGCAGCATATTTACAGAAAGCGTTCTAAAAATGGACGAGGAGAGGAGAGTTGTATGTAAATCTGCTATTCCAACTTTGAATGAACATTTCCATTCACAGATTTACATCTTTTGCCAGAAGGTAGTGCAAGTATGATAGAAAAGATGAGTACGTGCTTAATTTAATATATTCTTCTGTTAATTTAGGTTTCCATTCCTACAGTAAAATATTATTATTGATTAGGTCTGGGCAAAATGTAAATTACACTAGCATGTTACGCTTTTACGGCGAAATTTCGGAAACTACACCATTATGCCACATTGTGCAAATATGGCGCTGTTCACTGTAAAATTATAATGTGGGAGCGCAAGAATAAAACACAAACAAATGTAACAGGAACAGAAGCTGTTTGTGGCAGTTGTGGTTTTCATGCTATTTTTTTAGCACAAAATGTGTCCTCGCATCAAAAACCAACGTGAGGATGCATTTCACGCAAGAATATAGTCCTATTTCACAGATGTGCATTTTGCGTAATTAAGCATGATTTCACATAATTATCCCAAAATTTTAAGTAACTACCCAAAAGCAAATGAGGCAAATTATACAGACGTATATTACAGATCCAATTATATCGCAATCAAATAGAGTGGCTATACCAGAACATTGATTCATTAATTTTAATCCAACTTTATAGGAGTCAATGGCAGTCACACAGAGCTGAAGCATTGGGGTGATTAATAGCAGGCAGAAAAGGAATTAAAAATTAACTTTGAAATGGAATAGATAATAAGTAATATTGACATGATAGAGAAAGAACCAGAAGAGGAAACCTGTAATCAATCATGCTAAGTATAAGCCAAATTGGGTAGTAAATTTGAGGTGTTATCATTATGAGAGTTGTAGCTATGTGACGAGTTTCTGGAAATGTGGGGGATTGCTCTGGACTGAAAGAAGTGTCTTGAGTGTTACATTTCTGTAATCCTAATTGTAGTGGATTTAAGGGCAGTGTGAAATGTATGTAGGCGGACTGTTTGGTAGAATTTGTGAGACAGTAGTGCTGTGTGTAAATGGGATTCAAAAGGGAAGCTATATTGAGTGCTAAACAAGTATTGTGGATATAAGCTTGAAGATCGTTGCTAACTTAGGCTCTCTAGAATTGTAGCAGAAGAATTATGGAATAAAAAGTTGGCAGAGATGAGCGTTCTCTTGCCAACAATGATTTGACTATAAATGCGGTCAAATAGAATGAATTGAGGTACAGTTGTAAAGGAGCTCTAATGGAAGGAGCTGTTTATGGAAGGTATGTATAGCCATGTAAAGCCCTCATTTTGTAGGAATGGGTCCAGAAACAATTACTGACTAAGTGGAAAGCAGAGCTTGTTTGTTTTTGATGAGTTGCGTGCATTTAAACAATTTGAGAGATATTTAGGCAAGGAATGGATGCTCGACATTCGAAAATGCAAAATCATTTTCAGAGATATGTCAAAATCAAAAATTCATAAACAGAGGGATGTTCAAAAATCTGCACGGAAGTTGAAGAAGAGCTAGAGAGGCATGAAAAAGGGAATAATCAGAACAATACAATCATGCTGAGGGGTGTTTTCTTTGGTGATTGAACAGGAAGTCCTGTGCCAAGGTTAGTTTATGCATGAACCTTAGGTGTTTAAATGGTTGCATAGATTGCCGTTGTTGAAGGCTAACAAACTATTATTCCAAATGAAGTAGCCTTTGTGTTTAGTGCGATTGGCCAATTTGTTATCATCACATTCTACCTCAGAAACAGTTCTGATGTTAACACCTTTTATAACACATTTTGGTACAAATATGCCTTCGTTGGTCTTGCCTTGGCTACAGCAGTATTCCAATGACCAATGTATGGGGTTTTGCATAAGAAAAAAGATGGGATGAAATGCTGTCTGGGCATTATAGTACTTCTAGAAGTGAATAGAGAAGAAGACAGAGACGGAAGAAGACTCTCCGGTGTCAGAGTTAAGTTTCGCAAGTGTAAATTTGAATTGATGGTTGCCATACATTTTATACATTAACCAAACAAAGATAAAATAGGGTAATTCTTAAGCTTGACCGAATTTTGTATGCCACATTTTGCTCTAAATGCACAACCAGTTGATCAACAAATCAAGAAGAAAAAACTAGTGAAGGGTTTGGAAGAAGAGTGTATTTTCATACCTTCTTAAAAAGAAATAACTAAAGAGAAAGACTTTTTTAATGGTGAAAGAGACTGCAACATACATTTTTGCTGTGAATTAATTCAGACAAAATATGTGGGGAAAAAGCTTTATTTGGAAACATAATTACAAATTTCTGCTTAGTGTCGGCACAGTACTGGCAAAGCTGTGCATGGTCCGCCCGCCAGATTACGTGTTCAACTTGTGTCTGGCGGGCTTTTCTTTTGCCGTTTCCATGGTGGTGCCCTGAAAACGGGCACCGCAATGGGAACGCAAAAGCAGTTCCAGCACGGCATGGACTGTGAAGTCCATGTTGTGCTGGAACTTGGGGTGCATGCAAACAGGGGGGCACATGTTGTGCCCCCCTGAATGCATCCCCATGGTGGTGGGGGCATGGGGGCTCAGGGCCCCCTTTGTTTCACCACCACCAGCGTTTTCATGGTGGGCTCACTGCCATGAAAAGGCTGGCGGTGGGGAAACTCGTAATATGCTTGGCGGACTGCGGCAGTCCCGCCTTGCATATTGAATACCCCTGTCTGCTGCCTCACTGGAGAAAATAATATTTTTATTTTTAACTTATCTTTCGCCGCAGCCTCTGACGGCCGCCTCGGAACTCTCCCAGCAGTCTCTGGAAAGGCAGAGGCTGCTCAGACACTGCTGTGTAGCCTGCGACTTTTCTCCAACCCGGCACTGAACACAGCTGGGTTGGAGAAATAGAAGTGTGCATGTATGTTTGGCCGGCATAGGACAGCCGGCCAAACATACATTTGCGCTTCTAAGTGCCCACCACCTGCCTGTCATGGCCCGGCCCGGCCCCGCCCTGCACGGATGTCAGAGCCAGTCACAGAAAAATAAAATAATATTGTTTTATTATCATTTTTTTTTCTGTTACTGACTCCAACAAGTGGGGTGACGCTCCTCCGCCATTACGGAGGAGCCGCCCCTGGTAAATGATTAATCTCATTAATACGTTAATGCAGAATTTAGCTGATTTTTCCTCTGGCATAATCACGTGTTCCTTTCTTGCATGACCTGTTTATATTTTGACATTTAGTGTATCCAGTTTTTTTTGCATAAATTTTCTCCAAGTGGAGGAAGCTAACAGACACTTCAGTACATCCAGTAGAACTGTATGTATTGTTGTTACCAAACGTCTTCTATGTTCCCACATTTGCTAGTACTACTGCCCTGGCACTGTGGTTGTGGGCTTTCGTGGTAGGAGATAGCAAAGATGAAGGCAGAAGTGAAGCACAAGAACTGAGGCAGTGGATACTTGATTGAGATAAAGGAGGCGGTTGTTTTTGGCAGAGGAAGCTGGTGTAGAAAACAGAGAGAATGCATAATAGAGGAAGAAGAATACAAAACGATGGAGCCATATGCTGGCACAATATTTGAAAGTGTGAATACCAAGACTGCAGTTAGGTAAAAAGCCTCATTCGTCAGCCATGCACCAGTGTCCTCTGGCTAAAAGTGTGAGCTAGTCTGGGCTCTGCGTTGCGTCGTCCTAAGCCTGATTCTTTCACCTTTGAATTATGGAGTAGGTATTTTCAAACTTTACATTATCGCATAGGCTCTAATCAGCAAATTTGCCTCTTTTGAAATATACAAATAGCCTGTCTGGTTTAAGGCCTTATGCGTGGGCCAACTTCTCTTGCACAGTGTTGGTGGCCTTTACTTTGTCAACTGCAAGGATCACCTCTTTCCATGTCAATGCCATGCTTCATGCCTTCTCGGTTATAGCAGCTTTACCTTGAAATACTCTGTCAATATTCAGTGGATACTGGAGTATTTGCATACCTTCAGGAAATCTGTTTCTGTGCTCCTTTCTCTGGTTCTCTTAGTGTCAAGAAGCCTGGAAAATGGCAAATGTGTGATCCACATGCGGTAATAACGTGAAAAATACACACAACTGGTACCGACCCTTCTAAACATTCTGAACGTAAAGTATGCACAAACTTCATCCTGCAAAAAGTACATTCACTCATCCTGAACGGAAGGCCTGATTTAGAGTGTGGGAACGGATTACAAATCCCGCCCGCCGTATTACAAGTGCCATAGGATGTAATGCACTTGTAATAGGGTGGACGGGAAATCCATCATGTTCTGACGGAGTATCCCTCCGCAGAATCTACATCAGGCCCTACCTCTCTCCTCCCCTCTCCTGCTAAAGAATCCTCCTTTTTGCCTTCGGAAAATTGGGCAGTTGGATAATTCATCCTCGATTTTCTTGAAATTTGGGCACTTAAATTTGTCTTCTCGTATGTCTCTGATGGGCGTGAAGGAATCCCAAAGCCTGCTGTCTGGGGTTATAACATCCCCATTAGTTTCAGCGCCTCTGCTGGCACATTACAGGGCTGGAATATTGATGAGCCCGGCTGATCTCGTGCCAGAGTCCAGGGCCAGGCCAAGCTGTGATTCCTGAGAGGTAGTCGAGCTCAGGAAAGTAAGAACTGGAACTAATCTCATTAGTGACATTGAGTCCTGTATGTAATGTTTAGTCCTATGAATCTGAGCAGGGGCAGAGGAATGGGTTAGCCTTTTGTGTGGCTAATGTCACAGTACTGTATGACATTGGGTGATTATGTACAAGGAATGTACATCCCAGAAGTGTTCTTTCATGTCGCCTTAACTAATTGATGATTAATGTGCCTCTTTGACAGTCTGGGGCAGACCCTAGCTGAATTCCTCTGGATAGTATTATCTTTCCTCCCAGCTTCTACTTCCTGCAGAATGGCAACTTTTCAGGAAGTCTAACGTATTTTATTCCTGTTTCCTATAGATTGCTAGTTCCAAAATGATAATCGCATAAACAATGCTGCAATTATTTTCTCTTTTAACTTTATTGTTGCTGTAATTGGTTACACAGCTCTCTCCACCCTCCATGCCACTATTCTCTCTTCTTCTCTATTACACACTCTTTGCTACTCTTCTGCTTAGTTCTCTCATATTTTGTTCATCTTTCTTTTTCTCTCCCGCTTTCTCACTCCCTCTCCTCCTCATTTACATGTTCACTCTTCTAATGACTCTCTTTTTCTCTTTTATTATTGTTCCTCTCCTTCTTTATCTCCTTTCGTTTGTCTTTGTTCCTACTCCCCCCCTCTCTCTCTAATAGCTCTTAGCCACTGTCCAACCCTCCCCTCTTAGTACGTCGCTCTTGCATGCTCCCTCCCTTTCTACCTGAACATAAGCAGTATTTGTGTGTTTCCCAGTGGTGTAACGAAACTTGAGGGCCCCCCTCTGCAAGGTACATGGAACCCCCCCCCCCCGGACTCAACCAGGAGCTCTCAGGCCAGGGTACTGTGCTGAGGGACCCCTGGAGCTCGGGGCCATACGCACCGCGGGGGCTGCGGGTCCTATGGTACACCACTGGCGTTTTCATTGCTTTGCTGAATAGCAAATTATCAGGAAGTATAATCAATTATTGTCTCCCTATCCTGCTCATTTATGGATTTAAAAAAACCTACACACAACATATTTGATCTTACTTTCTCGTGTAACCATTTTCTTTATTAGCACGTCCTTTATCTCTGTCTCTTTTTGTTTTTCTAAATATCTGTTGATATCTGACTGTCTTTGACCTAGAGAGTGCAAGTTTAGCCACTGTTTACTAGATGGGATAGTGGACTTGGTAGACAGTGCAGAGTACGCAATTGTCTTTGCAAGCAGTACTTAATTTGAGCTGGTGGTTGCAAGCGGGGCCCATCAGTACTAATTTTTGGGGACCAACACTTATTTTTCCTCTAAAGACTCTGATGCAGAACAAGAGAAAGAAAAATACAAAAGAGGGAAAGAAGGAGGTAGAGAAAGATGGAAAAAACAGTGACAAAGAGTGAAAGCAGGGATGAAAAGGAGCAAGAGTGAGATAAAGCAGCAGGGAGTGTCGAACAGTTGATTACAAAGGCATGAGGTGGAAGCCTGGATCTTCGACTGAAGCTCCACGCCCGGACGGATCAGCAGCCCCCCTCCCCACCCAAGCACCTTGAGACCCTCACGGGGAGTAGTCGCACTATAGAAACTCCTGATTGATTGATTGAATAAGGAATATGCAGACGTGGAATTCAGCACCCCGATCTTCGATAATGCCGGCCACAGGCTTCGGAGTAAAACTTTGGGCCTAGGCACGTATTTTTTTTACAAATTAAGAACTGTTTGTTGCAAATTCATTCATGCTTCACTTAGCTTGAATGTCAAAATGTTATGCATAGGAATATCGCCATACATAAATATAGGCCTTTTTTCGGAATCCAGGTGCTTTTTATCGCACCAGATAATATCTTAGGGTACGTTATTGATCAGGTGTATTAAATAGCACCTATTACGAGTTTCTGGGGAATAACATGTGAATTTTGGTGCTTACCACACTTTTCCCCAATTAAATTCCAGCAGGTTTGACCTGCCAAAATTTAACAAAGAATGAGATATTTTATGCACCCAGTAATTACCCAATGTGGTAATATCACCAACTCGAAATTCCAATCATTTACTCAGGGATCTGACCAACTTGTTGTCAAGGCCATAGTTTCCTAAATATAATTTATAAAATTATTGGATTGAGTGTTAGTTTCTATTAATAACTTCATTTAGGTGATATTTTTTTTAATGATATTTAGGACACAATGCTTATGCCAAGTGTTAGTATTTGTTTAAAATGTTTCAGTTGCCACACAAAAAATGGGCTTAGAAGAAATCAAAATTACACATAGACCTTGCAATTTGACTGGTGTCTCCAGTCTGTATAGCATCCCACTCAGTGGGAGAACTAATCCGACAGTCTCCAATTAATCATATTAGACACATTTGAGAACGCGTTAAATGGGCATATATAGTAAGGATCAATTCAATTCAATATTTTATTAAAGATTTGGAACTCCTAAGAGGTCCACATAAAAGTACATGCATATTATTACAAGTAATAAAAACATAACAGAACTCAATCCACGGGCCATAATAAAATTATCAGAGACCTGCGTTAGCAAGGCTAAAATTCCTTTAAATAACATCAGTCAATATTGTCAGTTGTCTCACTACGCAAAATACTTAAGAAGTTCAACAATAAAACCATTTAGCACACGACAGAAACAGAGCCCTAGACCTCTACTTTAGAACCGTATTGGTCAATAGCAGGTATATTTAAGTTAAAAAATAATATACAAAACCTCAGTGCTTGGAGAAGATTTTTCAATGATTTGGGCAGAAGCACAGAGCCATTTCGACAGAAAATAGCATTTAGAATTAACAGGATAAGGATTAAAGTAGCAGAGCATATCCTAGAATGTACAAAGGACGTTTAGTAGCTGCCAGTTCATATACAAAACAAAGTTCAAAATTCAGCTTCAGCTAAAAGATCAATTTAAAATTAGCAGCAAGAAAAAAGGAGAACTAATCCGACAGTCTCCAATTAATCATATTAGACACATTTGAGAACGCGTTAAATGGGCATATATAGTAAGGATCAGGAATGCCTGTTGGACATAACTACACAATTTTCCTGTCTTCCCCAATGGAAAGAGGAGAGCACATTGGCTAAATAGCCTAGGAGGTGATTACATCTGTTGCGTAGCCTTTTTGTTTTTCTCCTTCCACTAATGGGTAGGGAGGCCACAGTGACAGCAGCAACACTCAATTCCCTTCATCCTGATGCCCCATCCCTATATGGGGGACTTTTTGCTTGAGGTTGGATAAAGTGGAACTTCGCCTCAGGAGACGTGATGGAACTCCACATTTCTTGAGGTTGCGCAAGGTTCTCCAACCATTCCAACCTTCTTGGGCATACTGGTTCACTTTGTCCATCCTTGATGTGAATTGGGTTTATAATGTGGAAATATTGTCTGAGTTCAGTTCATGCACTCATGATAACAGCTAGCACGCACTGGCTGCACAAAAGACACCAAGAGCATTTCACATTCCCTCTGACTTTCTATTGTGTTTGCTCTGTGACTGCATTCAATTGCCCACTGTCAGCACATCATTGCTTTATTGTTTCAGTGTTTCCTGCAGGCTATTGACGTGTTGGCTTCCCTTCCACGGTACAGTATATGTATCAGCGATGAAAACGGGGGATTATTAAATGGTACTCTGAGTAGAGAATGCTGATATACAAAGCATTCGGGTTGTTATTCTATGAAAGGAGCAGCATCTCAACTATATACTAACAGAGCCTAGTTGTATCCATGAATGTGGCTTGAATATAAATAAGCAATAAGGTGCAACGAGCTGCACGTTCATACACGACGTTTTGCAGTATGGATTAGCTATAATAGTTGTAGCATTCAGGATGATTTCATATTATTTTCCTTACACCATGAAAGGGTGTTGTCACGTTTTGAAAAGGCATGCTCTTTAAATGCCCCTTTTAAAGAGCAGAACCGAGGCTAACAGCAAACATCTACTGGTCCACGTCTAGCCTCCCTACCTCAGTTCCTTTATTTTCAGCCAAAGTTAATACCCTAGTTAAGGAAATGTTGCTTGCTAAAATGGAGATGCAAGAGATAAAACTGAGATGAATAGGGGAAGGGGGTGGGGGGTGTCATGCAGCAGAGCGGAATAATTGTATTCTGGTGCTCACTTGTCCTTTTCAAACTTTTGATTCCCTTTGCCCTATTGGCCACAGACTCCTTGGTGACAGCTGTGACTGTAATCATGGCTTTGCTGAGTCCGTTTAAAATGTTTAGTTGTCAAAAGCTCCCTCAGACCGCTGGCTATTTGGACATCTTGAGAATTATCATAGAATGTAAGCGTGCCTCTGAAATAAAATAGCATGAGTATTGTGTCATGCTGGGAGAGCTTTATAAGACAGAAACATTGATTTTGAAAACATAAATAATAAAGGGGTGTATGGCTTTTTTTAGTGCAGCTAGATGAGTGGTTTAATATATCCCAATAAGGCTGAAAGAAATTGTGATATCTCATAATTTATTTTAAGGGATCACAGGAGAAATTGTAAGGCAATCAGAGATTGACAAAGAACAATGGAGCGACTGAGTAAATGAAAGCACATTTACTGTTATGCAGTGTCTAGTGCTTGAGAGACCATTTAAGAGTGCATAAAAATGTGCTTCTTTGAAACACACCAAAATAACAGTATATTGGGACCAGACAAAGTTTCACAAATAGAGCATCCCAAGTTTTTACTGTTTGGGCAGTGAACCATATGTCTACCTTGCAGGCAAGGCAAAATCTGGGAGTGACAATTAGACAAAGGTCAGACGTCCTGTGTAAGCTGCTGGAGTGATGAAGTGTGACAGTGGATGTTAGGTGTTATGGATCTTGGAAGTTAAAGAATCCGAAGCCCACATAGATCATTTTATAACTTTTCTGGTTCTAAGCAGGAAGCCCTTGCTAATGCGCTATCTTGGCGCCAGTGGCCAAAGTTTCTGATGCTAAAAGTTAGCTTCGCTATGGTGTTCTCGTTGTGTGGAGCCAGAGAAGTACATTAACTGGGATATCAGAGTGCTCTGTGGTAGTACCCTCTCAGAGTGGGTCTTTGGTCTGCTGCAGGAGACTGAAGTATGCACGTCAAGGGATGGGTTCATCACCAAGTTGAAGTCACCACCCATGATTGTTAGCCCTGTGTGGAGTCAGAACACCAGAAATATAGGCAAGGGTATCCTCGGCCAGACCCAGGGGAACTATACACTTAAACAGATGCCCTCCCAGCATGCCATTCACTCTCAGAAATCTGCCCAGTGCATCTGTTTGTACTGCTGATACCATGAATGGAAAGGTTTTCCAAAGCTGGATAACCTCCCCCCCCCACACCCCTGGGAGACCTGAATAAATTTCGATTGATACACTCCTGTGTACTCCTGCCGGCCCAAAACTTTGCATTTAGTGCTCGAAAGATGGGTCTCCTGAGGTTTTTGGGAGCATACTTTTAGACATATTATATCACTATCGCTGACTTAATTTTATTGTTTAACCTATCACATTCCAAGAGAAAATATAGTACTTCCCAGGAGTTACATTGTGCATCATGATATTTGGGGAGCCCAAACTGCGCATGACGGACCTTTCAGCAAGGCACGAGACAGGGGGCGCATTGTTGCACTCCACCACAGCTCTATTATGTGGAGGCCCTGTAGTAGGATCCTCTTTTTACCATCTATTCACCCACTAGGTTTCAACTGAAGTGCTGTACTCCAATCTGCACGTCTTCAGCATTCCAAAAAAAGCCTTCAGCGATGTCATAAAACCAAGTTAACCACCAAACTAAAACATAACATTTCAAAATGCCTTGAAACCCCCCAAATCCCCCATCCTTCCTCCTATGAAGCAAGTTTCTCCCACAAAAACGATTTAAGTTTAAGCTGAGATGTACGTAGGGGTATAGCCAAGGAGAACTTCTGCATTACCATGGCCTTGATCCCACTCAAATGCTTCCTCTCCAATCCAGTGAACATTGGATTCTGGATACTGTGGAAAGGTGTCAGTATGTAGAAACTAGTGACCTCATGAGAGAACTGTTTTGACACCTGGTATAGTGCATTGAGTTCACTGACCAGAGGCTTCTTTGCATGCAGGGACAACATCCTCCCCAGGGTTGTGTTCCGCAGAGTTGCTCGCCTCCTTGCTATTACTGTGCTGAGATAAGTACCCTGCACCATCCCCTGTTGTTGTTGTGTACTGTTCCTCCAGGGTCATGGGTACCATATTACCGCATGGAAAGTTAGCCCAGGTCAATCAGTAGGGCATTTCAGAGTTTTTCTATCCTCGACAAAGTCCCACACAGCCTCAAGTGTTTGAAAAAAGTAAGTCTTGCCCTTAAATTTAACCTCACTAGTCTTTTGTGACGCCAGATAATCTGGTGACAGGAAGGAAGGGTATGCCTGACACCTCAGGGGAGTGGAAACCTCTAGAAGCTTCCTCCACTTCAAAGTGGGCACCAGGTAAAAGTATTGGACCTAAGACCCTACGTCTTCAGTACACTTCTGGACCTGTGGACTGTGCCAGGAAGAAGTACTGCTGTGCTGCCGAAAGGACTGCCACTCTGCTGGACCGCTGCTGTCAACTACTGCTGCCCTGCTGTGCAGACCTGCCGTCCTCTTGCCTGGGTGTGAAGGACTGCATTTGTATCATTGAACCCAGGACCCCAGAGTGACTTCAAGGGCTGAGCATATAGTGCAAAATCCATGCCTAACTTCTTGGAGTTGGGCCAACCTTGCACAACCTAAGACATGATTTACCTGAGCAGAGCATCTTTTTGTAACTCATGCCTCCATTCACTCTCTTTCAGAGCTCCATTGGTTGGTGATTTGATCAGCCATGCAAACCTTCTCATCTTTTACAATTTTCTTATCCAAAATATCCAAAGTCATTCTAGATTAAAAAAAATCTGCAGTAACATTCTATATACCCAGGATATACTCAATATTGTAGTTATATCTTGAAGGCGATGTGCCATTTAGTGATCCTGGGTGTAGCCTTGACACCTTCCTTCATTCTGAACAAATCAATTAAAGGCAAGGACCCTTGACCTTGCCAGGTAGGTCGCTCCCCCGCCACACAGCTCCGCCTGTGTTGTCCTGCCCGCTGCTGCTGCTGGTAAGCTCGCCCCTCTGCTGTTGCCTCGGTGCCCGTTTTGCTTCTGTTTCCCCTCCTGCCCCCATTTTGTGTGTCCATTTTGCTTTCTGTTTCCCCTCGTGCCCCCATTCTGTGTGTCCATTTTTTGCCTTCTGTTTCCCCTCGCTGCCCCCATTTCTTGTGCCCATTTTTGCCTTCTGTCTCCCCTCGTGCCCCCATTTCTTGTGTCCATTTTTGCCTTCTGTCTCCCCTCGTGCCCCCATTTCCTGTGTCCATTTTTGCCTTCTGTCTCCCCTCGTGCCCCCATTTCTTGTGTCCATTTTTGCCTTTTGTCTCCCCTCGTGCCCCCATTTCCTGTGTCCATTTTTGCCTTCTGTTTCCCCTCGTGCCCCCATTTTGCAGTGCCCAACTTTGCCTTCTGTACCCCCCGTTGCCTCTCTCCACTCCCGCCGCTGCGGCCCCGCCCCCCTGACTGCCCATTCGCTGCCCCTGCCTCCCGCCTCCCAGCTGCTCCTCCCTCCCACCTCCCCATATATGGCGGCCGCTGCGCGGTGAGGAGAGCGACCCTTGACCTTGCCAGGTAGGTCGCTTCCCCGCCACACAGGTCCGCCTGTGTTGTCCTGCCCGCTGCTGCTGCTCGTAAGCTCGCCCCTCTGCTGTTGCCTCGGTGCCCGTTTTGCTTCTGTTTCCCCTCGTGCCCCCATTTTGTGTGTCCATTTTGCTTTCTGTTTCCCCTCGTGCCCCCATTCTGTGTGTCCATCTTTTGCCTTCTGTTTCCCCTCGCTGCCCCCATTTCTTATGCCCATTTTTGCCTTCTGTCTCCCCTCGTGCCCCCATTTCTTGTGTCCATTTTTGCCTTCTGTCTCCCCTCGTGCCCCCATTTCCTGTGTCCATTTGTGCCTTCTGTCTCCCCTCGTGCCCCCATTTCTTGTGTCCATTTTTGCCTTCTATCTCCCCTCGTGCCCCCATTTCCTGTGTCCATTTTTGCCTTCTGTCTCCCCTCGTGCCCCCATTTTGCTGTGCCCAACTTTGCCTTCTGTACCCCCCGTTGCCTCTCTCCTCTCCCGCCGCTGCGTCCCCTGCGGCCCCGCCCCCCCTAACTGCCCATTCGCTGCCCCTGCCTCCCAGCTGCTCCTCCCTCCCACCTCCCCATATATGGCGGCCGCTGCGTGGCCATGCCGCCGGCGCGCCAAAGGCGCGCCTAAGGCAAGCCCGTCTGCGCACGTCCGCGCCTGGACCGCGCCCAGTGCCAGAACCCCTGGGCCGCGCGCCCCCCGCTCCAGCCTCGAGGACCGACGCCGTTACGATGCCACCACACTCCACGCTCTCAACCCCGGACGGACACACAACTGCTTCAAGGCCGCCCGAAACGCACTCATGGCCCCTTCACCTGCCGGAACTGCAGCTACACCAGCCTCAGAGCCACCGAAGCGCCCGCCAAGAAGGACCTCAACCACCTCCGATGCATCCTACTGAACACCCGCTCCGCACGCAAACACGCCGTCGAGCTCTGGGACCTGCTCGACACATCATCACCAGACGTCGCCTTCCTGACAGAGACCTGGATGAACGACTCCTCCGCACCCGACATCGCCATAGCCATCCCAGACGGCTATAAGATCACCCGCAGAGACCGCGTCAACAGAGTAGGAGGAGGAATCGCCATCGTCCACAAGAACTCCATCAGGGTCTTGACCAGCACCGACGACTTTCTCTGCACCGCCGAACACATGCACTTCCAGATCCACACGGACCCCAACACCACCCTTAGAGGCACCCTTGTCTACAGACCCCCTGGGCCCCGACCCCAGTTCAGCGACTCCATCGCCGACTTCATCAGCACGCACGCCCTGACCTCTACCGACTACATCCTCCTCGGAGACCTGAACTTTCACCTGGAGAACAACAACGACAGCAACTCCACCACCCTGATCAACAACCTCGCCAACCTCGGACTGAGACAGCTCGTCACAACACCGACTCATTCCGCCGGCCACACGCTCGACCCCGTCTTCTCCTCAAGCTCCCACGTCTCCTTCAGCCACACCACGGAACTCCTCTGGACCGACCACCGCTGCATCCACTTCACCTTCCAGAAACCCACCACACACCACCGCACCCAACAGATCCCACGCCGCTGCTGGAGCAAAGTCACCGAAGACCAACTACGGGCAAACCTCGCTCTCAGCCCTCCCTCCGACCCATCCAACACCGACGACGCTGCCTGCAACCTCAGACGATGGATAGACGACTGTGCCAACACGCTCGCCCCGCTGAAAAAACTCACCTACAGCGACACCACCAAAAGAGCCAGCTGGTTCACCCCGGAACTCCTAGCTTCCAAGCGTACCTGCCGGAAACTTGAGAAGAAATGGCACAGTGATAAGACACCGGAAGCCACGCAGCCCTTAAAGACGCCATCCGTAACCACCACCACCTCATCAGGTCCGCCAAGAGAATCTCCTTCAAAGACCGCCTCGACAACAACGCACACAACAGCAAGGAGCTCTTCAACATCGTGAAGGAACTCTCCAACCCCAGCTCCAACACCAACGACATCCCGCCGTCGCAAGCCCTGTGCGATTCCCTCGCCACCTTCTTCCACCGCAAAATCGCCGACATCCACGACAGCTTCAACACCCAGACAGCCCCCACTAAGATAGATACACCAGACCCGCCGCACACCATCGACCATGACCCCTTGCCAGCCTGGGCCAGCGTGAACATCGATGACACCATCAAGACCATGAGCACAATACACTCCGGCTCCCCGTCAGACCCTTTCCCGCACCACATCTTCAACAAAGCCAGCAGCTCCATCGCACCCCACCTGTGCAATGTTATCAATCTCTCCTTCGAGACCGCGACCTTGCCAGAGAGCTGGAAACACGCAGAGATCAACGCCCTACTCAAAAAACCCAAGGCGGACCCAAGAGACCTCAAGAACTTCCGGCCCATCTCCCTGCTTCCGTTCCCAGCCAAGGTCATCGAGAAGATCGTCAACAAACAGCTAACCCGATACCTCGAAGAAAACAGCATCCTGGACCCATCCCAATCGGGGTTTCCGCAGCAACCACAGCACTGAGACTGCCCTCATCGCCGCCACCTACGACATCAGGACCCTGCTGGACAACGGTGAGACCGCAGCCCTCATCCTGCTGGACCTCTCCGCCGCCTTCGACACTGTCTGCCACCGCACTCTACGCGCACGCCTCCACGACGCAGGGATCCGAGACAAGGCCCTGGAATGGACCACCTCCTTCCTCGACGGCAGAACCCAGAGAGTCCGCCTCCCACCTTTCCGATCCGAAGCCTCCGAGATCATCTGCGGCGTACCCCAGGGATCTTCCCTCAGCCCAACACTGTTCAACATCTACGTGGCCCCGCTCGCACGCATCGCCAGACAGCACGACCTCAACATTATCTCCTACGCCGACGACACTCAACTGATCCTCTCCCTCACCAAGGACCCCCTCGCCGCCAAATCCAATCTCCATGAAGGAATGAAGGGCGTCGCCGATTGGATGAAGATCAGCCGACTAAAGCTGAACACGGACAAGACAGAGGTCCTCATCCTCGGCTCCAACCCCTCAGCCTGGGACGACTCCTGGTGGCCAACGACGCTGGGAGCAGCCCCGACACCCACCGACCACGCACGCAACCTGGGAGTCATCCTCGACTCAACGCTCTCCATGGCCAAGCAAGTCAACGCAGTCTCCTCCTCCTGCTTCAACACCCTCCGCATGCTTCGCAAGATCTACAGGTGGATCCCGACAGATACAAGAAGAACAGTCACCCAGGCCCTCGTCAGTAGCAGACTTGACTATGGGAACGCCCTCTACGCAGGAGCCCCGGCCAAGCTCATCAAGCGACTGCAACGCATACAAAACGCCTCCGCGCGCCTGATCCTCGACGTACCACGCCACAGCCACATCACCCCCCACCTGAGGAACCTGCACTGGCTCCCCGTCGACAGGAGGATCTCCTTCAAACTCCTCATCCACGCACACAAGGCACTCCACAAGACTGGCCCAGCCTACCTCAACAGACGACTCTTCTTCTACGTCCCCAACCGCCAGCTCCGCTCCGCCGACCTCTCCCTCGCCACCGTCCATCGCATTCGAAGAACAACCACCGGCGGCAGATCCTTCTCACACCTCGCCGCCAAGACCTGGAACACCCTTCCACTAAGCCTACGACAGACCCAAGACCTGCTGACCTTCAGGAGGCTACTCAAGACCTGGCTGTTCGACCAGTAGCAGCACACCCCCCCCTTTCCTCTCCCCAGCGCCTTGAGACCCTCGCGGGTAAGTAGTGCGCTCTACAAATTCTGTGATTGATTGATTGATTGATTGTGATCTGTTCTAAAAATTAAAGGAACTGAGGATAGCATTTGTAGAGGTAAGTGACTAGTTTATTAGTGAAAGTCACAGTGAGTAACCACCAGCACATTGCACCCTCCCTCACCAGAATCCCTGGGCACCTTCCACATTCCATCACCCAGGGTAGTATCCCAACACCCTCCCATTTAGCAGTAAGTGTTCCCCATTTTCCACCACTCTCCCGTCCCTTCCACATTCACTAAAACATATACCTGCATGTGCAGAGATCTCTGCAATCGGGGTGGTGATCCCTGCACACAAAAGATAGCAAAGGCAAAGCAGAGACCTCCGCATGTAGAATACTGAAAAGCATTTTGTAGTATGTTGTAGCACATTAGTCGTACTATTGTAGTACTACTAAACATAATACAAAACAAAGTTTGTGGATAAACCCTCAGTAGTTAATTTGAGCTTATGGTCAAACAGAGAAAATGGCAGATTAGTCCCTCTTTTATTACCAACGGACATAGAAAAGGGACAGCCAATAAAGTGATCTTTCACCGTTTCATGGTATTGACAGCCCATCATCTATATACATGTACCACATGGAAAATAAAAGTAGGACTATTTCTCTCTCTCTCTAAAGATCAGGTGGGCAGGATGCCGAGGTGGTAGGATGCTCTGGGAAGGAGTGGCACTTTAGCTGCAGGTAATGTCAGCTTCCCGTCCAGCTCACACCACCTCCTCAGGAATATTTTGGGACTGGCATTTATATATTTACATATTAAGCACTGACTAGTTTGCTGCAGAATCTACAATGTTACATGTAAGTATTTTGGCCAAATATCAATGATTTCTCAAAGGCAGTGGGTGCATCCAAAAACGTGCACAAATTGTTATTTGCGTAAAAACAGGGAATGGCCGTGGGAGTGGGCTACACCTGCAAAAATGCCTCAATTTCACAATTTGGTGTATGTTAATGCTTATCCTCGCAGCCCTCTGTCACTTGGTGGTAAGGTCGATAGGGCGCAAGTGAAAGCACGCACAAAACTGTGTCAGTCGTGTACATTGACCCCACTAAAGAGCTGCTTGCACGACCCCAGCAGCAAGGACAAAAATAAAATAAGGCTTCGCTTGAAAATGATCGGTATGCACCTTTAATGACTATATTTATAATTATTGCGTGGCCAGACATCAACCCCAGTTACTGCCTCCTTAGTAATGGGCCAGAGATGCATTGCACAAACGGTTACATAAGTGGCCATGTCCCATTTGTGAATACAAGTCCTGCATACTCGGTGCTGTTTACGCCGATCTGCAAGGATTTCGACTGCACAAGTCTGCTGAAGCATAAGTGAACCTGACAAATATTTACCTTTGAGCTTCAATTGACCATATCTCACAGCATGTTGGATTGCACTTCTAAATGCCTGTGTGAAGATGATATAAAACATTCTCTCGCTATTTCTTCCTGGAGAGCTTCTTTTGAGTGACCATCTTCATCCTTTTGTTTAGCTTACCTGAAACAGTTATGACAACAAGACTCACGGAATAAAGGACTGCACCGATAGAGGGGGAAAAAAGCAGTTTTCTGCTGGAAATTGTTTCACAAAGGTAGGAGCTTCTTTTTCCTAGTCAGCGCGCCGCATTTTAGAGAAGATGTGATTTCATGACAAGCGCAGCATGCCATGTCAGATCCGTGTTAGAGTAATACCATGATGAATCATTTGTGCCACATAGCTGGTAGTACATTCAGGCATGAAGGCAAAAGCAAGATTGTGAATTTGAAAATGTCACCTTTAGTTGTCGTCAAATTACTGAACTAGGGTCATAGCAGTAAAATTGAAATTCAGGGATGCTGCGGCCACTGCTTTCAAGTTTGTGCAAAATGTGTGAATCTTACAGGGCCGTGTTATCACATGGAAACATTCAGGGCGCTGCAATACTCAACAAGATGCTGAAGGCCATCGGCTTTACAGCTCTATGTTGTGCCAGTGTGTCAGGAAACCAAAAGTCACGAATGCCAACTTATTGTACGTCTGCTTGTGTAACATTCTTTGCTGGTTCAGTCTATTAACGGTGGATTCTAAAATGGCTTCTTCACTCCATTGATGGGGGACACTGGAAGGGCCAGGGACTGAACAGGTCTCTTAGATCAATATTAGGGGTGGGCAGAACTTCCGAAATTTCACGCTGCAAAAAACACGGAGCCAAACAAAAACTCTGCGAGATTCTGCCAACTGGTGGAAAATATGCAAGTTACACTGCTCGCGCTGAAATTTAGCGCCTGTAGCGTGAGCAGCGCTGAAAAATCAGCAGGTGTGGCATTATGCAAGAGCGCGCGGTCATTCAAATTGATTTTGCTGCTGCTCGAGTAGAAAATCTACTCGAGCGACAGAAATCTGCTCGAAGCAGCCCTCTGACAGCTTGTGACGGCCCACGTTAGAAGATCATGCTGGGGGATGCTATCTCTTGCTCACGCTGTCCAGCTTGCATTTTCTGGAGCCTCGCAGGAAAAGAATTCCACCACACGGCGATTGGCAGAATTTGGCCGGAACTCCGCATTACAAGAGTGACGTGGAGTTGCCAAATTCTGCCAATTCCACAGGAGGAATAAAACATTCCGCCCACCCCTGATTACTATGGTCTTTTAGATGTGACAATATATGCTCACATTTTTACAAACAACATTTGCATCTCTTTAAGCACTTGTCCCATTATGAATTTATCACAAATTGCACTCCGATATTTAAATGGGTAGTTAATTGCCCCTGCAAAACATTGGTTTAGAGGGATACTAAAATAGAGAAAATGGTGCAAACACAATTTATTTAGGTTTTTTCCCTGATACTTACTTTCCAAAGTCGTAATGTGCATAAACACACCGGATACGCAGCACTGGTCTTATTTGCGTAGAAGTGTGTGTACACCTGTTATTACATGAGGGGTCAGTAATACCCCATAACTGCCCAATGATGACTCACGATGCAGGGACACTGATGATAGGGACTGCATGTGATTACATGGGAATTCATGGGAGTGTTGTGTTTCTAGTGGCAACAAGTGTAAGATTCAGCATTCATGCTGGGAAATGTTTGATGTTAATGTACAATTAAATGTGGAAGCAAAATACGGAAATTAATGACAAGCAACATACAAATACCCTGTATAAACAAACTTAGGTTGGGGCAGTGCTTAAATTGTGCTAAGAGTTGTAGGTTGCAGACCCTGGCGCTGGTCTTTGAGGACTGGAGTTATTTTTCTTCCCTAGAGTTCGCCCCACAGAAGGAGAAAGGCAACACGGATTGAAAGGAGGATAAAGAGAAATCCAGGAAAAATGATCAAGAGAGAAAGCAGAGATGAAAAAAAACCTGCAAGAGTGAAGGAAAGAGACAGGAAGTGCTGGAAGAAGAGGCTGAGATGGAAGCAAGAGTAGGCAGTCTTCTTCTGCTAGCCCAGTGTTCAGCAACACTGGCGGCAGGCTCCTAAGAAAAACTATGGGCCAGGGGCATCATTAACCCTCCACTTTAGCAGCTTGGATGAAATGATGTCTGGAGAGAAGGATGAGGGGGGTGGATGGGGAGATGGATGAATGGATGCAGTGGATGCAGAATGGGAACGAGGGTGAAGGGATCGATGGAAAACAGGGTGGATAGAGAGAAGGATGGATGATAGTTCAATTGAGAAAAGGATGGATGGAGAGAAAAGATAGCGTTCTGAACAGAAAGAAAGAATGATGGTTGGTTGGGTGAGTGAGTGGAGGAGAGAAGGAAGAATGGATGAGAGACGGATAGATGATAGATCAAAAGAAAGGAAGGAAAACACTAAGAAAGATGGAGAGAAGGAAGAATGAATAAAAAGATAGAAATATGGAAAAAACAAAAGACGTGGAAAAGAGAAAAAGATTGATGGACAGAAAGTACATAACAGAAATAAAGAGGGATGGAAGATGGAAAAAGACTGAAAGAAGGATGGAGAGAAAGAAGGATGAAAGACTCCTAGAAGGATAGAGAGAAGGAAGGAAGGACTTTAAGAATGTCAAAATTCCCGCTGGAGAGCAATCTTAAAACAATTACGGGGTTCGCTTGACTCCTCTGCTCGCTCGAGTTCGCTTTATTCATCTACTTGCTCAGAGCTATTTTGGACATGGTTCAAAGTGAGGGGTAGTTCATTTTTCCGACCACTCCCTTGCTTTGGACCCCTGCACTTACATTTCTTAATAAATGAAGCCCTGGGCTGGGAATCTCTGAGGCGGCACCCCAGTTTTAAAAAGCCTCTTGCGTGTTCTCAGATTTGCTTTGATTTGCATTCTTTCTTTTCGACTGCCCCTCGCGTCTCACCGCCGCAGAACGGAGATGTAATCCTGCTTCCAGCCCACAACACAAAGGCTTCCGAGAAGCTAAACCGTCTGGGAGACAATACATGATTTATGCCGGGAAAAATCTAGTGTGGAAATCTCAAGTGCCGTCAAAGAACTGTACTCGGTCTGTTAGGAAAGGCGACTCCTGTCCTCCAGCTGTCATGGAGTGGGTAGTGACGCTGGCACCAGCTCCACTCTTCCGTTCTCTGTTCTGCCACTTCAACAAGTGTGCAGTGCGCAGAGAGAAAAAAAACAAAAAGCAGAAGATAACGGTACTTTGTAAAGTTGCAAACAACGTCTCGATTTTCTACTGAAATACACTGTACTAGATGGATGCGTGTAAAACCTGCAGCACACAGGGTTACATTGTGACCTGTGTGTGGAAGTCAGGGCAGATAACCACAAACGAAAATGTCTGCTGGATGCGTTTAGACTCGGCTGTAAATCCATTCATTTGTAAAGATGTTTGCAGGTGGTGCATTTTTTGGGACCTACACTCACTTTCCATCATCAGGCTTTGACAGGGAGTGAGGCAGGATAGGGAGAAAGAAGCTGAAGGAGGAGGAACTTAATTGATAAATGCCGAAAAAAGCAGGGATAAAATAAATTCTGCGCCCCTGGAAGCGTAGGGTGATGGAAGAAAGGAGCATGAGGTGGAATCAAGAACAGGCAACCATAGTATTTGGCATCCTTGATATTCGGTAGCACTTGCGGCAAGCTCCTAAGAAAAAACTTATAAAACACACACAACCACACGTCCTACCCATCCCCCCTCCCAGTTTAAAGTAACGTTATAGTTAAGTGAAATGTTCAGTTTTAAACTCTAAAAACCACTGAAATTCACCAATTATAGTTAGAGTTATCTCAAGACCCTATAACTCTTGCCCTAAAGTAACTATAACTCATGCCCCCGCCATGCAGCTGTGCACAGCCTTTGGCCCCCACCACCAGGCCTATGGGGTCAGGGTATTCCTACCCTGCCCCCTTGTCTCTTTTTTTGCATTTTTTTCGGGAACTGATGGCTACCACTAGTTCCTAGTTGAGGTGGTGGTAGGAAATCAGATCTCAGTTTGAGATCTGTCAGGATCTGCAGAGCCTCCGCTTCCCTATATACACAAAGTTATTTTTCATTAATAGCTCAAAAAGCACTCTTTTTGGAGCTGGCTCTAGCTTTATGCCACATTTGGTGTAAATCCGTACAGCATTTTAGGCTGTAGCTGTGCCTAAAGTCCCTTTGATAAAATGAATGGGGAAAAGGTATTTTGGGACCCCCTTTTTCCTCAGCCCCCACTTGACGAATCATCCCAAAACTTTCCATGTGCAAACATGGGAACAAAAGAGTACTTTTTTGGAAGGTTTCGTGGAGATTCGTCAAATGGAGCCATAGTTATAAGCAACATAAAAAATGCATTTCCTATGGAAACTCAATCCTAACTATAACCACCACTGGAAAGTATGTATATATATATATATATATATATATATATATATATATATAATGTGATCAAGACCGTGAGGAAACGGTCGAAACGCGTCATGCTGGGCACTAGCCATGTATTGACTGGTTGCTATGGATTTTGCACTATGAAATAAAGCACTGCATTATTGAAACTACACCTGATGGTCCGTACCTGTTGTAACCTTGCCAGTGGATGTGGTGAGACGGGCTCGTGTTGCTGCATATATATATATATATATATTTTTATATATATACGTTTTTTTATTTTTTTATTCTCAGTGTTTCGATCATGTTACAAAGAATCCCAAGTGCAATACAAATTCTAATTACATATGTCAATGAATTAATTGGTAGTGTGTGTAAACAAACTAACAATTTATCGATGGGATAATGGTGATTTGAAATTGCAAAATGCATTATTGAGTTATTAATTTGTTTGGGAGCGTTTTGCCCATTCAGGGCGTTATCTAATAATACCGCATTACAATGAGCGCTCGTCTCCACATTGATTTTATTATGAATTTCATTCAGAAATATAAATGCCGATGGAAATGATTAAAACACAATGCAATAATCATGCACATATGTATATTTTCGGACCCTTCCTCTAGGATTAGGCATCGCAATTGTTAAAAACTGTACCATTACAAAATGGCCGACAGTGAAACATACCTCTGTGATGTGGTAGAGACTACTTCTATTTCCATTATGGATGAAATTGCTTCCTTCTTTTATGTTTATTTTTATTTTCTTTAAATAATGCATGAATAGTAAGCCACACCGACATTGAGGAAGGCGATTGTGCCGAAACACGTCTGTTCGGTGTTTTGATCGTGTTGGCAATAAAACTTTGAACAAACGAGCATTCCTAGTGTGTGCCTCAAATCTGTGATCACGACAAGATAATTTTTCCGGGAGAGGATACGCGTTTCACCAACGCGGAGGATTGCACCCGTGTCGAGTGGAGCGGCAGCTGGTGGAAGCGTAAAGGAAGATTGGAATTGCTGCCTGCCCCGCCGTGTGCCGTTCCGCAACATAGCGTGGAGTCAAGTGGGATACGCAAACATAGAGGAGGAGACCCTCATCCGTTCAGGAAGGAGACAGGAAATTCAGAGTCGGAGGGCTCGAGCGATCCAGTTGAGAGACTGACGGTGAGTTTATCTGTCCTCTTTTTCTTAACAGGCACTATTGTCAGACATGTAAGGAACGAATTGCAAAATAGACATTAGTATTGGGGCACGAAGGGTGAAGTATAATGTTTACGGATAGAGAAAGGGAGGAAGCGGCAGAAGGCATATTCAGCAAAAGCTCACGGAGTGCAAGCACTGACCCAAAAGGGGCCCTGAGCAGTAAACCAACAACCAGCAACCTAAAAAAGCCTGTTCAACACACTGGAAAAAACCTACGAGAAAGAAACAAGGAAATGGTGGGAGGCAACCTCCCTGCAGAGATATTTGGATGCTAATCGCATACCTAGGGAATTACGGATCTACACAACGCCATCATATGAGAACCCAGACCCGTTATTACTGCAGGAATGGGCAGAATAGAACACCGAGTCGGCAAAGGGGATGGTAAAAATCCTCATCAAATATGCCTGGAGTGATCGCCAATGGCCCAATTTGATTATGCTAGTGTTCAAATAGACCTATATAAGTTCATAAGGAAAATGAAACTGATGAAAATACATCTAATGCACCCTAAAAAAGCATCCACAGAAGCAACCAACGATGAGGTTGGAGCGGATCTACTTACAGGGGGAGACCTAGAGACACTTATGATTTTAGGAGAATTAGAGGAATTCTTGAATTCCAACATCGGAACAATGGAACAGAAAAGTACTATAGAATTTCTGGAAGAGATAGGAATTCCGCAAAAAGTGGGTCAAGTAAACTGAAAATAAAATCACGCTTTATCCCACAGACTACCACGATGCAATTGACACTTTCCACGAAATTGTTATAGGGGAATTGAAGAAAGTACAAGCTGAAGGCCCTAACCTTCTTAAAGACAACTTAACAAGAAATCAATGGAAAGCAGTGATGGATCTAAAAAATGCTGAAATTATGATAACGAAGCCATCAGACAAAGGTGGCAATGTGGTATTAATGGACAAAGACCACTACCAAAGAGAAGCTTTGAGGCAATTATCTATCAAGGAATGTTATGAAGTAGTACAAGATCTACATATGAAACCAGCATATATGAGTTTAATAAAATACTAAACAAATGGAAGGCAAAGGGAATTTTGGAAGAACTAAATTTCCGATTCATGCATTGTGAATTTCCTGAGCTGCCCACCTTCTACCATCTTCCAAAAGTTCATAAAAACTTAATAGATCCTCCAGGACGGACAATACTATCTTCAAAAAACAGCCTTCTTGAGAACGCATCAATATACATCGATTGCTTTTTGAATCCCATTGTAAAGGACTTAAATTCCTATGTTAAAGACACAAAAGATTTTCTGCATATTATAACAGATATTCAGTGGAAATCAGACATGCTGTTGATAACCCTTGATATAACGAGTTTTTATACAAGCATTGCCCATGACAAAGGGTTGACTGCCATACAATTCTTCCTGAATAGGAGAACTCTCAGCTATCAAGAGCACAATGAAATGTTGTTGGAGTTAAGATCTTTTTGTCTGAAAAATAACATTTTTTTGTTTTCAGGGGAGCTCTACCACCAACAACAGGGAACGGCATTGGGCACATGCTTCGCCCCCAGCTACGCAAATTTATTCATGGGCTGGTGGGAGAAGCACGTGGCCTGGTCTGGCAAAAATGAAAAATGGCTGAACAAGATAACCCTTTGGTCTCGTTATATAGATGACCTTTTTATCATTTGGAAGGTCACACAAGAGGAGGCAATAAGCTACATCACAGGTCTCAATAATAATGACCTAAATCTAAAATTTACTGAATGCATTAGCAGCACACATGTGGCATATTTGGACCTTTTGGTCTACATTGATGATAACTCTCTACAAACCACATTATATCGGAAGCCCACTGCAGGAAACAGCACACTGCACGCAGGTAGTTTCCACCCTCGGAGTGTGATCAGCAGTGTCCGCTGTGGGGAGATACTGAGGATCAAACGTAATTGCTCCACAAAGGAAGAATATTTGAAATCAAGAGATCTGGCCCTCAACAGATTTAGAGAGAGGGGATACACTGTGGGGGTGCTGCAAGAAGCAGTAAAAAAGTCAGATAACATACAAAGACAGGATCTTCTAGTGGTTAGAACTAACATGATGGGGGAAAACAAGAGGAAAAAGAAAGGATAAGAATGATCACGGATTATACAACTGGTTCTTCTGAGGTATACCAAATCTTTCGCAGAAAAAGGAGAATCCTGAAAACTGATAACATTGTGGGCCCACGTATCCCAAAAGTACCCCATATCACATATAGAAGAGGCTCCGCTTTAAAGGACCATCTAGTCAGGAGCCACTTCATGAAAGGACAAAGAAAGAGGAACATGGTCACAGGATTCTATCCCTGCATGAGATGTAAGGCATGCAAAAACAGTCATAAAGTTAGGGATTTCCAGATACCAGGCAGGAAGACAAAGTGTAAAATCAACAAGCTGCTCAACTGTAATTCCGAATATACGGTTTACTGTCTCTCTTGCCCCTGCAGGAAGCAGTATGTTGGCAGAACGATACACCCTACCAAAAAAAGAGTATTAGACCATATGCGGGCGATTCAAAACAAGGACCAAACGTATCCAGTGGCCTGCCACTTTCAGGAAAAGCACAATAGCAATCAAAACTTATTGAAGTTCTTTTGTCTAGACCAAGTGCCAAGAGAAGAAAGAGGAGGGGATAGAACAAAAAGACTCAGGGCACTTGAATCTAAATATATTATTGAACTACAAACAAAAACCCCAAGGGGCCTCAATAATGAAGAGGAATTGTGGGTACACATCCAGTAAAAAGATGGCTAGGGACCCCAGCATGTGTGACTAAATTGATAGGGTTGAATGCTGCTATTAAGTACATTGTACAGTGAATAGTATGAATTGGATAATGGATAATGAATCATTCAAGGTATAAATTGTTTTGCTTAAAGTATGAAATTGAAGGGTTTGCCCATTAAGGGCGTTATTGATTCTTGGTGTTTCGATCATGTTACAAAGAATCCCAAGTGCAATACAAATTCTAATTACATATGTCAATGAATTAATTGGTACTGTGTGTAAACAAACTAACAATTTATCGATGGGATAATGGTGATTTGAAATTGCAAAATGAATTATTGAGTTATTAATTTGTTTGGGAGCGTTTTGCCCATTCAGGGCGTTATCTAATAATACCGCATTACAATGAGCGCTCGTCTCCACATTGATTTTATTATGAATTTAATTCAGAAATAAAAATACTGATGGAAATGATTAAAACACAATGCAATAATCATGCACATATGTATATTTTCGGACCCTTCCTCTAGGATTAGGCATTGCAATTGTTAAAAACTGTACCATTACAAAATGGCCGACAGTGAATCATACCTCTGTGATGTGGTAGAGACTACTTCTATTTCCATTATGGATGAAATTGCTTCATTCTTTTATGTTTATTTTTATTTACTTTATATAATGCATGAATAGTAAACCACACTGACATTGAGGAAGGCGATTGTGCCGAAACGCGTCTGTTTGGTGTTTTGATCGTGTTGGCAATAAAACTTTGAAGAAACGAGTATTCCTAGTGTGCGCCTCAAATCTGTGATCACGACAAGATAATTTTTCCGGGGGAAATATATATATGTGTGTGTGCGTGCGTGCGTGTGTGTGTGTGTATATATATATATATATATATATATATATATATATATATATATACACACACATATACATACATATGCATAAATATATTTAAATATATTTATATATATATATATATATATATATATATATATATATATATACACACATATATATATATGTGTGTGTGTGTTTTAGAAGTTTTTCATAGGAGCTCGCTGCCATTTTTTCCCCAGATTGTGTATGTCATCAAAATGTATAGAACGATATAATTATGTTTCACTAACTTTATCTACATTTCTAACAATGAATGTAACAAAGTTAACTGTAAGCCAGGTCTATTGGTTGTCTGTGTTTGTTCCAAGATAGAGTTAATATTTGGTAGCCAAGAAGTGGATGTTCTAATGATGAGAAAGGCTTGGGGCTGTTTTGCAAAGTGATCACTGGGAGTGGTAATTTAAGACAGGCGTCTGGATCAGTTTTGGGCTTACTCCTGTCTTAATTGGGTGCAGAGCTGCAGTAGGGCTTTAGTTCTAAATGGTTGCTTGTCAGAGGAACTGTAGAGGCAGGAGCTTCATTTGGCTGGAAATGTAACAGCGTTTGTTGATGTCTCTAAAGTAAATGACAGAACATAACCCAATAACTGACACAAAACAGCATAAGAATACAATCAAAACATAACGGTACAACATAGCAAAACAGTTAAAACATGAATGCAACACAAGAACCACAATACAATGTAACATCACAGTTCGATAATGCAGCAGAAAAGCGCATAGCACAAAAAAACCCACAAAACACATCACCACAACAACAAATTGAAAATGAACAAACATGCACAAACATTCTTGTCACACATTACTACCGCCAGAAACCTACATGTAAAAAGGTGTTTGCACAAGCATTGCCTTTCCTACCAACTAGGACACGATGTAGCACCTGTCAACATTTTTTTGTTATGTGGCCCTAGGCATTACTATCTGAAACAGATTTTTGAGAAAAGTTATTTACTTTTGAACTGCCAGGAGACATTATACGTAATATACTCTGTTTAAGCAACATTAACAAATACGTTTACAGGGATCACAATATGCCTAGATCTGCACGTTTCTGTGCCTGTATAACTAGGTCATGAGAAAGAAGACTGGCTATTTATCTGAATTTTAGAAACATTCTGCTTCACTTCTTTAGAAGTGCTGGCTCCCAGTTCTCTGGGTGCTTGTCCCGCCAGTCGTGCAATTGATAGATTTCAGTTTTAATTTGTTTATATCGGGCTTTCAATTTACTGTACGACGCAGAAGTGAGAGATGCTGGACCGCTCATCTAAAAGGTCGCTCGCGCGCCTTTGGGGAGGAGCCCGTCCTGCGCAAAGGTCGAAGAATTTCTTCACACAAAGAGTCGTTTATGCTAGAACAAAATGTCCTTAGGCAACAAGAATCAAGAATCCGTATTCTTTTTAAAATAATGTGAAAGCATATGTCACTGGCGGGAAAGGACCATTCTAAATCACAGTTATGGGTGGCTGTGCAGATGATGACAGAGCATCACTGTACTTATCTGTGTAGTGATGGTCGAGTTACATTTCTGGAAGGATTGTCTATGAAGATGAGGATGTTAGCTCACAATCACTGTACATGAGCCCTGCTTTGTATATGTTTTTCAGAACCAACTTTGTTGGCATTTGCAAAAATACAGTCACTCTACGAGCAATGAATGTAAAGAAGGAGCATTTAGATGGTCACATTTACCATAAGATATAGAGTGCAGATACCATCTTAATTCCACATAGCCACCTGTTAGCATCCCCTGAAACCTCAGTTGACAGCCTCATACTAATCCTTCTTATCTCTCAGCTAGGTAGCATTGCTGAAGTTGAAATGCGACATAAATTGCCCTCAAATGTTGTCATGTTTCCCAGGATGACCCATTACATTGTAAAAGGGTGTGTACAGAATTGTGCATTTACCCAGTTCTCTTATCTTCTTTCCCAATATCCAGTGGCTGTGTGGCCCTCCAGCTTCACTCAGTGTCTCTCTTTGCCATGACCAGCCTATGGTTTCTGCACTATGTGCTGTGCCTTGATCCTGTAAGGTCTTCCAACAGGGCTGTCATGGAGGAGAGAGTAAAGCTTCATCCCAAGACTCTCAACAGGACCACAGCCATATTCACCCTAAAAGTGAATTCTCCAACTAGTTATTTTTGACATTTTGACATAAAATCGTAGTACATTAGGCCTGTCTTTTTGCATGGTGATAGAAAACTGCACTACCAAATTGTTGGCATAGCATAATAATGTAAATCAGTTTTCTATTCCTTTTTACGGAAAGGCGGTACAGAACAGATGCTTATACTCACTATCAGTGAAGAAAGGTTGTCAATGTTCAAACAGATTTTCAGCACAGGAGGATTGTCTGTGTTGATGCTAGTACAAAAATATTGTGCAAAACAGTTGTGTATGAATATATTTATACAGAATCACTTTAAAGTAGATTTTTTTTAGCATACATTGATACCACAAAAGGAAGTCAGTGTAGGTGATGGGAGAGACTAGAATTGGTGAATGGCTGTCTGTGTCGACACAGCACACAAGAGAGTCATATGAAGATTTACATACTGAAGTGCCAGACGTAAGTGTTGTTTATGAAGATGGTAGGACAGGAAGATTCCCTGTGAAGATGTCGATTCATAGTGTAAGTATAGAAGTGTTGGCGGGGTAGAATGTTCACCCAAAATCGCAATTCTTTAAAGTGTATCTTCATAGATGTTGATATAAAATAATAGAATAAGAAGGGGTGTCTGTGTATCAGCTGGTAGAGTTTGCCAGCACAGACGGTTGTCTGTGTAAATATTGACACAAGCACAACACAGAATGGCTATTTATGAAAAATTGAAAACAGAGAATTTCTTGTAACCCTGGGAAAGATACATTTGGTCATCATGACACTAGCTCTCTGGGGTTAATTGAGGGCAGGCTTCTAGGGTCAGTCTGCCTTCTCTTGTTTGGTAAATGCCCCTGTGTTTCAAACAAAGACCACTTACTTCTGAATGGAGAGTCAGACAAGCAACTATCTGTGAAATGACTGCGGAACCTTATCAGTCATCCCAGTGGGCTTTCTTAGCATTGATGCCAATGCAGGCGTACTATAGCTTTACATCACGCACACCGGTGGGTTTACATTGATCCGCATACGTGAAATACCAGATTATACTGCCCTATCACCATTCGGTCAGGTCACCGTTTCACACTCTGTAATACTCTTTACTTATTATACCTTTTTTAAATGTTTTCTTAGACTTTTAAACTTGTAGTTGTTGGTGTGCTTTTGCTTAACATAACTAACAGCAGAATACACTCTGATGCCAGTGGTAAAGCGTTGTGTAACATTTCTTTTTTACAGTAGCAATGATGTCCTTTGTCTATTCACATCCCTGAAAGTTCAGCATGCTGTAAAAGGAGGTCCGCTCCCTTTCAGCCAATGTATGGTTTAGTTTGTGTTCTGAGAAGCCTTTCCTTTTTACTCCTTTAAACAATGTTTTTGCTCAATTTGGGTAAGTATATTTCTTTTTTCACTATTGCTCAAAGGACCGAAGTGGGGTTTAAAAAAAGACAAAATAGATTTCAGCTGCAGCTACATAGCGGTATTTTTAAATCGATTATGTTTAAAAGTAGAATTCTTGCTACTTAAGGCTGTAATGAGGGTGGGGCGCAACCCTGCATGCCTTTTTGTCTATAAAATCCATAGCAATTTACATGGTGAATTTCAGAGGAGTGTTTTGTTTACAAGGAAGAAAAACTGTTATGTTGGTTTCTTTATTTTATGCAATTTGAAAGCTCAATCTTTCCATCTTCACAAATGACAAGATTCGCTCACTATATATTTATACTGCATCGCTCAGTACATTAGCGTACTCAGGCCATGCCCAGTCAAATACATTTGTGTTGAACAAAGACTGTGAAAACGTAATTGACAGGCTAGGGACCTGGATACTAACTTAAATTTTTAAGCGATTTAATAATTTTAGTGTACGTTGATTTTCTATTATTCAGTTGCATACATTAATGATAAAGAATTATCCTTTTTTGGCCCAACCTTTAAACAAAATAATTGTGAGTTTTTCACAAGTTACCACGTGATAACTGTAATAGTCCAAGACTGGTGCCATATACACATGTATAAAGATACATTGGCTTGTAATTTTTCATATTTTAGCCATGTACCATTTTTTCTGATTTTACCACTTACGCAACACCCCAATACCAGGTATGATATCGCATTTATGTTGATGTCGCATTGAAAAGTACACAGGAATATGTCTTCTCAATAGTTCACAAATATTCCTAGGGCTCAGTTGACAAAAACATTGCTGTGAGTAGTTGTGACTTAATCTTAAGGTTCTACTCACTTACTCCTGAATTCTTACTCTTGGAATTCAGGAGTAACTACGCGCCCAAAACTCGTGACGCCCGGGGTGGACCGCCCCTTGTTGCTACTCCACTGAACTCATAAAAGATAGTGAGAAACTTAATTAGCAGTGTACCACCCAATTCACCAACCTTGTGAGTTCATGCCAGCTACAAATTTCTAAAAAGAATAAAGAAAAATAATTCTGCACCCTGTTTCTCATTGAAACGAAATGCATAAAAGAAAGCCCTATGATAATCTGAAAGCAAATGGTGCTGAACACTGATACACAAACTTTTACCACCTTGTGAACAGCAAAGAAAACATTGAGGCCAACATAACCAGTGCTATAAATTCATATCATAAAACTCAAGTCATGCTGTTAGAAATAATCCCAACGTGTGACTCCATATATATATATATATTTTTCCCAAACCAATTTGGTTCCCAAAACAGCGCGCTCATATGAAGGTGCCGGCGTTCTGGACGGAACCCTGTCCTGCATTTATTATCCACCAAAGAATTCCACGCCGCACTCCAAGAGTTGTTCGCAAATCCGTTTATTCAGTGGCACTCTGCCACATAGCACATCAACAACCTACGCATTTCGGCTAAAAAGTCTTGTTCATGGTTAGGTGAGTCCTTCTTTAGTGTCACTATATATCCCATCTGTGCTTGTAATGAAGCATTGTGGGATTCGTAGTTTGCACCACATTGAAAACATTCAAAGAATATTCAAAAAATTATGTAATACTGAGTGCATTTCATATAGCAGCTTAGTGTGCATTAACTCATTCTGACAAACTGCTAGTATGTGGTATATCTCGGTTTTATAAGTATCCAACCATATGACGTTTTTAGATAATGGGTGAAATAATTACATTGCTTGTTTCATTCAATTGTGCACTAAGTGTGGTAATTATCAAATTCTAGGACCTGCAGCAACATGTTGGGATTGTTTCTAACAGCATGGCTCTCCAGTTCCTAGAATTTGATAATTCTTTGCTGGTAAATTAATATATATCTCTATCTATCTATATACTCAGAGGTCTCTGTTAGTCAACCATCTCTCACCCTCTTCCAAAAATCAAGGTGAAAATGTCTAAGAGAGAGTCTTTTGACATGTCGGTAAAATGTCAGTAAGTTCGTTATCGAAGGCTTCCTGAAAACAGTCACTGCTTTGAATCCCACAAATTACTCAGGAGACCCCATACCATGGCTTGGTAAAAGAGTATTGCCAGGGACCAGGCTCATGCTGGTAGGAGCTCATGAACTCATTTCAAACAACTGATATCGCCAGAAAGCCTCATCTCAAACTGACCTAATTTACCCAATGCTAAAGAAAAAACACCCAGACGTCAGACCCACAAGAGTTAAACAGCTTCCAAACATTCATTGACTTTTGTCCCTGTTAAAATCCACAGGAGCTATGCCGTAAAGTAAGTCAGCGAATGCTTTACAGAAAACACTTGTTAGGAGACCACTCTTTTTGTTTAAGGTAGGATTGATCGCAAAATCCATAACTCTTCGAGTTCCAGATGATGTATTGTAAATTCTTTGCAGAATAGACACTTGTCTGCTCTTCCTTATTCCTCTTGGCGTCTCAACAGTCTCCGACATAACAGACCACAGGACACTCCCAATTACAAGGAAACATTACATGGGAATTTTAGCAAACCTCCTTAAATAGTTGCTTTCATTTCTGCAAAACCAGATGCAAACAGTAAAAAAAGAGAATCTTAAAATCACAAAACACATTCACACCTCGTGGATTCCACAAAGCCCAATATTCGACCCCAAATCATTCGAAATTTATATAGAGATATACACGAATATTTAGGACTAACTATTTGGCAAGTAAGACACTCAAGGATGTCAGTGGACCAAGATACTGTGTAGAGTATCAGCTACTTGGAGTAATTCAAAAGTTTTATGTTGTCAAACTACATTGAACTCATCAATTGCTCCTCCTTTCATCAACCTCTTCCCATCCTTTAATGAAGTACTGGGAGTTGGCTGTCATGACTGTAGGAAGGTTAGGAATGGGAGTCACCAGTGCAAACTTACTGGCCTTCATATTACACAGAATTTACATCTAGACCACAGTTAATAGAAACACATTAGAGCAATACCTCCTCCAGACCTCTTTTCAATAGTACAAGTGTTGATACTATCAAGACTGGATTTTGGGAATGCCATTCTGACAGCCTTCATAAAACCATTTCATCACATCCGACAGGCTGATTTCAGAAACCATGAAATAGAATCACATCACTTCCATCCCAATCTAGCCAATGGCTTATTTATTAAAGAAATATGTGTTCTTGGGAACGTATCTACAAAGCTGTACACTGCATTCCCATTTTGGCAAGCAAACTCATCTTCTTTATTGGTTCATGGGGTTTGCAAAGTAAAGAGGGGCTCCAGCAGGAAACCAATGCTTCAAAAAACATAGTGTGTGTGGCAACCCTCTTTAGGCTATGTCTCGGGAATCTGGAACTCTCTCCCATCTCAACTATATCACACTACATCCCTCCTCATCTTCAGGAGGGGATTGGAAGCCTCCCTCTTTAATGAACACCTCACTGTAAAGCCTAATTCTAATATTTCAACGACAGTTGACCTACTAGATCAATCCTAATTCAGTATGAATGGGTGAGCCATAACATCAAATTCGAAATGTCCAATCTCTCAACTTAGCAGTGAAACCTACGCATCAATTCCTTATCTCACCTGATGGAAAAGATCAGCCTTCAGAATAAACTGTCATGGTGGAAACACCTCTTGGCAAAGCTGTGATGGATTTTGCATAGATTGTCTTTCCCATTAAGCTCTCCACTTTGATGCTTGCTTGTTCCACACTATTGAATACTGACAAACAGGGCTGTTTAAGGAAATTAAATAAAGTCTTGGACATATGGCTGTGATATGGTTAGGCCCCTTACTCAATGGAGGTTACTGATGCTGTGAACACTGTGTTCCATTACTGTATGATTTGTACCCAATGTCTACCATGTTCGATATGGTTAGCAGTATTTTAATATATTGCTGATTCAGTCTGTAGAACAACATTTGCACTTTATATTTGTGGTTATCTCTGGACACCCACACACACAGAGCTGTATAGGTAGCATATACAGATGTATCGTACTGTATCTCAGGATATGACTGGAAGTTTTCATTGTGCAGTTGAAACCTCACAATTCACTCCAGCAAGTCATTGACCTTTATTCAGATAGCGTCCGCTTGACCAAATGTACCCCTGCACACTGCCCTGATAGAATCATGAATATGATACGCTTCATTAAATACAGCCTAACCCTCACAACAACTCAACATTTGTTCAGAACCAAACTGCTTGACCCAAGTCTCCTCCTATGCATAGTTATTGCAAGACCTAGCACATGCTACTCACATAATCTATCCAATGACCAGAATGCAAATATATTGAAAGATATACGTTTTAGGTGTTGAAGCACGTTACGTGGCCAAACAAGCCACTATTCAAAAGGTGAAAATGTTACTCACCTAGCTGAATCTGAACTGTCACGAACATGATTATACAATGGGGGAGGGAGCACACTGCCTCTCATCCCAGCACAGTCCCCCCCCCCCAGTGCATTCTGGTAAATGCAGTAGGCTTAGGTTTTCATCAAAGTTGGTGCAAGTAGTGCGGTTATTTCTAGACATGTGTTTCTGGGTTTAGCCCTTCATCAATAGAGAGAAAAAGTAGTAGAGAGCAGAGAAAAGTTATCTGGGGTTGCTGAAATGCTGCCCAAGTCTTCACAGGCCACAGTGCCACTCCACATGACTGGCTGCCGCATTCCCCCGTACTTTCAGATTATTATTGCCACAACTTACACCCATTTCTGAGACGAAGTTGCATGCTGGTCCTAATTGCCTGGATTACTCTTCCATCTCGATTCTGCTTTATTTCCTCAGTGCGAATCTCGATCAAGTGTACTGCTCCTGGCTCGTAAGACAGGCAATGCCTAAGAAAGACAAATAGCTGATAAAAGAGCAAAGCAAAGATCCATTGAATCAACCTCCAGAGTCTGATCCTCTTGGGGTTGATCGAAACGACTCCATCACCAGAGCTATTCATGCTAGACCTGGCTCAAAACTAAATGCCATTACAGATGTCATCAGTGAAGCTATAGGTGTAGCTATCGCCGCACCACCTACTGAGGGAGAAGCAAATGCAGAACTGTGCCTCTACCTGTGTAAAGTTCTAGAAGGGAAGAAAAGCGTCCTGGTTTTCGATAAGGGTGGAAAATCTCTTGAAAAAGTGGTAAAAATTTTAACACCAAAGAAGCCGGAAGATACCTTGGAGAAATTGAAGAAAGAAGCTGCTTCTGGTGTGTCAACGACAGGTTGACTCACCAGAGAGGCACATAGATAAATCAACATTTAAGGATAGCTAAGGATAACTAATAGCTGAGAGTTAGATTTAAGGCTCTTGTTCTAGTGCATTGTGCACCGTATGAAACAGGGGCTTCTTATCTTTGAGCCATATTTGGATTTTATAATCCTACCAGAAAGTTGAGATCTGCTAACAGACGTTTGGCAGCGATCCCAGAATTCAGCACGCAAGAGCTTATCTGGGCTCAGTTGCTTGGAATCAGCTACCTCTTGTGTTGTGCGCAGTGAGTGATGTTGCAGTGTTCAAGAAACAGCTTAAAACTGGCTTTTTGTGCAGGACAAACTTGTGTCATTCACCTTCTGACTTATGCTTTTCATGCCGGGACACTCCATGGAGTAGCTGTGTGCGCTTTAAATTGCTTTCATCATCACAGGCACACAGGTCCATCCCAGGTGAGCTTGCCAGCTTGTTGGCTCAAGGGAGCCTTTTAAACACAATTTGGGACAGAGCACACTGCCTCTCATCCCAGCACAGTTCCCACCAGTGCATTCTGGTAAATGCAGTAGGCTTACTTCAAAGTTGCTGTCGTTTTTCACCAAAGTTGGTGCATGCAGAGTGGTTATCTCTAGACGTGTTTCTAGGTTTAGCCCTTCATCAGTAGAGAGCAGAAGTAGTACAGAGCAGAGAAAAGTTATCTGGGGTTGCTGAAATGCTGTCCAAGTTTTCACAGGTCACAGGACCACTCCTCAAGCACACAGGTGCATCCCAGGTGAGTTTGTCAGCTTGTTGGCTCAAAGGAGCCTTTTAAACGCAATAGGGAGGGAGCACACTGCACACTTCAGTATTAGGATACCATAGTTTTCCAAAACAATTTGTAGTCATTTAGAGGAGTTTTGGTGATAGACATGGAGGTGGTAGTGGAGGCATAAGTTCCATTCATTAGGTCATTGATGGAGAAGTCTTTCAAGGATCTGAATATTTGGTCTTGCCTTTTGTGCTGACCTTGGTTTGTTAGTAGGATGCTGAGCAGGGAGCTGAAGATGGCGAGGTAGCCGGTTCAGTCCAGGAGTATGGGCGGTTTGTTGGTGATGTTGAAAAGACAAGGTCGAGGACATCTCCTTTAGAGTGTGTTAGCCGAGTGATGTGTTGTATCACATTGAGTGTGTCGATGAAGTTGAAGAGGGTGTTTTTTTTGTTTTTTAGCTGCTGTTGAACTCCCCATGAGAGTTGGTGAGGTTGTATTGGGCAGATGAGGTGGCAAGGAGATAAGTGAATTCACTTAAAAAGTCCTTGTTCTACCCAGGAGGCCTATTTATCTGTTTATGAGATGGGAGGTGGCTGTCTGAGTTGCAGAGAGTGGGAAGTTACATGTCATTGGTTCCATGGAGTTCAGTGTCACTTGCCTCAGATGCAGGATCAGCAGGACTTATGGATTACAGCGAAGCCTCCTCCCTTTTTATGGGCACGGTCAACACAATGAATGCTGTAGCCTGTGGGAAGAAGGACATCTAGGATGTGGGGGTAAACCATGTTTCTGTGATGAAGAGGGCATCAAGCTTGTGTTCAGTAAAGAGGTCTGTCATATCTGGTGCATGGAGTACTGCAGAGCGAATGTTAATGAGCATGAGTTGGAATGTGTGTACTGCAATTTGAAATTGTGTGGTAATTAGTGGGGTATGTACAAATTTGGGACTGTTGGGTGAGATGATGTTCAGTGGCGGCACCTCTGCAATGGCGGAGGAGAGTTACCCCACTGCCTGGTGCAGAGCCAGCAAACGAAAAATAAAACGATGCTCCAGCATCGTTTTATTTTTCATTTGCAGGCTCTGAGCCAGCCTGTGCATGGAGGGGCGTGGCATGGGAGGGGGGAGGAGGAGTGCTTGTGCACTCCCTATTTATGCATATGTGTATGGTCGGCCGTCTCCGGCCAACCAAAACACACATGTGCACTTAGGATTCTCCAGGCTGGCTGCATTCAGCAGCCGGGCTGGAGAAACCCCACAGATTCCATGACCTGAGCGGAGCGTCTTTCCTGCTTGCTCAGGCCAATACCCACGCTGCTCTGCAGCACGGTGATTGGATGGGAGTCTGTCCCAGGGGCTGCTGGGACCAGGAAGAGGCCAGCAGGAGTGACACGTCACAGTAGGTGCCCGGCAGCCTCAGGTAAGTTTTACATTTTTTTTATTATTAACTCGATTCCCCTCCCCACACGCTTGCTCTCCCCCCACGTTTTCCCACCCGCCTCACCACCCTTTCTTAGTAGCAGCCGCCACTGAGGATGTTATGTGAGTGCTTCATAGTCTTGGTGTACAGGATACCGAGTGAGGCGCATGCTTATACCTTAACTTGTATGCTGCTGTGGAACGGGGGTTCTGGCCCAAGGCTGCTCCTAGTTGTAACAAGCCTAAACAGGCAATGCCTTTGTCTCTGTCCACCCTTTCCTGGAGACGCTTGGGTGGTGGGATGCCCTGAGGCGTTGATTGAAGTAAAGAGAAAGCAGGAAGTGATTTCACTACTTGTGCAGGTGGATGATGGTAAATAAAGTTCTCTTGCTTGGCTTTTTCATTTAAAGATGGTTTTGACAAGAAACCAGTGATGTCACTCCCAGCACAGATGGATGATGGGATGACATCCTCTTGCCTAGCTTATTCTACTAAATATGGCTTTGATGCGAATCAGGTTTATGTCACTTCATGTGCATATGGAGGATGGGAAATGAAGTTCTCTTTCCCGGCTTCTTCTTCTAAAGATGGGTTTGGGTAGAAACCAGGGGTACCACTTCCTGTGCAGATGGATGATAGGAAAGCAGTGATGTAACTTCCGGTGCAGATGGGTGATGATTCCTTTACCTTCCAAACTTCAGCTGCAGATTTATAAGCCATCTGATCACTAGCATGAAATACCATGTTTTCACTTCTTTCAAGGGGGCAAGTGCTTCAATCGAGCCAGAGAGTGAGAAGTGTGATAGATCTTCAGATTGTACTTACCATGAGTAGAAGCATCTCTCCATTATAAACCAGATAAACAGATGGACGCAGTTCTTCTCTAAACTTCTGTCATTCATAATGGCTCATCTGCTCAATTAGTGGTTTTGAGCATTCCTGGATGAAGGGCTCATTCAGAGTATGGATCATCCTCAACAGTGAAGTATTAAATGTGACCTATTTTGTTCTTGTTCGTGTGACTACTCAAACTTACAATTGTGGTTTCATAATGAATCGCTTTCTAAAATATATATAGTTCATTCGTCCATACTCGGGATGTCTGTCACTTTATTATCAGAAACAATCATCTGCTATTAGACTTTCTTGCTGTCAAATAACTAATCCAAACTTTGACTCAACCCAGCTGAAATATTATTTCTCTCCAATACCATGTTTGGTACATTGATAATGTATTTAGACAATGCCCTTTCAAGGACTGGCAGATCAGGGAATGAGTCTCCAGTAAGAGCCCTTAATGTGGTAAGACTCAAGCGCTTTCTGTCAACACTAACACTATCAGCAGGTTATAAAAATCGACATACCCCCAAAAGGTCTAATTCTGTGGTTCATGGCATTTATTAATACTCCATTTCAGAGGAATGTAGCGCAGTCTAGAACATAAAGTTGCCAAAGTAAAAAAGAGAGTCCCCAAAAGCATTATTTTTGAAGGATAATGTTTGAGATTTCCATCTGTGCAATAAAGAAAGAAGCGAAAACCAGCAGCTATTAAAAACCTGCTCATTTCAACTTTGCAAAAGAGGCTGCGTTCTCTTTAAGTGTGATATTCAATGACTCATTTATATATTCTGCTCATTCACAAAGCCTGCTCGTGGGAGGAAAGGCCATGCCAGCCTTACGCCTTGAAAGTAGGAGGCGTGCTTAGAAGGGAATCACAAAAGGCATGCTTTTTGGAAGGAAGTGAATGAGTCTGGGCATTTTTTTTCCAGAACAAAAGCAGTTGAGTTCTATTTATTCAGCTCTCAAAATCTTCATAAAGCTCACTGCAGTTCGCTTTGTATACGGCAACCCCAAAGGTCCCAAATTCTGACAAAAAAAGGAAAACGCATTTGTTCTGCTCATCAAAAAATGACGAAGGACTACAAAGGGCGATTAGAAGTTATGCGTGTCACTAATTTCTGACACTCGGGCATAGGAAACAGAATGTACCAATCTGTTGATAGCATGTGTTCGCCTAGGCACAGAGGCCACATTTGCACTCTAGGTATATACTGGGTACACATCACATATTTTCAGTAAAAAGAAGGCAGTTGTAGAAATACCAATACATAAGTAGGTACATTACATCATGAAGGTACTGCGAGAAAACCACTGAAGTTACTCTAATGTTATTTATGTTAAAGCCCCTGAGCTCTTGTTAACAGATGAAAATATATGTTTAAATTTTTCTTTATTACATTACCATAGAACAAATTTCAGAGTTCTTTCAACGTCGTTGGTTGCTTTATTACTTCTAGGTTGCTGTTGCATTAAAGCGTTATTCCCGCATGCAGTCTTTAGACCCAACTCTTGTGGTATGTTGTGGCCCTTTTCTGCTGTGATCTCTGCTATCTTCAGCTCACTTTTTCCATTTTAGAATCTTGAATTCCTGCATCCTTGACCCAATTCACTTGTCACGTTTTGAAGAGAAGGCTTCCCACCTTGCCTTATCAGAAAGAGACTCACTCTGTACAGTTTACGGTGGAAAGAAAAATATGCCCGTAATCTTTCAGCCGACAATTTGAGAATGCTTAGAAGTTATTTTGGATGCAATTTTGTTTACGTCTTAAGGACCTCAGAGACATATTCAAATCTATATGTCAAAGTTGCCAAGCACGCATGCCACGGTTTTCTAATCCCATCTCCCTTCTTCTGTCCCATGATTAGCAAATGTCTATATCCTGTATGCTTTGTATGAAATCTATTGTACAAGTAATCAAGTCCCTGTTGTCTCCCTACAATATGTACTTAAGATATTTATGGGCAGTGCCTTCTGTGCCTATGAATTTCCCATGCATGTATAAACTGGCCATGGCTACCCACAGTGCAGCCCATGGCTGAACTTGTATGACGTTTGTTCATGATCTGCAAGCAGCTATGTTTTACATTATTTTAATGCAGGGCTTCAAGTAACAAATCAAATGCTTAGAATCAGGTGCAGCGGCACAGGTAAGAGCGGTGGGGTTGGGTGGGATGGGGTCGGTGGGGTGAAAGTGGACAGACGACTGGATAGGTAAAATTAAATTTACAAAAATTACTAATTACTAGTCGTATCGCCGAGTCAGCGATGCGGCGAGCACAAGGTACGTGGTTTTATTAATTTTTTAATTTAATTTTACCTATCCCGTCATCTGTCGAAGTTTCCCCTGCCGTGCCTACCTGCCCCACCGCTCTTACCTGTGCTGGCCACGCCTGCTTAGAATATAAATACCGTTATCGGATGTTGGGCATCACCAATAGGGATAACAGACCTTCAAAACATAATCATCAAAAACAAGATTAAGAGGCAAGGTCAATAGCAGAAAGTAAAGAAGCAATACCTTGTTTCTTATTACCCCGATATTCTTTCATTTTTCCCCAGCCTCCGATTCATTTTCCTTGTCTTTTTAGGGCAATTCTTTTGTGCAGGAGTGTAGACGTGATGCCTTTAAATCTACAATGTCATATGGCACTGAACAGGCAATAGTGAAACTTTAATCCTCACTCCACAAGACATGCACAGGCTTTCTTCATTTTACTTTGATGTCAGCGGACATGGTTTTGTTTTTATTTGGATACACATTATCCCCTTCTCCTTTTCCTTCATCAAAGAATCCAGCCTCTGTTTCCTTGTTTGCCCGGATGTCACCAAGTGCAATCAATTCAATATATCAAGAGAAGACAGTTAAACCTGCAGCTTCACTGTCTGCAGAGCCAGGATCTTCTAATGATAAAAGTACTACCTAGTGATCACTATGGTCTGGTATGTGGTAAATTAATTGGTATGTGAAAAAATCCAGCATTTACAAACTAAGCCTGAGATAGTTACATGATGATTCAAGAGAAATTATTCTCTACTTGGGATTTAAAACCCAGTCTCTAAAGTCTTACTTTACTCTGTTGGCAGCACAAAATTAGGAATTGAAATAATGGTTGTTAGCATGTCATAAACATAATTAATAATCTTACCTACATTTTCAAAGGATCAGACATTGTGCATTGGCAGAGGGATCATAGCCTGAGCTGTATTTAGAAATATATTTCCATTTAACCCCTACCAAAACACTTGATATGAGTGAAAGAAGCTAACTACAGAATTTACATGCTCTATGCGCTTCACCAAAAATAATGTTGGCTCTTGGGATTGCCAGATAGAAGTTCAAAAATATTTATTTCTAGGAACTAGGAACTGGTAATTAAAGTGTTTGTTTAAGGATAACAGTCCCTACTAAACGTTGCAGCCGGTGCCCTCACCATTTCCCCCTGTGATGTTTGCTTTTTGTCACCAGCTTGAGGAGGATGATCTCAAAAGGCCCTATAAACTGTAGATTGGTGCTTGCCATTTGTCTCCTCCCCTTAGTCCTAAGGGTTTAGCCTCTTTCCTCCTTGGACTACGTTCCTACTGGTGGCTGCTGTTTTAAACTTTTTGAGGTGCCTGGGTGAACCCAGGGAATTAGCCATCTGGTCTCCCTGTGTAAAGTCAACTCCAGAGACTCGGTGCTGATGGAGCCCTTTCTGGGTTTTTTGCGTTGCTTGAGTAAATGTAATGCACATGAAGATTTCACAAATTCATGAACACGGGAACAAATGAAGTAAAACAAATGGCTTTAGAATTTTACTGATGCACCTGTTTTTAAACTTACCCATAACTGCATGTGAACTTGTATTTTACAATAATGTTTGCCAGATGGGGGGTGAGTGTGCCCATGGACAGCCTCTTATTTCATGGCCCTCTGTTCCCTTTTGTTTTTACCTCTCAGGAGTGACTAGAAAAGGCTTCCCAACTGAGGATTCACTGGAGGGTTCAAGAGAGCCCTGGCACATTAACAGAGGTGCCTCCTATACCAGATTCTTCTCTGGGGACCGAAACCGTGACCCAGGCTGGATCACTAAAATTGCACTGAACTGTGATTGGCAGTGGGCATCTGCCCAACTGCCCCGCTTTAGGAATATAAACTGGAGCTGTTCAGCAACATACTGACCATGTTTTAGACTTAGGACATGCATGGACACTCTTTGTAGAAGAATCACTCCAAAAAGTGTATCCAGCATGCTATTCACTTCTTTCTGACTGGGACTAAACCTGTGGCACTGTTGAATCTCTTCTTACCTATTGCTGTACTGGTGCTGACTAGCCCTGCATGAATCCCCCTCTTTAACCCAAAGATTTCTGTATTGCTGAAGAAAGTCTCTGTTGCTCTGCCCCTATCATGCAATGGAGGCGTGCTGGTGATAAATCTTCTCACCATCATTAGATATTCATGAACATCTCCAGAGCCCATAATACTTGGCACAGGGTGGAGATGGGCTGCTTGTGATATTCAGTGAGCAAGTGCAGTTGGGAAGACAGTGGCTCAGGCTGACGAGCACAACTCTCACTGGATCAACTTTTCTAATTTTATCCACTTCTCTATTGCTCTTTTGACGTTGCTGATGTCCGCAGTCCAGTATCAGGTTGGCTACCCAGCTATGAAAGAACAAAGGGTATGCTGTTCCTAATTAAAACAAAGGCACAAGGAAAACTGGTTTAGCGTGGTCAAGGAAAGTGCAAGGATGGGGATTCATCCTATTGGAATTTAGGGCCCTCACACACCCGGCTGGGTGTCATGCTTCATCATAGGGCTGCTCCTCGTCGGGTTGTCACTGCAATACCCGACGGGCTCCCTATGAGGGACTCTTTAGCGGATATCTTTTTTCCAAAAGCCGTAAGGTGCCGTGGGGGTGAGGGGCCTAAGCAGTGTAGATGGTGGAGTGATAATGTGGCAAGTGATAGGAAGTTAAAACAGGTGTGGAAGTACCACTGAGAGTTATTTTATTCTATGGGTCTCCCACCCTGATTAAAAAGAAAGAAAGAACAAAGGCGCAGGTCTGAGGTAATGTCTCAGGTGGGGCGCTCTATTGCATGGTCAACATGTTTCTCGCCTTTACGTCGCTAAATCGTGTGGCGATTCGTCAGGACCAGAAAAAGAGTAAAACTATCTACACTTGGGTGGTGATATGGTGATAACTACCTATTGTAATGTCTACCCAAACAAACGTAAGATGTAGTACCTGTTAGCGCTTGACCGACCCAACTAGGGTCACTAATTTGTACGATTAAAACCCGGCAGGAAATACACAAGGAACTTCCTTATGTAGTGTGCACAATACGCACTTCAACCGCTGACCTACCCCTCTTCAGCCGGGACCGGCCACATTATCACTCCACCATCTACACTGCTTAGGCCCCTCACCCCCACGGCACCTAACGGCTTTTGGAAAAAAGATCTCCGCTAAAGAGCCCCTCATAGGGAGCCCGTCGGGTATTGCAGCGCCGACCCAACGAGGAGCAGCCCTATGATGAAGCATGACACCCAGCCGGGTGTGTGAGGGCCCTAAATTCCAATAGGATGAATCCCCATCCTTGCACTTTCCTTGACCACGCTAAACCAGTTTTCCTTGTGCCTTTGTTTTAATTAGGAACAGCATACCCTTTGTTCTTTCATTTATTCGGGCATGTATGCTGGACCTGACAATAAAAGCCCATAGTCCCTCCTTTGTGAATTGGCTACCCAGCTAGCCATTTTTAGCGCCATTTGTGATCTTTCATATCTGAAGCCTGTGTGTTCCAAAGCTTTTGCCATCAGCTGACAAAAGTAAGCATAGATCTCCAGTGTTCAAATAATCATCAAACTCAAACTCCAAAACACTTACTTTGCGGGTACATTTGATATTGTAGTTGCCACTGAGTTGTGCATTGTTTTAAGTTGTTTTAGATGTTCATGAACTTCAAGGCTTAAAAATCTTAGCAATTGTCTTTTATACAGACTGGCCCGTTTTGTTGGAGAGATTGATGTTTTCCATCTTAAGTATAATATTGCTTTAAGGCTTTCCAACAATTGCCAATTGCAAATCTTGTTGTTTCCTTATTTGTACTGCTTTTCCATTGTTGCCTTGTATTATTCGTTCATGGTGTATGAACTGATCTCAAACATTGGCTAATGCATAAGTCTGGGCCCTTGGTTTTATTACTGTAAAGTGCATACTATTTTGCTTTAACTGTTTAATATGGAAAAATGAAGCACTATTCACAATGCCCAAGAGTCCACTAGTGCAATATCCACTGGAGGTAGCTCGAACGTCCCGAGATGCTTGGACTTGGTGCATCAAAGTGATCAACAAGGGCAGGTTTAAGACAACAAAAATATGCTAGAAGTCATAAACATTGGTTTGTTATACAGCCTCATTATGGATTGACTTTAAGAGGGCGTGCCCTTTTTTATTAATCTACACTGCATTACTTGCAGTGTTTCAAGACACCGTCAACAATGATACATGTTACTGATGCTTCAAGCACATAACGGAATATTTATGTTCACTTCTTCTGATAAGTATACACTGAAATTTGTCTCTATGCGTGTGGTTTTCTGTATTAGAAATGCTGTTAAGTTATCAGTGAGATTGTTGTGACTGGCGGAGGGAAGGCTATGGGAGTGTCAATGTTATTTCTCTCTTCTTGTGGATTGAAGAATTAATCTATATCCTTTCAATCTATATTTTTTCCTCTTAATTAGTTTTGTTTTTAGTTTTTAAGACATTGAAGCTGTTTGTTGATGTGATTGCTATGTTGGGGTATCTGGCATTTTAATGGTGGCTTGTTTCTTCAAGAGGCCCCACCAATGATGGTCTATACTCTGAACCTCTGAACTTCTTGGTCATTGGTGTGTCAGTCTAATCTCGCATCCCATTTTTCTTTGAGGTTTTGGCCCATTTTATTTTTAATTGCATCTTGCATAGTTCTTGTCACCCTGTATTTCTCGGCTATTACGATTGCACCTTGAGGAGCGTTCCATTTGAATACACATTGTAGGCTTAATAAATGTCTCTGAAAGATAAAAAAAAAGGCAGAGTCAATCAAGAAAGACCTCACCATGCGAGCTCATTCTTTCTTATAACAAAGGTTTGAAACCAGTAAAGCACTAAAGGTGGATACATCTAACTTTATTTTTATGAGACTTTGGTGGTAAATGCAAAAAAAGTGTATTGCTCTTTAGTTGATTTTGAGACATGATTAGGTATTTATGATTTCTAGTATTCTGAATCATCAATTTACTTGCTAAGATTACTCAATTAGAACTTTGTATTTTACATTATTAAGTCATAATAATTTTGTTGTTGTGTAAAGAGATTTTAATTGTGTGCGATGTGCTTGGTTGTATATTGAGTTAAACAATTGACAATACAAATGCTGAAAAATAAGCAAAACGTATCAAACCAGAATATGCCATTGTACAAGAGGTTTTTCTCACCGTAATAAGGGAATTTTTGGTTGTTGGTATATTTTTTGCCTCATAGAACACACAATGTAAGTTACTACCACAGTAAAATGTGGGCAAATATATAATTAAGAAACCTCACTTGGATCATATTTGCACTGGACAACACATACTTGAAGTGAAGCCCAATAACTTGAAAACACGCCTGATCTGACACCTTTGCATCGCTGGGACTTTTGAGCTACCTCCAGTGAATATTACACCAGTGGACTCCTAGGCATTGCAAATAGTGCTTCATTTTTCCATATTAAACACTCATTTAGAGATGGCCAGGTAGTGTAAAAGCTGAAGTTATATGAGTGGAAAATTATTTGTGCATATAACATATGGTTAACATATAGAACTAAGCGGTATTACTGCATTAAGAAAGGTTTTCAGTCCACTTCACTGCATGGAAATTTGGTGCAAAACGCTGGTGCTACCTTTTCAAATTTAAATGTTGAAAACCCTGCAGAAATGACATTTCCACATGGCATTTCTATTTAACGATAAATTTGCAGTAACATCATTATTACTATTTGCATTACTGCAATTGCTGCATTGTGGTGTTACAGAGAAAAATTGCATGCTCAACAGCATCCATTACTCAGCAAGAAAGCACTCTGGACCAATCAAAAGTGCATAAAATACAGAAAGAAAGAACATCCTTCACATCAGACCTTTATCAATATCTTCTTTCTAGTGATGAGTCTAGGCTTCTGCCTGCCATGGATATGCAAGCCTGTTAATGACTAAGGATGTAATTGCCCCTCTTTTGGTCCATAGCCCACTCCATTCCTATGAGGTGCTATGACCTTTTTTTATCAACTGGATACCACTGAACTAATCTTGGTACAGATACAAAGCTCATAGTTTGACCTTCATCGGGAGCCATTGCATGTTGTTCCTGGTTATTCGCACCTGGCTCAGGCTCATCTAGCTCATGATTACCAGGCTCCCATTCCAATTAAACAAACGAGTCTCCCCTTTCCTCAGATGCTTTATCAACTCAGATTTAATTCTGCTGATTATGTGATTGCCTCTGTCATTCTCAACCTCTTATTTACATCAGTATTCATAGGTGTAGCATCTATACACACAACTCCAAACATGTCTTTGAGCCTCATACACCAAAAGCTTCTCATGTAGTCCACTATCAGTGATTCACTTTACTAACAGCACCTGCCTGCCAAGATCCGAAACCACAAATACGAAGTAATATTAACAGTAACAGATTATGATTTTTTATAGACCGGTCACTGAAAGATTTCTGACAGTCACAGAAGGACGTCAGTCGCCCTTTTAATAACAGCTGTTTATGACGGTATGCTCGGCAGAACTTCTATACTATTTAATTTCTTTTGCCCTTTGCAGTCTTTTCAATATTTACCTTCTTGCCACAACACTAAAATTGCCTGACAATAGTGTAGCAGCCAACGTTGCTGCAACTATGTATGCCATCATAGCTGACGGATGCAGTTAAGAATACTTTAGAATACTTTTGAAGTTGGGGAGAAGACATTTTAAATGGTGAAGAAATTGTGATTCATCCTTTGAATATTTGTATTTTTTGCTTGAGAGGTAGAATGTATGGGATGGTCCAAAGTTTTGCTAGAAAAACTAAGACCCACCTCTAAAAAGCTTCCCACCCTATTGGTATCTCTTTGCATGCGCCAGGAGTGATTACTATCATTCAATCTCACCTTGACTACTCTAATTTGCTTTACCTTGAACCTCCAGACAAAATCTCACGTTGACTGTATTTTTCACAGAATGCTATGCCACAAAACTCGTAAAAACTGCCAGAAGATTGCATATGTCACCAGTATTACAATCTCTACACTGGATTCACATATGATTTTGGGTAGCCTTTAAGTCCCAAACATTTGTGCATAAAGCCCCACACATCAAATCACCCTCCTTTCTGAACAAGAATTTTTCTTTCAATCAACCCTCAGGCTCCTCTAGGTTTGCAAACCAATTCTGGATTGCCACTACTGGGAATAGAGCTATCACTTAGGAAGACCCTGCTTTTTCCACAGCAGCAGTCAGACTGTGGAACTCTCTCTTTGAGGTGTCGAGAAGAAAGCATTCTCTTTCAGAGGTCAGCTGAATACTTGGCTTTTAAATAATGAAGTATTTGTTGGCCTTTTCCCTTGGTTACTGCTAGATTTTATTGTTGTGTTTTCCTAATGCATCAAGAAGCATCTGCACACAAGCACTCTACAAACACAACACCACTAAAGACCTAATTAACTGCATAGGCCGATAACACTATTCATGATATAAATTCACTCTAACTTAAAAAAGGAAGGGAGTTTTGTGTGTGCTGAAGGTCTCAGATGATGAACTGGAATACGTTTTCTCCCCTTAATAATGGTGCGTACATAGTGCAGTTAGTCCTATCCAGTCCAGTACACTCCACTAATAGGTCAGTGATGAAATCCAGCTGCCTTTTTGTGTCTACATGAGAGGGATAAAACACAACTTTTCATAAACCACCAGCAGTCCCCATGCATTATGGGGTCTATGTTTACATTGAACAAGCCTCTAGATGGGAGACAGCGAAAACTGGTAAATAACACAGTTTTAAAATCAAATTAAAAACATGTAGTGCTGAAGCCAATAGTTTTGGCTTTTGGGTAATTGATGTTTTTTCACGTTTTACTAAAACAGGACACGTGTAGCTTTGATGGCAGCACTGAAAGTTATCTTCACAGACAAGACATGTACAGATAGTGGGCACCAGCGAAGGCGTCCGTTGCGCATCAGCAAAAGTGCATTTACAATTATGATCATATAACTGATAGAGCAGGTGTAGCTATCATGCAAGTCATACAAAGACATGTAGGATACGATCTGTAGCGTTACAAACTCCATCTCATTTTAGAAAAAGATCACACATATTGTTTTATCCTCTTTTAGTTGACATGTGATTGATGACTCATTACTACACAATACATTAGATAAAAGAGGAATACTACATGGATTATTTTACCCAACATCAAATTACAGAATAAGATTACTTTAATTTGTTTGCCATGTAATAAATTAAATGTAATCATTCTGGTTAAGTGGCATTAAATTGCACCTGGACCTTGAAGCGCTGGATTCCCGTTGCCACAGCTAGTAGGACGGAACTAAGGCTGGGACATAGAAACCTTCAGAACCATGGCGCAGAAGGGGGAGCGCTGCCTGCCCCAAGTACAGTGATACAACTCGCGTCCCTTCTGTGAAGTTTCCGCGCTGTTTACTCCGCCTGCAATTCGGCATTGCTGCGTCTCAGATCAGAGAGTGGTGTCATGCCGCTCTAGCAGTTGGATCCTATTAGGCAACAGGTCAACTTTGTTTTTAGTGAATAAAATATTGACTTTTTCCTAGATCAGGGATGCATCTTCCTAACAGAACAGAAGACTTTTTCTGTGGACAGAAAGTGGCCCACTCTCAGATATTTTCTTGAAAAACTTGACATGGGCCAAGAGGTCGAACGTCTTGATGTTTCTGAATATGTCTGGGAACAGGGAACGGCATTAGCAAAGTTGGGCCCCATTTTGCGGTGTGGACAAATGCCCTCGTTCTTCCTCAGAGGCTTCGGATCATTGCACTAACAGGGAAGAGGTCCCACCAAATTAGAAAACTAGATAAATATATATAGAAAAAAAGCAGAAAGTTGATGAACCTAACCTTCTCTGCTAAGAGATCTTGGGAAATTGGGACCTTAAGGTGATTTAATAAATAAAAAACACTTTAAATAAGGACTTGGAGCGCTTGCCGAAACTAATTCAAATTAAATATCTTATTTTGGACCTCTCTGGCGGTTGATGCTTTTAGTAGAAACAAGTACCCTTGCTCGGAACATCAAAGACATTTTTTAAAATTATTTTACCGCCCAATTTAGTACTAGCCTACCCCATTTTCTTTTTCTTTTTTTTTTTTTTTAAGGCTGAGTTATTGTAGAAATAAAACAGTTTAATTAGGCATGAAAATGTATGCAGATCTTTCAGTTCTTTTCTGTTGATGATTCTCCGCAGGCACAGTCTCTTCTGGTCAGAATTCGGGTGTAGAATATTCGTTACCCAATGAACTCCCTGTTTTTGTTCCTCTGTGCTAGGTATTTTGAAGTCTGGCATTGAATGCACCTTTCAGCCTCTCGGCTGCCTCTCCCGCCAGTATATTAGCACGCAGATCATAAAAAGCACATTAGAGACCTCTGGGCCTTCTTGGCGCTGCCAGAGGTTCTGCTGGGGGCCCTGGAGGTGTTTACACGAATCAGCGGCCCCAAGGCACATGTTTGTAAAATAGTCCTTCAGCACCGGCAATGAGCAGACAGCTCCTGCAGAGCCATGACTGACGCAGCCACAAACATGTAAAAGTGACGTTTGTCAGCAGCCCTTCACACTGGCACAAGTAGGCGATGTGTGTGGCCAGCTTCAGACAGTCGTGGTTAAATTTCAAAGCCAAGAGAAACAAGCATTAGAACAGGCAGGAAGAAGTTGCCAGCATTGCAAGGACAAAAAAAAAATAGTAGACATTTTTTTAGTTAATCCTTTTTTAAATAGGGTCGCTCAGTTGTACATAATGTCTTCTTGGTTATATATAAGGTAACAAAAAAGTTTATAACACTTTTTTAAAATAACTTTTCAGCATGCTGCACAGCAGCCATGCTGCTCTACAACATAGCTTGAAGACATTGGCAAAGCCAATAGCTCTGGCGAAACACTTTTAAGGTCCCAAAAGCGAGACCTATTGGCTATGCCAATGCTTGTTTAATCATTACATTGTACCTTTGTGGCTAAACTTGTTTGGGAAATATAACCTATTTGTTTCTTTACTTTAATTTTGATTTTGATGCCTTTGTTCACATACAGCACATATTTGCTGTGTTATGTTATGTCGAATTGTGTAGCGCGCTATTCACCAGTGAGGGTGATTAGTACTCTCTGGATTCTTCATAGAAACAAGTGTCTAGTACTAGGTACAAAAAGGTTTACCTGTGCTGGAGCTCAGGCACTGTTTGCATGAAGTTGGAGGTTTCTCATCCCAATAGCTATCCAGTGCAGTCCCCTATATAATCCATACCAGTCTCTTAGAAAAACTTATGTATATAATAGGAGTAGTAGACAAATCGTCCACACTGAGCCTGAATGTGAAAGGTTCTGGTGGGTAAAATTCACTGTAAAACCATCTATTGGCTTCAAAGAGTGCCATAAATGATCTTCAAAGTATTCTGCATCCTACTCAATGCTGATTGGAATTAGGCCCAACATACCAAGAAAAGAAGGAATACAATGGAATACACAGTGTAGTCCTTAAATCATCAAACTTGCATAAGAACTTTCAACAAAAATCTAAGTGGAGAAACATGTTGGCAGGTCCTTTGGAGTCTAAAGCTAATACTCTGGAATGAGCTAAACCAAATGCTGGTAGACAAACTGGAGCCTGCTGCACTTTGGAAAGTTCTTGAAAGTCATATTGTTGAAGCAAGCCTTTGACTGAAAAGTTGACTTCAAGGAACAGAGGGAAAGAGTAGTGGAATGCACCCTCGGTGTATCACCATCTTATAAAACAGGCATTTTCAAGGAATAATCCAGCTGTGATGAATTTCACATAACTCAGCAGGAGTTTTGAAATTTGTGGACTTTTGCAATTTCACGTGCTTCAGACGTATCTTTCAAAAAAAGATTGCAGTGGAATTTCCCAGTGAAATATTTTCTTGTTGGAACATTCACATCTGCTCAGAATAGAAAATTAAAATGAAATGAAACTGGCTTTCATCCCATTTTGGGATTGTGACTGCATCCTGCTTCTATCCTCATAGGTTGAGGAGAGTCATGCTTTCCTTCTTGTGGATGCAAAGACGACCGTGGTAAATACTAATATCTTGTCGCAGTTGGATTATGACATATGCTTATAATTGCGTGATTCTGCGTATTCAGAAAGGTACCACCAGTTGGTGCAGAGTTCTGTGCCCAGTACCTGGCTTCGATTTGGTCCCAGACGTAAGAGGAATTTAACATATTCCGTATACATCTGGAAGCCACTGCTCATCATTTGAAAGCTTACACCTTGAACTTCCATTTTTTCGTCAAGCTGGGAAGGTGGTCAGTTTTTTTTATTGTATCTCAACATTTAACTAACTGCCTCACTGACAGGAATCTTGACTGGAATATAAGTTTTGTGCCAAAAAAGAATTCCCTTGTATTTAACGCATTACTTCACACAGCATTTCCAGCTTTTCGATGCTGCTCTAAATCAAACATTTGCTATGACTTTTTCACTTCAATCATTTCCTTTTGAGTATGAGTTCTGGGCAAATCGATTCAAGAAAATTCATTAAAGATTTATGCAATTTGATGTTTGTAAGACTTGACAAATGTAATAATTTTATGCAGATGTTTGTGATATTCTAAAATTGTGAATGTCCAAAGCTACAGGGCCTGTCATAAATCACAGAAAGCACGGGCAGGGACGTTACGCAAGAGAAACATAAACAGAGTGTAAGCAGCAGGCCAGTCCTTAATTTCTGCAAGTGGTTTTTTAGGTGGTGGGCACCAACTCTCTTTTGGGGGGACTAGGACTTATTTTTCATCAACAGACTTCGACCCAGAGCAACAGAAAAACACACAAAAGGAAGAAGAGAAGGAGGAAGAGAAAGATAAGTTATCAGCAACAAAGGGAGAAAGCATCTGCAAGAGTGAGATAAGGAAATGGGAAGCGTAGGTTGGTGGAAGAAAAGGTCTGAGGTGCAATCAAGACACAGCAGTATTCTGCTTTGTCGCCTTTTGGTGGCACCTGCGATGACCGTCTAATAAAAACTTTGGAGGCCGGGTACTTATTTTTTAAATTTTAAATTAGGCACTGTGGCAGGGACTTTATTTACTAACATACCTGCATTTATTTCATAGATCTGAGAGGCGAAAACATGCAATATTGGTATTTATTGATAGAACTGATTTCTAGAGAGGCAGATGTTGCCTGTGTTTTTGTTATTTTTGTTGAGTCATACTCTGAAAAAGTGCTACAGATGCATCATTGTGCACTGTCATTCCTCGATTTGCTGGCTACCAGGCTTTAGAAGATAATGTTAGGGGTCTTCCTTCATGGAAACACTGACTAACCTTAGGCACGAATAATAAGGCGCTGTTCGCTGACCCGGAATCTTTCCGAGGAGCCGAGAAGAAGTCTGTGAGCCTGGTGCTATTTTTCCGACATGAGAATGCTTTCAAGTGGACGTGCTCACACCGCTCCCTGTGTCCTGCGGGTCGGGGGAGGAGGAGGACACCTCTTGGTCACAGTGATTACCCAGTAAACCTCTTAGGTAGGATCATTTGAAGTTGTCCGAGGGGGCTCTCTGCGACTGCCGAGTCGCCCCCCATCCCTTGTTCTTGCTGATTACCTCCACCTCGCGTGCCCCTCTCCCCTTAACTTTGAACCTCAGTTTGTGGCGCCGCAGCAGCGAGTGCCAATTTCGAGATGCGATTGTGCAGCCTCGCCCTCCCCGTGGATTCTAATCTGGAAAGCGACACAGCGATCCGGGATTTGACGAAGCAAGGAACCGCTGCTTTTTGCTGCTGTCGAAGCACTCACTGCGGACATCACTCAAAGAGGACCTTTCAGCTTTCACGTTGACACCAGCTGTCACACCATGAGAGCTTCGATTGTTTGAACTTTAACCAGGTTTTCATTTTGTTGGAGCGATTTCCTCCGGTCTGCCTGATGTGACCATTAATCGGTAAAATGAACAAAATCAGAATGCCACATTTTTGTTTAGAACTGTATTTTTATTGTAATGTTTAATTATTTTTTAATCCTTTCATGAAAGTGGCTCCGTTTCTCATTCTAATATTGCACGCCTGTGCAGTCAGTGCACAACTAAAGGTCTTACGTTTTTCTGCAGAAGGATAGAAACTAATACAGAAAAGCAAACAGTGGCGGCCTGTGTCTGCTTTGTTAGCTTTCTCCAGAGAGAGTGTTCTTCCAGGAGTTCCTTCACAATGATTCTAGGAAATGCCTTGATTATATTTATATATATTCGTGATGTGTGTGTCGGAGCGCGCGTACATACGTGTATAAAAACTTACAAAGTAGCACATTTTAGTTTCATCAATAGATACAATATTCTGATGAAATGTGTGGGGAGAAGGTTACTAGAATACTGTTATGTGACAAACAAGCAGGTATTTAAATCAACCCTTCTCAGGATCAATCAACAAAAAGATCATATGTTACTAATATGTGATGTGAATATTTATTTTATTTAATTACATTTTTAAAGCACTGGCTTGTGACACAGAGCAACTCTGTAGCATTAAAACAGGTGTTCCCCTATTTTCATTACAAGTTTCCAAAGCCCAACTGGCATTTTCGGAGAATAGGCCAGAAACATGATTAACTGTGAATACAAAATAATGTAATACGTACGTAGACTCTGTGTTGGTTTAATTCGCATTGTTAACAGCACTAAACTTATTGTTATGGGTGGGAATACCTCCTGCTCCTAAATTGTTGGAAACCTGGATGCCAGTGTGGGTGTGTACATGTGTGTGCATGAGCGGGTGCGTAATATATTATTTTCTTTTCCAATGAGATTTTAGAGCGTGATTTTCTTGAGAAAGGCGGCCAATGTCCCAGACCAGGTAATACCAGTGTCTGCATCTGACGCTTTGAGTCTGACACTGGAGATGCTTATTTTACCCAATTAAAAGCTCAGTGCATCGGGGACTTTGGTGTCCATTCAGACAGCCACACTAACTGAGAACAGTTGAACAAATGAAGGTATTTTGAGTCCCTCGAAGTGTGGGGTGCTCCCTCAGTCAACACAGGAACAAGGTGCCTTGAATTGTTCCTTGGCATGCCAGAAAATAAAACAAACTGCCTTCTTTGTACATGGAATGCCGTTTCTCTTCTTCCCTATGGAAGCAGTGTTAGCAGAAAACGGTGGTGGAAGCACTCCTCTGAGGACCAGAGAACCATATGGCAGGTCATGAGCACAAAAACCTAGGGGAATAGTTAATTGTTCCAGCAGTGAAGCCAGCACCTATGAAAAACACGCACTTGCAAAATCAATAGGCCTCCAATTTTGACTTTGCCAATGATTTTTGCTGATGCTGTTCAGCAACTGCAAAAATGAATAAATGGTTAGTGTAAATACAGAAAGGCATCGACAAAAAAGACACCCCAGTACGATGATGAATATGCCTCGTCGTCTATGCATAGTGATGCTGTGGCAGTCATCTTTTTACCATTCTAAGATGGCAGATGCCCATCTTGGAGCAGTACATTAAAATATAAAGCGTCCACAAAAGCACACTATTTAGAAAGGAGCAGCTGAGCAGGAACTTGCATCTGCTGTGCCCTTAAAAAAAGAAATCGTAAATAAAATAAAAAAGGGATAGACATTGGTGGGGGAGCTACAGTGGAGCAGGCAGGGGCGAGGTGAAAGGCAAACATGCCTAAGCAGCAGGAGAAACAGGAGGAGGAGGGAGAGAGGAGCAATGGATTTGCTGTATCAGGGGTTATATAAAAAAAAAGATAAAAAGACAAGTGGAATATGAAGGGCCAGGGGAAGCAACGGACAAGATTGTGGAAATCAACAATGAGAGCCTGCGAGCAGTGATGTGGGGTGAAACTGCACAGGTGAGAAAGACCAAAAAAACACATGTACTCCGATAGAGTGCTGCAAGAAAAAAGAAGTAGTTGTCTGATGGAAGGGCCTGGGAAGGGTGCAAGTCATTCACTCAAAAGGATGGTAAAGAAACTCTGTCATAGGAGAAAAACAAACACAAGAAGGGGAAAGAATTACCTCAAATGAGAATCAATTAACTATACTCCCCAACTGGCCAAGCACAGTCTTGCCATTACTGATGTCAGTTCAGTTGTCATCAGTAAAATCAGTGATGTCACAAACAGGTCATGAGTGTTTAATTATGTGAGGTCATAAGTAGTCCTGGTGAGGATAGCGCGAGTTATAGTTAATTGAAATAACTATTGAATGTTGGTATTTATTTAGTTTAAAACGTTACTTGTAAACTGCCATTTTCACCTAACTATAATGTCACTTTTACCTTGGTTTTTATCCGTGAATTTCTGAGGTTTTTAAGATATGATTACCATACCCAACTATAATGTCACTTCAACCTTTGTTTTTCAGGAACTTCTAGGTATTTTTTTTAACTTAAAGTAATATTTTATCCCCAGAGAACTAAAGCTGACTGTAGCTATGCCCTAACAAATGTCATTGTGTTCCTGAGACCAGAGAACGAATCATCTTTCTGCTATCTCCTAGTGCACATGGACATATTAGGCTTCAGAAAGCCGGTATTCATACATGACCAGTGGCAATATCTGCACTGTAGCCTTTGGAACCAACAGCAACATTTCCAAAGCTTTAGTCTAAGCCATAAAGGTATTTATTTGACGTTTTTAGCCATTCTTGGTTCAGTCTGTGGTTTTATTTTAGCCTAATTCTATCATAGCTATATATTTACTGTGACATATTCAGTATATGAAACTGTAGTGTTTTACGTGCGACTGTGACTTGTGACTCTGTTTGAGCAATTGCTGGGTTGGAGTTCTAAGAAAGATGCCAACTTAGCTCAGGACTGGCACTGCTAAGATAGTGCAGCAGAGGCCGGGCCTCCTGAGTGTCACCTCTGAGGGAGGGAGTGTCAGCTACTACAGCCACTTATAAGAAGCCCCTCAGCGTTCACAAAGACATGTGACTTCAGGAAAGCAGACTCCTAATGTACTTTCCCCTCATGTACTTAAAATTCAGATTTATGGATTTACATTTGGTCTTTACCTTTTGAAAATGTGCCCGGCGCCCTTGACTCACTGGTTTTGCGTGGCTGTTACACATGCTCTGCGTCTCAAAAGGCTTCTAGTGTGCCTTACTCTACGGTCTATGAAATTTAAGAAGATTTGCCTGTGTATGTCTAGAGAGTGGAACAGCTGCGTAAACAAGACAAGCCAAAGATGTACACTTTCTTCTATGGACTACAGCTGTATGTTCATTTAGAGCACGGTGCTCAGATTGCCACACTTTTCTAGCATTCATACTAATTTAAATGTGTTGAAATACCGCGTTCTGTGACGGACTGTTTCTGGTGGCAAAAGGATGTGGGAAACAAAAGTAAATAAATATGGAATAACTTGCAGTTGCAGCGTATCTGAAAGTTATTTCTCATTTGTTTGCGTAAAACACTAAATCCAGGGTTTATGCTGTGTGGCAATGTTATCACTGCATCTGCGTATTAGCCCCTGGCTTTAGCATAGGACTCTAAATTAGTGCGTCGCTGTATTTCGCATTTTAAGTACTTGTTGTATCCAGCGATTAGGCAGAAAGGACTCAGTGTGGCAACAGACAATGGGAAGGAGTTGATAAAATTAGGTCACACAGTTCGGCGCTCAGACTATCCGCTTGTCTGGGGAAGATGAAATTAATGGATTGTCATTTTTTTTTTTTACTGTCTCCAGCAGATGCCAAGTGAGACAAAAAGGATTGTTCTATGTATATGGATTCGGGGAGAACACATAATGCTGTGTAATGAAATTGAACTGTTTCTGATTAACATCAAATTCATTTATATTTCTTTTTTACAGTTGATATCTTAAAGTGGAAAAATACAAAATCATGAAAGGATCAATGACAAGAATAAATTACATGCCTTAGGAAAAACGAGAAGGCAGCAAAAAAAATAGGAAGGGGTTTATGCAGAAAAAAAGAGATTTAAAAAAGGACATATGAATACATGCTTATATAGATACCTTTCATCACGCAGGGAACTTTCTAGCTAGCTCCAGTATCAGACCCTCTCTTTAAATTGCATGCAACCTTCTTACTGTAACATAATATTGTCGGTTTTTGAAACTTTGCACGATTTTCTGGGATTTCCTCATGCTACCTCTGGATTGCTCAATAAAGATGTCAAGTGTACAGTCGTCGTTGAAGTTGTCCCACTCGCGAAATGAAGGTGACGACTTGTGTTTCCAGTGTTTTGCTAGTAGGGTGCATGCGACAGCAAATGCTTATAGTGTTATGGGGTGCCTATATCTACTGAAAAACAGTGATCTTATGATCTGGCTGGTAGTTGCCCTAAGTCATACAGTTAGGAAATCTAAAAATTCGGGACCATAGAGATGCTGTATTGTGCATTAGGAACATGTTCACCGTTCAGGTCCTGTCTTCCTCAGTTTTGGCTTGACTGATATAGATATCATAAAGAGTTCGAAATTGTAAGGATTTCAGACATGTAGGTGTTCATCTAAAATGCATTTCTGTTATCGCCTGTTGAATATATACCTCATGCCGAGGGGATCCAACTCATGTGAGAATTATTTGACCACCTAGATAGGTCATAGGCTCTTTCACCCGGTAATGTATTATAAAATGTGGCTATTGGAGTAGTACCTTCGTCTGGTGGCTAGCTGGCCTCGTGTAACCCATCTCAGTCTCGCCCTGCTGAGGATTTTTGACTTCCATTACCTTCAGGCTATGTCTGAAGGTAAAACTGATCTCTGTATCAGAACCACATTCTATCACAGTCGGCCCTAAATAATACCCTAGTCCCAATCTGCAACGGCCAGTTGTTCGCAGTTGGCACTCTGTGTTTTTTGGTGCTATTTTGATCTAAATCTTTAAAAATTCATATCTCTGGTTCCCATTGTTGGATTTTTGACCCTTTGGTCTCATTTTGTTAATTAAAATAGCCTCTAAATCTATGAATTAGAGTGGGATTTTTATTGTATTGTGTTGTGTTTTCACTGTTTTGATACTTCTAAATGCTTTACACATTTTCTTAAATTAAGCATTTATGCTCTGTGCCATAGCTACCAGGGGTGAACTCCGTTTTAAATTACTGAAACCGTTTCTGGCCGTAACAATGATAGTGGCATTATTACTTGTGGTGGACTACCATCCACCCCAAACTAATAAACTTTTTCACATGAGGCATTTGGGTTATCTTACTCTTGCTTAACTTGTTCATATGGTTTGACCCTTTGGTTATTAAGAAAGTCACTGATAGACCAGGCGTGGTGTATTATTCCTATATTACAGAATTAATTATGGAAAAATCATGATATGTCTGAATGTGCTCGTGGGATACTTGAAGGGTGCAAAAGTGGAATAAAAAAAAAATCTTATACTTGATAAAATGGTACATACAAGTCTTCAGTTTCACCTGTATAAATTATTTTGACTTACCAAATTTAAATGGGACATAATGTTGTCCAGTTGGTAGAAATAAATAATAAAAAGAATGGAGTTGTTGCAACATTTTCTGAAAGCTGGTGTACCTTTCTGCCCATCGTAGCCCAACAGTACCGGTGCCCAAGTCCCACTAAAACCTTTGTATGGGCTTTGTAGCATTTTGTAATCTCTTCTGCATTTTTTTTATTATGACAGATAAAGGCAGAGCCCATGACATGTAATTCACAAATTAATTTTAGTGGGACAAAGAGTCTGAAATAAATAAAGAAATTTGGGTAGCACTGCCATTCTAATATTGTTAATTCTACCTGGAAGAGATACTGGTAATTGATTCCACCTTTTGATCAAAACAATAATGTAATTCTACAGTTTGTTTAGGAATCCCAAACATTATTGGTTATTGGTTAGTGTACTGCTTTTCTTTACTTAAATCTGATTTTGCAGTCACTTTTTAGTCTGTTAACAGAGAGGTTAAACTGATTGATCTCTTTCGTATAGATTTCCTAAATATTTGCTGCATATTTTAATTACTAAGTAAATTGACAGTAATGTAACATCAATGAACTGTGGTGAGATTTCTCCTCTTGTGTGCTGTGCTTCTAATTAATGTCTTATTTTTTATAGATGATCAGCTCCCCACAACCCTTTGTTTTCTTTTGGGATCCTCCACAGTTAGGTTTCTGGATCTTTTTTTAGTAAGGCAGTACGTCATTTGGGCCGTGTATGTTATTTTTATTCTGGCTAGTTTTTGTAGAATTACTTGAACCGTGCTGCCTTGAACTTGTTAAGTTTTCTCCTCACCAGTGTTTTTCCATGGAACCACAGAAGAAGTCAGATTGTAGGAAAAAGTTATCTCTCTGCATTGACATATTCTTAGGTGTTGCCATGTAATATAATTATCTCTTAGTGTGAAGTCTTGAATGTTAATGATAATAAGTCTAATGTGGTGTAGATCTTGTGGAACCTTTAAAAGTATCCTGTCTGGATTTTCCTCTCAAATTATCTTTTTTTCAGCTTCTAAATTGTATTAGTGGGTAACTTGCTCATTAAGCCTTTCTGCTCCGACTTTTCAGCTCCTTCTTTTATGCTGAATACCTGTATGTTATTCCATGTGTCTATTCTCCAAATCATTGATTTTTTGTTGTTGCATGTCTTTCATTCATTCTACCTGCATGCATGTTGGGTTGAGACGCTACTGTTTTGTTTTCATTGAGTTGTTCTTATAGTTTTGTGACCTGGTGGATGGATCAAGCATTTGGTGTTGGATTTGTGCGGGTGCTATTTGGAAGCCCATATTAGCTGAAAATAACTTCTGTCATTCTTTCATGTCTCTGCATGTTGAAGCTGCAACAGAGATCTTATTGAGGCAAGTTGGACAGAGATGGGTACTGTATTTTCTGTTTGTACTTCAGCCTAGTCTGACATTTGCGAGTCATGTCTTCAGTTATAAGTCCTCCATTCTACAAGGGACCCAGTGGTTGGATGTCTGTCCCTCATGCCTAAGTTTTCTCCATCTATGTAAGGACTTCTCTCCTCATTGCCATTGGAAGTCTCATCAGTCTTCTTTGCTGCTGCTGATAGAGAATGGGTTATGTCTTTGATGGCTTCAAACGCATGGTACCCTTTTTTTCTCTAGATTATTGTGTTTGGTGATTGGAGGGTGGCAGAGTTCTCCAGGTTGTACATAAAGTTCTGTGAACTTCAGTTTTGCCTTCTGTAATGTGTCAGAAAATGGCTTATGTTCAGATTTTTCTGTGATTTCAGAGGTTTACTTTCCCTGACTTCCCCAACACGGTCTTCTAAATTATTAGGCATTCTACCTCATCGATACTGGATTACTGCTTTGATTAGGGGAGTTTAACAGGGGCTGTTATTGGACTAATTAGCTGGAGTCAGCTGCTGCATTTGCTCACATAGAGATTGTGACAGAGTGGATTAAATTGCTGCTGCCCCCCCCCACCCCCCCCCACACTTGTTCTGTCTTTTCTTTCTGTATGGAACCGGAAGTGTATCTTGCAAGGATGATTGGATGTAGGTTGGTTTGAATGGCTAGTTTGCTGTGCTTTTTTGTTTGCCCATTTGCGTGTGTAGTAATTGTTTATGCTATCGATTGGTTCAAGGAAATAGAGCTGGATGCAGACTCTGATACACTTCTATTGGAAGTAATGGAGCTGTCTGCTGAATCCCCCATAGCCTTTGCCATTAGATTATCGACTTCTTCTGTTGTGACGTCTTGTGTTGCAATAACTGAGGACCTCTACTCAATTTTCATTGTGATTTGATCCCTGATTTGGCTCCTGAATGTAACACTAGTACAGTTCTATCATAAATTATTGCTGTTTTGATATTAGCATTCCCCAAAAAGGAGCACACAGCCAGCTGTCTTTGTTGATTCTCTCTCTGTATGGAGCACCCTTCTGGGGTGTTTGCCATTAGTGTGGGGTAGGGGACTTGCAGTAGCATTGGTGGGTTTTTCCAGACAGGAGAGATACTTACAGGGGGGGATGGGATGGGGCTTTCACCAGAGCGGTAGTCAGCTTAAGTTTCAACAGCAAAAGGGTGTCTCCTCTGCTTACCTCCCCCAGTGGGTAAAGTGACATTGGACAGTAGGTTGGGAATTTGGCCTTGGCAGTTCTTTGGCACCTCTAGGGCAGCTTTTGAGCTTCTTCCAGGCTTCTCTTTAACGTACCACAAGGGCCAGACTCCCTCAAGCTCAGCATCAGGATGTCAGCACAGCCCGTCCCCTCTCTCGCCGACCCTCAACTCTTCTGCTCTATGGCAGCAAGATCCTCTGATAATCAGGGTAGGTCCTCCGTCTAGGAGCCTTTCAGCCTCTCTAGCAGTTATTACGTATCTCTACTTTACTTGCAGTAGTCCGTTCAGTGGGTGTCAAGGCTACTACAAAAGCCATAGCATGTTGGGCATCCACTACTCGATTACCCAGTCAAAGCCTGCAAAGTCCAGTCCTCTGTTCAGTCTGGTCTGCCAAATTCACATAATGCTACCAGTCAGTGAGTGCAGTCATAATTTCTTCAGGAAGAAACCTTTCACTAATTCAGCTGGACTGCACACTGATTAGATATCCAGATTAGGGTATTTCTGTCTATGCTGTCAAAGACATGGTCATTCAGTCAAGCAGTTTAGAGGGCCGCCAGCCTCTCCACAACAATTTCGTCTCAGAAGATGACTCCGAAATACACTTATTGATCATAAGGAAAATTGATGGTTTCGATTTTAGTGTAGGAAGGAAGGACTACACTGAGGCCCCATTGAATTTATTTTTGTGCAGTAAAGTTATTATTGTATCATGAGTGAAGATCTTATTTTTTAAAGAGGAAATAGTCTCACCTGCATTGCTTTGTTTCAGGTTGTCTGCCAGGCACTTGTTACAGACTCTGATTGACTAAATAGATTAGTATTAGAAATATTTGCAAACACCAGTTTTGGTAACGCAGGAGCCACACACACACATAAGAATACTCATTATCAAATCATCCCAACAAAACCAGCCAGTTAGAACAAGCATTCATTTCCATCTCCGTGATGATCCGACAAAATATTAAGTTTTATGTCAATCAAATCAAAATCTCAGAATATCATCTCAATATGAATCTGTTACCAACTGTCCCCATTATTTTTTTAAAATATTATTCAAGACAATTTCACTATATTCTTTGGCCCTGTTCCCCGGTCCCTGCCCTTTTCTTAGCCATATTGCGCGTATTCTGTGTTTCCTAGAGTATTGTTTCATCCTACAATAGGTATTTATTTTCTGATACTCTGCTTCCGATGTGCTGTGTTGTCCAGTGTGTGTTTCCGGTCCATTTCCAGCTCTATATATACTGGTCTATCCCATTCTGAATTTGCTCCACATGCCTTACTGCAAAAAGGTCAACTGCGTAGTATGCTGGGTCGAATTCTAGCGATTGCTTCTCACAAGACGTTGCCCGTCATGCCTATTTCTAAGTCCTTAGAGTTCCTTTCGACTGGTTGTACTGCTGAAGGAAAGAGATTCACTACTGATGCAAAAAGACTGGGGATTTCTGCCTGGTGCAAATGCTGTAAACAAACTTTCATCCAATTGTGCCTGTTGCCACAAGGCGTAATTTTTACCCCACTCTCTTTTGTGGAGAGTTTTGTGTGAACATCTCAAATTTCGGGTACAGCACACTAGTAATCATTTCACCTCTGAGTGTAATAAAATGTACGTCCCTTTTTGCACTTATGTATTGTTTGAAAAAGTCGTAAATTGATGAGTGCAATAAAACCAATATCAATTTCACGGTTTCTTGGAAAGTTTTGTAAAGACATCTATGTTTTTTTAAGTTACCAGGTACCCCATAAGCAATGTCCAGTGTCAAGCACTACTTTATTCTGCATTTGGGCACAGTGTAAGGCAATAGGCAGCAAAACTGTCCATGAACTAGCCACTATAGCTTTATTATTACACCACACTTTACTCTGGTAGAACTTCACTGGCTGCCCCACTGGCCTGCATCATCTACAAGACCTGTTGCATCACATACAAGGCAGTCAGAAACATTGCCCAGGTTACCTGGAGAAAAAATTGAACATTTGTGCGGGCCAGTGCCACACAAAGAACCAAGACACTGGCGGACTAGAATTCAAGAAATGCAAAAAAATACGAACCTGGTCGTCAGCCTTCTCCATCGATGCCATCAGAATCTGGGACAACATCCATGGAAACATCGGGATTGCTAAATCTGTCTGCAGTTCAAAAAACTGTTTGGCACATCAGAAAGAAACACCTCCCAAGTGGCATCAGAGCACTAAACAAGGAGATGAGAAAAGCGCCGGTGAGGGGAGTATGGGGGAGAGCAATATTGTTACTTGCAATGGAAAAAAAGAACTAAAAGGGATAGAGTTGTTGATCCAGAAACTCTGAGCGCCATTTGGTTGTCTGTGTGTGGAAGGACAGGAGTGTGTGTTGTCAAGTCGGGTCCGTCTACATTAGGTTACACATTTCCGGTGCATGTTAAACGGGAGCTTTTCTCTCAGTGTGATATTGAGGAATGCTCAAAAATGCAGGTCTGACGCAAATACGTGTCAAATTCTGTGGGAACCTCCCGTTACAGATTTTGTGAGTATTTGCTGGTTTATAACATAGAATACTTCCCGACACAGTTCCCCCTGTTCACAGTGAACGAGTGCGTGTTGTCCTTCAGGTACTTTGTAAAGTTAAAGTGGAGAGGTCATTTTTATCAAAAATACTGTTTTAAAAACACCAAACTCCTTTACAGTATCTTCAGTATCTGTAGTTGTCTTTAATGAGCACATAGTTCCTATGGGTGTGCTTATAATACTTAAAAGCAAGTGTGTTCCCCATGCAGCATCACACTCCGTAATCTAAGTGTGACATATAATTTAAAGTGTGCAGCCCCCACCAAGTCAAAAATGTGTGAATTTCACGACCTAACCCAGGGTTGTATTCAATTACCGTGAATCCCGGGGAAAGAAGGCATCCGGGTTCCTCCCAGAGTGTACCCTGCCCATGAACTGACCTTCCACCATGTCGCAAAATTATGTGGGCCTCTCAACCTACAACATTAAAGAAGAGGATGTAGATCCTGGGCAGCAAACTGCACAACAGGAAGCCAGCGGGTACTGTCTACTCAACAGGTGAGGATGAACTCCCTGGAGCCTCGACACTTCAGAAGAGGGCCTGGAAAGGATGCCTGGTGCAGTGTACTATGCTTTCTATTTGTAAGATTAAATAGGTGCTCTACAGACATCCCAGGGAAGGCTAAACGAAAGCCAGACATTTCTTCCTCAATAATTTTGTGTATGATTTTAACTATCTCAATAAAGAGGATATCGTTTCTATGGTGTGAATGTTACCAAAGGACACACGAAAATCAAGCAAACATTAATAAAACCTCTCATAAAGTCTTCCTGGATCAGTTGAGGCTGTCCCTAAGGCAGAACATGTACATGTCATGTACCATGAAATTTCTAGTCATTTGTGGTATATCAAGTTTATTTCCTAAGAATATCTTATCGTGATTGAAATTGTGCTAATGAGCAAGAATTTCTTACAGCTGGACAGTGCTGCAAAGCCAAGCACTCCGTTTAGAAGATGTTTGAAAAGCTAGACGTGTGATGGACACAAATGACGCTGCAATCAGAAAGCTCCCAGGCCTCGCTCCAGCAGGCCTGCCTGTCAGATGAAAATATCTCACTTCATAGACTTCGGTTAGCAGCTTGTCCATTTCATTTCTCGGGTGTCTAAGAGTTTTCTATTTGAATGATAGACAACCTCGAAAACGCAATTTTCCATCTGTAATCTTCCTGAATAACGTTGTTCATCCCAAATTCTAAAATTAAATTGTATATTTTTTTGCAGGCTCTGAGCCATAATACCTGAGATGCAGCGTGAAGTTGTTTCTACTAAATGGAGTGGAAATATTGTTCTATAATGATGCACCTAGCATTAAGCATCTGTTGTTTTAGATGCAGTATTGTAAATTGTTATATACTTTAAAAAGGCATCTATCCTGTTTGTTAAAGCTCACTCAGTTGTGGTTTGGTGTTTGCTGCTGCAGGCTGGGCCCACTGGGCCAACCCTCTTAACATTAGTTATCTGATGGATCCTTTTGTGCAACTGAGATTTGATGGGAGTTAGCACTTTGTCAAACACATGTAATTAACAGTGTAACCCATTTGGCTACACAATAAGGACCAGGAACCAGTAAATAAAGTCAAGAAGTTTATTACAAGTTAGCAGTCAGGTTAATATAAATCAATCTCAATACCATGCTATAAAGATACAGAATAACAACTGAATAGCCAGACATCCTGAAGAAGTTCAGGCACATCAGCATGCCGGGTCTGGTGGCTCAGTGGACTAATGCATCCACTGCAGGGTCCTGTGTTCGACCTCATGGTCACAGGTTCGAAACCCGGCGGGTCCACTCAGCCTTTCATCCATTTGAGGTCGATAAAATGAGTACCATTGAGTTGGGTAACAATAAACATCTGTTATTCAGCGCCAAGATGCCCCGTTTCTGGGGTGAACGTGTGCTTTACAAATACACATGTTATGTTAGGAACCAAACAAGATCTTCAGTCACAAAAAACACAAAGAATTAACAGTAGAATTTGATGCTCAGAGAAAAGTTTTCGATCTTCTCTCTTAAACATGAGTGATACCTAAAGTCCTCAAATCTAGAATCTAAAACTAATGAGGATGGTTAAGTCTAAAAGGATCTAAAAAGTTGGGGAAATGCAGAACAAGTTGCGGGACGTCGTGGGAATGCATCAATATTTCAGAAGCTCGGTCAAGAGTCTTCTACGGACAGAGAAATAAGTGTTAGCCTAAGACACACTCAACAAAGAATCAAAGGGGTAAGCATGGAGGTCTGTACCTCTCAAAGTCCAAGGAAAAAGTGGCCAACATCAACCTGTGAGAATACTAGTTAATACCACACAAATCTTTGGGTAACACCCACTGATCACACCATCAGTGCTTTGATTGTCCTTTCCATTCTCACATTGTAAGCTAAAAAATTAGCAAACTCTCCCAGGCTAGTTCTGAGAACGACATCGTCCTTGGTCACCTACGATACTTTGATACATTACTGCAGTTAGCGCTCTGGCTCTCCATGCTCTTTGTCAAGGTCTTCCTCTGAGACTCTTTATTGCTAGTACAGAGTTACATCTATTCACGAACTAACAACCCATGTGAACATACCTGCAAAGAAAAAGTCACAGTAGCAGAAAATGGAAAACAGTGCTTTATACAGAAATAAATACAGGCCTATTCATGGCAACTTAACGTGTTAACTCAATTGTGCACATTTAATATGTGTGTGCACATACATCTTACAAATGAATACGAAATGTCAGTACCCTAGATTTAGAATTAGCTCCATGTTACATTTCAGTAAATATGAAATAACTTTGAATGCATGAATAAAAGTGTAACTAAGAACAAGAACTATGGGCCTCATTAGGATGGAGGTCGGACTTTCGTCCGACCGCCTTCCCTTTGGAAATGGGACTGCCCAACTATTTGTTGGCGGTCCCGCCATTGGAATCACGATGGCGGTCGCAATGTGTATCCTTTGTATTGCGGCGTGTGCTGCAGGCTGCAGCACACGCCGCAGTATAATAAATACACATTCTGCATATCCCTGCACGATGTGGCGGGCACCATGCGGTGCCTGCCTCATGGTGCAGGGCTATGTAGGGGCACACCATAGGTGCCCTCAGGGCACATACCAGAGGCCCAGGGTGGAAGGGGGGCTTGCTAGGGGCCCCCAAAGTCACTTTCCGCCAGCCTTCTCATGGCGGGTTAACCGCCATGAAACGGCTGGCAGAAACTGACATTGTAATGCCTATGACGGTGTCTGAGCAGGTACCGCCACCATTGTAGGCATTACAGACTGTCCGACGGGCTCCTTGAGCCCGTCGGATTAGTGTTGGGCAGTCTTTCTGCCCCCGACCATCCACACGCCATCCTAATGTGGCAGGCGGTCTTACATGGTCCGATGTGTTGGGACCGACACCGACAGGCAGATGGTGGCGGTCCCACCGCCATCGTAATCAGCCCCTATATTATGAATACCAATGCAAAAACATTAGTGCATATGTTTACTTGAATCATTCTCGTTTCCAAAGTAAATAGATTTTAATAGTGTGAGGATGATTTTTATTGAATCTCTAAGGAGTTTATATCGTTTAATAATAATAAGGAACACAGTATATATGATTCCTAGTTCTACATTAAATGCACTTCAGTACTGAGTTCAAGTGGAACACTTTTACATTAATGACATTAGGATACAAAAATATGTAGTGCTAAGTGCGCAGATATATGCGTATTTATGACTTGTAAGGTTGGAGCCAAAATTACACTGCTCCACCCACAAGCCCATGCTGTGTGAAGAAGGGCAAGTAGGAGTAGTGCCCCTGAGCACTATTTAGCACACTATTCACTCCCGTTGCGCAGGAAGCCCTGCTTTGCTGTTTGATGCTCGTGCTGTGGGTTGGGCACCAAGGACTTCATTGAACCCAAGCCCATGCTGTGTGAAGGCGGGAAAGGAATAGTGCCCCCAAGCACTCTTTAGCACGCTTTTCACTCCTCCAGTGCGGGACGCTATGCTTTTCTGTTTGCTGATGCTGCTGTGGGCTGGGCACCCAGGACTTTATTGTCCACAACCCCACGCTGTGTGAAGAAGGGGATAGAGTACCCTGGAATGCTACTTAGCACGCTACCTACCTCGCCGCTAAGACCTGGATTACCCTGCCTCTCCACCTCAGGCAATCCCCGTCACTGACCCAATTCAGGAAGGATTACAAGACCTGGCTCTTCAACTGAACCCCAGCGCCCAGATAGATCAGCAGCACCCCCTCAGCGTCTTGAGACCCTCACAGGTGAGTAGCCTTGCTCTATAAACCCCTGATTGATCGATTGATTGATATTTTCTCCGGCAGCGTGGGATGCCATGCTTTGCTGTTTGCTACTGCTGCTGTGGGCTGGGCACCCAGAACTTTTTATAAAATTTGTTTGGCTAACCAAAAATGATGTTGAAAAATGAGACAAGATAGAAATGATTAACAAATAAATAAAAACATATAAATTACATTTCATGCTGTTTTTGGAGTAGCTGGTGGTCGAGACATTGGGCATCGTGAGCCATTATTGAAGCAATGCAGGTCAAGTGGGAATTTTCGCATTATTTTGCATGGGCACCCAGAACTTCATTACCCACAAGCCCATGTTGTGTGAAGGAAGGGAAGGGGGAGTAGTGCCTAGGAGTGTGTTTTAGCACACTATTCATTCCTGCAGCATAGGATGCACACGGAACACACCTGGGCATAACCCGGGCAAAGACCAGGCCTAGAGTGGGCCCCTCTTTACCCAGAGGAGGCTGGGCTGGGCCAACGCTCTTGACTGAAGCCTAAAACTGCCTAAAAACCTGAAGGCACTGACTAAAGTACAGAAACCCTCTTTAAAGGTACTGTCATTTGTTTTCTATTGGAAGGGTCCCTTTGTGATGGATGGAGAAAAGTGGAAAGTACAAACTGTGCCAGGGGACTCTACATTGGGCACCTTTTTTTGGCCAGGGCAGTTGGGATCATCTTGAAGGAAATTGTTTTGGCTAAAAGATTTGTTTTGATTTTGGGTTTTATAAAGCGCTCTTTTGCTTGGAAACGTTTTGGCGCTGATCTGCAGCAAGAGGATATGCAGAACAGTGGCGACCAATGTCTGACCTTGGAAGTACTGTTTACTATAAAGCCTAGTTTTGAATTTTTTTCTAAAGATGAGAAGAGTAGGTGCTATTTTTAAATCTAGAGGAAGTTCATTCCAGAGGAGTGCAGTGTTTTTCACAAAGCTTTTATCACCCCAGGTGGTCGAGGTGCAACAACTTTTTTCCCAAGACTAGATCGGATGGATCTGCTGGGAGTGTACCAACTAAACTTATTTTTAAAGTACTCAGGACCGGTTCCGGTCAAGGCTTTATAGGCAATGCAGAGTGATTTGAAAGCAGCTTGCTTTCTCACTGGGAGCCATAGAAGTTCGTTAAGGGCTGGGGCAGCAGATTTGAATTTGGGCAGGTCAAGAAGCATTCTAGATGCAGAGTTTTGTATGGTTTTCAATTTTGACTTGCAGGCTAAGATAAAGGCAATTGCAGTAGTCAATACATGAGAAAACCAGTGCAGTGACTACTGTTTTCAAAAAGTCATGAGTAATCAGATGTCTGATTTTCTTCAAGGTTTTTAAGCTGAAATAGGAGGAAGAATAGGTTTCTGCATTAACCTGGAATTTATATATTAGTCTATTGTCCAGCAGAACTCCTAAGTTCTTGCGTTTATTCTTAGGGGTGGGGTGAACCCCCATATCTTGAGGTCAACATGAAGGTGTCAAAAAGGATGTATTATGGCCGAACAGCATCACCTCTGTTTTAGCCGAATTTAGCTTGAGGCAGTTCTTGCCCATGTAGTCACTCTCTGCTAACATACAATCACCAAAAGGTTTGTTGATATTATGATTGGAATTGGAGAGGGACACCACTATCTCAGTGTCGTCTGCGTATGATACCTACGAGAACCCAAACGATCTAATGAGTGCTGCCAAAGGGATGACATAAACATTGAACAAGGATGGACTCGAAGATGAACCCTGGGGAACACCACATGGTAAGACATAGGATTCAGAGGTGTATCCGTCTAGAGTCACTGATTGAACTCTAGAAGTCAGGAATGATTTAAGTAGAGCAGTTGCCTGACCCTTCACCCCCAGTGCGCTTAGTCGGTCGACTACATGAATGTGGTCGACCGTATCAAAAGCGGCCGAGAGGTCAAGTAAAACCAGGACAGCTCTTCCACCACTGTCCAGATTGGCGTGAATCTCTTCGGAGGCAGCTAAGGGCAGTCTCCGTGCCATGTCCACTGCGGGACCCGAATTGAGATGCATCTAGAAGGTTGTTTTGTTCAATAAAAGATGTTAACTGTTCGTTCATAGCTTTTTCCACCAGTTTAGCTGGGAAAGGCAGCCTAGCTATAGGGTGATAATTGTTGGTATCAGAGGGATCAAGGTTAGATTTTTTTCAAAAGAGGCAATATCGAAGCCTTTTATCGTTGGTGGTTTTCTCTGGACCAAGGTGAAGCAATATTTTTAGCAGCCCCTTCTGTTATCTCTCCTCTCCATTATCCAGGCACCCTAAGTGATTCAATAGCAACACATACTGCACTAGTAGAGGGGAATGTTAACATGAGACCTCTTTCAGGATGTATCTGACCATGATTCCACACATACTAGCAAAGGAGGTCTGTCTGCAAAGAGGAAGTGACAGAGTAAGGGTATGCATCACAGGACAGTGGCCAAGGGGAATTTGGCCAGAGACAAAGCCAAAAATCAAGCTGCCCATGCATGCAGTCATCCAGAATCAGTTCTGCATCTAGGCCCTGTGAAAAAAAGTGTTGAAATCAATTGGGATACAATATTTGATAAGATTAAAGTTTTGATTCATATCTGTGTTTCTCCTTTAGCAGAGACAATTGCAAGTCTGGAGCATGCGATCTAAATGCTATCTAACTGTACTCACCGCAAAAGCTCAGCTCTGCGCTTACCAGGGCAGCGGAGGTGATGACAGAAAGTACTACAAATATTGTCCCTGTACTGGAAGACTCTGGAAGGGTGCACGCAAAGGGCTTGGCAGCCACTGCAATGGCTACCTCATCCCTTATCTCACTGGGGAGATCTTATCCAATAGGGATGAGGAACATCATTGTATGGACTTTAAACACAGGAATGTCGACCCTGTAACCAAACAAGGAAGGCCATCTTTACGAGAGTGTTATCAACTACCCACATCTTAACCTTCCTCCTTTTCTGCTGTCGTAGTGTATTAGTTCTGACTAATGCTCCATGTTTGTCCACAAGTTGGGAGGAACCCCATCATGATCTTAAGAACAAGGTGTGCCACTGGCTAACTAAAAACTCTGATGTTAGTATTTTGGAATACAAAAATATCATCTTTGTCAGAAGAGTTGATTGGATTGGGCCATCAAGTAAACATTTCAGAGGGGGCTGTGTGTACAAACTGCAGAAATCCGACCGAAGCTGGCTGGTTAAGCTCTCATAGTGCTCAACATGCCTACTAGAATCTTCAGAATAAGTGCATTACAATCTGGCCTACTTTTATCAACATTATTCTGGTACTTGGGTCGTCGGGACCAATTTGCTCCTCTGGTATCCTGAACCCACTTCCTGCCCTTGTATCCCTACATCCAACAGATTCAGTCCCCTAATGGGTCTAGAGGATATTGACTGACTGACCAACAATTGTGCCTCTCCTGTAGAAACAGAAAGCACTTCTGCGGTTAGCCATAACCCAGTCACAACCGTTGATAAGGAGATTTCCTTTGAGCTGCTGCCAGCTATAGGCATATTAAATATATGGCAAACTTTGATATTGTGATGCTGCAGGAAACATGGTATTTGGGGGACATTGTTTGAGATGGTTTTAAGACATTTATTGTACCAGCCTCTCGCTTTGTTGGGGTCAGAGCTCACGGGTCCTGGCTACTATGATGCAAGTCTCCAAGTTATTTAAGGGAACCTCGATTGCTTGCAACCATCTTGGGATCCAAATACTATAGATTGTTCTTCCAAATAAGTTTAACTCTTTTCTTACTACTTTATATAATTCTGTAGTGGAATTAGGCTAAAGTTACAGGCTCTTCTTGAGAATTTTACACTTTTTATGGATCATTTGAACTTCAAAATAAATACAACTAAAACCCATTGTATGGTGTATGATTCACAAAGCTGTAATATCAGGCCAATCTCTGTTAAGGGCAAAAACAGCTCAAGGGATTATTGAATTTTCTTACCTCGGGGTGACCTTTGACTCCCAAAATTGCTTTTTTCCCTATCTCTCCAGTCGCAGCCTTCACTTTAATCATGCCATCTGGCCTTTGTTTGGTGGGTCATAAAAAGTCGTCAAGAAACCTATATTGCCCCTACTGGAAATTTGCAAGCTGAAATGCCTACCAGTGTTAACATATGGTAATCGGGTTTTCGCGACTGCAGTAGGCTTCAGTGGGAGAAGAAACTTTTCTGCAGCACCTATTAGGACTAGGTCCAAGCAGTCCTCATCACTTTCTGTAAGAGGAGTTTGTCTCGCCTTCATTAATGATTATGTGGGGCGAGCCTCACTCCTCCTCTGGATATCATTATGGAACAACCAGAAAGCACCGTTTAATCACAAAGTTACAACTGATTGTCTTGCTTGCGACTTTGGGCTCTAAATCCCGTGGCTGAACTATATAATGAAAACAGCGGAAGCTCTATGAAGAATGATTTATTCACTTCATCTCATACCATCTTAAGTGGAGAGGCCGGCAAGGTGAAGGAACTCTATTTGAGGTGAGCAGCTGCCAACAGAGGCTAGGGTGCTAATGAAGCCAAACCTGAATGATCTATTCACTCTTCAAACTGTCATGGATGCAGAACCATAGCTCTCCTATGTGAATAATGTTTGGGAAAGAGCACTCTTGACTAAATTTCGTATGGGGACTATAGGATGATACCTATGTTTCCCTATAGGCTCATTTGATTCAGAATCACTTTTACTTTGTCCGTGCGATGAATCCTCTCCCCAAACCTTGGCTCATTTCTTATTTTTTTTGCAAATTTTACCAACCATTTAGATACAAATGCTTGGTACCAATTTTCAAAACTCAGGGATTTTATCAATATAAGCCTGCTCTTTATTTTCTTCGCATGCTACCTGACACTCTTGTATGTTATTCTGTTGGAGCATTTCTAAAAAATGCTTTACGCTGGCGTAAATCTATTGGTTTTTAATTCCTTTTTATGCCGGAGTATATCATTTTTTTAATTCTCTGTTTGATTCCTATATGATGACGACGAATTTGCACTAGGTAGACAATTATGTGGGTTGTGTTTTTATTCTTCACGTTTCTTTTTTATATTTTTTGTTTTTGTGTTGTACTCCAGCACTGTTTTTGCCCGGAAAACCGTCTTGCTTTCAGCCGCATATGTGGTAGCTGATTTATTCACAAGTGTATGATCATATAGTGTGTAATTTATTTGACTTTTTTATGTAATTACCAAATTTCTATAAGATTTATATTTGTGTGCTCTTTTATGATTGAATGCTTATAACAGAATAAAGATAATCAATCAGTTAATCAACGTGAGCCCTAATTTAGGCGTTGTCAGAAGGGGAGCCCCTTATTTAGAGGTGGGAAATGCATGACCCAAGAGCTTGTCTGCAAGAGGGTCCCCATCAATATTTTGAAACACCCACCATGTCTAGGGCAAACCTTCTGATGTATATTTTTCCTGCTTGGGACAGCCACACAAGGCATGGTAGTCCCAGGCAGGAGAAATATTCAGCAGCGGCCAGCATGGATCGGAGGTAGGAGGCGTGGGCGGGGGCGGGAGGGGGGGAGGATGCGGGGGAAGCGGGTATTTAAAAATAAAATAAAAATAAAAAACGTACCTTCTCGCCGCTCCCTCACCTCGTCTCTCCTCCATAGTCCTCCCTCGCTGGCCTCAACAGGAAGCACACCCAGATTCCCAGTCAGCCAATCAGAACGCTGCCTTAGCAGCGTTGTGATTGGTCTGAGCGCCGTGTTTCGATGCTCTGACACTGACTGGGAGCCTGTGCATGTTCTCCACACAGACTGTAATGCAGCCTGCATGGAGAAAATGCGAAGTGCGCAAGACTGTTTGGCCGGCCTAAGAGGGCCAGCCAAGCAGTCATTCTGCACGTAGGAGGACGCTACCACTCCTCCCCTGCCCCATCACGCAAAGCTGCCGGAAGTAGGACAAAATAAAATGATAATAACACGAGTTAAAAGCAGTGGGCTGATGCTCCTCCGCCTAAGCGGAGGAGCCGCCACTGGAAATATTTTGTGGAACCCTCGTGTAACTGTTTAATTCTTCTGAATCCCGTCACAAGAATCCCTGAAGAATGGACGAAGGTGTGCAGAAGCATGTCAGAGGGCCAGCCTATGCAAGACAGGCATGCTATGAAAATAAATGTATAAATATGTGATAGCCACACTTCAAACATGTAATTACACATCCTACATCAAAGGCATAATAGAGATTACCATATGTTCTTAAAAAATGAAAGCTTAGTAATATATATAGTGATCTCTTGGGCCACCAAAGGTTATTTCCTTAAGTTAACAGAATGCTCTGTTCTCAAGAAGTACTCCGTTGGTGAATAGTAACATGCAGAAAATAGTAATGTCTGCCTATGCAAAGGGATGATGCCTGGGGTGTATATATGCTCACGTGCATGTGTGAGTATGTGTGTAAATGTCTGTCACCATACTTGACATTTATATTTGTACACTTACTTTTTTGTGTTTCAGTTCATTTGGAGATGTATAACATTTCTACATTGTACATAATATGTCTCCTGGGATCAAAATATGCCTTAATATTACATTACAACACTAATATTACCCTTCTGAATGAAATATATTAAAGATAACAAGCCTGTACATGTGGTAAATCGTTTGGTACTTTCTTGAGACATATAGAGAGGTGAGGATCGAGAGAAGTGGGGATTTGAACAAAGAAGAAAGGGAGGGTAGGAGGGATCATGTATTGCTCTGGACCTTAATTATCCAGTAATAGGAAAACTAGAACTGACATAGATAATAACTATCAGGTGTGTAGTATACAGTTAACATATTCCGAATCAGAAATCATACATCATTATACATCAGGCATCCTTCGTTCCACTCAACTTCATTGCTTTGTTTTACATGCATGGAACTCTGGCACTGTCCCGTATTGTGCCTATTATGGCCCCTTTCTCTTTCTTGCGTTCTCCTCTTTTATTTTGGGGCAGCTCTGTTGCATTGGCCCTGCCTCTAGCAAATGTTATGTCTAGGAATGAAATGATCAGATGACAAGTAGAAATCTTGAGGTGTTTTCCAGTCGCAGCTGCTCCCGTGAATCAGTAGTAAGGTGGGGGGAGGGAAGAGGGGGAATAAAAATCACTTATTCGGCCGCCTCTCTTCCATTCTCTCCGTCCTCTTCCTGGCTACTGTTTGAACAGGAACAAGAATAGGAGTCAGGATGGGCTCCCCTAAGCCAATCACACCGCTGCAATGCAGCATTGTGATTGGTCTGAGTACCGTGGTTCGGTGCTCAGATGGGGAATGGGAGCAGGGGCATGTTCTCCACCCAGGCTGTAATGCAGCCTGGGTGGAGAACATGCAAAGTGCACACTTAGGAGGGTGCCACCACTCCTCCTCCCTGCGCAGCCTAGCCCCTCCCCACAAAACTGCCCCAGCACAGAATAATAAAATGATAATAACATTGTGTTATTATCATTTTATTTTTCCTTTTTTGCCGTGCTGAAAGACAGTGGGGCAACGCGTCTCTGCCCTAGCGGAGGAGCCGCCGCTGGTGTTTTTGCAGTATGAGTCAAAGCTTCTTTGATAGTAATAGTCATGCATCTAGTTTATTGGTCTCATATCTGCTTATAATGGTTTCATATTGGTTTTACACAGTTCTTGTCATGATGCCTCTCTTCACGTCTCCTTAGTTTCCAGGGGCCTCTGATTAGATACATTTAGTGTTTCATCCTGCTTTCACCCTAAATTCCTCTTAAAGTTGGGTGTATACAGTGCCTAGCCTGTATGTAGGGGATGTATCTATCCCATTCAGTCATATTCCTCAGCATTAAGAAATGACAGCCATATTACCACAAATATTGGCACCCTGTCATGTAGGCTGTATATGATCTGGTCATATGAGGTCATCTTGTAAATTTCACTCAGAGTTTCCTCCAAAGGTAGTGGCATAGGAGAGCGCCAATGTCTCAATATGCATATTTTGGCTGTGGCCAAAGCTGTTGATATTCTTCTGTAGTGGGAGGTAATACTTGGTATGTCGCTTGTATTATGCACCAATGTCAATCTGGAAGAGGATTCATTGAGGATATTACATATTGATGACCTGCAATGAAGAGGCTTTAACATTTCCAAGGGATGTGTACCACGTTGCATTCAAACTGCTGGCATGTCCAACATTTTGAATCTCTTCACAGCTTACTCCTTTGCTCGTCTTGATGGAGTTTCTTATATTATTTAGCAAATGCGGGTGCCATTGATTGAAGGAGGAGCACCACCTCACCGCTCTCATTGTATATAGGTGTATGGCTACCACTGCCTAAGTTGGAGTGCCAGCACTGTCTTTTCCTCTTGTTCATCATGGCAGGCTTTTACGTGGTATAGCGTGTGTTCATCCTTTGAGGCATACAAAGCTTTAAGGGATAATTTGGCCTTTTCTAGTTTGTATTTATTTATATAGGAAGATGACCTTGTGTAGGGCTGGCTCAGTAATTTTATCTATCTCTCTAGTTCTGTTTCCTTCATCCTTTTCTGTTTATTGGAGGTGGGCGAGTCTCTCATTATTTGTCCACTTAATTTTGCTTTCTGGCTGCCCAAAGGACTGCCCAACGGAACTCACTGACCCCGTCTTCCTATATGTAGGTTTTGATGTGTGATATTGTGAGAAAATGCCCCTTTTTGCATGGTCACCCCCATTTCTTCGCTGAATTGTATTGCTGTTTTGTAGACTCTGCACTCTGGGACACTGCTGTCCAGTGCATGTGCTCTGATCCCTAAAACATGTTAATATTAGCTAATCCCTGATCGGCATATTTAACTTTTTTATAAGGCCGTAGTGCAGGTTGCAGAAAATAGACCTATGGCATAGAAAATTAAATGCCGCTTGTGGACTCCAGCACTTATTGTACCATCCACCAGTGGGACGAGAAAAATATGGCTTCAGTCCCATCATGGTAGCCTAATTGCTGCAGTTTAAACCTGCAGTCTGACCTGTCAAAGTAATCCTTTTGACAGGGGAAAACATTCCTTTTAAACATTTATAAGTTACTACTATGTAGGGATTATAGCCCACAAGGCAGGTTGCATAGTATTTAAGAGAGGGGCATGTGGATATTTAGTGTTACCATGTCCCTGCAGTGACAGGTCCCCAAAAGCTATTTTCATTTTGAAAGGCTCTCACTGTCCTATAAGGAAAACAAGAGTACTGAATAAAATATGAATTCTGTATCTCAGGTTTGGGGCCAACTAGAAAAATAATTCAACTACTCATTTTAATATTTATTAAAAGCTCAATACAATGGTGAACACTGGATTTTTAATATGTATTTGGAAAAAAAAGTTTAGAAAGTTACCTTTTCCCTGCCTAAAGCTCTTGAAGGTTAATATACATGAGCGATCCAGTAGTTCTCAGTAAAGTGCTTGACCTTAATAAGGTCTGAAAACTGCTCCCAGAGCAAGGACAATAGCATGAGAGTGGGGAGGCGTTTTTCTTACCCTGACGCGAAGACTAGTTGGTGTGAGTACCAGGAACCTAATTAACTTCAAAAGGGCCTGGCTTGTCACAAGTAAATGTTAGGTAACACCTGGAAAGCCCCAGCATTCTACCCTAGTCTACCTATCATCAAACTCAGTGTGAGGAAAGCAACCCCCAGAACCAATTTGGAATTACCACAGAGGAGGGGACTGCTCATTAGCCTGACCATATCTCTGGATGGGCTCATAGGCTCTACACAAGCGTTGAAGAGTTTCTCCATCTTAGATTTTGGGAAAAAGGCACACTGTGGGATTGGTTGCAGTAGGGCAAACAAACTGCTGCAACAATCAGTATGATTGTTCCTGTCAACTTTTACTGCATTGGTTAGGGAAGAGCAAGAATTCACCCCACCCACTAGCTGGTGCCAGATATAAATGTAGTAACCCAAGTCGCCATCTTCTGAACATTTCCTGGACCTTTGGAAGAACAGAAGGAGTTGTGTGAGCTGACCTGAAGGGACCTGCTCCCACTTGTACCCAGGACACAAAATCGGACTCCAAGTGTCAGTTGGCTTACCTCCTGTGTGCTACAGGAGCCCAACAAGCTATAGGAGGCCTTATTCGTGAAGTGCCCAGCTAACCAGTAGCGACTGGACCCTGAAGTTGGCCTCTGCCTGACACCTTGAGAGTCTCTAAGTGCCTAGCCTGAGGCCCTGGTGGCCTTAGATGTGAACTCATGTGGTATTTGGGTGCAGGAAGAAAGTTTGGAAACTTTTGAAAACTTATCTGACCAGTAGGTTCCACAGCATTGGACTCGATTTCAGCATCATCGCACTCAGATATTTCTACACCTCTGAAAAAGGATTCAATCCCATTCTGCATTGGGACTTAGAAAGGTTTCAGCCGGAAATCTCCAGAGCGCCAGCGAGAACAAGTTGTTTCAGGTATCTAGCCTTCATTTCTATAGTGATGGCTACAGTTTCAGTGACGACCCAAATGGGAAGGATATTTCTTTTCAAAAAGAGACAAAGACCGGTTCTGCACTGGGACTTAGAAGAAATTACAATGTTTTTCTCCCAGAAAGTTACACACTCCCTTTCTAATGTGGGACTTAGGAACTTTTTTGACTTCCAAACTTTTACTGGGACATCCACTTGGCATATCCGATATGGACTCCATCACAGTAGGCCTGTAATTGGAACTTGGTCCCAGTCTGCAAGGACCATTGACTTAACATCATGCACTTTATTTTTTTTACCGCTTTTTCCACTTCAATTTTTTTAAAACCATATCTCTAGCTCTCTTTGTTGGATTATTGTGATTTTGGTGTCATTTTGCTTACTAAATCTTTCTTTAGTTTTGGGAATTGAAGTGGTATTATTATTGTAACTTTGAATTTTTTTAATTGTTTTGATACTTCTAAATGCTTTACATGTTCTCTTAAAGTTGAGCCTGTCTGCTTTATGACATAGCTACCAGGGGTTGAGTTCAGGTTTAAGTTACTGAAACCTTTGGCTGGATCCAACAGATTAGCGATCGTAATGCTTATGGTAGACTACCATCCACCCCAATTAATAATTCACTCTATTACAAATCTCAGTAGGGTTAGTTTTCCACAGGTAGTTTATATCTGGAGATGTTCATTCTCCAATATTATTTTAATGCCTGTTTGAGGCAACATTCAAGCAACAGTTGGATGGGTGTATATTCTTAAAAAGAGATTTCATTATGCCACAGTTGGCTTTGAGAGGGGCTAGTCTATGGGCTATGAGAAAATAATATTTTCTCAATTGCATATTGTGTGTGCTTCATAAGAATGTGTACCCTTTTTCAGTCTGGTGCCTGGGACACCAGATGTCTAGGAGTCTTTGGTTTTCCTTTGTGTAGGAAATCTGGTTACCGTTTGAGAGGTGGGGTGAAATCCTACTCAAGCAGCAACTACAATCTCTGTCAGGGTGAAACACAAGCAATCCCCAAATTAACCTGTGCTTACCCCTATGGTAGCTTGCCACAAAAGCAGTCAGGCTTAACTTAGAGGCAGTGTGGAAAGTATTTATACCTCATTTCAAACAGTAATAAACTGAAAACACAACACAGAAGAATAACCCCACACCAATTTCGAAAAATTGAGTAAAAGTAAGTACATTATTTGAGACAAAATTACTAAAATCCAATCAGTAGAACCGAAGATATAGAATTTGGAAGTTATAAGTAAATATAGTGCCTGGAAGCACAAAGCGCCAACTGTGGTTATTTAGTCGTGCCCTACTGGGACAAAGTCAAAGTTCAGGCAGACCGCTAGGGAGCGTGTGCCAGCTACAGGAGCCAAGTTAGGCCAGCTGAACAAAAGTACCCTAAATCCTGGTTGTGGAGCATCAAGGATGTGTCCGGCAGCAGAGGCGATGTATGGTCTTTATGCGGAGATGCATTGCACAGCCATGGTTCTGAGAAGCTGCAGTGGCGATGCGAGGTCCATGCATGGAAATGCATTGTTCGGCAGCTCTGAGGAGCTGCAGTGGCGATGTGAGGTCCATTCGGGGAGATGTGTCACACAGCAACTGTTCAGAGGAGATGCCATGGTGATGCAATGTCCTGTATGGAGATGCGTCGCACAGTGGTGTTTCTGAGAGGCTGCTGGCAGCAATGTGAGGTCCTGCATCGGGGATGCTTCATGCAGCGGTTCCAATGCAGAGTCTTGCGAGGCAATGCGTCGGTTCTGCAGGGACCACAGATGGGCTAACAGAGCACCTACAGGCCATATCCATTGGTCCAGGACTGGGGTGGCACCACTTGGAGGGACAGGACTTACAGCTGGCAGAGTGCAGGTGCTGAGTTCAAGGTTATTGGAGCCTGTTTTGTCCCGGAGGCCCTGATCAGAAGGCCAGCCAGATGGCCCTTGGAGTCACTCCTGGGCTCAAGGTGGAGGCACAGTCCTTCTCTCAGGCAGAAGGTCAGCACAGTAGCAGTCCTTCTTGCAGAACAGCACAGAAGTCCTTCTGAGTCTTCCAGAGGTGCACTGAAGGGTTGGGTCTGAGGGTCCAGTATTTATACCTGGTGCCCACTTTGAATTAGGTGAGGGTTCCGAAGGTTTCCAACCCCAGAGGTGCTTGGAATTTTCTGGCTCCTTGCCCTGGCCCCAGATTGTCTGGGATCACAATAGACTAGTGCCAAACCCTTTGTGAATGTGCTAAGTCAGAGCTATCTGATGTGCAAGTGTGGTAGATGACAGTTCCTCCCCCTCATCAGGTCGTAGATGGCCCATCCTGCCAACATCTACGCTTCTTTGTCTCACTGTCTGGGAGCAATACATAAAGACCAACTGTCAGCTACAACTAGTCATGTGACCCAAGATATAGACAGCAGACAACAAATGATTGAGTCAAGAAAATGCCAAAAGTGACATTTTCGGAATTGTGACTTAAAAATCCAACTTTACCATTAAAGAGGGTTTTAAATTACAATTCTGTAGACACCAAAGTCGACATTGCTAACTGCTCCCAATTTGAAAGTTATCACTTATTAAATGTAATAAGTTAACCCAATGTTATCCTATGGGAGAGGCAGGCCTTGCAGTAGTGAAAAAGGAGTTTAAGATTTTTTTATTAGCAGGGCATGTAAAACTTAAAAGTACACGTCCAATTTTTTACATCACTGTACAATGCCCTGTGACTGTTCAGGGACTACCCTAGATATGACTTATATGTATTAAAAAGGAAGGTTTAGGCGTGGCATGTGTTAATGCGAGTTTGAAACTACACTTACGCTGCAATGGCAGGCCTGAGACATGTTGAAAGGGCTACTTAGGTGGGAGGCACAATGAGTGCTGCAGGACCACTAGTAGCATTTAATTAACAGGCCCTGGGCACATGTAATACCTCTTTACAAGGGACTTACAAGTAAACTAAACATGTCAATTGGGTGTAAACCAATGTTACCATGTTTAAAGGAGATAGCACAGGCACTTTAGTACTGGTTAGCAGTGGTAAAGTGTGCAGAGACCTAAAGCCAGCAAAAATGAAGTCAGCAAAAACAGGAGACTGAAAGGCAAAAAGTTGGGTGAAAACCATGCCTAGGATTCACTCTTTCATCATCACTTAGTAAGAACTCTTTGGGATAGCTATCAGTCCCATCTTGTCCTAAGTGGGGTATGGGGCTTGATTCTGGCCTCCCTCCATGGCCACTTGAATTGACCCGAATTCAGAGAGAAATCTGTTCAAGTGAGAAAGGAATTTGTTTTGCAGAATTAGGTGCATAAATTGATCATTCGACTATGCTACTCTTGCTTGTCAGCATTGCAAACACATATTGTCCCTCGTCATAGGTCCATGTCTTGAGAATTGTGCAGCGTACTGTTTTTCTCACTAGTATGGCTACTCTGCACTTTTTAGAGCTATTAGTATTAGCTGATTGGTCATAATTAGATGGGGTAAGCGGCATGAGGTAGATCGAACTTCGCACCCAGTCTCTCTTGAGGTTCTCAGATTCTGTTTGTGAAAGGTGGGTCTCCTGTAGGAGTGCTATGTCTGTGTGTTTAAAAACCAGGTATGATGGTATTTTTTTAGTTTTGCATAACTGCTGTAAAAACTAACATTTTGCTGAGCACTGACTTTTCTGCGCCATGAGGTATTGCTGTAAAGTCCTCTTTCCAACAGGGCACATTTCACTCGTATTTAAGCATTCTTTTATCAATATTTTATGTTTTTAAGAGCAATATCCATTTCTGTTCTTAATTAGCCTGCTTCATTAAGCTGAAAATTATGAATTGAATAAGAAACAAAAAATGAATAAACATAAAGTATTCAAAAACAATTCTATCTTCTGGTCATGTTGAACTGGAAATAAAGTTTGTCACATACGTTACACTTTTCATATAAGAGAAGTCCAAAATATTAACAGGCCCTAAGACTTCTAAAACAAGTAATTAACGTTTACCCAACAAATCACAGTGCTCATGTTTCATGAGTTTTGAAGCACTAAAAGCATAACCTTAAAGCTAAAACATAAGGGCTAAATTGCTAATCAGAATGTTAATGGAACGGCTTAGGATCCTAAGAAAATATAGTTGATTAAGTAATTCTTCCAGTTCCATGATTGCAGGGAACAAATTTGAATATGGTCCACAGAGTCATCCATAGATAATGTCTTTTGCGTCGTATCACATGTATCATCTCTGTCTCTGCTTTTGTTCATTAAATTAGTGTGTCTATTGGTGGAGGTTATTGAGAAACCTAATCTCAAATTACAAATGTATATAGATAATAAACAGATTTACATATGATTGGAAAAGGGGTCAAGGAACAAAGACAAGATTACTAACTGCTCTAATCACAAATAGGATCTCTTCCTCTGTCTAAACAGTGTTAAAACAGACACGTTGTCAGTGATGGGTACCAAGGATGGAACTCTGCCCTTCTTACGACCACAAAACAATGAGCCTTACTCCAAATCCAGCACATAAAATATAAACGGAATATCATCTTTGCCACAGAATTATCCTCCAAATCTCGAATTAAAGATGGGGTCAAAGTATTCAACTTGCCTCTGTCACTTCTGAGGGAAGGCATATCTCTCCTGCAAATACTTACTGCATAAAGCTGATCATACTTGATGATGGGTCGGTTGGATTTCCTCAACATAATGTACACTGACGTTCTTAAAAAAAAAGGTCTTAAAAGACTTTTGTGGGTTCAGAATGGGGCTAGCAGCTGAGCTTAAATTTTCAGAGACGGGAACATACTAAACTGGTCCAAAAAGCCTTCCAGTTTTTTCCAGTGGAGGTGAGGCTCAAATTAAACATCCTATGCACCATTAAGGAGGCATATTCCTAGCTGCCTAACAAACTGCCATCCCTCGATATAAAAAACAGTGCAGGCAGAGCAAGAATTTCTCACACTACCATATATAAAAGGTAAACAGCTGAAACATGGAGGTTAAAAACTGGGATTAATGGACAAACTCCAGAAAGTCTCCAAACAACCCTGAGTTCTATTCTATTCTAGCCATTTGTAAAGTGCATGGCTACCCTAAGGGCCTCCCCCAGCACTGAGACAACAGTTCAGATCCTAGTTCCATCAGAGTTAGACAAATAGTCAGGATTTCAACATCTTCCCCAAACTTCGTTCATTTTCATCCTAATAGGCAAGGAGGTCAAAGGTTTCAGGGCATGAAAGGCAAAGGAGTTACCTTCACTTCTAGCCTTCTGTACTTTTGGAATCACCATACAAAATGAGTTTAAAATTTCAAAACCTAAACTTCTGTTGGGGTGTGCGTAACTGGCGTAAATCTCTCTTGCGTAATTACCACAAAATTACTCATAATAATGTGTAATTATGTGAGAAGTGTAATCCAACATTTGGTGCTACTTTCTTAGTGCAAAATGCACCCTCGCATCCAGAATTGGTCCAAGGATGCATTTTATGCTAAGAAAATAGCACTAAATGCTACAGGACACGAACAGCAGTAGCCGGCAGCTGCTCGGTCTCTTTTAGTTCGTAGCACCTGTGCTCCTGCGCTAGAATTTTTGCCCCGAAGTGCTGTTAATTACTCAAGCTGGGATAATCGCGTATTTTCAGTAATTTTGCTCTTATTACTCCGGCATAATTAAAATTTCACCCAGGCCTAGCTTGTTGTGCTAGGGAGAAAGAGGAGATAAAGGAAGAGGGAGGAGATAAGTCAGAAAGCAGAAGAGGGAGGGAACGGGATGAAGAGATGTGGGACGATAGACAAAACAGCAAGGACGGTGGAGGGAGGGGTAGAGAGGCAAAGCAAATAAATGTGGCTGGAGAGTGGGAGGGGAAAAGAGATGAGAATGTTCTGTTCTAAACGTGCAGTTGGACTGCATCTGTGCTGTCCTATCTGCATGCTTTGTCTCCGTATACTCCAACTATGACAACTGTACTCAGCACAACGAAAAATAAAAGAAAATTCGATGCATGTGGATAGACCACCCAGTGAACTAAATGAAATGAAATGAAATGAAATGGAGATTTGTAGAGCGCGAAACAATCACCCAAGGGTGTCAAGGCGCTTGCTCATCAGAGACAGGATTTAAGCTAGGAGGTTCGCAGACTTTTTAAAGATTGAACAACCATGTCTTTAGTGCTTTCCTAAAAGCTAACAGATGTGTTTCTTGTTTCAATCTTATTGGGAGAGAATTCCATAACCTAGTTGCGCCAACCAGAAAGCTTCTTCCCCCCCGGGAGCATTTTTTTACCCTGGGAACAATCAAATCATGGGCAGAGGATGAGCGGAGACAACGGACTGGAATATAGGGTAACAAGTTCCTCTTTAAAAAACCTGGTTCTATGTCCTGTGTGGCCTTAAAAACAATGCATAGAGCCTTAAACTCTATACGTCTTTTTATTGGCAGCCAATGTAAATCCTTGAGCACCTTTGACACAGATTTGTATCATGGAATGTTCAGCAGGAGCCGAGCCGCTGCATTCTGCACAACCTGCAGCTTAGACAGGCACTTTTTCCGAAGATTGATAAAAAGCCCGTTACAGTAGTCGGCTCTTGACAGAACGAGTGCAGAGACCACCAGTTTACGTAGCTCAGCTGGAATAAATGGGAGGATCTTTCTCAAAAGCTTTAGCGTGTAGAAAGAAAGAGAGGTAACCTGGTTGACATGGTTTTCAAATGAGAGTTTGGAATCAAAAATGCAGCCTAATGTCACTGGGACTTGTAATACTTGGAGCAAGAAGCAGGTTGTCCTGCCAGCTGGAAAAAGATCTCGCTCTCAAATGCAAAATGTGCTGAAACTGTTGTTTTACGTCTACAGTGCGTCTGTGTATGTTATCAATAAATCAATAGCTTCATCTGTGTTTGTGATCAATAAATCAATAGCTTGAGAAAATGGAGAACACCTTATGGGTTTCTAACCCTGGTAGAGATAGTGCTATGTCTCTGCCAAGGTAAACGGTGCCAGGCTGTCCCTGAAAGCAGTGTGAGGAGGGAAATTGTTCTTGATGCAGAATTTACCAGCGGAATGTCGCACATTCCTCGTGCACAAACCTTAAAAGAAGATCGATGATTATAAAACCTCAGGAGCCCGACAGGACGCGCCCGCTCCAGGACAGCCTCCGAAGCACCTTAGTAAACAGACCCTTACTAACATGGGATAGCCTACATGACAACTGATGCGCAGGTAAATGGATTATACAACAACAAGACTATTTTAAAGAGCTGTGGGGATTGTTTAAAAAGTTTCCGATATTTGAATCCTTTTGTTACTGGCTCATATATAAGCCTCAATCCGCTGCAGTCTATTCATGGAAGGCTTTTATTTTTGCAGTTTTACATAGCGAAAACTCTGAGCGCTGTACATGAGCACCAGTTGCATAACAGACAGACACAGTCATTTTTTAGGCATGGAGAGATTACGTGATTTGCCCAGAATCACAGGATGTTGAGCCTCCCACAGAGAGTCAAATCCGGTTTTCCAGCTTCAAAGTCAGCCGCTCTAGCTGCTATGCCACATCCTGTCTTTACTAAATAACAAGGTTACAGGCACTCCGTAGACACCGCTTGTGACAAACAGGAGGTGAGAAGTCAATGTTGTGTCGTCGTGTATGGCGTGAGACCTGTTGTAAACGCGTATTGAAACACTAAAATGACAAGCATTGGCAAAGCCACCAATAGCAGATGCACTCGGAGTGCTAGATGGCAAATAAAAAAATGTACCTTCAGAGTGCGTAGCTAGTGGAAGGACATTGGCTGCTAGTCACTGGGCAGTGACTGGAATCTGTACTTGGGCCAAGCTCCATACCACGGCATGGACAGGCAAAGAAGAGCAGGAAGACATGTAGGGGGAGATATTCAAACAAGTCGCGCAACGCAGCGCAGCCCCCCGTGAAGCTGCGCCACATTTCGCGACAGGGAGGGAGCAGGAGAGCGCCATATCTTCAGAGATATGGCTCCCTCCTCCCCTTTCCCTTGTGCCGGCGCTGATTTCAGCTGCCGTTTGCCATTCACACACCTTAGCGCCGCAGCGCTAGGGTGTGTGCATGAGTGTAGCATAGGTTTTGTACAGGAAGAGTACTCTTCCTGTACAAAGTACTATGCAAGGCACGATGCAAAGCTTTTCACACTTTGCATACGTGCTGCTCGGTGCAGCACACATGCAAAGTCGGAAAAGCACGGACAAAAATTAAAGCATTTCTCCTGTTAGCGCCTCCTTTGAAGGGGCGTTAACTTTTGGCACAAAACCATGTTTACAAATATTTGTAAATATGGTTTTGCTTCAAAAGGCATGGGTACGTCCATGTTCCACCCACGTAACGACCCCTCGGCGCAAAGTAACGTAAAGCAGTGCTTCGCGCTGCTTTGCGCTACTTAGAGAGTGCTTGCGCTGGAAAGAAAATAGCAAAAAAAACTTTTGCGCTGGTTAGCGTCACTTTTGTGATGCTGAACCAGCGCAAAAGTTTTGAAAATCTCCCCCTTAAAAAGAAAGCAGACAATGTGCTGACCAATCAGAAGCAAGGAAAAGAGATTGATGTCTGACTGAACCAATGTTAAGTATAGGTAAGTAATGGGCGGGCCAAAGCCCTTTTTTAGTTTTTTTTTATTAACAAGAGATTTCGCTTGCCTTGCATACAAAACCTAAAAAGGAATGTTTCGATTGGGAAAAAAGTTTACTTTGCCATTTCAAAGGGCAGTTTTAAACTGCACTACAGGTTGCAGTTGCAGGCCTGAGACATGTTTTAAAAGGCTACTTTAGTGGGTGGCACAATGAGTGCTGCAGGCTCACTAGTAGCATCTAAGTTACAAGCCCTGGGCACGTGTAGTACCATTTACTAGGTACTTACAAGTGAATTAAATGAGCCAATTAGGTGTAAGCCAATTTTTCCATGTTTGAAGGAGAGAACACAAGCACTTTAGTATTGGGTTGCAGTGGTAAAGGACACAGAGTTGTAATTCCAACAAAAATGAATTCAGCAAAACAGGAGTAGGGAAGGCAAAAAGTTTGGGGGTATACCACCCCAAGAATGTCTGGCCTAACACTGATGAAATGCAAAATGGCGCAAGGCAGCATAACATTTGTGTCAATCTACTTACCATTATAAAAGCCTGAAGGCACACTGTAAATTTGCAGAGCACCACACAAACGCCTGCACAACTCTTAGTAAATGACCCCCATCGTGTGTCCTCTAAGACTATCTTTCGTACATTTCTTCAAGTGTGCAAAAATATATCACTGTAAACATTTAGGCTTAACGGTGCCTGAGCAAACTGTAGGTTAGCCACCACCAACAAATGTCACCCATGTTGTACATTCCATCTACTCTGCCCCAGGAGCCACCTCTTCCTCAGCCAAAAGGCAAGTAAAAGCTGCCTGCTATGAGCTCCTTCCATGAACAAATCTCTTATTCTATGAGAGCATGGCGTGCGATTGTTGTTGATGAGATGCCTTAAACAACACGCCCATTGTCACACTGTCAATTTTTGTATGCTTTATGGGGAAGACCTTATCCTGAATTTTGACACTGAAATGCAGAAGACATACTCTGTACACTTGACTGCTAATTTAGGTAAAGGAACACTTTTTCCCCTGAAATAATGTTAGCTTGTTTGGAATTCACCTACTCCTGGGAATTTATAATATCAAGTCAGCAAAGCATCTCTGGCTATCTCTTAATACATTAATGAGTATTGCATTTACCCTGGGGCTTCCATTTAATGACTTGTGAATGTAGATCTATGCCGCCAGATTGTGGTAATTGGCATTTTACAATTGCAGAGCATCTTCATTACAGTAAACTTGAAATGATCTCTCCCTTATGGTTATCATTGAACGAACTCAGGTTTTCTAAATAGAGCTGAAACTGAAAGCATGACGTACCCAATTGTTCTAATTGACTCGAAATTGATGCATTAAGAGGAGGAATAAGTGCATTAAACATTTTCTTTGTCCTTGTTTACCACAGTGGATTCATAGGTAGCTAGCATATTGCTTCCATTTCTAATAATGAGATTTAAAGGCAGGTTATTTTAGGCGAGTACAGTCCAGGGACATATCCCTGCACTAATGTGTTACAAAGTGTAGGTATTTTCATGTTAAAGCACCAGCACAAAAAATAGGACTCCTTTTCAAAGTCGAATTCCAAATAGATGTGCCAGCGGTGTCGGTCTTCACACGTTTCACAGCACACTTGTTAATGCTGGTCTCTTCCTCAGGAGACGTGTTTAGTGAACGTTTTATGAAGCCAGGAATACTAGACCACTCAGCGGAAAGGATGCCTCTCTGCCTCATTACTGCAGGATTTTCTCAATAGGTTCCTTAGATCAATTTATGGCGATTGGAAAAAAAAATGATCTAAATTGAACTCGATGTAGAAAGCTTATTTTTTATTGAAATAATTATCAGCATTTTGGATAGTAGTGTGGTTCAGTATGGTGGTGCTCTGTTTTTTTAAATTTCTATAAGTGCATCCTGTTCAGAGGAAAGTGCCGTGGGTGACCTTGTGAAAGCTCTACTACATAGCAAAAGTAAATACGGTCATTACTAGATATTAAAAATAATTGGTCTGTTATTACATGCTACTATGTAGTGAAGAAGAGTAGATAAACTAAATAACTATATAACACAGAGGGTCCAAGCACAATCTGGTGCAGATATGTAACCTCAAACGCAATGATACTGCTGACAAGGTAACACATCATAAATAACACAGGGCCCTATGGCAAAAATTACTCAAGGAGAAACCCTCGGGGTCCATACCTAATATCCGGAACACTAGGGTCTCGTGTCTTTTAGCATGGACTCTTTCCAGAATTCGCAGACAGCGGGCAAGGGTGCCATGCAAAAAAGCTGCAATGCATTGAGTTTGCTACGATATCTTTGTCCAAGTTTCTCAGCAGCACTCCGTAACTCTGGGCTCAAAGAGACTCCGCTCAATTGGTTGGAGCCCATATAATCTAGAATCGTCTGAAATAGTCACTAAAAACCCTACTGTCCAGAATGAACAAGGAATTCCATCCAAAAAACTATGATGTTTTCCATGTGCCAAAGGGCTAGAATCCAATGTCAAGATACTCAAGTCTTCCATTACTGGGGCTACTAGGCATGCAGTACTCTATGTCTAAGGAGACTGGGCTTAGACAATCCATGGGAGATGAGGTAACAGAGCACACCGGCCTCCCATCCAGTGTTCAGTGTTGTGGAATAAATAGTGCAGGAGTTGGGCTTATACTCGAAAGAATGCTCCAGGAGGGATCAAACCTCGGCAGCATCCATCTGTCACACTAGGTGGGGGACATCAACGGGGTCGAGAGCAACTACTAGACCCACTAGTTCAACAGTTACAATTTGGAAATATAGATTTAGGGGCCGATTCCGATTCGGGCAGGAAATCTCTCCGACCGAGCCGGACCCGGAGAGATTTCCGACCGAATCGGACCCTAGAAGTCCGACCGAACGAGTACGATGCGTTCGCATGCTATCGGACTCGATTCGGTCGGACTCCCATTGAAGTCAATGGGAGCCGGTCGTACAACGCGTACGCGGGCTCCCATTGACTAAGTGGTTGCGAGGTGAACAAGGGCCCCCCTATAGCGGGTACGCGTCGAAGCGGGTCGCGCCGTACATGCATGTGTAGGGGGACCCATGGGTGCGACTTGCGCGGCTACGCATACAGGGGGGTCCGACACGGACCCCCAAAGTGCGGCTCCGACTGCTCTTTCGAGTCGGACGGCGCGAGTCGGTCGGACTGCTCGCGGTGCGCATCGTACTTACCCGGCCAGGGAACGTCTCCATTGCGCGGTGCGAGTCGTGTCCGTGCGAGTCGGTCAGAGCAGTTGGGTCCCGCGAACAAGTCGGTCGGCGATTTCGCGTACGTTCGCATCGTACTCGTTCGCCCGGACCCACGTCCGACTCGGTCGGAAACAGGGCGTCCGAATCGGATCCGGTAAAGCCGAATCTGATTCGGAGCCCTACCGGCCGAGATCGGAATCGACCCCTTAGTGTTAGGGTTCAACTGCGCCTTCAAACTCCAATGTCTCCATAAGCAAAAGGCCTACATGGATGATTCAGGGAAAGTGGTGAAAATCAAGAGGAGTCCGAATGTGAAGAGGAAGCACCTGTTTTCCTCCTGGCAGGAAAGGGAGCACATTGAAAGTGCCAGTGGTGCACAGGTTGGTACTGGGGTACTGCAGACTCACCACATGTGCGCTCCTGGAAGAATCTGTGATGTTTTGATGATTTTGACGTCCCTGGGTGAACCCTGGCTGCGAGATCCCCATGACTCCTAAATGGGTTCCTTCATTGCACTGACATCCACGGAGTCTGCAGCCCACTGGGCCATGTGTGTGTCATTCTGGTTAAGGGGCTAATTCTCTCCTCATTGGAAAGTACAGCTTTCTCTTCTTTCATGGAAATGATGGTAGCAGCAAGACTTCATGCTGAGGGGGAAAATAACATCATCCAGAGTCCTGTTTTTGGCATTTGTCACTATAGACTGGTGCACAACGCTCCTTCTGGTGAATCATAGAAAAGAGTATGAAGCAGGCGAGCTCAGGTAATATTGAAGAGCAGCTATGTGGAGCTATAAGTTAAAGTATACATTTATTAAAGTATCCCTGCCTGCATGCATCACTCACCCGCTCTACCAATAGGGCATGAGGACAGAAACCATTTATAAGTGCCCTATTAAACGGAAGAGCCTTAACTGGTATGAAGAAAAAAAGGCTGTTTTAGAGTAGTAGATATTCTGAGTGGGATTAAACGAAGATTTTTGTATAGTGCCCGTGTGCTACGGCCATTAACAAATATGTTACTACTAAGAGCAAGACTTATTTGCAGTCCAAAACTCTTATTAGGAGAGGTGAGAAGGGCAGCATGGAGAGCCTAGTCCATGGATATGTATGTGCAGATGTTCTGCTCCAAGAACCTTGCTGACTTCTCCATCACGTCTTGACTGCATACATGCATTTGACAGGTCTGTGCAGCACTCCGCCGCTACACAAATATCATATACATACATGCAGATATCTTTATGAAAGCAGTAACCTTTCCCTTAAATGTAGCTCTGACTGTAATCTACCTTCTAGTGAGTAATTTGACACTGTTTATTTCATGACATTTTCCAAACCTATGTTTTGTATCATTGAATCTCAAAAGTAGGGATTCCGCATTAACAATTTGCAAGCCACATCTTCTGCTTCTTCCTTGAAAGTGGTTTAAAAACAAATGGGCTATAAGTTAATGGTGAAATGTGGCTTTGATCATGAGTAGTATTTCAATTCTGCTGCTTAAAACACTAAATAATTTACAGCATTTGAAAGAGATAGACCTTCTAGGCTTAATATATTAAATGTCCAAGGTAATACATTCTCTGTCATCATGTACTCGACTTTAGTTATCTTCATTGCAGTTGGTAGGCCACGCTGCTGTTAGGGCATACGTAGAGCAGCAGACATGTCATCTGCCAGTAGTGCTGAGGTGAAGCTTGTTGCTCCCAAATGTGATGCTGGCATTTGAACCCTGAGTGAAGTCCAAAACAATCATGGTCCAGTGCCCTCCCAAAGGCAACGGTTGGCTAAAAGGTTCTTGCAGAATGCCGCACCTAGTCTCAAGCAGAAACGCACGTTCCACTCCCGCCTTGAGGGAGAGCGTGTGTGGTTACTTTGTGACAGACATGTTAGTAATACTAGGATTCTATAAAAAAGACCCATTTCTATGGCTCTTCTGAAGAGGTAGGGGTGGAAAGGTAAAGCTATGTATTGAAATGTTCAAACCTTGCAAGGCCCATGCCTTTGGATGCTGCTCCTTTTGGAGTCACAGGAGGCTGGGGCCCACTGACATCAGCAGGTCCTTCTCACCATGCCCTGGTGCATCAGAGAGACCAATGTATAGCTGATCACCCGGCTGTGCCCTCTACTTTTTTGCGCTTGGAGGGCGTGACTGACAATGTGACTGTAGCGTACCTGCTTACTGCCCACACCTCCAACTTGCCATAGGGCCAGATTGTGAATCTAGACATTTGGCCAATATGGCATTTGTTAGAGCCGGGATTCCCTAGTTGGCTGAGGTAGGTACCTTAGGCCAAATAGGGACCCTTGCTTCTAAGTCAGGGAAAGGAAGGACACTTTCTCAGATAGCCCCTGCTCACCCCCTCGGTAGCTTTGCACGAGCAGCCAGGCTTATCTTCAGGGCAAATGTGTAAAGTATTTGCAACCACGCTCTCAGTGACCCAATGATGACACCACAAATGGACTCCACACGAGTTTCATAAAAAAAACAAGTATATGTTTATATAAAAAGATATACGATGAGACCACACAATCAAAATCCAACATATGCGTACTTGTAATAATTCACCTTGCTGGTTATTAGGCCAGCAAGACCTTGTAGGTTCTGACGGTATTAATGAGCAGTTCTAGATGATCCAATGCAGTCCTAATGCAATGCTATGCAGTTCGTAATGCAAGAATCAGGCACTTTACAATGTAAAAGTAATGCAGTTCGTTATGCAACAATCAAGCAGTTCGTAATGCCAAAATAATGCAATGCGTAATGCAACAATCAGGTAGTTTGTTATGCAAAAATAATGCAATGCGTAATGCAACAATCAGGCAGTTCGTGATGCAAAAATACTGCAATGCGTAATGCAACAATCAGGTAGTTCGTAATGCAAAAACAATGCAATGCGCAAGGCAACAATCAGGCAGTTCGTAATGCAGAAACAATGCAATGCGCAAGGCACTCTGGCACCGATCACGGTGCTTTAGACGGTCTCTCTGTCACTCGTACTGACTCGCGGTCAGCTTCCGCCAACATATGCCCCCAACACGGGTATGGTGTAAACCAAAGTGCAGCTCCACACTCCGGCCCCGGTACTGCCACTCCCTTGGCAAGTACGGGCCGCGATACGAGCTTGAGCAGAGGCTCGCGCTGCAAGAATGGGAGAGGCCGAGAGCGTCTCTCTCCGAGCCCGCACCCAGCCCCAGGCGGCGACACACGTTACCTGGGGGGTGCAACCTCGCTCTCCTCTCCTCCTTTGGCGACTTGGTTCTCCGATGCGACTTGGTTGATTTCCGGCAGTGGAACTCGGGCCCTCCCCCGATGGGGTTGGTTCGAGGTCCTGCTTCTGGCAACGGCGGGCTCGGGCCTGCGGCACAGCTCCTCTGGGGATGCCGGTCCGGGCCGATGGCGATAACGAAGATCTCAGGCTGCAACAGGGCACACGCACACAGCGTCGCTGAGACTCACTTGAGCTCCGGGTGTGCACGGTCACAGGGCACTCCTCACAAAGGTCTCAGGCTGCATGAAGCACATGCACCCAGCGTCGCTGAGACTCACTTGAGTTCCGGGTGCATACTATCACAGGGCAATCCTCACGAAGGTCTGAGGCTGCACAAAGCACACGCACACAGCGTCGCTGAGACTCACTTGGACTCCTGGTGTGCACGATCACAGGGCAATCCTCACGAAGGGCTCAGGCTGCACGAAGCACATGCACACAGCGTCGCTGAGACTCACTTGGACTCCTGGTGCCCACGATCACAGGGCAATTCTTACGAGAGTCTCAGGCTGCAAAAAGCACACGCACACAGCGTCGCTGAGACACACTTGAACTTCGGGTGTGCACGATCACAGGGCAATCCTCACGAAGGTCTCAGGCTGCACAAAGCACACGCACACAGCGTCGCTGAGACTCACTTGGACTCCAGATGCACACGATCACAGGACAATCCTCACGAAGGGCTCAGGCTGCACGAAGCAAACGCACACAGCGTCGCTGAGACTCGCTTGGACTCCAGGTGCCCATGATCACAGGGCAATTCTTATGAGGGTCTCAGGCTGCAAAAAGCACACGCACACAGCATCGCTGAGACACACCTGGAAACTTTTGTGTTCCTGAGTTTCCACAACAGGGAACCAGCTCTCCTCGGGCCCTTGGGGATAAGTTACTTCAGCACACAGCAAAGTCCTTTCAAGCAGGGGGACACAGCACACAGCAAAGTCCCTTTAGCCTCTCCTTGGTTAAATCAGCGAACTGCTGGCCAGCCCCAGAACACACAGCAAGGGTCAGTCCTTTCCTTCAGTCTCTTCAGCTGTTTCTTCCTTGGCAGAGGTTCCTCTTGACCACGAAGTAGTTTCAATCCTTTACAGTCTTGAACAGTTCCATTCCAAAGTCCAGGGGTTCAGCTCTCATAGATATACCCCTAAATGTCTTTGAAGTCTTTGTGTTCAGGGGGGCACTGACCCCTGTCCAAACCAGTTCTGGGTGTCTCCCTGCCAGTGACACCTTCTGCCTTTGATAGTGGGGGTCTGGATCCTTAATCACTCAGCAGGAGATGGAGTCATTGTTTTATGGCAGCAACCCAGGCCTCTTCACCTCCAGGGGCTACTCCTCCCCCCTACACTCCAGATGCAGGTCAGCCTGTTGCTGTCTCACCTCCTCCCCTGGGTCAAGACATTCCCCAGAGCCTATCACATTCAAATCCAAACAGTCAATTCACAACCAGGCAGAGACACACAGAAATGTTAGAGCACAAAAACCCAGCCACTTCTAAAAGAGTGGTTTCTAAACACGCAATTCAAAAACCACCTTCACAAAAAGATGTGTTATTAAATTGTGAGTTCAGGCACACTAAACTTCACCCCTCCATCTTAAGCCTTTGGGAAGATAGGCTGGAAACATATTACACAGCCTTCCCCATTCTGTCCTATGGGCAAGATGGCCTTTCAACAGTAAAAAATGAAATGAAGAGTATTTCACTGTTAGGACATGGTACACACCTTAGTACATGTCCTACCTTTCACATACACTGCACCCTGCCCAGGGGTGTACCCTGGACCTACAATAGGGGTGTCTGATGTGCATAGAAAGGGAAGGGTAAGGCCTGGCAAGTGGGTGCACTTGTCAGGACAACATGGCAGTTTAACAAACTGCGCGCAGGCACTGCAGTGGCAGGCCTGAGTTCTCTCTTTAGGGCTACTTGTGTGGGTGGCACAATTAGTGCTGCAGGCCCACTAGTAGCATTTGCATTACTAGCCCTGGCACACATAGTGCACTTTACTAGGGACTTTACTAGTAAGGCAAACATACCAATCATGGACAACCAATTACCATTACACTTTACACAGGGAGCACTTGCACTTTGACACTGATCAGCAGTGCCAAAGTGCCCAAAGCATCTAAGTTGGCAACACCATGTCAGAAAAAAGGTCTAGGGGGAAAGCAAAAGGTTTAGGGAACTTCAGCCAAAAAGGGCCAAGTCCAACAGCAATGCATTAGGGAGTCGCATTATGTCCATCAGAAATGTGTGGCTGCCTTGAATTCTCATGCAATTTAAATAATTATGGAACTTTTATCACACATGGGTCTCCAGAAACTAAAACCCTAATGAATAATGTTGTTTATAATTAGCATGTTTAGTAGTTAGGAGTTTTCTCGATTTGAGTTCCCAAATATTATTTTGCAACATTGAATTCCAAGTAAACCTATCTTAGCCCAGTGACAGTGGCTAGAATCTCAGAGCCAAGGCTGTGCTGTTGATGATGTTCAGCGATAGAAGTTTCTGCCTTCCTCCAGCAGAACATAGGGCTGAGATCCGATCGATCACGCTGTCTACTGATGGGCCAGCGCCAGAGTAATTAGCCTGGCAAAGTGCACACAGTCACATAAGCACATTTGTTTAGAGGCTGGGAGAGTGGCTTACATTGCATTGTGCAGGGAGCATTGTCAGTTCGCACTGAGTGATGCGCAACAAAGGGAGAAATGCTGCTCTCAGCACAGTAGATGAAAGCTGCTCCCCTCGTCCATAAAGGATTTCTCCATTGCACTGCATAATGAGGTAAGCTCCATGTTGACATTCTGTCAAAATGATGCCTTGCGTTTTTTGTGTAACTATTTTCATGCATTGCTTGTTAGACCAAAATAGGCAGATACGTTTTTAAAGGAGCAGTGATGGCTCCAGGTGTATATATTTTATTTTTTTCTACTAGAAAAAGATGTGCTACGAATACAGTAGTAGTTCTGTGCATAGAGAATGTATGCATTGCATCGGAGTAGGGATTATTGTCATTCTGTATCCAATGATCAGAACAAATCACATCTGTCTCGACTGGCTCCCTTGTTCATCATTCTATATATCTCTCAGTGCCTCTCACCACCCCCTCCCCGCTCTCTTTCTCCATAGCGTTCTAATTCTGTCTGTCATTCTGTCTGTTTTTGCCAAAATAAAGCAGTGTTTGACGCAAGACCGCTGGATGCTCGAGCGCTGGCTCTGCCTTCTATACAGCGTACGGTTCTGCAGTTTTCGGGTTGACTGACATCTCTGTAGACCTCACTGCCACATTCTGGCAGTTTGAAGGTTCCCCCAAGAGCCTCACCAAGCTGGCCCACCGTGAATGTAAGCAGTTCGTTAACCCTGTATGGTTCCTCACCAGTGCATTCATTCACAATACGATTTCACCTCGGCACCAATTCACGGAGCTGTTTGAAGAACCTATTGTACCGTTTCACCACTGCACTCACTCACTCACTTCTCTTTGCTGTATCTAATCCACCACAGAATTTATTCTGCACAATAATCAACTGAGCTGTCTCACAAGTCAATTACTACATAACACTAATTTACCAGTGCACTAAATCGCTGTGCTGTCACAACAGTATATAGTACCAGCGTCATATTTTAACCATACACTTATCCACGCATATATGTATCAATTACATTAAATCACGGTGAAAATGTGTGAATGCATTAATTCCCTGGGCTATCCTGCAGTACATTAACACGCTGATCTCTCTTACCAGCGTGTACAATGTACTGGTGCATTTACTCAATGCACTTTTATTAGTGCATTAATCTAATGAATTCTCTCTCCACTACATTTGTCCAATGAACGTTTGTTTGCTCAACATTACATTCACAAGTGCATTGGTGGACTAAGCTACAAGTGCATTGACAGACTGAGCTACCATTTCTCTCTCACCTTTGCCTCATAATAGGTGCAGTATACTTTTATTTAAGTATATATGAGTCTACATATTCCTGCATGGCTCTTAGGTGTCCTGTCATTTTATCCAATTTTTCCCAACAAAAAAGTTTCACTGAAAGTATATCCTGGGTAAGATTGCAAGAAATACAAATAAACGAAATAAGTATAATATGGTAAGGGATAGTGTTAAGATTAATGTAAGGGAATTTTGCGACTGGGACAGAAAATAGACACGGGCACCAAAATAAAGGGGTCCTCGTTAGCAAATCACATATCTAAAAAATTGGTACAAATTTGCAAATTGGGACAGTTTTGAAATTGTAAAGACACGCTGTATAGCTGTTTTGCTTGGTATGGGAGACTACATGCCTTTGTGCTTGCGCAAGGCAATGTTATTGGTAATATCAGAGAACTGGCCCACCTGATCATGCCCACAAACAGCCAAAAACCAGCACAAACACACACACTGACCTGTCATATCAGCTTTCCTGGCACAGCCTGATTGCCCTGTAGGCTAGTCTGACCCCTGGTAAGGGGCATGGTTAGGGGTAAATGCACGCTCCCTCTGAGTAAAGGTTGGGATCAACCAAACATTATTGATAGAGTCATGTTGGGTTTAGAGATAGATTTAGGTCAATGTTAGGTACAAGGTTAGGGTCCAAGTTAGATTACAGTGAGAATTATTGTCATGGCTAGTGTCAGTATTGGGGTAAATGTGGTAAGGATAAGAGTTAGTATCAAGATTAGGGTCAGGGTTATGGCTAGGATAAAGTCAGGGACAAGGATTAGGTTCAGTTAGAGCTAGGAAAGTTTATGACTAAAATTTAGATAAGGATTACAGTATGGTCATCATTTAAGGTATCGCTAAAAACCTTTTAGGCAAATATTTAAAATAAGAGCATTGTGGAAGAAGGGCTAGGTTTCACTAGAAAATAATAAAACATTTAAGAAAATAAGTTTACATTAATAGTTTTCAAATACATTATAGTTTTATTGCAAAGTATAGACAAATCTGAATCTTTCAGTGAAATGCTTTGCAATGAAACAATATGCAGGGAATGGAATCTTGGCAGAACATACCACAAAGATCCAAATATTTCCATCTTCCAATCCAGCCATTCTTGATTTACAGCTGGAAAACTGAAGAAGATAACTGAAAAAAGATCGCTTTGTAATGCATGATAGTATCCTTCTTCCTATTTGAATGCACTAGTGAAGTATGTGTGTATGTATATATATATATATATATATACTCAAAAGAAGCAGAGAACTCTGGGTAGCTCCCAAGTTCAGGTGAAAAGCAACTCCTGTATGGAGCACCCTACAACACCAGTGACACTCTAAATTTGCTCACCTCAAATGTCTGCTTTTCTATCTCAGTTTTTAAGCATAGGATTAGCACAGTGCCATCCATGCCATGCGGTAAAATGACAAAAGCAAATTTAAAGCAAATTTAAAGTGTCGCTCTTGTAGCATGCTCCATATTGGAGCTGCTCTCCACCTAAACTTGGGAGCTACTCAAAATTATCTACTTCTTTTTTGCATAATTTATGCAGCACTCTATGTCTGAAAGGGTATTGTTTTGATATGTGTATCAATATCAAAACAATACCCTTTCAGGCATAGAGTGCCGCATAAATTATACAAAAAGAAGCAGAGAACTCTGGGTAGTTCCCAAGTTTAGGTGGAGAGCAGCTCCTGTATGGAGCACCCTACAACACCAGCAACACTCTAAATTTATGCAGCACTCTATGCCTAAAAGGGTATTGTTTCGAGATATATCTCAGAACAATACCCTTTCAGGCGTAGAGTGTCATATAAATTATGCAAAAAAAAAAGCAGAGAACGCTGGGTAGTTCCCAAGAATAAATAAATATATATATATATATATATCACAACAAACTCTTCGTCGTCAAGGGCCCCCAACCCTGCAGGGCGGTCTCAGCTGAGACCGCCCTGCAGGGTTGGGGGCCCCCGATGACGAAGAGTTTCTTGTGGTGTTTAATGGGGGGCATGACCCTCTTGCCTCCATGTACGAAAATGGAATTTGCCAGACACAACAAGCATTGGAGGTGAGAAAGGGAAAAGGGAGAGGTGCTCTCTCCCCGGCAATTCCGGTTTCCACATGTTGTATGAGGCACTGTACTCGAGGTGGTGAACAGTTTTAAAAGGGAGCTTTGTCCAGGACAATTTGGAACATTTTATATAATGCACATGGCCACTTTATTTCGACTGGATGCACTGTTAAACAGCAAATTATGAAATGTGTTTTATGTTTGAGGAAATAACGCTATTACGCAACATAGGAATACTCACCATAACACAGCATAAGAGTGACAACTATACCAATGCATCCTGGGATTTGTATGCATTTGCAAGGTCATGTGATGGAGTAGATTTAAAGCACCTGTGCCTGGACACTGTTTGAATCTCAACCCTATGACTAAGGCGTGACTGCCGAAACGCGTCAGGAAATGAAAGATTTTAAAACTGCAGCCACTCTTCACTTGGAGAATAAACATGTGGTTTTGCGTGAATTGGTCTCAGCACTATATATATATATATATATATATATATATATATATATATATATATATATATAAAACCTGTAAGCGAATAAAAGATTTTGCACTTACCCATTGGAGTTTGTTGCTCTCTACATGCCGAAAGGAAATGAAGCAGGGCGGAATGTAATTTTGATATATATATATATATATATATATGCATATTTCCTCTTCTGTTTCCATTAACCGATTATTTCATCCCTTTTTTCATTCTTTTCAAAAATTCTAAATTATTTTTTTAACTTTTTGATGCAATGCAACCAAAAAAAAACACCTTGTGTCAAGGACTACAGTGCCTTATATTCTTATTTGCATCTGAAAAATATTTTGTTAGGACGAGAAGAAAGGAGAATGGGGGTTGAACTGTCAAAAAATGATGTAGCTAAGAGATCAAAATAACATGATAATCTGAAGGATGGTGTCACATGATTATTTGAAGCAGGTTGGTAGCCTTTATGCTCCCCATCCCCAGACAGTTCACCAAGACAAAAAATTGCTGTGTCCTACAGAATGTTAATTTATTATAGGCAAGTAAACAGAGTAAGTGGAATCCTAAACTTGTTCATTACCGGAAAGAAGGGAACCTTGTTTACTAGTTTTTCATTAAATGGTTCCTACAAATCAATACAAATGAAGTGCCAATATACAGTGCATGACCTGTAGTGAAGTAAGTGATATGTCTGTACATTACATTTTTTGCACTGTTCACATCATTTCGGAGCCTGAGTGCAGGTTGGAAAACGCAGTGTTTATGCAGGTTTTAGCAAAATATGCTGTTTAAATCAATGAACAGAGCGTGCTTTCTAAATACTCAACCGGATTCTTAAACTAACCACAGAGTGCATCTGAGGCAAAGGTCTCTGGGTAATGCATTACAGAATACTGTAAAATAAGTTATTTGAAAGTTTGATTTCCTTCATGGGGATGTTTTTAAACTCTTCAATTATGGACTATAATAATGTATAGCGCACGTGAACTCTGAATGTTTCTGAAAACCCTATTGACATTTTAAGCATATATATATACACTGTTAATACCTTACATTTTTTCAAACTCCCATTATACTGCACCATCAATTTACCATTCAACATAGTATGCCATTTCAAATTATAGCAACACAGTTCAGGACATATCTTGCTCACTATGTAAAACCAAATACATGTTTTAAGCACACACAATCTGTAACATATGTAGCACTTCCTCCTGACATCAATTCTATTTTACCCCTCTTAAGCTGTAATATATATTCTTTTCATTCCTTGAGAATTCTAGCATGTAAAAGTATTCTTTCACCAAACGGTAGGGATAAGCTTATTCATGAACTTATTGCTCAAACAAGGACAGTAACGTCTCTTGATTGCATTGAATTATTTACTGACATTCCCTAATAGATTTCTTCATAGACAAATCCTGCCTCCAAATGGAAGTCCCAAAGGTCATATAAATGTCCAGAACTTTCAGCAAGACCTTTTCTTGCAACACTGCCAGTACCTACTATCTCCTCCCAGACGAACACAGACAGAATTCATACTTCCTAGTCTTCAGAAAGGGTCTATAAATGCACCATTTCAAATCACCTGAAGATGAAAGCATAATGGCCCCCTTTTCTCTTCCCTTGCTTTAGCACTCCATTTCCCAGGTGGCTAGGTCCATGCAATATGAATATTTGTAATAACAAATAAATAATACATAAGGTCAACATTATCTAAGCTAATGTTGCATGGCCTGTGTAAACTTTAGGCATGAGTGAGCTGGGTGGCAGCCCGGGGAGCCAAGCAAAGAGGGGCACTCCGAGCTGCAGACACAACAGTCTCTCTCTTACATCAGCCACCAGAGAGAACTGCTTTTGCTTCCTTTTGCTTCTCTGTGGTCTACAATGATCAGCCTTCTCATAATCCTCCACAACCCTTCTCCATTTCATTATGCTGTAATAGCCAAGGTTGTCAGAAGATAGAACAAGATGGCCAGGTTTGTCAAGCGACTACATATTTTATTATGTTGCTTTGCTTTTACATAATGCTTGCTTGAGCAGTCTTTGGGAATGGGTGGGCAGCAGTGAACAGAAATTTCAATTAATATTTCTGTAAATAACAATGAGATCGGAACAATGGTCAATGTTCCTTGCCCTGGATCTAGACTTACTCATCAGGATTATCTTATACACTAACCATTTCACTTACTCGGAGGACCCAATGATATTCAGCAAACATATCCTGCTCTGAGGATAACTTCCCTTTTTCCTCAAAATAATCAATTCCTCACTAGAAGAAATAGTCTTCTCAGCAGCGCTCAAGTCTGGCCAAATATACCATCAGCTCACAAAAGCAGTCCTTAACCCAAATTACCTCGAAGTTTTAAAATATTACCAAGCTACCATTCCAAGGATAAATTATTGAAAAAGTTATCACTAATCAACGTGTGAACCATATGTGGAACTACAACCTCCTGAAAAAATTTCAATCTAGTTTCAGACCGAAACATAGCACTAAGATAGCATCCCTACATATTCTTCATGATATCCTAAAAACCAATGATGATGGAAATACATATATCCTAAAAACCAATAATGATGGAAATACATGTCTGCTGGTACTATTAGATCTTTAAGCAGTGTTCAACACTATAACCATGACCCACTGCTAATCACCCTCTCACCAAGAATAAACATAGAAAGAAAATTTCGAAACTGGTTCAAATCCTTAATATCTTACATATACTCTTCTTACCTTGTCGATGTGTCGTACCACAAGGCACAATCATATCAAAGCTTTCAATTTCTACATGTGACCTGTAAGCACTATGGTAATAAGAAGACAAACATACATCATTTTGCTGATGATTCTCAACTATACCTCAAAGTCTCCTGCCACTAGAACATCACATTCCTCACGATCTTTCTTGAAAGACTAACAAATTGGATGTCTGCCTTCTCCCTAAAACTAAACATGAACAAAACATTTACTGTTACTCTCTCCAGACAACTCACACTAACAGTTCAAAAATGGTTTGGGTTGATTTCCTTCTTCCACTAGGCATTAAACCTTCTATAGTACCATCCACCAATTCCCTTGGTTTTATCATTGCCTCCAACCTTATAAACAAGTTAACAAGCTAACAAACTTACTATCATAAAAAAGGAAAAGCAAATTCTCCATCTTTCCATTGGACCTCAGGACAGCTATTCTATTCATTGTCCTATCCCATATCGATGGAGATAATGGTGTCTTAGCAGGTCTACCAAAAACGCTTACTCTGCCTCTCAGTTACTCTTCATGCTGCAGCCCGGCCTGTCTCCAATGCTGGAAAAAAATCAGATCTAACCCAGATCTGTAGACCACTACACTGCCTTTCTCTAAACGCTGGAATCAAATCCAAAATCACCTGTATTACCACAGGGACATCCATGGTGCTCTCTCTTCCTACCTCCAAGCCAAACTCCAAAACATCATACCATGATAAAGAACAAGAGGAAAAACTAAACTCCTCCTCAAAATCCCTAAAACTAAGGAATGCAAAATAGCTAATCAAGCCTTTTCCTGTATTATAACAGATTTTGTAATTCCATTCCATATACTATCAGACTAATACCTGAACTTCCTCTCCTTCAAGAATAACCTAAAGAATTATTTATTCAAAATGCACTATTTACTCCTGTCACATTAACAGAACTTTCTCTGTTAGATTCTCGGTTCCATCCTCTTATTCTTTGAACTACATTGTTAACTATTACATGTTTCTATAGTCCCCATTTCTTCTCTCTAAAGTACTCATTACTCTTGCAGCTAGATCTGTGTTCTATATATAGTATTAATAAATAAATAAATATGCATATGAGAAGCAAAGGTTCTATATCTATAATTTGTCTGGTCACCTGGTGCCTTGCCCTAGATGGACACAAATTAAACAAAACAACCAAGTAATGCTGTTTTTTGTTTCTAAACTTTACAAAGTTGCCAACTAAATTTAATCACAAATATGCATTATACTGTATACAATGTATATTTACATATGCTACAGAAATGTGTTGTACTGTATTCTTTGCATTTTGATGCTTGTAGCCCTTTATTTGTAATAGAGAAATAAAACTGCATGTACCAGAAGGCAAAGAAAAAAAGGTGCAGGATGAACTAACCACATATAACAGGGGAAAATCAGATTTGGCGATCTATTGTGTTGTGGAATATTCCACCATATTTAACTATAGTGTGTAAATGCTATAGAGAATTCAGGATGACTCATGGCAGGCATAGAAGCTTATCTATTTTTATTTGTTTGTGCATTGTGGTCCATGTGGTCATGTTATTACAAAGCTTATTTAAAAATGTATAGTGCAAGGCAGTGCAAGTGCAAATAAATGAACAAAACCTAATGAACTACTCACAACCTTCATGAAGCTAGGCTTATCCTGCTGTTGTTTGTTATCTACCAGCCTTGTCCTGAACAATTTCTGTACGCATGTGTGGGTGGGGGGGGGGGCTCTGTGTGCGTGTTTGTGTGTGTCTCCGAAGCTTCCCTTGCTGATGTCAAAGATGTTACTATTCTGCATTTGTGAGAGGAGCTCCTGCTGATGCTGCCCTTTTTACTCTGTGCATTTTTCCATTAAACCAACTCAAGAATGTACAGTACGAGTGTCCATATTCATTTCAATATTTGTCTCTTTGCTGAGACTGCAAACAGCTATCATTGCTGCACTATTAGAAAAATAGCCCTGCTTGGAAGTTGTTGTACTGTTCAGTTAATCCTATTTGTAAAATAGCTTTCAACCAATTGGCATTTTATGAAAGGCCATAGTAGAGAGTAGATGGTGCAGAAAATGCACCAATGACATGGAACTTAAGTGTCATATAAGTGTGGCAGTGTGCATTTATACCACTCATATATATGATGTGAAAATATGGCTGCCAGAAACACTGATGTGCTCTGGCTGGGCTGCAGTTTAAAGGTACTGCAGGATCACATGGCAAGGAAAAGAATGATTGTCATGTCAGAACACCTATTTTATATATTAATTAATCATTCATAAATTGTACATTATAAGCCCACACAACAGGGTGCCCAATACATAACAAAATGACACACTGTGTATTCAAAAACCTTTAAATATACACTATGCCCTCGCAGTGACTGAAGGCCTTAAAAGATATTTTCACTGTATAGGTTCAGCTACATTTTCCATAAGAAAGGCCAAGGTGTGAGAAAAACATTTTTTCCCATCTTTTCCTAGGTAAATGCTAGAAAAGTCATTTAAAGTTATTTTCCACTTAATTTTCAAAATCTGACTTAATGGTAAAATCAGATTTTGGTAAACTTTAGTGAAAAAACAAACTATATAAAAATACACTTTAGGTTGCCTGAGCCAGAACTGGCCTGAAACTGGTTCTTCCACCCTAACAGGGCATCTGCTATTCATCCACAGGGCCCTCTTAGACCGCCAGGCTCCATTCACAGTGGTAACCAGTTTGGACCCTGTCAGGAAAGAGGAGAACTCATAAATAGGAAAATTGCTATGGAGCTGAGGAGAGAGACCTACTTGGTGGCAGAAGGGTTCTGACATTTTGTAATTTGGGATTCTGGGTAACTGTACAGTAAGCTAAAGAGGAAGTTAGCAAAAGGAAGTGGACATAGAAAAAGATAGTAGGTAGGATTAGGTAGGGTAAATTCTCCAATTACTGGCTGGTGCACAATATTCGTCTGGCATCTCCCCACTACCTCCTCAGATCATTCCTGGACCTGGGAAGACTCCACCTGAAAAAGAAGACCCTGCTGGTTTCAAAGAAGACTCCTGATTCGTACTGAACGAAAAGGGACTCACTCAAAGACTCAAGGGCACTTGGCAGCCTGGGACTTCAATTGCTCTGCTAGGGTCAACTGGTCGCCCTACTGTTCGCCTGTTTTAGGGACACAAAAAGCAGAAAGATTCTTCACTGTAAGATAGCCCAGCTGACCACACAAGAGTGGATCTTGCATGAGACCTGTCTAGAGAGAGGTTTGATGCATAAAAGCCTGCCCTGAGGAAGTAGGGTTTGAAAGACTGAACAACAGTTGGAGAAAAGTGGCACTTAGTCATTTTTTCACTTCCTGAGGACTGTGACATGCTTTGGAGGCTTGCACAGGAAGGTAGCACCCAAGACGGGCAAGAAAACTAGGTTTGTCCAACTGGAAGTTAATTGCTACACTGAAAATGGGTTCAGTGAGACTTTGCAGGCAGGTATTTGGCTCTGTGGAGCCCTGCCTAGCTACAGCTTCTATCTTTGACCCACTGGAGAATTTTAAAGAAAAGGTGACTAAGTCCAAAGGAAAATCTTGGACCAGGGTGAGGTTACAGATCTGTCCAACCTGCGAAGCGACGTCTGGAGCTATTTAATCCAGCTATGTCCCATTCTGAACCTTTGGCATTAGAACCAACAGCGTCAGCAGGAGCTTAGTGACGACGTACCCGAATCTGAGGGATCCTTGCTGGTCTCAGTTTTGGACCTCACCCCTCTGAAGGATTTTGAATTCTATTTCAGAGGCTAAGTCAAAAGGTAAAACCTTTGACTGGGAGATGCGCTTGGTGTATCCAATCTCTGCTCCATCATCGTCATCTGAAATCATACCTATGTCTTGTTCAACCGCAAACTGTTGTTTTTCTTTACTTTTTCTAGACGCTTTTTTCCTTAAAACTTGTACCATATCCTATTTTGATGAATTTGGTGTTTTTTGCTCATTAAAATTGTCTTTTGTTTCCTAATTTGATTTGCCCATTGTATTTTGTTGTGGTTTTTTACTTTAAAATTGTTGCTCATGCTTGAATTTAACACACTTCTACGGGGATTGTCTGCAGCTTGTACCTTAGGTACCAGGGGGTAAAAAGGGATTCTCCATGAACTGTGTTTAGGCCTAACAAGAGTGTGTTCATTAAGTTGGTAGGGGTGTCCCCCTCCTAAATTAATAACCCAATTCCTGACAAGGTTTCTACAGCTTTTAGCAGGGACTGTCCAGTCAAGAGTATGGCATTGCTACTGTAAAGTGCAGGTATTACCCTATTAAATGCATAGAAACTCTGCTGAGAGGTACTCAAATACAACAGCTCTGCTAACAGGTAATCATAGTTCCAATTAATGTATAACAGCCCTGCTTAAGCCTCTAGCAGCTTTGTTTCTTCAGTAACCCTTTAGCAGCTCTGCTGAGAAATGCTCATTCTCTCAGATTTCGAAAACTAAAATAATGTTAGGAAGGGATAATGGGAAGTAAGAAGTGTTGAAACTATCCAACTGAAATTTTACCAGAAATGCTTAAAAGTTATAGCTGTGTCCCATTCAAAATATTGCAGCACAATTTTAAAAGTGTGACAGCCTTCTAAAAGTGCTGCGAAGAGTAGGCAGCTTCTCACACTCCTACAACTATGGACTGTTGCTGCTAAGGAAGATAAATTTACATTCAATCTTCTAGGATAATTCCCCAAAACATTTATGAATATGGGAAATGATACTACCTGGTTACACTTTCATACTCATAATTGCCTTTGTTAATCAGCCTCGAAATGTCCAACTTTGTATTCTGCAGAGAGGGCACAGTCCTTTCTATTTGTACTAACTGTATATGAATATTCCAATTTATCCCATTCTTGTTTGTGGGCCAATCTGTAAAGGCGTGTGAGAGTAGGTAAAAGATTACTACTGGATTACTACGTTACATACTCCAAAATGCCTTTGTGAATAGGCCACTTCATTTTTATTCTTTTCCCTGCCCTCACTGTTGACAAATAGAAGTATCCTCTTTGACTGCACAAACTTACAAAACATAACACACAAACCATCTTTATGCTCACACCATCAAAGCTCATTGCAAAAAATCAGCTCTATTGACATATCAATGTTTGTTAAGAAACGACACACTCAAACCGTTTAGTCTTTGTATGATTCAATGCAACCCATATATTTTTTAAATAAAAAATAGCGCATAGTGGAGAAAGCATGATGGCCACAACTACATTGTGGTATACAGCCTGTCAGGATCAACTGAATCTTCTGCTGCTTTTTGGTTGCAGAAACAACGATTTGTCAAACAGGAGAAGGGGTTTGGGAAAGGTGGTGTAGATTTTCGGGTCATGCGTGGGGGGCAGTTACATTTTTGTCTGTCTGAGGCCCTGTTAACCCAAAGTCCAGCCCTGCTTATCCATTGGGGTTTCAAGTAGTCCACGTTCACAATATTAAAAGCGAATTTGCTATTAGCAAAAAAATACTAAATGCAAGTTCTTGAAATTACATTTTTGTATATACATGCCATACTCTCTGCTTTCTTTAAAATGTGGTTATGAGGAAGATACCAAGGGAAAAGCCGGCTTCTGAGTACTCCTGATAACACAGGCATTTCTAAGACCAACGTCCTGGCTACCGAATATATGTACTTTGAAACATTTACTATCATTCTTTACTATCAGCTGTCACATAAATGGCACAGCGACTTCCGGACTGCCCAGTTACTTAAGTGAATCTCTTCATTTAGAATGTAACAGACATTTTCCCCAAAAGCAAGACATAACGTTCTCTTGCTCAGACATTCAGTTGGCTGCTCATCCCAGATGCTTACTTCCCCTTTCAGATTTGAACATGCCAGCATGTTTCCCTTGTAATGCTTTACTGCGTACATTTCATATGACATTCATCTGGTAGTATTTGTTAGACATTGCAGCTATAAGCACCCTTTCTTCATCTGCCATTTTTAGGTCTTGGCTACAGACAGTTTAAGTGTCTGTTGGCTCGACCACTGTTTGTATAGAGGGCCTTGCTCATGATTGGATGTTGTTTATCTCCCTTCCCTACTCCTGATTTGATTACTTTAGTCCCTATTCATGTGTTTGTCCCACCCAGCAGCATTTTGGTCTCACAGTCGTCTTATTGATCGTCAAGTGTATTTCTATTGCTGACCTTGTTTGTAGTCAGAGAACTGCTTTTTTTTCCTTTTTCTCTAAGCACTGCATGGGAGGGCATTTCTTTTCTTGCTCTTAATCCCTTATGCTGCTTTCCCCTGTTCGGCTGCTCGCAACATTGTTTTTCTTTTTTGTTAATATTTTAATTTATTGATCCGAAATGGGCATCTGCCATGTTAGACTGGTTAATTCAAAATGGCTGTTAGCATCACGACACATATACATGCACGTAGCACATTTCATCCGTCATGACACATGAATGCACCTGCATTGTGATGCTGGAAGCCATCTTGAAATGTGTTCCCTTCACTAGAAAACCTATTCCAAAATTCCCATTGGAATCCTGCATATTGCTCTACTTGCATACAGACATGCAATTGCAAAAAAACTGGCAAAGCCATTGGCTTGACATTTTAGAGCCAAGACCTATTAGATTTGCTAATGCTTGTTAAAAAAAATGGCGTTTTCCCCTTTAATTCACCTAAATTAAGTTTAGGTCTTTACATACTTCAGAATACAAACCCCAGACTTGAAACTGACTTTCATTTTATGGAACGTTGATATGGTAATCAGGTTATTCTCTATCCTTTGTTTTCTCTCTCGTGGGTTTCCATTTGTAATTTGTAATGTTACTGCACTAGGTGCTGACATAAACAAAATGTGAATACTAAGACCATAACTGAAAACTGTAGCAATCCATGTCCTCACAAAGCATTGACATGATGAACCCCTGTTCATAAATGCACGCCTACATTTATATGGTTTTGCACTTAGGGCTTCATTACGAGTTTGGCAGTGCGGGACCGCCCCACACCGCCAAACCCATGGTTGAACCTCCCACCAGATTAGGAGTTTTCTCCTGTCTGACAGAGGGTTCTTTGGCGTTCCCACAGTGGTGCCTATAAAATAGGCACCGCAATGGGAACGTCAAAATCGGTACCTGCACGGCATGGACTGCTGCAGTCAATGCTGTGCAGGTACTGGGGTGCATGCACACAGGGGGCACAACATCTGCCCCCCTGTATGCACCCCATGGCCCGAGGCAACGAGGGCCCCCTTTGTTTCCTCTCCACCACAGTTTTCATGGCGGGCTCACCGCCATGAAAACCATGGCAGAGAGGTGAAACATTTAATATGCTTGATGGGACCAGGGAGGTCCCGCCAAGCATATTGTGGCCTCAAGACCACCGCGCCACCGCCATGGATCTCTGGTCCCTGGCGGTTGCGGTGGTCCCAGGGCGGCCCTACTGCCCTGGTCGCAATAGGGCGATCGGAAGACCGCCACCACCACGGCCCCGCGAGTCTGGCAGTCCGTGGACCGCCAGACTCGTAATGAGGCCCCAGGTCTTATGAAGTAAAACATGTTTAGGAAAGCCTTTACCTACGGTTTTGAAACCCATGTGCTTTAAAATCCCACAGAAGATTTCAACCACAGGCACATTTTTATATTTATTTGTGTTGAAAATGCTGAAAGTGGACAGGTTCCTTACTCATGTCCTGCAAGGTAGCTGGGGCTGAGAGTGCGTTTGAAAAGGGGATAGAACAATAAATACACTGTTTTATACCAGGCAATGCTTTTAGGATCTTTTGACAACTTTTGAGACAAAATATGCAATCTGAGGTCAGGGAATCTCTCACCTTATGTGAATAAAAAAGTGATATATATTGAATACGCACAACTGTCAACTGGGTAAGATTCTTTGCTGAGACTCGCCCCATGATGACAGTCACTGACCTGTAACACGTTCCGTTTATTATGACCCACACAAACCCACCTGATAACAGGCCAGCAGGAGGCGCTGTGATAATATGGCTGGGTCCTGAGGAAAGCGGACACCAGCCATTTTCACGGGTACTCTGCACAGGTTACCCTGAGAGCTGTGAACCCCTTGCTTTGGTAGCAGACACTGACTGGGAAACAAGATGCCCCGTCCAGCTGTGGCTAGTGCAGAGATAGGATTTGTGTGATCGTAAAGAGAACGCTTCGATCAATTCCATCCTGTTCCGCAGTTCATTTGTACCATATCGACACATCATCCATTGACCTGTCTGCTGTGCCGCTGAAATGCTCCCCTAGTGCCTGGATTTGTGTCACAACATATATTAGTCCTCATTCATCAGTGATTGTGTGTCGACAGCCGTGCATGATATGATACATCACTGCGTCTATAAAGGTCATGCAGAAATGGATAGTCTGTTGCATTGATTAATGTTGTCTTTAGTGAAAGTAGGTTGCATCAAATCCCATTTATTTCTCCCTCTCCAAGGGATAAAGGGCTTTGCTTGTTGTGCTAGCTGCTGATTGAACCAAGTGCACTGGTTTGTTTCCGCATTGATTTGGGCCCTAACGCTGAGCTATATTTTATGTACTGAGGACCTAACCTGTGTGCGGAGTCCAGGTAAATAATCCTGAGTCCTAGCGTGGGATGAATGACAGGTGACGTCCCATGCGCTCCACGGGCTGTGTCTGACTGAGGAGCGCCCCGCATAACCTGGCATCTGGGGCCCAGGTGGCATTACCATTCATCTGTTAATCCCACACTCAGGAGCGGTTAAATATAAATGCAGGGAGCAAGTAACAAGAGAGGGAGAGAGAGCAATGCTGAAAACATTTACTTGCCTGGAGAGAGAGTGTGTATTCTGACATGTTTGAAATCTCTGAATGTTTTGAGTTGAATACCAGGTGAGACTGACTGAGAGAAGCCCGCTAAAGAATTCTCACACACATTTGTCAATCACCAAATACTGCAAAGGCATTGGAAAGGGTTAAAATGCGGAAATTCCCTTTGTGTCCCATTTAAAATGATTGACATGGTCCAACTTATAGCTGGTACCTTTTGTTCAAAGGGGTCCCCTGTGTGGTGGCTTTTCTTGGAAAGAGTAGAGTACGATATAGGCTGCAGCCATGGAAGCCTCTCACTTGTCCTCCATGCATCATCAGCGAGGTAATGCAAAATGACAGGGCCCATGAAAAAGGTATGGGGCCCCCAGACTCCCCCATCTCACCACTATCCAAAGAGTTTAAACTGAACAGGCTTCCCCTCAAGCGTAGTGTTACACCGCTGTAGTGTACACGTAGAAAGGGAACCTGAACACAGAGCGTGATTCTCACCCTAAACGGTGCAGGTATCATGATCATCACTATCATCAGAACAGTCGAAAAAGGCAAACTGTGATCCGGTATTGGGTCATGTATGTGTTCTGACTTCTCATTATGTAATTGATGTTTTGAATGTGATGGCCAGTATTATTGTGATCCAAGTACTAAATAACTCTACTCAGAAATTTAACAACCACATTAAAATTAAGATATCTGTTCCTTCTAGCTAGCCAAAGACCACCTCTTTCCAGCACATCATCTTGAAGCCAGAGGAGAGGCAGGCTGGGCTTGCGTTTCACAGCTGGCTGTCAGCTCGCAGGACCTCAGATGATGCTGAAGAGGAGGCGAGCGTGCCTTTCCGGTGGTCCCTTGATTCTCCTACTTTGCCAAGTGATTAATGCACTGGAAGTACCACTTGACCGTAAGTATTGCTGTGTTACACTCATCTGCTTTTGTTAAATCGTTTTCTTTTGCAGGTGAGATGTAATCATTACTGCTAATTTTACGCTAAAAGCAAGTGTTCTCAGCGCCCGACCCACTGCTGTATCGAAGAATCCATTGTGCATTTTTAATTGACTGCATGGGAACTGACAAAAGAAGTGTAACCGTCTACAAAGCCTGAGAAAATGTGAGCACCGGCTGAAATGAACTCATATCCATCTGTAGATTTAAGTATCATATGCCTCTTGTACATACTGCCACGCGGGGTATATCCCACCTGAGTGGGTACTGCTGACTGTTGGAGAGTATCTTCGTTGTCCCTGTTCAAGATGGTTAGCAGTCAGAAGTCCTGACAAAGACCTTCTTGGGTGAAAGAAAAATGGTAACATATTACTAAAAGAATTGTAAAAGGATGAATTACTGGGGAGGGGGCTTGAGTGCATCGCTCGTTGCATACGATTTGAGGGAGAGGGGCCTATCAGACCCTCCATACATTCAGTGTTCATCATGCAGGCCATTGAGAGGTCCATAACGTTGTTTAGGGACAGTGGAGAAGAGTTACAATCTGTGACTTTGGAAGACAAAAACATTTGTTTAAAAAATAGTACCTGCATTGGTGGTAGTAATTTAAGATTGATGCCTGGTTTGCCACTAACTTATAAAAATACAGAGCCATGGTTTCTAGAATAATGAGATGTCCCCGGTAGTAGTGTCAGGCAGTAGTGTAGCAAGGATGCCTTGGGCCACGGATCTAGCAAGGAAAATGCCCCCTTTGCTACCTGGGTAGTAAAGTACAGCACTTACCAGGGTTCACAGAGCTCCTCGGTGCCCCAGTGCCACTGCACCTGCTGCATCAATGGTAGCTACGCGCCTGGAGTCAGGACCCAGGGCTTAACATAATCAGCCACGTCTAAATCTCTGGGAACGTCCGACCAGTGGCAATCAATATGCTATGCTCTTCATTCTGCAGCTATCACAATTATATTTTTTGTAGCTTATAGTTTCTGCTCTATTTGTGTTATTTTCTGTTGCATTTAACGACTATTTATGAAATATTGAAGTGTATTCTCTAATCTGGGCCTCTTTTTTCTCGGATTATTTTGGGCTATCATGTTGTACTGCCATGAACCTTGACCTGGTATATAGGCTGGTGTCCCTCATGGTGCATGTGGGTGAGTGGAAACCATGTGATAAATCTTCAGGACAGTCAGGCTGCCTCCAAAGGCCTGCAGTTACTGGACAGTGAGACAAAACCCTGCACAACTCACACTGTAGGAAGCGTGGGCTTACCTAAAACAGGCTTATAGACACGTTAAGCCGATCCATGCTATCTCCGGCATTCTTTATTTTATGTGAAATAATATTATAAAAATATATTCTACTTTGAGGACTATTTTAGGTAAGCCCACATTTCTCCCCGTGTGAGTTGTGTAGGATTTGCCCCCAGTGTGGATCAGTTTGCAGCTATTTTTCCTCATCTCCACTTTCATCGGGAATTCATTATTCATAAAATCATCAAATGGGTTTGTTTAAGGACAAGGAGGGCAGATGTAAATATAAAGAATCTATCAAACTGTGAAATTGAAAATTGAATGCAATATGTTTGGGACAGATGTGCGTTGCCCCTGGCACAAAAAATCTAATCTGCTTCAAAGCCTGATATGTATATGGGCATCAGCTGGCACAACAAATACAGAGGTATAAACAGTCTGGATCATACACATGGTAACAAGAGAGGCAAGTATTGTCCTCCAAGAGTGGTTTTACACTAGTCCTCAGTGGAAGAGTTTTATAGTATAAAGTGTTTTTACGTGGGTTGTGAAGTGCTCATTAATCGCACTAAGGCTCTCAAGGAGCACTTTGCAGTCTTTCATAGAAGTAGTACAGTTCTAGGAATTACATTTTACTTCTTTGAACTTTGAACTGAGTTCTATTTCAGATGGATCTGCTTAGCTTCTTCATACCTGCTTTCTCTCAGCTTTTGTTGTAAAGAGAAGGTGCTATTGGGACAACAGCTGAATCAAAACTGTATGTTTGCCCACTCTGCAGTCTTTACACAATTATGAGAGCGCAAGATGCAAATAGGTGCACACAGTACTGTTTTAGTGCCTTTTGGTCAGCACTATGATAGAGGGCAGTGCTGTTCAGCTGCAAAGGTATGCTTCTGCACCCACCCATATCATTTGCTTTCTTCCCTTCTGTGTCATGACACTTGTATAAGACAGCATGGAGGTAACCATAAGAATGCACTTTGAGGTTAACATAAAGTAATAATATGAACTCAAATTGTTCTTTATGTTTGCACAAAGTTACAACTAGCTTTTACTCATGTTAACATTGGTTCTTTTGTCTTTACTAAGGTGTGGTATTACCATATTTAAAATACGGCATTACTGCATCACTCAAAATCAAGAGGATGGGTTGAAATACACCGTGACTCAATTACAGTGCATTTCTCCCACTACTGTTGCTAAGTGAAGAGGACAGCTAGTTCAATCTGCATTGTGTTGTACTGAGCATGTAAACACTAATCTGCATGAAATGAAAGTTAGTGGAGTACTGAATACATTACGATGTCTACGACATACATTGTGTTTTTAGGTATATTGGATAATAACCCAATGGAGTGATTTGACGATTTACATCTATCAGAGAGCATACAGGGAAGATGAAGTTCAAAGATTTAGAAATGCTACCCACGTTCCAGAATGCCTGTAAGGGTCAATATAATAGCAAAAATGTTAAGGTGAAAATCTGGAAAATTACTTTTGCACTATTACCCCAAGGACTGTAGAAAAGGACAACTCATCGAAGGCTGGGACTGACTTCAGAGCAAATTAAATCAGTGAAAGCATCTAGGCACTGATGGAAAGCACCAGACATTGATGGCGACCCATACATATTATACATATGCCTCAAGGAAATGTTGACATAAAAATGTCACTCATTATTTATTAACGTTATGAACATATGCCCTCTGCAAGACCCATCACACAGGCCACCATTACCCTTATACAAAAGCAAGGCGTAAAGAGAGCAAACAAAAAAAATCACTCAATATCTTTAATAAACACCAAATGCAAAAGTGTTAGTCACATCTAAATAGATTTACGCGAAACAGATTTTGTCAAACGAAGATACTCTAGCACAAGACGTCTGCCCAACATCATTAGTACTTGTTAAAAAAGCGATGAACTAATGAATAAATATGGCATGGAATCATCATGAGTGGGAGAAAACCTTTGATAGTGTGGAATGGCCCTACCTCTTTATCCTACTGCAATGGCATGAGCTAACAGTCATATTTAATATCCTAGCCAAACTTCATTATCTCCAAAGCTAATATCCTTGTTAACGGAGGTCTATCCTCTCAATTCAGCTTCCAAAGGTGAACCCGACAAAGAAATTACCCATATGCTGTGTCTTATACCCCTAACTCTTTACACTTGCTTTAAAAGTCATCCTCGAGGATACCAAGTGTATATGGAATGATAGAATTAAAATTAGACATCAAAAATATAGGATATCAGCCAGCGTCGATGATATCCTAACCAAGAGTGCTAGGCTTATACTGGCTTCATATACATTGCATTGCCAGCCTTCTCTTGCATCCATGTCAGTCTTGAAAACCAGAATATGCATGCAGTATCTCAAAGTGTGCCTCACAGATGCATGATGTCATGTTAGTGACTCAGCCCCATAGAGACTAATATACCAAGATATTGTGTTGTTTACAACTCAATTCCAGATTGAAGAAAAGCAACAAGTACTTTCCAGAGTGTAATTTTTGGCCTGGTATAGACACTACTCTTAACATTGAGTCAGACAGTAATTAGTGAGGCACAATCCAAATCTGATTGGCTGGAGAATCTATCAGTAGGCTAACAAATTGATGATTACTACTTCTACACAAAATAAGGAAGAGGAAGGAGTTTGCAATTTATTGAATGGAGTTAATTTATTAAACACATCAAAACACATTCTTTCTTTTAAAAGGTCTGTGGGAATATCAGATGTGAAAAAAGTGGCCTCATCCAAATCTAGCTTTAGGTATAGGTACACTAAAGGGAATCTGACAAGACAGATTTTACTAATAATCTTGGAACAAAAGAATGGGAAGTTTCATATTTCTATACTTAAAATAATATTGGTGCAATAAATGCTACAAATGTAATTATGCAAGAAAGAGCTAGGGAAGCGTTTCACATAACTCACATAACTCATAACAATTTTCACACAAAAAGATTGTGACATTCTCTCACAGCATGACTTGTGAACAAATCTCAGTTTTTGCATCCTATATGATCTATCAAGATATGTTTAATGTAGAGAGAGGTTGGTTGGTTTAATTACCATGCGAGTATAAATATTTCTTTCAAGAACACAACTTGATCAGATGTGTTTGAAGTAAACTCAATAATTATGAAATACTATTTATGATATTTGAAAAGAAATATTATTCTATAGCATGTTAATTATTACTTATACCCCTACCCCTGACTGATCCTTGCAGGAATTTATTTTTTAGGGCTATTATTGTCTGCTCCATTAGAGGCAATGGCTTCTTGATGCATATTTGTGCTTAGCCGATGTAAGAGGCCTAGGTGATATATATATATATATATATATATATATATATGTTCAATGAAAAAAACAAAGGTTAAAGTAACATTATAGTTAGGTTAATATGTCAGTGACAACATTAACATTTTGAACTAAAAAACAAACCACAGATATTCACCAATTATAGTTAGCATAGCTAACTAGAACTTGCACCCCTGGCCATGCACTGCTTACAACCTCACATATTACATCACTCATGATATGTTCTATGACATCATTTATGTCATCACTGATTACATCTCAAATGACGTCATTGATGACATCACTGATGACATCTTCCAATGAGTGTGTAGGTTTGTTTTTATAGTTTACATAGTGGCTGGTAACAACCATATTTCTTTTCTATCTAATTTTGTACAGCCTGTGCCCAGCGAATCAGTGTAAGTGTTTACAAAACGCATGTGTTCCCAATGCTCTATAGGTGTGCAGAGGTATTGAACACATTATAAATCTTTGTATTGAAGAGTACCTGTGTGTGCAGGTGACAGTTGATGACTTGTGTTTATTATGTTCCACACAAGTGTTTTGATACTGCAAAAAGAGTTTCCAGCAGGGCAAAGATTCTATGTACTACATACTTAGTATAGTAAGCAGCCTTAAGTTATTGGACAGAATCCTCTCAGCATGACAATTTCTACTTAACATAGAAGACTGTGCACACCAGGTACGAACCTATGTACATGTGCGTCTTTTTCTTCAGATGATGGGCTATCTGTAAGGTTTTCACCACAGTATGAAGGCTGCAGGTGGTATGATCTCTTCAGACATTGTTTTTTTAAGCGAAAAGTCGATCTTGGGACAAGTTTTGCATAGAGCGTACACTGTTCTTAGTAGATACTTTTTAATACTCTGTGGCTTATTTCTCATGAGAGTTTCACTGTCTGCAAACAGTGTGGTACAGAGTAAACTCTCTCCAAAGAGTAAACAGTGTTAACAGTAGCCACTTTTCTATTTATATCCACTTCTTTTCTCAATGTAGGTTCAGTGACTGTCTGGTTTGATACAGGTAAAGACTATCCATATTAGGGCATTAGATATGTAACAGGGCTTCAGTATCTGTAGGACCGTGGTTTTCCCGAACAGTTGTATACAGATTGAACACCATATGCAGGATAGGTTACCCTATCATCTGTGCTTCATAGTCAATATAAAATTGGCTACCCATGATGTGTATGGTATAGGGACAGTGTTGCACATAACACAAGCTTGCTTTACCCAAGGGGGTTGTATGTATGATAGCAGAAATGATGCTTCATATTATTTTGAGTTGTTTTGCACTTACTTTTATAGCTCTAATGCTGTGCCCGTTTATAGAGGAATGTGTACAAAAGAAGCATGGATTATGTCATCAGTGATGCCGTCAGTGATGTCATCGATGTCATTTGAGAAGTTATCAGTTATGTTATAAATGATGTCATAGAACATGTCATAAGTGATGTAATATATGAGGTCATAAGCAGTGCATGGCAGGGACGCAAATTACAGTTATCTCTGAATTTCTGTGGTTTTTTTTAGTTCAAAAAGTAATGGTGTCATTGACATAGTCACCTAACTATAGTGTTACTTTAAGCTTTGGTTTTTTCACCAATTTCACTTTTTTTATTTAAAAAAAAACATATTTTTGTATAACACCTAGCTATAACTTTACTTTAACCTTTGTTTTTTCAGTGAATTTCTAGGTTTTTTTTAATGTAAAGTAATATTTTCTTATACGTAAAGCCAAACCCCTGCCATGCACAGCCGAAGGCTGGGGGTTTGGCCACAGGACCTTGTGTTTTTTAAAGGGGAGGGGTCCACGTGCCCCCCTCCCCGAGTCTTATTAGGCCCTGGGAACCCTATCCCCCAGGGCCTTTTTTTTTATAAAACGGGAGAGGGGGGTGCTTGGCCCTCCTCCCCCAGCCTTATTAGGTATGGGGACCCCATCTCACAGGGCCATTTTTCTGAAAAGGGATTGGGCCGATTTGGCCCCCTCCCTGTACCTTATTTGGCTTGGGGACCCCATCCCCCAGAACCACTACTACAATTAAAGAAGAGAGGGATCGTGTGCCCCCCGCAAGGGCCACTACACCACATCGCCCCCCCCTCCCCAATACTTTTCCGTCCCCAGAGACTCCATCTCCCGGGGCCCACACTATTAAAGGTGGGTGACCTGGTTCCCACCCAGGGCACCCACCATATTCTTGTTGGGGTATGCAGGGCGAGCCCCAAGGCCCTTGTGGCCTCAGCCATCTCCCCTCATGCAGCAGGAGCCGGCATTGCTCCCATCCGCAGGGAGCAGCTACTAATGCTGCTCCCTGCAGGTGGGAGTCATATTTTTATCTGTTTCCCTGCCCGCTTCATTGAGAGCAGGGAAACAGATCAAAAGTCTGCTCCCAGTTGGCGGGAGAATTTTTAAAGCCCCTGCCAGCTAGCAGCACACTTTGTGTTTTTTCTCCCGCTTGATGGGGGATTTACAAATAATCCGGCCAAGCGGGAGCAAGCACAGGTTTCCCTGCCCACGCCTGTGCGGGCCACAAAACTGCTATGTCCTGGGGGTGGACTTGATGGCACATAGCATGTAAGGCAGCCCTAGGTATGGGGTCCCCGGGGCCATTAATGGTTCAGGGAGAGGTGCTGCGTACCCCCTCCTATTTCCATGCTCCTCAATGGCCTTTAGAGGCCTCGGGAGGTGTCCGCATGGCACCCTCCACATTTTGAAAAATAGGATGGGCTCCCCAGGGCATATCATGGATCGGGGAGGTGGGCCGCAAGTCCCCCTCCCCATTTACCGAAATTTTGGCCCAGGGGGTGGGCTACCCAGGGCCTATGCTAGTTCGGGGAAAGGGACCCCACTCCCTGTATACACTAATTATGGCACCCGGGATGGGCTTCCCATGGCCTGTCATGGCCTCAGGGAGGGGGGCTGCATATTCCCTTCCCCATTTTCAGTAAATTCGGCCCCAGGCATGGGCTCCCTGAGTCCTTTAGAGACTTGGGGAAGGGGGGAGCGTGGCCCCTTCCCAATTTTGAAATATTTCAGCCCCGGGGGTGGGCTCCCCAGGGCCTATCAGGGAGGGTGGTACATGGCCCCCTGCCATATACACTAATTCCGGCCCCCTGAGTGGGCTCCCTAGGGCCTGTCATGGCCTCGGAGAGGGGGGCCACAATGCTCCCCTCCCATTATGTGCAAATTTCGGGCCCGGGGTGGGCTCCCTGGGGCTTTTAATGGCTCTCGAGGGGGATCATGTGGCCTTTAATGGCTTACTGAATAGGGCCCTTGGGCTTATAATTAATTAATTTGACCCAGCTGCCATTTTCTTTCCTGATCCCACGGGATCGCGACAACTTCTGCTGATTTCTTTTGTGTATTTGGCTCTAAGGGGGTCCCTCTTGGTCTCCCCCATGAGGCCTAGGTAATCAGCGTATCCCTACCCTGCCCCCTTATATCACTTTTTATTTTTAACTCAGGACAGAGGACTAAGTCCCTGAGTCCTGCAATAGCTGTCAGCCAATCAGTGATGGCCCAAAGTAAAGAAAGCTCCTTGGGCAAATCAGAACGCTCGATTTGTAAATTGGCACTCCTGCGATTGTCTCTCGAACCTCTTGCAGATCTAACCGTCCAGATATACAATTATATTTTAACCTTAATTTCGCAAAAACTACTGAATGGATTTACACCAAATCACAAAAAGCACAATCTGTGAACCTATATCTAGCATCCTGCCAAAATTGGTGTAATTCCATTCAGCAGTTTTTGCTGTAGCCCTTCATAAAGAAAAACAAACACAAAAGAACAAAACAGTGTTGGCCCTAGGACAACCGCACTGGTGCTAGTTAGAATATTGTCAAACAGTAGTGCTCCATCTCTTGCAGTTCCACTGCTCGGGAACTGCAAAACATAAACAAAGCTGTATTGATGAGGGAACACTCAATGTATCTTGGAATGATCTTATTACGTGAGGTAGTCAGGAATAGGCTAGTCCTCGAGTGATTTAAAATGTGAGAGACTTCTACCCGGTATCGGCTCAATCAAACGCTTTACGGCATTACTATGCAGATCCCATTAGGGAAATACTAATCATTTTGAATCACTTGAGGATTAGCCTATTCCTGATTACCACACGTATTTTTGCAAACTCTGATGAAGTCCTTCACAGAATGAAACCCGTTTGCTGGGCTGGCCGGAAGTGCGAAATGTTGATGAAATACAAATAAAGACACTCTTTTTGAAAATCACATTATGGCTCCCTCCTTGTATATGGTTCAAGACTTCATGAACTGTTTTGAATTCTCACGATAAGATCATTACTAGATACATTGACTGTTTCCTCTTCAATCAGGTACCCTTCATAAAGAAGTCTATAAAAATGCATGGGGATTTTGCATTTTAGAAATTCTTTTCTTGGCTCCCGCTTGATGTATCACCCCATAACATTCCATGCACAAACTAGTCAAAACGTAGCACCTTTTTGGAATGTTTCGTGTAGATACGGGGCCAAAGATATTAGCAACCCAAATAACGTTTTTCTTATGGAATAGCTGACCTAACTATAACTACCCGGTGGTGACTGCCACTGGGTAAGGTGTGGGTGTGTGTGTGTATGTCTATATATATATATATATATATATATATATATATATATCCTATTGGCGGGAGCCAGTAGGTAGTTATAGTTAGGACTTAATTTCCATAGGAAGAGCGTTTTTTTGTTTTGCCAATTACTTTGGCACAGCTTGACGAATCTTATGAAATTTTCTAAGCTTATATTTTAGTCGGTTCAGCTGCTGTGTTGAAAGTTTTGGGGTGATCCGTCAAGCACCCGAAGCGAAAGAGGGGGGGGGTCCCAAAACATGTTTCCCCCATGTTAATTCCCATAGGGATTTTGAACACGACTATGCCCGTACTGCTAACTGCTCGACGGAATTACACCAAATTTGGCAGAAAGCTAGCTGTTGGTCCAGAAAGCACGCTTTTTGTGATTTGGTTTAAATTCATTCAGTAGTTTGAGATATTAATGGGCAAAAAATATATCTGGGGATGCGGATCTGCCCGCCGAGGATCCGAGGATCTTGAGGGGAAAGGAAGGCCCTGAATAGCTAGCTGCAGCTTTAAAGAAAAGTTAAGGCCACCATTTTGTTTATCGCATCGGCCAGGGTACAGTGTGAAATACATATAAGCGGTCAGGATACAGGTATCCTGACCCGTGAGGACAGATAGAGGGGTTCCTGAGGGATTGCTTATGAGCCCATTTTTTTTTTTTTTTTTTTGCCCAAACTCATAGTCTGCAGACTATCTGCTGATTAAAGCCCCAGCTGAAAAAAAGCATAGAAATTCACTGATAAAACCAAAGATTATAGGGTTATCATTAGGCTGATGTTTTACCCATAAAAAACCAAAGACATTCAGCAGTTATAGTTATACTTATAGTTAAACTTATCTGAAGAAACTATAACTCGTGCCATTAAGTAACTTAAGGCAACAAGTCATAGTTTTTTAACATACGTATAACTATAAGTATAACTATAACTGCTGAATTTCTTTGGTTTTGTATGGGTAAAATGTAAGCCTAACTAAATGACCCTGTAACCTTTGGTTTTATCAGTTGTATATATATATATAACAGGAACAGGTTGACAAAGGCTGGGCTGCCAGCCTAAACGCGTTCCTGTCGTTCCGGTGTTGCCTCAATAAAATTGGATTTTGCCACCTTTCCAGAGTGCCGGCCCCCCCTTATTTAGTTGAGGAGAGTGTTTGTGTGTAGGCGCTAGTGGTAGCGTCATTCACGACACCACCAGCGGTTTGGTAGCAGGCTGGCAAAACCGCAAATCAGTGTTTATTTATATATAGCCCACACTCACCATGAGAAGTTTAAAATACGACGGAGCTGATAGAGACATTGTCCCATCCTGAAAAGATGCATGATGGGATTTGCAGTCTGTGAGGAGGAGCTGCAAGAATGCTCTTTCAACGAACTATGGTCAGCTGTGCTCCCACCAATGAGAACGAAGGAGCACATTCAAAAGGAGAACAGTACAACCTCATGTGTCAATGGCATTGGAAAAAGGCTTACCGCAGAAACGCGTCTTGCAGTTTGGAAAATAAAGGAGTCTCTTGGTAACCCCACTGTGTCCCCTTGTCTACTTCACAGAGAAGTGATCGTTGGAAATATTTGCGTGCTGCCAGTGACACTCAGGGGACCCGTCCAACAAGTGTTCAGAGGCAATCAGTGGCAAGAGTTGAGTGATTTAATTCCAAGTGATTGGAAGCCTCTGGACCGCCGCAACTAAACGGAGCAAGGTACTGCTGTCCAAAGTACAGTCCGTGACTTCACGGAGAGCTGTGTTCACTGCATCACGTCTCCGGGTATGCTCAAGTTTGGCATTTGTGGCTGGATGTAGGGGGTCAGGTGACTGTTTTATGGCCACATTTGTTGCCGGGGTAACGAGAAGATCCATCATCAAGACCACATTCATGTAAACTAGCCCGCACTCACCATGAGAAGTTTAAAATACGACGGAGCTGAAAGAGACATTGTCCCAGCCTGAAAAGATGCATGATGGGATTTGCAGTCCGTGAGGAGGAGCTGCAAGAATGCTCTTTCAACTAACTATGGTCAGCTGTGCTCCCACCAATGAGAACGAAGGAGCACATTCAAAAGTAGAACAGTACAACCTCCGGTGTCAAAGGCATTGGAAAAAGGCTTACCGCCAAAACGCGTCATGCCGTTTGGAAAATAAAGGAGTCTCTTGGTAACCCCGCTGTGTCCCCTTGTCTACTTCACAGAGAAGTGATCGTTGGAAATCTATATATATATATATAGTCGCGTTTGCAGAGTGGTGGAGAAAGGTGAGCGTGGCCTCCGAACACCTCTTAGCAATCCCACTGTGTGGGATTTACTGGAGGTAACAGGAGGGGTAGTTAGCCCCCAACGTCAACCTTGGGGGCCAACTACCTCTCCTATTACCTCCAGTAAGTCCCACACAGCAGGATTTCTAACTTCTCATACCAGGCCACGCCCCCTTTCTCCACCACTCTGCAAACGCGCCCCTGGCACGTTGTAAGTTGGGAATTAATTCCCCTTGAATACTGAGGGTCCCTGGGGGCCAGCTAGCCCACCAGGTACCTCCAGTAAGCGCCACAGAGCTGGATTGCAGAGAGGTGGTCCGAGGCCACGCCCCTTTTTACACCACTCTGCAAATGTGGCTCCTGGCGCACTGCTGCTCGGAGGATGAAGTCCACTTGTGTCCTGAGATCCTCAGGACACAAGAGGACCTCATCGCCCCACCAGCAGTGCACCAAGAGGCGCGTTTGCAGAGTTGTGTAAAAAGGGGCGTGGCCTCGGACCACCTCTATGCAATCCAGCTGTGTGGCGCATACTAGAGGTACCTGGTGGGCTAGTTGGCCCCCAGGGACCCTCAGTATTCAAGGGGACTTAATTCCCCAACTTAGAACGTGCCAGGGGGCGCGTTTGCAGAGTGCTGCAGGGAGGGGGCCGGGCCTCCAGCGAGATGCCGGCTTTTTTTTATATATATTTTTTTAGAAGGGGGCCTGTGTGGCCCCCCTTCTTTTACCATTTTTGGGGCCCTGGGGACCCCATCCCCCAGGGCCTGACCTCTTTTTATTTATTTTTTTTAAACAGGAAGGGGGCCGTGCGGCCCCCCTCCCGAGGCCAATTTAGGCCCCGGGGACCCCATCTCCCAGGGCATGAAATAAATAAATTTGGAGGGCGGCCGCGTGGCCCCCCTACTCAGGCCAATTATGGCCCCGGGGATCCCATCCCCCGGGGCCGGCCTTCTCCTTTTAAAAAAAATTTATTATAGGGAAGGGGGGCCACGTGGCCCCCCTTCCCTGGGCCACTATTGGCCCCGGGGACCCCATCCCTTGGGGTTTGGCCATTATTTATTTAATCATTATTTTGAGGAGGGGGGCCGCCTGGCCCCCCTCCCCAGGCCGATTTCAGCCCCGGGGACCCCATCCCCCGTTGCCAGCCCTTTGCGTTGGGGACCGTGGGGGGAGCCCCAATGCCCCCACGGTCCTGCCGGCTCCCCGCCTCCTGTGGGAGCCGGCATTGCCTTGAGCAAGGGGAGCTGCTGACATGCAGCTCCCTTGCTCAAAGCAATCCTGCTTTGCTTCATTGAAGCGAGAGCAGGTTTTCCTGCTCTCGCTTCAATGAAGCAAAGCAGAGTTTGCTATGGCAGGGCGGGAGGCGTGCTCCCGCCCTGCCATAGCAAACAGCAATGTTCCAGGTGTGGGCACCCTGGGACATTGCAGGAGCCGGCCCTGTGGGGTCGCGGTCCCCAGGGCCATCAAGGGCTCCAGGAGGGGGGCCGCCCGGCCCCCCTCCCTTACTGTTTAAAGCCCCGGGGAGGTGGTGGTCCCCGGGACAGTGTGGGGGGGCAGGAGTCCCCCACACTTAATTTTTTTATTTTAAGCCCGGGGAAGTGGCGGTCCCGGGGCTAGGAGGCCTGCGAGGCCCCCGCACATTGATAAGCATTGCCTCGGGAAGGTGGTGGTCCCCAGGGCAGTGTGGGGGGCAGGAGGCCCCCCTGCATTTTACATATAAGCCCGGGGAGGTGTCGGTCCCCGGGGCTGCGGGGGGGCTCGTGCCCCCGCGCATAAACAGTGAAGCCCCGGGGAGGTGGCGGTCCCCGTGGCTGCGGGGGCCCCCGCAGGCCCCCACTTCATAAATAAGCATTGCCCCCGGGACCTGGCCCACCCGGGGGCTTTAAAAAACAAAGCACAGGAGCCCGTGCTTCATTTTTTTTTCATTTTCGACGGGGTTTGTGCACCCAGCGCGACCCGGCCGAAAATTTCAGCAAAACAAATGCTTTTGTTGGGCCTGGGGGTCCCTGTGGGATCCCCTGAGCAGGCCTGGGGGACAGGGTGTTTTTACCCTGCCCCCTTTTCTTGTTTTTAATCTTTTTCTTTACCTTTTTCCATCTCCCTCGGTCTGAAGCACAAGATGGCTGCCAACACTTCCTGGTTTGAAGTGTTGGCAGCCAATCAGAAGGCAAGCTCGTGCTCGGGAGGGCTCAGCCAATCAGATCTCACAATTCTCAAATATCGATATCTGTAAATCTTTAAATATCTCAAAAACTACTGAATGGAATTACACCATTTAAAAAAGCGTGCTTTCTGGACCAAGAGCTATCTCTCTGCCAAATTTGGTGTAATTCCATTCACAAGTTCAGGCTGTAGCCGTGTCTAAAGTTTTCTACAGAAATTAACATGGAGAAAACACGTTTTGGGACCCCCCTTTTGTCTCGGCCCCCCCTTGACGAATCACCCCGAAACTTTCAAGACAGGAGCTGACCTGAGTGAACAATTAGTTTTGAAAACTTCGTGAAGATTCGTCAAACGGCGCCAAAGTTATTGGCAAATTAAAAACGCTTTTCCTATGGAAACTAGGTTCTAACTATAACTACCTACTTGCGACCGCCAGTACGTAATATATATATATATATATATATATATATATATATATATATATATATATATTTATTTTTAACCGGCATGTCACTTTGGAGCCCACCGGAGGGAGAAGAATGCTCCTTAATTTTAGCAGCGCACGGAACTCACTGTGAGGAACAACAATCTCCAATAGGGACTCAAGGTCCCAACATGCATTGTACTATACAGACGCACTGCGCATGACCCACTGGGGGTCCAGCATGTATTTAAACTTAATGATTGGAGACATCTGTGTGTTGCTAGAGCTGCCCATGAAGAAGAGGCTGTGTCCTTGAAACGCGTCGGCATGAATTGTTATCTGGAGTGAAGATGCCGGTTTTTTCCAATAATAAAGCTTGTGCTTCAGCTGCTGTGAGTGCGTCCTTTGAAGCTTTCGGGCGATTGAATAATAATTAAAAAAAAATATATATATATATATAAATATATATATATATATATATATATATATAAAATGAGTTATGTCTTTAGATATTAGGGAACTAAATGTCATAGAGTCTGTAGTCCACTTTCCACTTTCAATTGCTCAGGAAACCTGTGTAAGCTGTGGAGAGCCAGAAGACTATGCTCATTCCTTTTCATTGTCAACCTAGCTCTAATCACTTTATTCTGTACTTTCTGTGGCCTATTTAATTTACACATATCAGTTCATATATATACCACACTGTGGTTTATATAGCTAAACATGATGACCATCCTCAATAGGGATATATTTTGAGATGTTTAAGGAACAGGAAGATACTTTTAGCCAGTTTCCACATAGCAATTGTATGTTTTAACCATTTCAGTGAATTGTTTGTCCATAAAAAGATAATACTTGATAGAAAAACCTACATATTTAAGGTCTCATCTCATTTTCTCGTGACAATAAATCATTATTCTCTGGGGGATTGATCACAGAGGGCCAGATGTACAAAACTATTTTGCAGATGCAAAACATTTCAGTCAGTCAGAAATGGCTTCCTCACTCCCAAAGTACACTTTGAGACACTTATCTATTTGTATGGACAGGGGACTTGCAATGGGCATCCACCTCTCCATTGCGAATCACTATACAGTATATGAATGATTTGTGATCATAACCATTGATCTTTTACCATGACCCGAAGAGGGTGGTAACACAATTGCAAAGTGGACTCTGTTTCTTGTTAATTGTTGTTTTCTGCATTGGGGGAGCATGTACTGGTCCAGGAGACCTCTGCCCACTGCTCCAATGCCATTCTCTGAATGCTAGCATTTATTTTTGAAAACATCGCCTGCCTTTTAAAAGGCCGGGTCTACTTAAAAAAAATGTTTTGGTATTAAATGAATGCAAATGAAGGAATGGAAGTGTGCTGTTCCTCGCAGGCCTCCATTCTGGCATTGAAGACATCCGCCAAAAGTCACAAACAGACTTCTGTTTCATCAATATTTATGAAGCAGGAATTTTTGTGACCACATGTAATGGGCATTTAATGCTGCATCAGATTACCACATCAATTGGTGCACAAAATGAAGGCGAGGATGCAAATCAGTCAGTATGCAAAAACACTGAGTGGTGTGGGACGTCTCCTAAGTACATCAAGGCCAGGATTCTGTCCCTTCATTTATTTAAAAAAAAACTCAGACCATTAATGTTTTTATCAGACTATTTTTTTCTTTTGTAAAACAGCAAGAGACCACCTGTACCCCTTCATTCCGGTCCCATACTTTAACCATCACTTTTTCCTTACTGATTAGGTTTAACCTTACATCTTCCTTTTTTTATTCTTACGCTCATGTTTTCTCTTGCTTAATCCTATTCTCTGTACGTAATCTTTAACCAAATCTCTACCACAACCTTAACTCTAACCCTACCTCTTTCCTTGATCCTAGGCTAACCTTAATCTTACTTACGGCTCTGTTTTTACACCTCTGCCTAACCCTAACCTTAAACCGCCCTTTTAACCTAATTTTCAACCTCACGCTAACCCTTACTCTTATCCTTTCCCTTAATCCTTACTCTCACTCAGAGTCTTATATTAATCCTTGTATTAGTGCTCTGCCCTTCTCTGAAATGTTCACTTCCCTTCATTATGGTAGACCAATGTTTTTATTCAATGTTTTTGTTCCTTTGGAACAAGATGACTAATATTTTTTGAACATTTTTCTTTAAATAAGTGGCTTGAGTACCTTCAGGTCTCTTATCAACATATTCTCCTAGAACTGTATCATGATTTAGCAAAGAAGCGTATATATAGAGCAAACTGAATGTTTACCACTCTCTACAGTGGGCGAAAACTATTACATCTGAAAGTTAATGTTCCAGAAACTACTATGTAGATTTCCTCAAGAAGTCACCATTGTACTTGTATTATATTACCTCAATTTGTATTTTAACTTTGATAGGTATACTTACCTTCCGAAAAAAAGCCTTCCCATTTACTATTGTAATGTATGGGTGGGCCTATGCAGTAAAATGTTTTTGCCCCATTAAGGCAGAAGAAATGCCTAGGATTTAATCTTTTTTCAGATGTTTGAAATCACAGCTTGGTAGATCATGTTAGCATGGGATGTAATTTAGTAGGTACACTTTCAAAACTCATTTGTTGTTGTTCAAATATTAAATTTCCATTTTTTTTATTTCATATAACACAATTCAATCATTTACAGGCTATAACTACAACATTGTTTGTTAGACAAAGGGCAGTAATGAATACTCAAGGTAACATTTCCTAACAAGAAGAAAAATACATTTGCGAGTACAATCTGATAAAGCAACGCAGAATATTAAATATTTTAATAATTTTAAATCCATCAGTACACCACTTGACAAATGTTGTGTTTAGCATTTTGTCCATCGGCAAAGCAATATCTTAAATTAAACTGTGTTTAGGGAGTGTCATCGCTATAGGAGAAAGGTTAACACTCGATTACAGTTTGCTACAATGAACCAAAAATATATAGTAACAACTGTACCTTTGCCTCCAAGAGCTTTAGACATAGGAGAAGATGGATGCGAGGCATATGCTGCATGGTAAACATTTAAATACATGATGAGTTCGGAACTCTTGTCCTCTCTGGCTTCTGTAATGTCTGTGGACTATGTATAAAGGGGCTTTATTTTTAATAAGATCATAGACAAAAAGCACATGCAAATGATGATTAATTGTAATTCTCGCTTATTCAAACCCAAAGTAATTGCTTGTCCAATGCAATGCCTGCCATAGAATCTGAGGCTCCCCCTTTGTGAGAGCCATTTTGCCCTCAAGCCGTTCTTTTGTCGTTCCACGTCCTCTCATGGAGGATGGATGGATGTGCGCCTCAGCACGCAGGCAATGCATTCGATTACTTCAATACACTCCCACTCAATCGCTCGCTTCCCATGAGTTGTGTCTTTTTTAGGTCAATGTTACATGTATATTCATGAGACAAATTTACCTGATGTCTGTGCTTCCGGCTTTCTTCTTGCTAACAAGTGATTTTCTTTAATCTTTATCTACCCGTTCTCATGCGGATTCTGGTGGGGATAAATAGCAAAACTTCTAGAAGAACGTAAGTTTCTGTCTGTTCCAAGCAGTCAGTAAAGCCCAGGCTTTTGCTGTGTTATGCTGTTTTGTTGCTGTGCTTATGCTAAGCATCCAAGTGCTGTGGGAGTGGCTTTTACTATTACACACGTGTGTTTGCTGTGGCTATACCCTATTGCATGCAGTGTGGGGTCAGATTATTTTTGTTTTCCTTTTTTTCAACCTACTGGTGGCAAACAGAATGCGGGTGGTGTTAAGAGTAAATTAACAAACTTTTTTTTTTAATAGAGATTACATTAATCGCAACACTGCATGCAATATTCTGTACGATCTTAGCAATGCACTGTTTACATCATGCAACCCAATAAAATTGATCGTTGCTTCTACATAAATGCACACTGCAATCTTTCTATACTGTGAAATAAAACGTATGATAAGATTCATCGAAAAATATTTACTAGTCTGAATTTATTAACTAGCTTGAATGCAGAATGTTTTTAAATGACCATTGCAGGTTGGCAAAGAGTTGTTGCTGAACCAGTCTACAGAGAATCCATGCTGATAAAGTTTCCGTGTGTACATAATCTTAGGCAAACATACACAAGACAGTAACAATTACACATACGTCTGAAAAGTGAGAGGAAGTTTGACACTATGGGCCTCATTACGATGTCGGTCGAAAAGGCTCCGAACGACATTCGGTTCGTCCGAATCTGTGTCGAAAGCCTTGTTTCCATCCGACTCGGAAACATTTCCGACCGACCGATTACAATGGTCGGAAACCGTTCGGACTTTCCGACTCGGTTCCGACTCGCGTCCGAACGGTATTCGGAGAAACCGAGTCAGTCGGAGCTGACTCGTACGGCTCTACGGACCGCGTTTCCGACCAACGCATTACGATATTGGATTCAGACAGCCATTCCGAATCGGTTTTTCCGACACGGATCGGCTGTCAGAAACCGAATTCGGGGGCCCCTTCACCCAGGGGCCTCTGGTTGGGGCCCGTGAGTATACCCATGGGTCCCCTCTTTCCAACCATGCACAGTGTGGCAGGCACCATGTGGTGCCCGCCACAGGGTGCAAGGTTTTCCGCACCCACCCCTTTCTTCAATGGGAGCCTGTGTAGTCGGTCGGAACACAGGCTCCCATTGAAGTCAATGGGAGTCCGACCAAACGGTGTTCGGAAACATCGTGGTTGGTCGGACTCCCCGAATCCGATTCGGTCGGAAACCATTCCGACACTGAGTCGGTCCGAATGCTTTGCTTTCCGACCAACATCGTAATGAGGCCTTTTGCCGTCATCTCACATGCCAAGCAGACTAGCTGAGACTGGGAAGATTCAGGATAGGATGCTGCCCTTCCAAAGCGTACTTTGTGAAAAAAAATGAGTGCAGATCCTCAGTGTTTTAAGGCTCTCACTTCTATGGTGTAAAATTCTCGATTTGCCAATGCCAAAGTTTTGATTTTTGCTCATGTCTTTTTCTTCCACCTTCCTACGCTTCCTGCCACTTTACCTTATTCTTGCAGGTTCTTTTCTGTCATTGCTTTTGCCCTTTGTCAGAGTTTTCCTATTTTTCCCCTTTCAGCCTTTCTGTGTCTTGCTCTGGGTCAAAGACTGATGAAGGGAAATATGTCCTGGTCTTCACCACTTGCAACTACCTGCCCACATGAAGCACTGTCAGCCCTCCCATACAAGTGCTTCTGTGAGGGTAGTGTGTGTATGTATCTGTTAATCTCCAGACACACCACACACACAGCCAATTGTAAAACTGATGGCTGCTTGAGCAATGAGCTACATAAATACTCACCTGCTGCCACCATAACATACTGTTCGATTAGGCAAAAGTATAGTCTAAACAAATCTTAATTTGATTGTACTTTTTGTGCACATTTTTATTAATAATCATTAGTGGTTCCTTCTGGATCACTTTAAGTGGGTCCGTAGTGCTTATTCTCATTCACCTCTTGACTGAAGTGCTGAAAAGTAATGTCACCACGAAAGCAGTAACCGACTATTACCAGACAGCATTGTGATGGGAGGCATGAGAACCACTCAGGCACATGTATTAATAGGCTTATTGTACTAGTAGCTTTTATTAGTTTGCAATATTTGGTTGCATTCAAGAGCCGGTGATTTTAGAATATAGTGTCCATTGAATGACACTACACAATAACTCAGTATTTGAAGCATTTTACTCTCTAGCTGTGCAAATCAAAGTTGTGCTTGTGGACCTCTCAAATAGTTCCTTTTCCAATTGTTCAGTATGGAGGACAGGGCAGTAGAATCAATATTTCACATGCTCCTTTTCTTATGATTAGCACACACTTTACTTTGTGTTATCAAATATATACATTGCTTTATGAATCACAGGCCAATGTACAGGTGAAACACAAGTCACTTTACTGTAATACTGTTCTAATGCAACGAGACATCATATAATTCAATGCAAATAACAAGGCACTTATGAACCACACACACATTTGATTAAGAATGTAAAATCGAAGACTGCAGAAACAATTACAATGAAAGAAATAACAAGTTGAAGAACAGAAAGAATATGATGGGGAAAATAAAAAAATCCTGAAATAAACAGTGGAGACCAGAAAACATGGGAAAATGAGCATTGGGCATAGGAAAAATAGAGACAATGTGTAGAAGGTGGATGAAATACATTACAAATGCAAAACAATGAACATAAAATGTGATATCAAAGAATCACCTTTGTGTGGAACATTTAAAATGTGTAAATGGTTTTATCTCAAAAGAAAAGTGATAAATGAAATTGAGAAAATGAACCTCGAGATGAGGAATGAAGGAAGTAAAATGGAATGGCAAAAATAACAAGCACTAACAATGCCAATAGGTCAGGCTTATAACTGAATCACTAATGACTCATCAGTCACTAGTGAGCTTAGACACTCAATACCTCATCATTCATGCACTCTGTCACTCATCCTTGCAGCCATGTATCCTTTCATCCACCACTAACTCATTTGCACAGTCATACACTGATCCTCAATGAAACATGCACACACAAAGTCGACTAGCATATGCAATGCAAATTAAAGAATAAACATAGAAAAAGGGAAAAATGCCATCTAAACATGACAGACAAATGCTTGCCAAAAAAATAAATAAATAAACCTAGCAGTGGACTGGACACTGTTTTGGAATGGCATTCTTCGCAGTGTATTATTGTACCGATCCAAGATGGCCTAAATGTTGATTCTAAATGTGTTGCCATTCTTGGAATGGAGAAACAATAATACACTATTGGTAATATCATTCCAAGATTGTGTGGCCGCCTTGTTCAGAAGTATGGACTGCAGAAGAAATGCATGACAAGCAAGTGGCCCGGAACCACTGACTGGAGAGTTGTTAGGTGCCCAAACATATTTGCAAAATAAAAAAACTAGTAAAGAAATGAAAGAAGACCTAACCTGTAAAAAGAGAACATGGAAAAATTAAGTACTGCTCCACAAGACCTGGCACTACAGGGTGTTAATCTTCAGACAGATTTGCACTGTCATCAAGAGAAATGCTGTCACTCTCAGCGCAATATAGCCAATGGCTGAAGTGGGCTGATCCATTGTCCAGGCACCATTTTCAACCTCCAGGGTTTGTCAAAGGGGATAGCCAACTTCAAACCCATCCCTACTACAATAAATTGTAGGATTCCATTTAACAAAACACATATCTACAATTTTGACACAGTGTAATAACAATTCAGCCTTAAAGACCTACTGGCTTTAACATGTGGTTTTTACAATAAATAATTAAGGCATGGTTCTTTTGATGCAACTTTTCTTAATAAACAGATCAGTCTTATAGCATGCTTTTGCCATTGAAGCAATCAGGCCTATTTCCGTTTATCATTGGCCTGTCACCATATCCATCTCAGATGTACTGTACTGAGCATAAGCCTTTCCACTAGGCAAACACCAGATATAGTCTTAAAATCACAAATGTGTAGAAAACTGCTGCTGGCAAACAATCTACAGTCCCTCTGAAGAGAGTCTATCCAGGATTAACACTGTGCTAATCTACTTCCATTAATTGTCAGATGGGGTAACCAACAAAAAATCCTGGCCTGCTACAGTAATCTGTAAGATTCAATGCAACAAAATATGTCTACAGGATTTAACACAGTGCAAGAATAATTGACCCTTGAATGCTTATTGGCTATAACATACTGCTTTTCATGATAAATCAGTGGGGCCTACTGTCTTTGTCATAAATGTTCATAATAAACAGATCAGACCTATTGCATCAGACATTATTATTTATTTGCAGTAAACCAATCAGGTCTATTGCTTGTCACCATAACCAACATAGGCCTACTGTATTGAGAATAGGCTTTCCCAAAAAGCAGAATAATCACTCCTTTTCAGCGGAAGCACAAGCTGTCTGCCCAATCAAAAGCTTGAAGAGAGAAAGGTCAACATGTGGGCAGAGTCTAAGTTATTTAAGCACCTTTTCTGCTCATCATATAGGGTTGAACAAGAGCTGCTGTTTCAAGCTAGACCTAAAAATGATTGTGCACTGCTTATAGGTTGAAAACTATTACATTAGCATTTTGCAGAAGAGCTCAGGAACATTATGCAATCAGTAAATACCATCACACCATTCAACCGTTATTTGGATTCAATTTGTGTGCCCATTGTGCAGTGGTCATGTAAAATAATGAATGCAAAGCAGTTATGAAATAGTACAAGATACATAATGGCATGCATTTACATCATGATCTAAAGGGATCTTTATTTATGGTATTTCTTTATTGCAGCATTTTGTTACCTGGCTACTTGTTGTGTTTCAGACACTTGCCAGCACTCAGTACCAATAGCATAGGAGTGATCAATCATGACTCTGTTGCACAAGAAGCAAACCTGTGCATCCTAAGACGTATGTTTCAATGAGGCATCAGCAGAGATTAGTCATTTGAGTTCCTGGATGTGGTTTAAGGGCATGATCCCATGGTGGAAGAGGCAGAGGTTGGTCTTTAGATGTTTGAAGAGTGGTTGACATACATCAGGTGCAAGATTGAGTGTGGAACCCACACCTTGATCATTTTACTCCATGTTTCTTCCAGCTGACTTTGGCTTGGGTGAGGGATGTTGCACTTTCCGAACTTAGCCTGTGTATAATCTCTTCCCTTTTTACTGAATTAGCGCTGCACGTTGCATGCTGTGTGTATGATGCATCCAACTTTAAAATTTGCTCCTTGATCCACGGAAAACCAGTGGAGGTCTTTCAAGGATTGGGTAGTATAACTTATCTTTCTCCTATTCAGAGTGAGTGATGACTGGTTTTGGATTTTTTGGAGCTTTTATAGCACTTTTTGTGGCACCAGTAGATTATGTTGCAATAGTCTTTTTGTGATTTTCATTCAGTGGATTGCTTGCAGCATAGGACATACTCTTTGGGTATCAGAAGCTTGTGGTTGATGTTAATAAGAAGAGACTCAATTATTTTTATCCAACTAGCACCAAAATATTTACCTTAATTTTTAATGATCGTCCAGGCCATTATTATTGATGTTGCCTGATGACAAATAGATGTACATCTAGTACCTAAGGCTTTTTTGTAAGATCACATGATTTCCTCATCACTACAAATCAATGGCTCCCCTCTTTGCCCTTCATTACAGATTGGGGTAATTCTTCAAAGTAGACTTTCAGAAGGAAAAGTCTCATTATACAGTAATAGCGTATTGGTGGATCCCTACACATGAAAGAAACTGTCAGAACTATTATTTGGGAGAGGTCCTTTTTACACGATTTAGAGTTGATAGTAGGGCCCTGAACTAAAATGAGACCTGCCTCGGAAAAATTGAATGTGTGATGACATAGAGGTGTGCAGCTATGGCTTTCTCTACCAGAGGAAGGATTGGTGTGGGTGGATACTTTAGTACAAGTCTAGATTGCGTGCTATAAATAAACATAATAGAAGGTTTAGATGTAATGTATCTTCCTAAAGGCCTAATTTGCAAGATGTAGGATCATCTATCAGGGTTTTGCCAGGGGTCTGGAGATACCGTTCCTCCTAGCCATAATCTGCACAACCATCTATTCTTGATGCTTGAAGATCCATGAATAAAACTGGTTTAAACCATATGATCTAACATATAATTGGACATATATGTGATTGTGAGTCAGCTTTAACGGCAAAGCAAGTATCCTCAAAATAAATCCAGTTTAAATCACATAATTTGGAGATCCCTGTTCCAATAGCAACACCTTATGGGGACTCATGTGAAGTTGTTAGCAACAGCGCCAAATTAGGAAAGTAGATTTTTCTCTGTACAATTGGCTGTCCAAGCAGAGAATTAGGTAAAGGATGAATGGCTGGCCTCATAACCAATAGAGACTGTGTACGACTTTTCTTTTGTGGACAATGACCCAAAGATGATTCTAGGGCCTTAGTATGCAAATGAGGCATAAGCACATGTTCCCACTACAGAACATGTACTGGAGCAAAACAACACTTGTTGGAGTTGAGCAAAGTAAATTGGTCTGCTTTTTACATTGCATCCTGCAGAACAATAAGTGAAATGCAAGGAGTGATTCATGGACCATTTTCATGCAGCAGAGGAGATGGACTGACTCTCTCTGAAACCTAGGCCGGAATTTCCCAGGCTCTTTCCAAGTGAAAAGAGTCATCCACCAATAGGATAGGTGCAGTGTTTGACTGGCTGCCCTCAACACCCATGGACAACTTTGTCCAAAAGTAGGAAGCCTCTCTGCAGTCTCAGCAAACTATGATGAAGCAGTGCAAGAAATCACCACTTTGTATTGGTAAACACTGTGCCTGTGACCAATTACTTCTCTGTGCAGTTGCACACTAAAATACTATGTGCCTGCGTAGGAATCTGGGTTGACATTACTTTAATATGGTTTGGTGTGTGATTAACACAGGTTAAGTCCTCCTAAATCTACTTCACCTTAATTCACAAATGTTTTTTGTGCTTATATGTTGCTTTTGATCATGATGTAGTAGATTGCACATCTCACTGGCTTCTCAATTGTATCCAGTTACCTGCTGCCCTAGGCCATTGTTTGAGACGCCTGTGTTATGTTTTTTCTTCTACAGATACTTGAACTAGCTTAGGTATTCCATGTCTAGCGACTGAGAGAGGTACTTAGGGTACCAAATAATGTGGGTTCTCAGGGCTTTAAGTGGGATTAAAAAAACTGGGGGTGTCTCAAAGGGGCATGGCCGATGTAATTAAAGGCGTGGCTTAGAAACACGTAAACTGAAAATCTGTGTTTAGCATAGTGTACTGCCTGACTTGTATTTTGCTGCTTCTGTCACTTCATCCAGTTACATAATACAAGTATCATTACACCTACAACAAGCCAGGGCTATTGGCTTTGTCAATGGTTGTTAGTTGCATAAGATAAATAAGCAACAACTATGGCTTTGTTGTATAGAATATGGAAAATGATTCAGTTCGGAAATGATGAGACTGAAAGAATTATAACGAGTCTCTTAGAAGTTACATCAAAGGCAGTGAAGGATGGCAGTGCTGCAGAATTAAGATACATTTTTTTCACCGAGGGAGAGGGCGAAAATGGCGAGCCCGATAGGGACACATCTCAGTACTTGCTTTTTAGAACTGCCGGTGCTCTGCACCGGCAGGACCTGGCCCATTTAAAGCCCTGTAGGTTCTCCTCATTATTTCTACAAATTCCAACTTCCATTGGGGACGGGGGTCATAAAGAAAACACAGATAATGCACATCAAGTCTTGGATGGCTGGATGATCAGAAAGTTGTATGCCTAAACCTTCCCCCTAACTAAGCTGGTGTCTGGCTTGGAGCAAAGCTGAATAAAATTGGATATAGTCCTATTAACATACCAAATGCCTTCAATTCACAAGTTCTGAGATTGAAATACCATTATGCAGAGATGTAGCAATTTTATTATAAATAATAAAAAATAAAAAAATACTAGGAATGGAGCCGGAACTAAACGTGGGAAGAAATAAATGAAGATTTTACAAAAAGTAATAGATGTAGTGACGGAGCCACCCGGCCCGTTCACTCACGCCGATCACGCACCCCGAGGGCGGGCTCGCCCGAGGGCTTAAATAAAGGGGCGCAAGACCGCTCGGGGTCTTGGTCCAATGAGCAGATACATGTGTGTGTGTACATTATTGTAACGCTACGGCCCAATCCTGCGGCCTAGTCCCCGTGCCTGGTTTGCCCAATACCCAGACAGTACACTGGCGACGAGGCGGGTCTATCCCACGCCTCGCCGTATTCACGCCTGCCAGCCCCGGTACCTGGAGGGTCCCGCTGAGTTCCTGCCGCTGTACCCCGGCGCAGTCCGCGCCCGTAGTGCCGCTTGTGCCTGAGGTGGGTGCCACACGGCGGAAGACCTGGAACTTGTGTTTTTCGTGAACCAGGTACACGATCTGCACGCTCGAGAGAAGCTCAAAGATTTTCCCATGCTGTTTGAAGGCCTTGGATGCTTGAAGGGAAAGACGCTTAAGTTGCACGTAGATCCGACTGTCCGGCCCATGGCGCTGAGGCACCGGAGGGTGCCATTCCACCTGCGGCCGCAAGTGGAAGAAGAACTGAAGAAGCTGGAGGACCTGGGGGTGATAGAGAAAGTGTCGGGCCCTACCCCGTGGGTGTCCCCCCTCGTCGTGGCACCGAAACCAAAGCAGGTGGGAGCCATTCGACTATGCGTCGACATGCGCCTACCAAACAGGGCCGTAAAGAGGGAACGCCACCTCACGCCCACGATGGACGACATCGTGGCCGACCTGAACGGCGCCAAATGGTTCACCAAACTGGACCTCAATGCGGGGTATCACCAGCTGGAACTCCACCCCGACAGCCGGAACATCACGACGTTCTCCACCCACGTTGGACTACGTCGCTACAAGAGGCTGAGTTTTGGTGTCTCTTCAGCTGCGGAGATGTTCCAAAACGCCATAAGAGAAACACTCTCAGGACTTCAAGGTGTAATAAATCTAAGCGATGACATCCTTGTATTCTCCAAGACGCTGAAGGAGCACCATAAACACCTCCGAGCCACCCTGCAACGACTTGCAGACAACGGACTCACCCTGCACAGATCTAAATGCTCGTTCTATCAGGAGTCAGTGGACTTCTTCGGGTACATCTTCTCCAGAGAAGCGCTGCGTGTAGACCCGAAGAAAGCGGAGGCCATACGATCTGCCCCGAGACCCACGTCAGCCACTGAAGTCCGGAGCTTCCTGGGAATGGCCACATACTGTGGCCGGTTCATCCCCAACCTCGCGTCCCTGTCCGAGCCGCTCCGTGTCCTCACGAAGGCAGGCCAACCATGGGCCTGGTCAACCAAAGAAGATCTGGCGTTTCAGGCAGTCAAAAGCGCCCTCATCGACGACCGGGTCATGGCGTACTTTCGCCCACATCGACGCACGGAGGTTGTGGTAGATGCCAGCCCCGTAGGGCTAGGGGCAGTCCTGATGCAGGAAACCGAGTCCAGAGAATGGGTCCCCACTGCATATGCCCGTCGGGCGCTGACTGCCACCAAGAAGCGGTATGCGCAGATAGAGCGTGAAGCTCTGGCCATTAAATGGGCGTGCCAGCACTTCCATCTGTACCTGTATGGGCACGAATTTCGAGTGGTCACCGACCACAAGCCCCTCGTCCCGCTTTTTGCCGGCACCGCTCGGCTTGCCCCCCCACGGATCAAGAGGTGGGCAGTGCAGCTGCAAACGTACCATTTTGAGGTGATCTTCCGACCAGGAGCCAACAACCTGGCCGACTTTCTATCACGACACCCTGGCCCACTCCAACCACTCCACGTACCGGTAGACGAGGATTACACGGAAGAGTTCGTCCGCATGGTCTCCCTGGAAGCGTGTCCTGTTGCACTCACGCTCGAAGACGTTGGAAAAGCAACAGATTCCGACGAGTGCCTCATCAAAGTCAAGAACACGCTGGTCAATCGGAACTGGCGCCACTTCCTGGACGGTGTCAGCTCCCTCCATGCGGAGGAACAGCTTTTCTGGCAACAGGTGTGGAGGGTGCAAAGTGAACTCAGCGAAGGCCCCCACGGGGTGATCCTGAGGGGAGCCTCCCTTGTGATCCCGAAGAGTCTGCAGAAAGAGGTGGTCCGTCTAGCGCACCAAGGTCATCAGGGTGTCTCCAAAACCAAGGCCCCACTCAGGAGCAAGGTCTGGTTCCCAGGGATGGACGCCATGGTGGAGGAAGTCGTACGCAACTGTCACTCATGCAGCATCACAGGCGGTGATACTGCGCCTCACCCAGTGATCACTGAAGACCCGTGTCTAGAGCCGTGGTCCAAAGTAAGCATCGACTTTGGGTCATTCCCGGATGGGCGGAACACGCTGGTGCTGGTCGACTCCCATTCAAAATTCCCGGTGGTGGAGGTAGTGTCGTCAACGGCGTTCTCCCATGTGAAGACGGCTCTGGATCGCACGTTCGCCATGATGGGTCTGGCAGAGGAGATCAAGTCCGACAATGGACCGCCATTCCAAGGCAGAGACTTCCAAGACTACCTGACCTCCCGAGGCATCCGACACCGGAAGATCACTCCACAGTGGCCCCAGGCGAATGGCGAGGTGGAGCGGTTCATGCGCATGATGAACCGGGCTCTCAGGATCGGGGTGAATAAAGGAGACGATGCCGAGCAGTGCCTCTCGCAGTTTCTCAGCGCGTATCGCCAAACCCCACACTGCACCACCCGGTGTGCGCCAGCTCATCTACTGTTTCGACGGGCTCCAAGAGACAGCGTGCCTGCCGATCCAGCATGGAGTCCCCCAGATCTAGATCAACGTGCAGCGCAGGAAAGAAGGAAAATGTCCAATGACAAGGCGAGCCAAGCTCGAAGGGCCCAGTCCATGAGTGTCCAAGTTGGAGACAGAGTTGTGGTAAAAGACCGCCACCCAAGCTGGAAGTATCGCACCCCGTATGAGCCCGAAGTGTGGGAAGTAATCAACGTACAGGGTACCATGGTATCGGCCATGCGGGGAACCCGTGTAGTCACAAGGAACACCTCATGGTTCAAGAAGGTCGCAAATGACATGACAGCGGCTGACCAAGCCATGGAAGAGCTGGAAGGTGGAGAGGGAACAGCCCCCGCGGAAGACTCGAGAGGTCAGCCGGAGGATGTGCGACCGCAACCCGGAGGAGAAGCAGGAGCAGTGGAAGACAGGAGGAGCCCAGAAGACGCTTCCCCCAAACCAGAGAAGGAATCAGAAGGGTCGGAATCAAGAAAGAACTCCCGGAGCCAGAAGTATGGTCTCCGGCCGAATCCCATCCCAAGTCAGAGACTGAGAGACTTTGCGTGGTGTGCCAAGAGAGACTGAGCAAGTCCCGGAAAGAGTTGTTGTATCTAAAAGATTGGAGGGATGTAGTGACGGAGCCACCCGGCCCGTTCACTCACTCCGATCACGCACCCCGAGGGCGGGCTCGCCCGAGGGCTTAAATAAAGGGGCGCAAGACCGCTCGGGGTCTTGGCCCAATGAGCAGATACATGTGTGTGTGTACATTATTGTAACGCTACGGCCCAATCCTGCGGCCTAGTCCCCGTGCCTGGTTTGCCCAATACCCAGACACTACAATATGCAGAAATTGATATCTACCCAAATTAAGCACACAAGTTTTTAGAGGTGAATGTATGGCCAAGAATCACACGAAAAGGTCCCATTGGGTACCTAGATTTCTATGTAGGTTGCATGTTGTATTTAGAGTCATCAGTTGGCATAATTCTAAAGGGATCTCTGTTCCAACGACCGTAGCTTGCATCACAGACTCAAACTTTTACTTCTTATAGATTACTTTATGGTTGTGGTGTGAGTCCTTTAGATTTACTATCAGAAGGTTCCTGATCGGGGGGCCCATTCCTGTTTGTGCAAAGTCATCTTTTATCTCATGACACATCTAGTTGAGGGGGTCATATCAACACCACCACATCTCCATATCCATTCATGCCTTCAGCTGGCTTTTGCTGTGTTCTTGGTGAAATTAAAGTGTTTTTCCTAATTTTCAATCTTTTTTCCTTTTTTCTAAAAGTCTCCTGGTGTATTTAAGTGATTGAATAGCTCAGTAAATGTAGTTCTAACGTATGTGTGGCATAAATGTATATATTACCTTGAAAGATCTTGTAAGCCAAGACCCTAGCTACCTGTTACCATTAAAGACGATCTCTTTAATGTATTTGTAAATCTTGTTAAAAAAATTAAAATATACTTTTTCATATACATTAAAACTATTGGGAAAAAGGCCGTCTTGCCATTTTAGAGCTGAGTGGAAACCTCCCTGTGTTTTAGTATTGACAAAAGTGTTGACCTCAGGATTGATAAATTGACAATAGCATACCCATGCATTTTAAGACTATATTTGTTTGTTCCATATGTTCGACAATGTAGTGCCGCAGCCTCCGACCATTACGCATCAGTCGCCAAAGTATCATGTCGTGGATCCGAGAGAGAATATCGTGATTCAGTGTGAAGCCAAGGGCAAGCCTCCCCCGAGGTCAGTATTGGTATTGTTTGTGCTCAAGAATGCATGTCCTTGCTCAAAGCCAAAGTTTATTTTTTTTAATTTTTATTTTATTTTTATTTAAACAGTTTTATATAGCGCTGGCTAGACCCGTAGGTATCAGAGCGCTTTACATAAGGTCAACAATGTTACAACAATGATATCAGTTACACGTTACATCAAATATAAGAGACAAATTAAAGGGAGAGAAGGAGAGACAGGTAGAGAGGGAAGGGAGAGGGTGGAAGTGAGAAGGGAGGGGACGAGGAGGAAGACGGAATAAGAGACAAAGGGCAAGTCAGCCCAAAGACCGAAAGGGTAGGTGACGGCCGAGGAGGTAATCCAAGGCCTGTCTCCCCTATAGCTCTCAGGAAGCTCCAACGGGCATTGGTCAGAAAGAAGGATAGAAAGGAGACAAGGGAAAAACATGACGGTAGAAATACGATGAGGGGAGGGGGGCGAGACAGGGAGAAGGGAGAAACTGCGCCCAAGGTCCGGCTGGGCAGGTGACGGTCAGGGGATGAACCAAGTCCGATCTCCTCATTAGCTGAACAGAGCAGCTCAACCGGGCGTCGGACATAATGCTCGGACTCCGCTGTCAGGAAAGAGATCAAGTGTAATCAGGGATTGTCAGAATAGTGCGGGGGGGGAGCCATGGTTCGAAAGAATTCCAGTCGTCCTCTTGAGGTCGGGCACAGTCCTGGGAGGGTTGTGTAAGTAAAAGTTCAGCAAGGGGGAGAAAAAGTCACCACTGGTGGCCATGTTGGGGTCAGGCATCCAGGGACCCTTTTCCACACCGAGAGTTAAATTAACCACAATCTACTGCAGGCGCCATTTTGGAACCAGACGCATTTCTTAAGAGGCATAGTCCTGCATAGTCCTTGTTTAGCCGCCATTTTAGGGGCAGGCAATATTTTCGAGGAGATAATCGAGGAGCTGAAAACGGCCTCACCATGAAAAGCTCCTCACAATTCGCGGGCAGCATCAGCGCTATTCATTAAAATCGCCCAGAACTTCAGTGACGAGGTAGCGCGCCCCTTTCCCACCGGCACAGAGGAAGATCTCACCTCAGTTGGACTCGGTGTTCCCTCTAGGTGTCTCGCTCGTCCTGCTGTTAATTGCCCGCAGTGAGTAGCCCCCCGCTCACGAGGTGGACCCAGGGAGGGGTAACTGCTAGATCTGCGAACACGGTAACCGGCAGCCATACGGTGCAGCTACAAAGGCACTGGGAAAGACCTCTCCGCTCGGCAGGCGCCATCTTAGCCTTTTATCGGCGGGGACGTCGAGGCTCATTTCTCCGAGATGACAGGTCGGAGAAGGGCGCTAAGGATCTTCTTGAAATCAGCCCGCATTCCGGTCGCACAAACGTTGTTTTAAGTGAGGAAACAGCGCGGCGGGATGCCCGCTCGGGAAGTCAAGGGAAAGGTTCAACACGGAGCATCAGGCAGGCTCCAAGCGGCCAACAATAGAAAGGTTAGAAATAGAAAGAATATGCTCGGGGCATAGCTCCGACCCTGTAAGCGCACTGGGACACATCTCCCATTACGGTGGGCAGCGCGGTGGGAGCCGCCATTTTGCCTCGCGCAGGGGAGGGGGGGTGGGGGGGGGGCGCTCACCTCGATCTTCAGCAACAAGTGCCTCTGGGCTCCGAGCACGCTATCCGGCCTGTCCGCTGCTGCCGAGGGTTGCTTTTCACACGAAGCAGACGGGCCACACCAGCGGACACGGGCGGATGGAGGCTCGCCATATGTCAGGATTGTGTTGAGTAGGTCCAATGTTCAGGGCTGTGCCTACTGTGTAGTTGGTCAATTTCAGCTGCGGGCGTCCACCGGGGAAGCGGGTAGTGGAGCCCCCGATTACGCCGTTGATCAGGAATAGGTTCCATGGATCGGCTCCCCATGATGCAGTCTCCGCTCCGATACTGCTAAACGCGGGTCTGTTCCATCACAGGCGCCATCTTGAGGCAATATCGCCGGGCGAGACTTTTGCGGATATCCCAGCGTTGCAGCGTCCGGGTGGAACGGCTGCCAGTACGGCAGACGCACCCAAACTTCCGATGTCAGGAGATGGCTCAATCCACTGGTTAAGAGGAGTTTAAGCGCCGCGCGTGGTTGTTAAACGCGGGGCTTCAACAGAGCAGAAGCTCTGAGCCGCCATGATGGGCCCTAATCGATGGGCCCTAATTCACATCACGCGTATTACCGTAAACATAGAAGATTCTCCGAAAATCACTCTTTTAACAAACTCATAATAGTGGCTGAAGTGACTTACTTTAACCTTTGACCCCCGGCATGATGCTACAGGAAGTGACATTCGTAAAATATCTTAATTGAAAACTTGAGGTTGTGTCAACCTCATCAGTGATTGACAGGAGGCACAGAAACCGACAGGCAGTGATGAGATGAGATTATTAAAATATTCAGAGCTGGCTGAAACCCTCCACACGGATTGCAACCAGGCGCATAGGACTAGCAAGTATTGCCCGAGCTAGCCCTGAATGACGCCCATTTCATAGCACCAAACCCTGCGTAGACTCCACTGCACTGGAAAGGAACAGCAGCAGCTGTCTTGCCTTGCTTTTTCTGCAACTTTCTGTTTTCATTCTCTGCCTTTTCCTATTTTATCACGTCTGACCTTTATTTTTGTCTTTCTGATTAATACTGATTGCCATAGAGCAAGAAGTCCAAACTAATATCTGTACATCACACACAATATAGGCTGACTGGCATTAGCGGAAATTGCACACATTCTGAAGTGTAAATGTCTCGTTCTCCAACGCAGAATGTTAAATTCATAATGTTTCTATTGGCAATATTTGTGATGACGATTGATCTGATTAGCAGGCTGCGTTATTAGGGTATTGTGAGGTTCAAAAATACTAAACAACAGCACACTGGCAATGTGGGCTCAAAAAGGCGCACTGGTGTGTGATTAATTCAAATTCAATTTCCTCCAAAGCTCAACTTTTGTGGCCCCACTACCGAGAAACTACCTCAATACAAGGTCAAAACGACAAATGAAAAGGAGCGTTAAATATGTAAAAGATAATGTGTTCCAAAGTTTCCAGATGATTATATATTTCTCCAATAATAGATCAAAAAGTCATGATGCAGTCATTCAGGAGTCTTGCGAGCAGTGCTTAATTTGTGCCGGTGCTTTCCGGTGCTTAGCACCGGCACTTATTTATCAGGGCCGGGTCTACACCACGCATCTGCACGTCTATGGTAAACTAAATATAATCACCTCATTCACCACCGGTGCACCTGGCGCAGACAGTATTGTTCGCCTGCCGAGTCCTCAGTAAAGAGTGTTGAGAGGCGATATAAATCCAGCCATCTCCATGCGGATTTGCCTTAGGCGGCGGCCCTTAGCTCAGTGTTGCTGGTGGGCGGGTTTTGGTTCTGCGGGGGTAATAGCTGCGGCAGCGTGCGTAGGTTTTTCAACGCCACGCCCCTGCACACGCACCGCACGTCACCATGACCAGCAGTTCAGCATGGCGTAGAGACGGCAGCAGCAGCAGGCCAATCAATAAAGGCAGTGAATGCCGGTGCCGCCCTCCAGTTACCGAGTACGTAGCCAAATCAGCACTGCTTTTTTTCTTGAGCGTGGTATGAATGAAGTGTGAACTGAGGCCCGAGCAATCATGCCTCCGGCGCCGGGCACCGTGTGCAAGTGGAAGTGCAATGCCCGGGCCAGGAGGTGGCTGGAAGGGCAGGGCCTTGCCCTTAACTTAACCCCTATTGTTCTAATAATCGTTGATCATTCACACGACATAAAAATATGCTGTTTTTCCATGCGTTTCACTTTCATCATCTCTTTTGGAATCCGGATATTTTTAGATATTTATAATACTTGTTCAACTTCTTCCAGTGTGCAGTATGTCGGAATGTGCCAGTTTTAAGTTTATTTCTATTCCACGTCATCAAGCCTCGTGGTTGAGGATGCAGGTGGTTCAGTACTGAGGCTCCCTTAGCTCAAGCACGAAATGGGGCTGCCTAGCTCAAGTTTATCTAATACGACCCTTCGACTCTATGATGCAGATCACTTAAACATTGCTGCTCCTACTTCTGCCTCCTATGTTTTGCAAGGTTTGGTTTAAAGTGAACACCCTACGGAGGCCGCATGATGTCATTTCATCGTCTAAGTAGAAGTTGGCGCCCATGTCCTATTAATTTATTTTAAGTGCCAATTCTACTAATTTGTCAACTGTTTTGATATATGTCACTATTAACGGACTATGTAGCGTTATTTCATTGTGCATAAAAAATGTAAGGGTTAGTTGTGTTTAGACGGATGAAAGGCTGAGCTATCTTAACTAACGTTTATGAACACGATCTGCAAAAACATTACCGGATACATTTAATTAAAGTATACACTTGTACCAGCATAACTTTTGCTGCTCTTTCTTGGGCTTCCTGTAGACAGACTGAATTCTGCTTAAAGATCAGAGAATGTATTGGAAGCATACTTTCTGGACAAGCAGAGCAGACATTGCTTTAACCTCTGCCGCGTTCTTCCTTTTTGAACATGTTATTCCGAAATGCGAACACTCTGAACGTCCATGAGATCAGGGAGGGCCATCCAGGTGGCGGAATTTAGCTAACTTTTCCCGCTGCCGGCCACGTTTGTCTGTTTGTTTGCTGGATGTCCGGAGATCCCAGAGGCCCCGGACTGTGCAGACTCTCTCATATCACACATCATCACAGATGCGTTGTGCTTTGTGACTGAATGTCACATGTTGTGGTGGTGATGCCTTTGTGGCAAACCACTGTCGTCTGAGAGGAAAAACAGTAATCATTTAGTGCTAGCCCAACAGAGAGCGCAGATTCTCCTCACAGAGCAGGCTGAGCAATCGCACTCTGCATTATGCTTTAAAATTTCATACTGTTAGTTCCAGGATGTGGTGGAAAATAGTGAAGTCAAAATAAAAATATTGCCATAGCCATACTACCCACATAATGCACATAGCGACTCTGACAGCACGATGGTGCAGAAAGAAGGACAACCATTAGAGAGAAAAAAGCTGATTTATTAGGAGAGGCATACAGCTAGCTTTCAGAAATACAATAAAAACAATACCCTCCTCACTAATACTCTCAACAACCTATGCCCCCCACCCTTAAGCGCCCCTAATTTATGAACTCCCCCAAGCAAACAATCACAGCAACCACTACCATTCTGCTTCCACTCACCCTCCTTTCATATCTCACCACTAGAGTAAGGGGGTGGAGCCAGTGGAGGACGTGGGTGGAGCTTGGGGAAGTGGGCGTGGCCTCCTATAAAAATTTGAGCACCTGGACTTAATTTTTTACAAATTAAGCACTGCTTGCGAGTTGCTTGGAATCCACTTTTATTCAACAAGTGTAAATTTGACAGAAGCAGTCTTCAGCACGTCAGCTTGACAGGAACAATCCGGCTGGGCTGAATGGATGACTTTTTGATCTATTATTGGAGAAATATATAATCATCTGGGAACTTTGGAACAGATTATCTTTTACAAATTTAAGGCTCCTTTTCATTTGTCGTATTGTGAGGTTCAATCCGTGTGTATATTTTACCCTGCCATTAAATACAAAAAATCAGTGCCCAGTTGTGCTGGTTCTCACCTTCCAGGCCAGTCACCCAAAGCCTACCATTTCTCTCACACTGCCTGAAACATCCTTTTAAATCTAGAGTGGATAATCGACAGAGCATTTATTACTATCATGATTGAGTTCTTGTGCAGCGCAGGGCTACCCAGTGGTGCCCTCCACCTGCCATGTAAGTGTGCAGTTTGGCGGGGTTTTAGCTGATGTATTTTGTGAATCAGGCTGTTGCTGGCCAAAACCTAAAAGATAAAGGTCGAGAATTTAGTGGGTTTACTGATGAATAGCCAACCAGCTGATGTTTTCCTCAAATTATCCCACAGTGGGATATGGAGGTGTATAAATATGAAGTAACATAACGGCAATGCAAATATTCACAAAGGTAGCCATTCACATTGAGATATTTAGGACATTTGGGGCCTGAATCACACCTTCCTTGGCAGATCGATTTTGTACTAAGCCAGCCGGATGGTTCCCTGAGGTAACACCCACTGCTGACATCGTTTTCAATCCTGCAAAACCAATCCAGGCATCCGTCCTTCTGAGGTCATTATATTAATTATACCTGGCAATAATAACACCTGTTATTTACCAGTGAGGAAGCCACCGAAGTGCAGTAATAAATGCTATATTGAAAACGTTATTATTGTTATTATTGCTAATGAACTCTGTCATAAATGTACTGCTAGTGTCGGGAAAGGAGGTTGTTGCAGGCAGAAACACCCTGGACCAGAAGCTGAATACCCGCAAATACATACTTCTTACAGGCACTTTTTCACAGTTGATACATCTGGAAACAAATGAGAATTTTCTCTGGTGAAATGTAGTAATAAGTGTCTTTTTATGGGTTAGAATGAGATTAGTTAATATTTAGTAATGGCCTAGGGTAAGTGGTTTCTCTACAGGAACAAATATTTTCCCTATGGACATAATGCAAAGGTTTATTGTACAATTGCAACTTTTCCCCGTAATTTATTCTTGTGGCTTCTTCACATTCTGTATTAATTGCATACAATTCGGCAATCTACTCCAAATATCAGAGTAAGCCTACAGGGGTTGGGTTCCAAGGTTTGAAGGCCTTGGGTTAGAACTGAACAGACATACGGAACATGAGTGATTGTGAACTTCTGTACCTGTTTGAATTTAAATGTTTACCGTCATATTAATGGTGATCTTAACAAGACAAGCATATGCTAGCGCAGTAGGTTGTAGGCAATGAGAGCACCTCATTGTCTGCAGTGCCTCTGTGTGTGTTTAAAATGATCGTGAATCAAACCTAAATATAATTATGCAGATGGATCTATCCAATTCCAAAGAGTGGACCACGTTTTGCATGTTTGCTTTGTGCTCCTAATTCTACTATTTTTTCCTTTTTTGTCAGCTTTTCTTGGACACGAAATGGGACACATTTCGATATAGACAAAGACCCTCTCGTAACTATGAAGCCCAACTCTGGAACTATTGTAATTAACGTTATAAATGGCAGCAAAGCAGAAGCGTATGAAGGCGAATACCAGTGCATTGCCAGAAATGAACGTGGCACAGCAGTTTCAAACAATATCGTGATTCGTCAATCCAGTAAGTGCAACTCAGAATGTTGCCTCCTATGACGCGACTTCGGAGTAGATTCAGTTAAAGTGCACTATATTTGGACAAGATACCTAAAATTCTTCACCCAGGTGAGAAGAAACTCATAGTAGTCACTAGGCTCATATGCAGAACTGGACTCCTCCAACTGGTCTTATATATGTTTGAAGCATAACCACTTATAATTGCCTTCAGTGGATTGCTGTAGTTTTCATCTTCCAGATTTATGTCAGCAGAAACAATTTGACTGCATTACAAAGTTTGAAAAAGTAAGGACTTCTTGCAGAGGAACAAGGCAGGCGTAGTCTTCATTTGGTTCTAGTTTAATTTTGTTTAAATTGCACCATATATAAAATAGTTAAAGAAGGATTTTTTCCCTGAGAGGCGAATGCTGTCAGGCGTGAACAATTAACATGTCCACTTAACTTATGTTCTTCCATGAAACTTTCTGTTTAATTATTCTCTTTTTTCTTTCTTTGGTAAAAGACATCTTTTTAATCATCAAAGAGATCTTGTTAGAAGGTAACTATATGTCACCGATGTCCGGGCTGCATGAATGCACCTTTTCCCATCTATTCCATCAAAATGATGACCACAAATATTTTTCCTAATCCAGTTCCGTACATCGTTTGATTTACCCAAATACCGAATTCATGGGTAGTGTAAAAAAACATTGCAACAATTTATATATTTTTGGTAAACATTGATACAGTGTTGGTAATTGCTATACTGGCTGGTGCCAAATTTGGTTTTGATGGCTTTGAATACCATCAAGTCTCTTGATCTAACATTAAATGTAGTTCCAATCAACAGACTCTACTGAGGAAAGTTATAATGCAAAGGGAATAAATGAAGTCTCACTCTTCATAATATAGGTTGTATTATAGTTAACAAAAACAAGATTATCTGGAGTGATAGTCTACTCCTAATAATCACTGTAATGTCTCTCACAAAAGCACACTAAAAATCATTAAACAATATTAAGATATTCTAGCGGCTTTATGCTGTTGCCCAGGAAATTATTTTTACATGGCTCTCTCTTAGTTGTCACACTGTGAGCACTGATTTTCTACATTACCCAGATATATTTTTCCTGTACCATACCTGTACAGATTGGAGTTAGTGTTTTACCGCAATATTGAGTTTTTAATCTCGACCTTCAACAATATAGACTTCAGAACATTGACTACCACTGTACGGTCAAGATACGTATAGATGGTAAGAGTGAATTTACTATTCTTAACACCAAAGGTACTTGCCTTGAAGGTATGTGTATTCTCAAGCCAAGTGGATGTGGACTTGAAATAGTAAATCAACACTTACCTATACATACTTACTATGATGATATATTGTAGTCAATATTCTGGAGTCAATATTGCAGATCGATATTTTGTATCTCAATATTCCGACATACAACCCTGGAGTAAGGACATTCTGCTTCATCCTCCATTTCAATTAGCAGTAACTTTAAACATATCTGTGTATAAGCATAAATATATTGTCAAAGTAAAGACAAAAATATTATAAGCCCCATCATTCAGAAAGCAAAATGAAACTCAGGATTGCTAAATGTACTCACTACTTCTATTACGTTGTTGTATTTATTATGAGAGAAGGGTAATGCATATCCTCTAAATAAGCATTTCAGAATACAGTTTGGTGGAAGTATTACCAGTAAGAAACTTGTTTATATGATTATTAAATATACATTTACAATCACACTATATTAAATTATAATTGGACATTTTAAAACCATCATCCATTTTTAGAAAGTTGACCCAGGGAGATAAACTCTTTTAGATGACAGCTGACTCGAGATGCACTAAGCAAATGTTAGGGACACGAGTAACTGCACTGTTTCAGAGATATTAAAAACAACCTACGAGATGACAACAAGTAGTAGTAAGCAAAAAGTATATACAGAGACGATGAGTTAGAAATACTAAATTAGAAATTAATTAAGGTGAATCAGGTAGATTGTAGGAGTTGTAGGAAAAGAGCTGTACAGACAAAACAGTCATGGTTAAACAGTTCCACTCCTCACATGTCATACAAAGAGTTTTTCTGTACATTTTGAGTTATAAAAGAAGTAAAACGGACTTTATAGCTACTCTGTAAATGTGGTAGATACCCGACCTACAACAGTGAACAAACCCGGGATCAGAACAAACATTATCTCTCTCAACACAAGCAAAATTATGATCCTGGGCTGGTAAATAACTGTTGAACATCTCTGATTGTTAATTGGTAATAATTAGTTACTAACTAACTAATAAACTATTCATTTTGTCCAATATCTAATATAGGATCTCCTTTGTGGACTAAAGAGAAACTAGAGCCAATAATAATTCAAGATGGTGTATCACTTATCTTACCGTGCCGACCACCGGTTGGATTACCACCTCCAATCATATTCTGGATGGATAATTGTGAGTATTAATTTGTAAGGTCTTCTGAATTATTTGACTTTTAAAAGATTATGTTAAGTTCTTGTATGCACTCCAATGTAAGAGTGACAATCATGATCCTGCTATGGGTTACCTACATACTTACCGATTAAAATCCCATCAAAAATAGTTAATGTTGTTATGTAAGTCAAGAAGTAATAAATGCCCAATACATAAAATGGAATTAGATAGTTTTCATGAACATTTTACCACTGCACAGCATCATAGCATGTTGTATTAAAATAGTAATCATTAGGACTGCTACAGAAGTCTCACTGTAATATGGTAATGCTGGATAGCTGAGTTTCTTGCACCACTTCACAATATGGCAGTCTCACTGGCTACTCTGTGAGGGCATCTAGGGGCCTCTGCCTTTGAGGGAGCTAGAGTAACTGACTTCACCCATCCATGTTGGAATCTTGAAGAACCTTGTAAAGGGGTTGCATAAGGGATCCCTGCCTATGCGTCTTAGAATTACCGTTATGAGGAAAGAGAGTAGTCCAGAACCACATCCCACATTAATGGTCTGAGGTTCTATCCTTCCAATTTCACAAAGAAATCCCTGGAAATTTGAGTGTATTTGTCCCATACACATTACTTAATGGAAATTTGTGCCAGTCTGACGGGAATGCACTGAAGTTTGTGGGAACATGACCTAATAAAAATGTGCTCATTCCAAAATTTGCATGATTGGACACTTCAACAGCTGACGTACACTATAGCCTTAGAGCCCGACGTAGCGGACTCTACCAGCCATTAAAGGCCCGATCCAGCGTTAAAGGCCAGAGCCGAAGGTGAGGGCCTTTAGCAAGGGAGCGGGCCTTTAATGGCCAGTAGAGCCCGCTACAGATGGCTCTGAGGCTATTCGAACATTCTGCCCCTAGAGGGCAGAATGTTCTAATTTGTAAAAACAAAGGCCTTTCGGAGACCGAGGGGGTTTAAATCCCCTCTGGCTCCAAGAGGCCTTTGTTCACAGCAACAGCTGTGAACAAACACTGGAACGTTGGAGCTCCGGGCTTCTACCATCGATTAGAAGCTCGGAGCGCTCCATTGTCTTCAATGGAGTGCCCAACATTCCAATGTTCTAATATAGCCTTATAGCCCGCTGCCGAGGGCTATATCGGCTGTTAAAGGCCCTGATCCCGAGTTATAGGCCCGAGCCGCAGGCGAGGGCCTATAACGAGGGAGAGGGCCTTTAACAACCGGTGTAGCCTGAGGCAGAAGGGCTATAAGACTATTAGAACATTCCACCCACTAAGGGTAGAATGTTCTAAATTAAAAATGGAGAAACAAAAAGACAAACATTGGAATGTTGGAGTGCTGGGCTTATACCAGCCATTATAAGCCCAGAGCAACTCCATTGTCTTCAATGGAGCTCCCAACATTCCAATGTTCTAATTAGTTTTAAGGCACTTTTGCCATTCTCACAAAAGGCTTAGTACTATAAAAAAAATAGAGACCACATAGATTAAATCTTAAATAAATTACAGGAAGATAGTTTGTGTGTGAAATCCAAATGGTTTTGCATGCTGAGTCTGTTGGCCTGCTAAACCCTGGTTGTCAGGAACCCACAGTTAACGGACCTCGGTTGCCCACTGAAAGCAAAATCCTTCATGTAGTGGAAGATGGAGTGAAGGCTGATTTATTACCCAACTGCCCAATGGAGGAATAATTTGATATGTGCCAGACATGAACCACTCCATAAGCATCTCCATTCATAAAAATAGAAGCACCTGATAGAAATGTAAAAAATATTAACAGGACGTTGTTTACGTTCTATGCCATTGAAGGATTTGAAGCTAAGGAGCCAATTTTAAGTAAGCAGACTATCCACAGGTCAGCAGAGGGCCTGACTTCCACCCCCTGGTGGAGGATTACCTAGCCTATTTAAGAAATTCCCATCTTCCTGTAATGAAAGTGCATCTGCCGGTCCTGTGGATGCACTTTCATTACTGTTGCATGATGAGTGTTAAAATAGCTCATTGGGCATTCTCTGTTACTTTGCAGCACAAACCTCAAATACCGTTCTGCTGCTGCAAAGCAAAAAGTCTGATTCGTGGGGGGTTTGTTCCCTTCATGTAAGGAGCATTTAAAAACTTTCATTTGTTCGACCGCTACTACTCACATGGTGGCCTAGTGCAGAAGAAACGGTGATGTATGCCTTGCCCTTAATAGGGCAGAGTAACTGCCATTCTGGCCCAGAATTCCAGCGGTCGATGAACCATCTGCTCAAGGGTTTACATCCAGCAGCACTGTCAGTTCTCAGGAACAGTACTTTTCAAAGCCCACCTTAAAGCAGCACTGACTCTGCAGTGTGAAGTACTCCAGAGTTTGTGTGGCTAAATGATGGGAAGGATGAAGGGAGGGTACTGCAGGAGGGAGATCTAGAACACAAGGTGAAGAAGGATTTTCAGTGATAGGTTCTTCACTGGGACCTGCACCCAACAATTTTGTACAAAGTAGCCCAATTTGTTACCAGAAAGGAAAAACCTTTAGCTTAGAGTTTTAACAGTGTGCATTCTCTCTACTGTACAAGATTCTCCTACTGTTGTCTCACAGTGAAACCTCTTTGAAAAAATGTAAAGTGATAGGGATACCCTTCTAGACTTCTGTTGTCGCTCTGATCATATTATTAAAGTGGCGTCACTCATTATAAAATAACCCACACTTACTTTCTACTCTAGGTGAGATTACATCAGTGATTTCAAGGTTCTTTCAAGATAAAATTTTCCTGAATTCAAGATTTTTTCTTGCAATACTGTTGCCTTTTTTCTTGTAGAATTCAAAATTACCCAGATTATTCCTCACAACTGTTGAAAATATACCATCACAATGTTGCTGCTCAGTTCCACTCAATGGTATTCAAAAGAAATGTGATTCTTTTTACAAATATCCTTGCAATGGTAACATTATTCAGACATTTTTCTTAGAAATCTTTAGCTGCGCCACTAACACCTTACTAAAAGTTGTTTGTAGCTTAGGAGTTTAATACCTCTAGAGGCACCCATTCGGAAATACTCTTAAAGTGCCACTCTTGAAGTCTTCAAAAAGCAATCTTACCCCGTTCTGGAATCTTCTTTAACTGTGCTCAAAACGTCTCGCTTCCAATACGGTCTGCAGCTCCCCTTAAGAAATCCCAGTAACTAACTATTGCATCATGGGTGCAGTCCCATTAAATAGTCTGGGATTTACAACGGCCCCCAAGATTTACTCTTGTTCATTAAATTTCAAGATTCTATGTGATCTCATGGGATTTAGACCAGTACTGTTCTTAAACTTGATTCAGCTTGTAAAAAACTAGATATTCGACCACTTTCAGGCTAAATTGTATGCTTTCTGGATACTGACATTCCTTTACTCACTAAAAGGCCACAGTTCCTAGCTTGCATGAGGCGGGCTTATCTAATCTGCCTTCGGTTGACACGTTCCCTAGCGAAAGTGCAAGATTACTGACACACAGGCTGAGATTTTACTGACAGAAACCCAGTGATGTCTCCACCTCCAAATGGGATTGGATAACTATGAGTTCTGCTGGGTGGGAATATCACCATTTTATAGCAGTTCTCCAGCTCTGTGAAACTCAAAACTACCCTGGTTGGTTCACTATCTTAGCTATAAATCTACCTTTTGTGCTTAGTGTATGGTCTGAATTCTTTTGCAGCATCTATTGTGTGAAACCATCTTGATTTACCTATTACACATTAAGATAACTTCTGTTAACCTTTTCAGGAGAACCATTATGAAATATAAATAAAATAAAAAAACAACTTGCAGGGTGGTAAAAGGCATCACTTCCAAACACATGCACATTTTCTTAGGATTGCACTGTAAAATATCCAGAGGGAACAACCAACACAGGCACTTGGTTCAAATGGATATGTCCCTTCAAGCACCCTTAGGTTCACTTCCCAGGATATTGCCTCTACAACAGCTGTGCATCAAAGTGAATGACCTCCTGAGACACAAAACCAAGGACATCTGCAAATGATTGCAAACACCATTGACAACAAACACTCTTCCATCACAACCCTCCCTAACTCAGACCCATATGCATTCCAAATGTCTGTTTACCACTACCAAACACCGATAAGCCATTTAAACTATCTCGGCTTCCTTCTAAATGAATGAATGAATGCAAAACAACGTGCTCTGCTACCCTGCAATGCAGTGTCCTGGTGCTAAGGATTGACTGTCTGAGTATACAAAACCAGCAATTATTTTATGCTGGTGGTGATGGCATCTGGCACAAGAGACCTAAGTATATGTCCATTAAAATAATAAAAAACAGTATGCAATATTTTAAGTGTGCATTATAGACAAAGTTTGTAATTCTTGTAATGCTAGACAAAGTTCAAATGCAGACAAGTAGCAATTCTGGCACATATGTCTTTTACCTTTGTCATCAAAAATATACCTTTAAACAGAGGTATCCAATGTAGGTTAAGATGTCTGGATTCATGCTCGCGTTTAGTATAACCATAAAGTCCTCATTAATAGTGGCTCGGTTTTATTTCAGATAACCACAGCACATGCTAACAAGCATTGGCATAGCCAATAGGTCTCGTCTTTGGGGCCTTATAAGTGTTTAGGCAGAGCTATTGACTTTGCCAATGTGTTTAATGTTGGTGGAGTGGTGGTGGTGGAGTGATGGTGGTAGAGTGGTGGTGGAGTGGTGGTGGAGGAGTGGTGGTGTTGTGATGCTGAGGTGGTGGTGGAGTGATGGTGGAGTGGTGTTGTGGTGGAGTGGTGGTGGAGTGATGGTGGAGTGGTGGTGGAGTGGTGGTGGAGTGGTGCTGAGGTGGTGCTGAGGTGGTGGTGTTGTGATGCTGAGGTGGTGGTGTTGTGATGCTGAGGTGGTGGAGTGTTGGTGGAGTGGTGGTGTTGTGATGCTGAGGTGGTGGAGTGGTGGTGGAGTGATGCTGAGGTGGTGGAGTGGTGGTGGAGTGGTGGTGTTGTGATGCTGAGGTGGTGGAGTGGTAGTGGAGTGATGGTGGAGTGATGCTGAGGTGGTGGAGTGTTGGTGTTGTGATGCTGAGGTGGTGGTGGAGTGATGGTGGAGTGGTGGTGTTGTGATGCTGAGGTGGTGGAGTGGTGGTGTTGTGATGCTGAGGTGGTGGTGTTGTGATGCTGAGGTGGTGGTGTTGTGATGCTGAGGTGGTGTTGTGATGCTGAGGTGGTGGAGTGGTGGTGTTGTGATGCTGAGGTGGTGGTGGAGTGGTGGTGTTGTGGTGGTGGAGTGCTGGTGGAGTGGTGGTGTTGTGATGCTGAGGTGGTGGAGTGGTGGTGGAGTGGTGGTGTTGTGATGCTGAGGTGGTGGAGTGGTGCTGAGGTGGTGGTGTTGTGATGCTGAGGTGGTGGAGTGGTGGTGTTGTGATGCTGAGGTGGTGGTGTTGTGATGCTGAGGTGGTGGAGTGGTGGTGTTGTGATGCTGAGGTGGTGGTGTTGTGATGCTGAGGTGGTGGAGTGATGGTGGAGTGGTGGTGTTGTGATGCTGAGGTGGTGGAGTGGTGGTGGAGTGATGCTGAGGTGGAGGAGTGGTGGTGGAGTGATGCTGAGGTGGTGGAGTGGTGATGGAGTGGTGGTGTTGTGATGCTGAGGTGGTGGAGTGGTGGTGTTGTGATGCTGAGGTGGTGGAGTGGTGGTGTTGTGATGCTGAGGTGGTGGAGTGGTGGTGTTGTGATGCTGAGGTGGTGGAGTGATGCTGAGGTGGTGAAGTGGTGGTGGAGTGGTGCTGAGGTGGTGGAGTGGTGGTGTTGTGATGCTGAGGTGGTGGAGTGGTGGTGGAGTGTTGGTGTTGTGATGCTGAGGTGGTGGAGTGGTGCTGAGGTGGTGGTGTTGTGATGCTGAGGTGGTGGAGTGGTGGTGGAGTGGTGGTGTTGTGATGCTGAGGTGGTGGTGTTGTGATGCTGAGGTGGTGGAGTGGTGGTGGAGTGATGGTGGAGTGGTGGTGTTGTGATGCTGAGGTGGTGGAGTGGTGGTGGAGTGATGCTGAGGTGGAGGAGTGGTGGTGGAGTGATGCTGAGGTGGTGGAGTGGTGGTGTTGTGATGCTGAGGTGGTGGTGTGATGCTGAGGTGGTGGTGTGGTGATGCTCAGGTGGTGGAGTGGTGGTGTTGTGGTGGTGTTGTGATGCTGAGGTGGTGGAGTGGTGGTGGAGTGATGCTGAGGTGGTGGAGTGGTGGTGGAGTGGTGCTGAGGTGGTGGAGTGGTGGTGTTGTGATGCTGAGGTGGTGGAGTGGTGGTGGAGTGGTGGAGGGGTGCGGAGGTGGTGGAGTGGTGCGGAGGTGGTGGAGTGGTGCTGAGGTGGTGGAGTGGTGCTGAGGTGGTGGAGTTGTGCTGTTGTGATGCTGAGTGGTGGAGTGGTGGTGGAGTGATGGTGGAGTGGTGGTGTTGTGATGCTGAGGTGGTGGAGTGGTGGTGGAGTGATGCTGAGGTGGAGGAGTGGTGGAGTGGTGGTGGAGTGATGCTGAGGTGGTGGAGTGGTGGTGTTGTGATGCTGAGGTGGTGGTGTTGTGATGCTGAGGTGGTGGAGTGGTGGTGTTGTGATGCTGAGGTGGTGGAGTGGTGGTGTTGTGATGCTGAGGTGGTGGAGTGGTGGTGGAGTGATGCTGAGGTGGTGGAGTGGTGGTGGAGTGGTGCTGAGGTGGTGGAGTGGTGGTGTTGTGATGCTGAGGTGGTGGAGTGGTGGTGGAGTGGTGGAGGGGTGCGGAGGTGGTGGAGTGGTGCGGAGGTGTTGGAGTGGTGCTGAGGTGGTGGAGTGGTGCTGAGGTGGTGGAGTGGTGCTGTTGTGATGCTGAGTGGTGGAGTGGTGGTGCAGATATGTGTATTGTGGCTACCACCAAGCGCCTGTGCCAAGGTATATTTGCAGATTCCTTTGATGATATAACTTTCCTTGCAAAGCTACCAAATAACTTTTTGAAGTTGAAAGAGGCGCAGGTTGACATCATGCCAAGAACAGTCTCGAAGTGTCTGTTAAAACTTTCAACGTGAAAAAAACAACAAAATGCCCATGTTTTCCTCCAATGCCCTGCATCAAAAGGGTCACAACAGAAGCATGGCAGACGTTTCTGTGGTGGGGGAGAGGAGGGGCATTGAAGCGAGGCGCGCACGCTTGGCCGAGCGAGAGGAATGCCACATGGCCCTCAGCTCGTGCATGTGCGCTCCCTTTGCATTAAAGCCAGAAAACTACATTAAGTGACAGTAAATGGGGCTTTAAAAGGGCTGTTATTACAAGATGCAAGGGGATGCTTATGTTTATTGGCAGAGGTTAGCAGAGGGCTCCTGTATAATATCTGGTAGAAAACGCTGTACAAATAAAGAAACTTTCATTAAAGCGCAAAGATTGAGTGATATCCGTCGAGGGGCTGCGCGTTATTGAAAGATGCAAGGGGCTGTTACTACACATATAAGCATAACTAGATTATTTATAAATTGCCCGTCCTCCTCCTATGTCCGCAGAGGCAGCGCGTTTTGGACACAATGTGTCTTTAATGCATTGTTAAGCAGTCTCTGCGGACATAGGAGGAGGGTGGGCACTTCATCAATAATCTTACAACTAACAGGAAAGATTGTGCTGTTTCACTTTTTAAGAACAAATGAAAAAGCTTTGTAATAATGCATTTCATGTCAGTACATGGAATGCATTTTACGAAGCTTTTTCATTTGTACATAAAAAGCCAAGCAGCAATCCTTCCTGTTAGTTTATGTTTATAAAAAACAAGCGCTCGCTCTGTGGTGGGGGAGGGGCAGAGCGAGGCGCTTGGGAGAGCGTGACAGGAAAGGCAGATGGCCTGGAGCATGCGAGGAAAGCGCGTTATTGTGCGCGTTCTCGCATGCTCTAGGCCAGCCAAAAGTTGTGGTCGCATTTCTGAAGCCCACACTACAAAATGTCTCGCCCAGACCAGCGCAAGCGCTGGCTCAGGACGAGACCTAAAAACCCACACTGAAGTGTATGGGATATATTGTATGTGACAATTATATCCTATTACGACTTTTGCCCCCAAATTGGGGCAAAACATGCAGATTTAGGGGCCTACAGCACAAAAATTTGTGTACCCCGGTACTTTACCCATGCTAAATATTGACAGGATTTATCAGCTGAAACGTATCCATGAGATGTGTTTTCCTTCAGCCCCTAGAATATACCAGTGTGACAAAAAACACAAAATTGATATTTGCAGTAACAGGGATTCCTATACTTCAGAACTTATCAGAGTACTCGTGATGAGGCCCTAACAATTTTAATAATTTTCTTTTTGGATTCATGGTATGTACATTTTTCGAACATGGATATCCAAAAATCTCCTTTGGTCTGCCCTCCCGAGCCTATGTTAAATATCTACGTCTTTTAACTGTAGCATATAAGTGAATTATTTAATTTTTACATTAGTTACATAATTCTCTGACCAAAATTACATTTTAGGTGCAATGTAAAATGTAAAGATACAAGTGTATTTGTAATATCCATAATTCCATATATTCTATACCATGTCTACAGTCCTCCTAAGTTTGATCCTTTATGCTCCTTGGTCACACATCTAAGATTGGTGTTGCCTTCTTCACCCAGAGTTCTCATTACTTTTGCTCTTCTTCAAGGCTTTGTAATTGATTTGGTACATGTTCAGCCATGGATCCCTGCCAGTATACTCCATCTCTGCCACTACCAGCATTTTGTACATGCAGTATATTGCTCCTACTTATATGTCCCAATATCTCAAAACTCTTTATGGCCACTAGCTGGTGGCTAGTAGTGTTTTTGCAAAAGCCCTAATAAAATAAATACATGTCTACATGCATTATGAACAACTAACATAGGCTTATAGTCCCCGACACCACAGTGCTTAGTGAATGGCTGTAGTCGCTCAAGAAGCATTAGGGTTATACACCTTCACCATTGATGCATTTCATGATGTGAAAAAAGCTTTGGGATGGTCTCAGGCAAGTTGGATGCCCAGATTTTGAGATCACATGTATAGAATATATGTTTCCATCTCGTTGCTTTCTAACCTTTGTGATCATTGCTGCTGGAATGGTACCTAATATTGGGAAGGATAGGTTTTGACAGGAAGCTTGAAGTATTAGGAGTATGTACTGTACTGAACTCTAAGTGGGGTATAGTTAGGTCAGTTCAGAGGTACAGTGAAGTCAGACAAACATAAAACGAAAGCAAAGTTAATATGACCGGTAGAAAATTGGACCAAGGATTTACAGCTTGTACCATAAATGATGATCTGATAACAATTATTCGACAAAGAAGACCATATGGTTCTCCTCTTGATCTTGGCCTGGCTACAGAACTGAAGAGTTTAACAAGTCACTAACAACAAGTGTTGTTCCTGTTGTGTATAAAATGGCTAAGGCGAAGCCACTCCTAAAAACACCTGGTGCAGATCCTCAATATATCTTCTCCCTTATTGGTCAAAATTGATTGAAAAATTTGTGTTTAACCAATTGCAACAATGGTAATCATATCCTCTTTTTGAACCTTTTCAAGCCAGTTTTTCAATCAGTCAGGAATATTGAGGTATAGGTGTGTTGGTGGTTAATGTTATCCACCAACTTGTGGATAATGGGTCGGCATCAACCCTTGCCCTATTGGGCCTGTCAGCTGCATTCACCACCATACTTAATCAGCTTTAATTACAGGCTTGAGGAATTAGGAATTTCACTCTCTCTTGGTTCTCTTGAATGTATGACAGAATATCGACGGACAGAAAATCGACCTACAAAAATATCGACACAGAAATATAGAAGTCAAAAATATCGAAGTCCAATCTACATAAAGGTAAGTTCAAAAATATCGAAAAAAATATATAGTTGTCAAAAATATCGCAGTTAAAAATATCGTTTTTTTAAATGTTTTAATAATAATGTAAAATTAAGTAAATAATGCATATCATTAAAAGAAATATAGTTAAAAATATTAAAAGATATTTAAAAATAATAACTAATACATTAAATGTTAAAATAAATTAAACATATACATATAAATTAATATATATACTTACTCCACATAGTGCAACAGTAGAGAAAGCGTTGGATAGCATAGGGGTAAAAATTACTATTCCCACTCCAGAGAGTGCAACAGTAGGGAAAGCGCTGGATAGCGTAGGGGTAAAAATTACTATTCCCACTCCAGTGAGTGCAACAGTAGGGAAAGCGTTGGATAGCGTAGGGGTAAAAATTACTATTCCCACTCCAGAGAGTGCAACAGTAGGGAAAGCGCTGAATAGCATAGGGGTAAAAATTACTATTCCCACTCCAGGGAGTGCAACAGTAGGGAAAGCGCTGGATAGCGTAGGGGTAAAAATTACTATTCCCACTCCAGTGAGTGCAATAGTAGGGAAAGGGTTGGATAGCGTAGGGGTAAAAATTACTATTCTCACTCCAGAGATTGCAACTGTAGGGAAAGCGCTGGATAGCGTAGGGGTAAAAATTACTATTCCCACTCCAGTGAGTGCAACAGTAGGGAAAGCGTTGGACAACGTAGATGTTAAAAATAACATACATATAAATGAAATAAATATTGTAATTAAATAATAATGTATTAATAAATTTAGAAAAAAAAATTACAAATATATCAAAAATAATAATTACTTTAATAATCTTAAATACTTCCCACCCTATTCCCCAATAAACACACAACACACTCCACATACAATTTCACACAATTACATTAATTTTCAATTAATCAATTAATAAAAATTAATTTGCAATTAATAACTAAATAAAAAAATGTCAATAACAATAAATATGCAATAAAAATTAATAACCAATTATTAATTAATTAGCAAAAAAATAATTACCAATACCAATAAATAATATTTAATAAAAATCAATACCCAATTAATAATTAATTAACAAACAAAATATCAATACCAATAAATAATATTTAATAAAAATTAATAACCAAGTAAAAATTAATTAACAAAAAAATTTATTATCAATACTCAATTTTTCCCAATTAATTACTTAATTACAAATAATTTACTTACCACCCTATTCCCTAAAAACACACAACCCACTCAATAATAAATTAATACAAATAAAATAATGATCAATTAATAATAATTAATGATCAATTAATAATTAATTAACAATAAATTAATTATTAATAACAATAATTAAAAATTAATAATTACTTAATTAAAATTAAATTACTTCCCACCCTATTCCCCTATAAGACCACAACCCGCTACAGAAATAAAACACAAAATGTAATTAAAATAAATTAATAATTCCTAAAAATTATTATTTAATTTACTATAATTAAAATACTTCCCACCCTATTCCCCTATAAACCCACAACCCGCTACAGTACTAAAATGCAAAATTTACTTTAAAAAAAATTACTAATTTCTAAAAAATGTATACATATATTTAAAAAAACAGTACAATACTTAACAAAAAATATAGAACACATACATATTAAATACATACTAAAATACATAACACTCATATAAATATCGATATTATTAACATCGATAATTTAACTATCGATATTACTAACATCGATATTTGCAACATCGATATTTCTTACCTTAACTTCGATATTCTGGTTGTAGATATTCTTGACTTCGATATTTTGTCCCTACGATATTTAAAACTCAATATAACTGTGCTTCGATATTTAAAAATCGATATTTTGACTGTCCACCGGTTCTCTTCCTACCTCACTGACTGGTAACAAGTTGTAGTAACTCCACCCTATGAGTGGAAGCCTAGAGGTCTCAATTGTAGTGTCCCCCAGGGTTCTATTCATTTGACATGCATGCTTTGACCCAACTGTTAACAAAGTTTTATATGTATATAGAAGACACCCAACTGATCTTTGTCTTTGAATACAGCCCGACTTCCATTCTGGCCCTGCTCCCGCTGGTGGATGGCACAGAATTGTTTTAGATTGAATTCTTCTTATACTGAAACTCTCATTATGTCTTAAGGAGCAGTGACTTGCAGTGCGCTCATTTGGCCACATATAATGGATTCTCCTCTATTGATCTCATCTTCTGTAGTTAATTTTGAAATCTTTCTAGATTCCAACCTATCACTTGGTCCTCATATAAAGAAAATTGCTTCTCTTAATTAAAAACCATCTGTTATATTATCTTACCTTTTTTGGACAGTTATCACGAAACAACAGTGATAAACACCCTTTTCAGTCTCATATTCATTACTGCAATGCTACTCTGCTTGCTGTTTGCACAAAATCACTACATACTCTTCAGCTAGTTCAAAGTGCAGCCTCACGGTTAGTACATAGGTACCAATATATTACTCCACTTTTGAAACAATAGCATTGGCTCCCTGTGCAACAAAGAATCTAATTTAAAGCCAGGCTGATTGTATATCACGCCTTATACCAAGAGCTCCCTGATTTTATGGCTGCCAAATTCAACTGCATAATGCCTTCCCTAACTTAAGATTTAATGATTTATTTACTTCAATTATACCTAGAACTAAAACAGTTCATTCAGTGACAGTTCCTTTTCAGTAACGGCAGCACGCTTGCAGTATTCTCCACCTATACCCCTATGTGCTGAACCTTCTCTGTTACAGTTTAGACATCAGCTAAAGTTCTTTTTTTTCCCCAAGTAACTTTATGGGTTTTGGTAATATTCATTTACCATGATAAGGAGCTTCTGGCCTGAGACTTTGGATGGCATGATGATTTTAAAGTCCAATTCTTAGCCATTCTAGTCTGTCAGAGATATGGGTGACCCTTTCCGGTAGCCATGATGATGCTGACACGTTTAGGGCCTAAGCAGATAGTGCCTTCCAGAAGGAGCCCCAAGAGGAAAAACCCCGAAGGGAAAAAAGGTCTGGAGAAAATGATACGGCTACAGATGACGAAGACTTAAGATATGGAGCCCAGCTGACAGGAATTGGACCCAGGAACACAGGCGAAAGCAAAGATACCAACAGGGGAGAAGAACCAGTCAGGAACAAGGAACTAGCAGAGGAGTAGGCACCTACAGGAGCAAAGAATCACACCAGCAGGAGAAAAGAATCGACTGGGGCGAGGAAAAACACCAGCAAGGGTGAAGAATCAACAGGAGCACAGAAACACCAGCAGGAGCAAGAAGTGTTGCAACGCAAGGGAAAAGAAGAAACCCACCCCTTATATGCTTCCTGAACAGGAAGTTGCATCAGCAAACCACTGCCTCAATCATGGATTGGGAACTGACCTAAGGGAATCAAGAAACGGTTTCCATGATGCTTTGGGAAGCAGTAGTAATTTTATTCTATCTATTTTAGTATTACAGCACTAGCATTCCACTTGAAAATGTGCTTCTGTGTTGTGTGCATACATTGTGAAATTATGGCGTGCTAATCAAATTATTTAGCCTTTTAACAAATACCCTAACCAGTCATCCAATAACCATCTATTTAAGTGTGCATTGTAAACAATCAACTTCAAAACTTTAAAGACATTACAATTCCAGTGATCAAAGAATTCTAGATATGTATGAATTCCTAAATAATCAGAATAGAGGGCCTGTCCTCCTCGTGGAACTGTATTTCGGATCAGCTTTCACTTGTTAATAAAAAAACTATGTCAGGGTTGGTTTTGCTTTATGTATTAAAGATCCTATCATTTTGTGACCATCAAATCAGTTGTGATACAATCTTTAATAAACCTACTAAAACATAGAGTTTAAAATCTTTAATTAGCATTAGCACAAAGCATCCTGTGGAACTTACATCAGATAATCTCAGGTTTGTGACCTGTGGTTCAGGTATTTATTACATCTGCTCAGTGCTATCACCCACATAATCGAATAAAACGATTGGTGTTGTAAGGAAGAGGACAGTGCGCAATGAATCCAAAGTACAGAAATAGGAAAATTCATTCTTGTGAGGAACAGATAATAATGCCATATAATCCAGCATTTACGCATCTTTATAATTTTATTGTTCTTAGAATAATTGATGGGCCACATGAATTTTCTGAACGACTCATGAAATGAGTTTATCAATCATAGTGTAAAAATAAATAGTGTATTGTAAAATACAAATTTTTCCTATAATACTAGTTTTTCAACAGAAATAGAAAAATCGTACTGGGGGGCTTTTCTTACAGATCGCTGTAGTCTTAAATTCCTAGGTACAGTGCATGGAGATATCAATATATTTCTCAATCTCAGTAAAAATGTAGACAGCCCAAATAATGCGTATATAGGCCCTAGTGCTGGAATGCATGTTGTAGGAAAAGCATTCATTTATTTTTTATTTTTTGTGCCCTATGACATCTTAACAAAATTAAGAAAGATGTAATTTTCTTTTGGTAATTCCTTGAAAGTTTTTTTAGATTGGGTGATGCAGGAGAGCACAGTTATAGGGGTCACAAACGTGATTTCGCCATATTAATTCCCATAGCAAATTTCAGGAAAAACTGCAGAAAATATATCTGGATATATTACACCTAATGTGGCATCTGCACAGAGATCAAATTCTTCAATTCAAGTTTAATATTTTTGTACTTGGAGAGGTGGACTGGGTGCGGGTCGTGGTTCAGAGCTGCTCTCCTTTGCATATGTGCCCTGGACATGAAAGGTAAATCTCAAGCCCAGGCCCAGTATGCTGTGGGGGCTGTGTGGACTGTTCAAATACTGTACAAGCGTGTTAGGTTCTAGAGTGGTAACTGTAATGCATAGCTGAAAGCCAAGGTTTTAGATCTGCCCTTTTGAGCACAACTTTTGAGCACACCGATATAGTGCAGTAAATAGGAGCAGTGTGCGGGCATAACAGGCTCTGGCAAAGTAGGCTCTAGGGGACCTGTCTGAAAACCGGAATGTAAACCAGACCCTACATGCAGTGCCTGTGGCTCGGAGGCATAGGAATGTTGACCCACTTCAATGATGAGATTTATAATCGTTTGTTATGTGATACACACATCACATCCATTCCTTGAGAGCCCATAGGGTATAGACTTTTTTTGTTTCAACTTCCCAGTTTTCTATAGTTTCTATGCCTGTCTATGTCTTGCCCAATGATGTGTCTTCTCATGAATGATTAGTGAGTATTTCGCGAAAAAAGGCAATCTGCTGACCTTACTTTTCTTAATGCGACTGATTTTTTTAGAACAATGAGTAATATAAAAATTCCTGACATAGGGTGTGGCCTTCACTTATATCCTTCACCCTTTTAATCTAGACACCAAACACAAACCTTATGCTTTGTCCTGGGAAGTGAGCTCTGTTGATAGGACATGCTCATCAGGTATGTTCTGCTCTTTCCAGGGTCCACTGCACACAGCCTCTAGACATATCTCTGAGTAAAAGGCATATAATTTTGTTTGCCTTGCACCCTCTCCCATCCATCCAAGCCTGTGATCTTCGTTCATGCCCTACACCCAGTCCCCCTGGTTTGGGAGCCCTTTGGGCAGGCCTTCTATTGTGCTGAGAGGTGCAAGGCATGGTCTAGTTCTCCATCTCAGCTCCTTCCTGAAACATTTTGTGGTGATCTGTCAAGCTGGGTGGGAGAAAAGGGGGTTCCCAAAATGTCATTTTCCCATGCTAATTTCCATACGAAATTTTGGAAAGCAATACAGAAAAAACGCCTGAAGGAATTGCACCAAATTTGGCAGAAAGATAAAACATTACTCAGAAAGTGTGCTTGTCATGATTTGGGGTAAATCTGTTCAACTGTCTGTTTTTGAGAAATTTGTGGATAAGAAGGTGCTTGAGGTAGGATTGGAAGGGTTAATAAAATTGGTAATTGGTTGGTCATCTTGAATTTAATAGAACATATAAGGTGCTAGGTTAGAGAAACCCTGACCCCCGGGCACTTCTGGGTGGGACCCAGAGGAACCCCCTAAGAGGCAAAAAATAAAATGTGCTGAGAGTATCAAAGTCCTACCGCAGCACTCACCACTGCCCTCCCGAGTACCACAGTACAACGGCACCCTTAGGGCACAGTGGGGATAGCATGAGCTTCAATAATTGGTACTTACATTGCCCTGCAGTATCATGTCACTGTAGCTTATCTGGTGATACCACCTGATTATCTCATTACTCCAATTTAAAAAAAATAAAAGATAATGGGAAAAATGTGGGGTGGGGGTCCACGGTGTTGGCTTCTTGCAGGGTGTTAAGCGTAGGGCCTGAGGCCAAGCTTCCATCGTGCACGGTTAACGGCCGTGCATGGTGGGGTTTGGCTCCCCTTGGTGGGATTAGGCAGAGGTTCTGGCCTGTGTTCAACCCTCTCACACACATCTGAAGGGTGAGTGTGGCTTGGGCTTGGCTGCCCCTGGTGGTTGTGCCCTGCAGCCAACACCATGCCACCTATAGGGAACTGGGCACACCTGTTGAGGTTGGGCATAGGTCTGGCCCCAGACCAGGCCCTGCGATCAACCCCATACTACCCGTGGGGAGTTGGGCACCCACGGGGGCCTATTAGGGCACAGGGTCTAGCCAAAGGTCATGCCTTGTAGCCAAGCCCATGCCACCTGCAAGGGGTTGGGCTCTCCCAAGGGGGGTTGGCACTGCAAACAACCCCTCACTACCTGTGCGGAATTGACCACCCACAGGGCCAGAGGTCGAATATGATTAAAAACCCAGATATTGACCGAAACTAAACTTAAAGTGACATTATAGTTAGGTATGCTAATAATACCTTACTAGAAATTCACAGAAAAAATAAAGATAAAAGTGATGTTATATTTTGAATGCTAATAAGATATGACCTTCCAAGGCGAGTATCTGGTACAAAGTACCTCTCTATTTCATGACACTTTACGCTTAGTTTAAATATTGTATCTGAACATTGTTGAACATTTTCAGAATAAACAATTAGCAGTAATACCCTGAAATCCTTTCACTTATTTACATTCTGTGAAACTTATCTGTTGTTAAAAAGTAATAAACGAGAAGTTATATTGTCAGCTTTAATGAAAGCTTATTCATTATATCAAAGCAGTCATTGGAAAACAAAATTCAGTCATAAATAACACGAATGTATTCCAGCAGACTTAATTAACATGTTGCAATGAGTAGCACCATTAATACATGTTCATTTATATTCTAAGACCTATTCCCAAATAAATTGCATATATTATTTGAGAAGGGGGTTATCTAGAAGGGAAAATATATGATTAGAACAAGCCAACTTAAATGGTCAGGTATGCCATCTTACCAGCTTATCAGCAAAGGGTTTGAAATGTGCAGGAAAGGTCATAACTACTACAGAACATAGCAATAAGGAGTCAGTGTAGGGAACCACTTAGTACACAATGGAGTTGGGGTCCACAGTGCAGTGCAGAAGGAAAGTTACCCATGCGAGCTAGTTCCATAAGACTCAGTATGAAATACTATCATTACATGAGGGTGATTGCACAGTGCTGGTAATGATATATCTAATGACAAATCTATATATATCTTATGCCCTCTCACGTTGTTGATGTTTTTGTCTCTGCTTTTATCATTTAGCTTTCCAAAGGTTATCCCAGAATGAGAGAGTTTCTCAAGGCCTAAACGGCGATCTTTATTTTTCGAATGTACAACCCGGTGACACCCGTGATGACTACATCTGCTTTGCGAGATTTAATCATACACAGACCATACAACAAAAACAGCCCATTGCTGTTAAAGTTTTATCAAGTAGGTATACATTTTTTTGCGGTTTCTTTCCTTTGCCTTATGTCACCCTAATGCTATAGTGCTGATTTTTAAGATCAGTGCAGTACTCATGTAACAGTGCCATAATGATTCTTCTCCTATGAGCTATATAAAACGATGCACATATATATTCAGCATCATTTCAGTTGGGAACAATATAACTAATGTAAAGTAAGGGTGCCATTGCTAATTGCTTCCATATGGAGTGATAAAACAGATTTCTATGCATTTCTATGCTTCAAAATATTGGCATTTCAAATCTACTCTAGCAGATAATGGGCAAAAGGGTTTTGTAGATTAGAACACTGTTCAGCACGTGTTCAGGAGTGAGAGGGTGGGACATACCTGAAATCAACATTTATTAATCACAGCGTGTAATGTACCTAAAATGATGCTGTTTGATGCTTTATACAGAATTGTTATAAAATGATGGGAGTATTCCAGAAATGCATAAAAAAAAATGTAAATTGCTACTGATTTCTACTACCAGTATCATCGTATGTCAGGCCAAAAGTCACACGCATTTTCTGTTATGTTTAAATAGTGAAACCAATATTAAAATAACATTAAGTGGATCCAACAAGGTTTTATTGTGGTTGCATAATTCATTTACGTTTTTAAGGTAGCAGGTGTGGGACTAGTGGAGGAAGAGAGTGAAAAAATAGGAGTGGGTTGAATTAAGCAAGATAGGAAACAATATCCATTATATAGTTTAATAACAAAAGTCAGAATGAATTCTGGAATGTTCCTGTGATTTTAAGCATGATAACATTTCTTAGAATATCTATTCAATGACAATAAATCATGGTGGACAGAAATGGCTCTGTCATATACATGAATCCACTTTCACGGTTACTGAAAACAAATTGAAATATGAAGCTATAATGCCAATTCTGGACTGTTATCTATGTTATTAGTGTGATTGTTACAATTAAAAAATGTTGAATAATTTTCCTTAATTTGTGTTGCACAATCTTCATGATATTCTGTTTATTTCAGTGGATGCATTGAATGAAACAATTGCAGCTAATTTGAGTGACACTGAGTTTTTTGGTGGTGAGTTGCGGTGATCCCTAACAACATTCCCCTTAACACTAGAACGTAGTCCACTAACTTCATCCGTCTCATTGCTGCTTAACATTCTTCAATAGTAACTGTCTATGCTTCCTAATGCAGGCATCATCCACAATAGTATTAACTCCCCTTTTCAAGGGTGCAAGAATTTAAAACATTGCTACTGTTGTGAGGCAATGTATCTTTTAGGTACGAAGGCTGTGGTTGGTGCCCCATGGCATGTGCAGATATCTAAAGATATTCCTCAGACATTTGTTTCGTAGAGCTCTAAATGTTGCCTAACAAGTAAGTTAATGGAAATCAATCCAGTACTGTTAAAAACTTCTTAGAATGTGTAATGAAATTCATATTTTAGCTGAAGAATGCAAATTATTCTAAATTATGCTTCCCAACCAACCTTTGTCGGTGCTCTTGTGATTAATTCCATGACCTCATTTTCTGCAGTTCTTTCAAGTGATCACTCTTGTACTATATGATAGAGGAATGTCATGGTCTACAAACATTAAGAGAAAAGTGAATATTTGTAAATGATAACACAAGTTTTCAATTTCTTTGACTTCACTTTTAATTTTCCTCTTCCGCTTTCTGCATTCAGGTGTCAGACCCCAAAGTCTAGGATTATTTAATAGGCGATGCTACATGTCAAATATAGAAACTAGTATTTAAAATTAATAGTTTGTGTTAACAATTGCCTTTTGCTTCAGTACATAGTAATTTTGTACAAGAAAAATATTAGAGAATTACTTAGTCATAATAGGCGTAATACTGCACATGAGTAAACCCCTCTACAGAGTTGGGAAGCGCAAGTTACAGGTCAAGGAAAGTTTACAAACACTCATTCATGTATGCAAAGATTTGTCTGACCCATTCTCATCCTGGAAATATTTACTGTTGTCAAAATCAGAAGTAAATCCTTTCTCTGGTTTGGAACTGTCTCAGAACCCCCTGAAATTAGTGGTGGGGTAGAACACGTAAATTCCTCGTTGTAGAAAAATATTTTTCTCTGAATAAGAACAAAAAGAAAAGAACCTTATTGCACAATTGTATTTCTTAATGTGATGCCATGCCTCCATGCACAATCACGATAGTTTTACAAAGAGTGCACTTGCACATGCAGAAATGCCTAGTCACGCTTTGAATTCACACACATTTTCCAGTAGTATGACTGAAAGCCTGTGACTGCCCTAGGTTTCCATGTATTATCTTTAAACACCTTTGTAAATTGTGTGGTGCATTTGTAAATCTGCACATAGATGAGGGTGTAAATGTCTGGGTGCACATTTATGAATCTCCTTTTTGACTCCGGTGCAAGTTTATGAAATAACCATTGTCTAACACTCGCAAATCTCAGTAAAGTTGAACAGGATGGCTCTTGTCTCAGCAAAGGGTCATTCTTCATAACATAGAAGTACAAGTGTCAAACGTCTGACCTGACAGCCTGTGCAGTCTGGACATGTGCAACCCATCCAAGGGACATTACATTGCCCCTCCCTCCGTTACCTATGCAGCACAGGGTAGAGTGATATATTCCTATAAGAGCTAATTACTGAAATATTCTGCTATGTGAAATGGTTAGAAGCACAGCTTTATGTCTACATAAAGTCTCTTGATAAATGATTAATACATGAGTAGTAGATCATAAAAAATTGCAAGTTTGCTCAACTGAGCAATTCAGTAAATCTATTATTTAAATCCCTTTGTCATCTCTGTAGCTAGATTTTATCAGAAAGCTCTTTAATGGAAGGATACAGGCCACGTTCTCTTGTTGGTGTTATTGGACCATAATGTGGCCTTTTACATAGAATAACAAGATAGTAATGGAGTGACTTTTCAGTAAGCCAGCCCACTGAGCACTATATTCGGTCACTTTACGATAGCATCAATCAGGAATGCCCGATGCAGGTCAATAATTAGACCATTTATTCAGCAGAGCTGTATGATGAATATACATTCCGTGAATCTAAAGGGAACTCACCTACATAGTGATTGATTGTCCTGAAAATCGGAAATTGACCAGGCGCTACTGGACATACTTTAGACACAACTGGTAAAGAATCCTATTCTTATTATATTCACATTTTATTAAGAATACAATATCTTTTTGGTTACAGTGCTGCCCTGTTAGTTCTCTATAATCAGAAGTTTCTAGCTGGTTAGACATACATGCTGGTAACACGGAAGTAACTTTTTTTCAATAAGGAGGGAAGGCTATTGACAGATGGCAGCCATCCTACTTATTTGATCAATTGCTTCTGACCTTGGAAAAGTTAAGAACTTGAAACATTCAGGGTGCCTGTATTTACAATGAGCTGTTATTTAGGGTGGTGTTTCAAAGTTTTTTTTCACTGTCACAAATTAAAGGACACCACTCTTCTTTCATCCAGCACACATAAAGCCATTTTCTAAGGAATTGCTAGCTGTTCATGCATAGACTGCTGCAGTATGGTGCATGCCGGATCTGAAACATATCCGATTCATAAATTACAATTAATAAAGAATGTAGTGGTCCATCTGAGCCGTGGCAATACCAGAAGATTGAATGCAACATAAACTGAACGACCTAGCTTTTAAATATATGCAGGGAACTTCATCATTGTATCTAACTTTGTATTTCATTCTCTATGTTCCTAGATACTCTCTGCAAGTGCAAATCAAAAGCTTATGTGGGTTCATGCCCCCTTTAAACATGATCAGAAATATGCCTTATGCATTCCCTTCCCTTGGATCTAGCAACACTTTCTGTGATTTTAAGCAGAATTTGAAGGCAACGTTTTTCAGAATTTCTGGTGCAGTTGAGCATGTTTTATAAATGCAATCAATAGTAGTTGTAGTAGTGGTACCAGGATCTAATACTAATGCAAACTAGTGTTGTTTGTTTAGATATGTTTCTCATTGGCTTGATATACATGATGTAGCTTGCTATAGAGACAAATAAGTAGATTTAAGTCGAGAGGAGCTGGTCATTTAACCAGTCAAGATAAGTTGTAGGTCAAGTGCTTGACTGAGTTAGTAGCAGCAGTAACAGGCCTGAATTACATACTGGGCACACTGTATCTTTCTGATGTATACTAGCCCCAGATTCATCACATTTAGGCTATCCCTAGGTGCCAGACTTGATTTGTAGACTTTTTCAGCAGTGCTCCTGTATGCCGATAGGTGGTGCCATCTGACTCTGTGGTGAGTCCGTACTGCCCTGGAAGTTACGGAGCAGAGATATATATAAGCGCCACCCTGCTCACTGGAGCAAGTTCCTTTCATTCAATGTCCTACAACGTGGATCTGTAGTTGTGGTCTCAAATTTCAGTCTTCTGATGACTTCAAGATTTCATCTACATTGTGTCAGGAAGGTGTCTCCTCCGAATATGACAGTACTCAAGAAATGATGAGACTGCTGGAAGCAGATGTTGGTCACGGACCTGCATGACATGTCTCTAGTGCTCGGCCTCCAGTCACAACTTGAAGTTGTGCTATATGTGTGCCCTAATTCACCTGAAGACAATCTGGAAACAAGAGGCAACACTCAACATTGCCAAATATAAGAGTAGGTTGCAGTTGGAACATACCATTCCAAAGCATGGGGCAGCTCGCAATGTCTTTTAAGAGGCCGGTCCAATGCAAAGCCATGTTCCCTCTCAAAGTCTTCCAGTAAGCTGAAATTGAAAATGTGCTACAAGCGCACAAAAGATAGGTGAGACTCGACCCAAGTGAGAATGCACAAGGACATCAATCGAAAGATCATACCCCACAAATGTCTTTGGATTCTGATTTTGTCATGCAACTGGTCCCAAAATCTAAACAGCAGCCTTCAAGAAGGTCATGTGGTTACTCTTTCAGATACTCTCGGCTCCCTCTGGTGTGCATTCAGGCCTCAGTTGACCTGGGTATATCTAGTCCTTTCTGTGCCAGCGCAGATTCTGACTCTACTGGATCCAACTCCCATGCCTCGTATGTGAAGCTGAACCACTGTCAGCCCTCACCAGGCTTAGGGTGCAATATGAGATTACAAAAGCTGAGCCAGCTATCGTGCATCGGACTTTAATCCTCAGCCTTGATGCCAGTACTATCGGAGGCTAAAGGCCTTACTCAATTTTGACTCTGATGCGGGTCAGATTATGGAAAATGCTTCCCACAACACTGATAAAAATGAGGATGCAGACAACTTGCTTCCCTTGCTGTTATCCAGCTCCTGTCTTGGGAACACAAGTCAGCACCATCACTAACACACATAAAGGAAAAAAGGGGTACACTTGATTAACTAATGATGCTTTTGGATGGCAGTATACAAATTGAGAACCTACACATGATAGCTCTTATTTTGGCTCTCTTTTCTGTTGCATCAGGGCTCCATATATTTGTAGTGTACAAGTTGTGATGAACCTAAGTTGAAAAATAAAAGTAGAGGAGTAAAGTGGGCTAAATTTAATTCAGGTACATACCTAATTTACCATTTTGATCACATTTATTCAAGATACCAACTTTAATGTATTGAACCAATGCATAAATAATCTGGCTTGCTCTTTTAAGCAGAAATCAACGATTACAAAGCTCCCTCTTGAACATGAAGATCGAAAGTTAACATCAACACTCTGCTCTCGGATGCATATGTTAATATGAATATGAAAATAAAATACCTTAAGCTGGGAAATAGGAAGAATTGTTACAAGTGACTTAAAGAACTTTCATGTGTCCCTACAACTTGACTGACTTGATGTCCATTTGAAACATAGCTTTGAGCCCCCACCCCTCTCTATTTTACCCTTCTACTAGCAAATAGGTTTGTCATTATAGATGTGATATATCATGAATGAAATTCAGTGGCGTAACGCAAAATGATGGGGCGCTTCTGCAGAAGTTGATGAGCGGCCCCTAAGTATATCTATCTCACAGATATCTATTGGCGTTGGGCTGAACGGTGGCCCCCTTAAGGGTTTGGGACCCACGAGGGCTGCAGGGGCTTGCATTACGCCGCTGATGAAGTTCTGATACCATACCAAGGATGGAAGTGTTCTGACAATAGTTTAGGTAGAGTAGCACCGTACAACTTGGAATACTTTCGCTGCATGCCTTCATTGACATATAGATTTTTCTACATTTCAAATAGAACCACCAGCATTACATCTTTTTCGGATCATTTTTCTTTTGCTTCCTTTTAAAACAAGGGAGGGTTGTCGGGAGAACATAACAATTGCTTTACAAATATTTCTTGGATTTTTTTTTCTGCAGATAGTCCAGCCGGAGAAAGACGCCCGACTCTCTTAACACCACCCCGTACCAGCAGGGAAAGAACGGTGCTGAGGAAGCAAGTGCTGCTTTTGGAGTGCATAGCGGAAGGATTGTGAGTTACTGGGATTTTTGTGCTCACTTTTAAAAACCTGAGACTTTAAATCAGCAACGGATACAGATTTTGACATGGAATTGAGAAACGTCTAGCAACAGCAGTGCTTAATTTGTATAAAAAAATAAGTGCCAGGGCTCTCGTCAGGAGGCTACTGCAGCTTGCACCACATATTGCCCCCTGCCAGCACTGCAAATGATAATAACAACACAACTACTAACCATCACACTCCTACAAGTGTGACAATTTGGACTATTTCAGAACCCAAAGCTATAAGAATGACTTGGGAGGCAGGCAATAGTAATTTTTTTATGTATATTGAATTAATGCTTAACTGTTGTTGTGGTCACCTCTAAATTGGCCAGACAGCGCCACCTTGTGGCAGACTGTCACAAGCACTGGTGCTGACAATTAAATGCCGGTGCCGAGCACCGGAAACAACCGGCTCAAATTAAGCACTGAGCCCCAGGCAGCAGGGGACAGTCTCCCAGTTAAAAGCAATAAAGTACAACTCAAAATTTACAGGTTGACATACAAAAATCTGTCCAGTAGTTTTCGAGAAAGTAACAGGAAACTTATTTGGTGGGCTGGAAAGAGTAAAACTTAAGAGATATCCCGACTGTTAATTCATGGAGGTCATTGGATCCGGGTTTGCAGAGTTTCCACAGACCTAAAATGTGAGAAATATGCAAATTTGATTGGTTGAAAGAGATTTTTCTCCCAGCTAGCTAAAGCTGGGTTTGCGGACCTGAAGCACTTTGAAAATGAAAGGAGCCATAACGGTGTATCTTCTGGCCCGTTGGCTTAAGTGTTGGGCGCCAAAGGAACCCTTTGGGAATTTTAATAAAAATGTTATTGCAAACATGTGATCGCAAACCTTTAGACAGCAGCATGAAACAATGTAGGTACATTCTTTGCGATGGGAGCAGGTGATACAGTCTGTACCATTTACCTTCCCCGTACAAACAGTTGTGTTCCATTTCACATCCTAAGGCCCTGGTTACAAGTGCTCTGGAGGTGAATTATAGCACCCTGTGAAATCCGGTACCCTGGACTTTGGAATTCATTTAGTGCATTGATTACCTCCAAGTAGAAGTTTGGCCCTTCATATTGGGGCATAAAACATAATTTTCGGTATTGTGAAGTACATTTCTTTGGCATTGTAGTGAGCTTTTTTACATGAGCTGCTTAATTCTAAAAAAAAAATAGTAATACTCTAAAAGGAACTGTCATCTGCTAGAGACAGACTTTTAGTTGGTAAATGCCTGCAGCAAACATAACGTGCAGCTGGCTCATTAGAGTCTCCTTTGTGCTCGCACGAGATCAATTTGTGCAGCATTTCATCTTTTTATATTTTCTTTGATTATCGTTCGTCTAATTCATCAGTGTATTTTCTTATGTTTGTAGGCCGACCCCAGAGATCCTCTGGAGTAAAGAAGCTGGAGAATTGCCCAACAAAAGGACATTCTACGAAAATTTTGGCAAAACGCTAAAAATAATTGATGTCTCACAGGCAGACGCAGGGAATTACAAGTGCACGGCAAAGAATTCCCTGGGGTCCACACACCACATTTTTACTGTCGTTGTTAAAGGTACAATTTGTTTTAATTGGCTTGTTTTAAACATTTAATGGTAGAATATCATCAGGTCACATTTGCTACCCAGTTCTAGCACAAGGCAAAAATACATTGTTTTGTTATTGGGATGTCCACTTTGCCCTAAAACGTTAGTGTTACCCCAAATGTGTACGCATGTTTATCTCCTGTTAAACTTTGATGTCGCTTGTTTGTCTGCTACTGCAGTGATCATTGCAACCTGGCCTTTATTTAATTTTGTGACTGATGATCAAACCTATCTCATTACAAATTGTGAATTTGTAGCTCACAAAAACTCCTACCTAATAAATATGAATTAGGCAAGAAGCTTTCTGCGACCCTCAAAAAAGTCTAAGAATGCAAGGGCTAGAAGGAACAGCAGGCCACTATTCCTGTGTTTGCATTCTTTAAAGAAAAATGTATTTTTAAAAGCAGTGTGTGTCCCTTAAAGGGACAGGTGCTATTTAAATATATAGTGCTTTCATCAGGCAGGAGGACATCGGGAGGAGTATGTATGCCCCCTGGAGCACACACTGTTCCACCCAAGGCTGCCCACAATGATTCCCAAAGGCGAAGGTGCCCCCCCTGGGACTGTTTACCCTTTGTAAATTTATGACCACACAACTCGGGGGTCAGTAACAGATCAATGGTTTGCGGCCATTAAGCATTGATACATTCTTTTCCATTCACGAAGAGGAGGGGAATGCATCTTTCATGCCTCCTATTTGCATTTTGGAAGTGGTTGCAAAAGCTACTTTGGTGCTTCGGGAACACTTTTCCAAATTGCAAAGTAAAATTTGTACATTTCAAACTACTCTATTGCAGTCACTAAGCCTGTGATTATGCAAACCGGAAGCTTTGTGACCACAAGTGTTTTGAATTTCTCTATCCTGAGCTAGTGCCTACTTGCATCACATAAAAGAGTATGTATAATATATCTTAGGCCTGTCTCCCTCTGATGTCACTGTACAGTCTATTTCTACTACCCATCTTTTTGCAGTAGCTACCCTCTCCCTCTCAATCCCCAGCACTATGAAACCTCCTTTTCACCTAGCATCTCCTCTACCACCAACCCTTACTGCATCTCACACAACCTGACCCAAATGCTTCATGAAATACAGCACCTGTGCACTGCAATCGGCTTTTTGTGGTTGTTGTATAAAATCCTTTCATTCTGGTTATTTGATGGGGGAGATGGGGGGTTGTATGAGGCTGGAGATCTAAGGGACAAACTAATTATCCAGAAGCTGTTGAACCAAGTAGTTCTATGTCACTGGGACGCAACTTTTCTAGTCAATTAATTTGCTTTGACCATACATTGTTTACAAGACAGTTTGTCCACTTTATTCAAGTGAAAGGAAACAGGACAACTCCTCCCGGAGTCTGCAGCAGTTTTTTAAAAGGCAGCCCAGGACTGGAATAGAAGCAAACCAGAGACATGAATTAATCAGGCAACCCTATCTACAGGCACAATTTAAATTCAGTTACAAAACTGTTCGGTTTTGCATACTCTCTGCCTGTTAGGCAAATGTAGTTCAGACGGGAAAAGATCCGACTGACTGAAAGAAGCATCAGCTACAGCTGGAGGGGTAGCCACCTATTAGTGGCTTGTTAGATTGGTTGGTGGGTTAGCTGAGGGTCCTGTAACTCATCGCACAACCCTACCTATACTTTCTCCTCTTTCATAGAGGTGCCAGGTGCACTCATAGGCAGACCAAGACCCCCTCATACCCATTGAAAAATCTAATAAGCACCCCACACACTGTTTAAACCAACAATAGTCTAGTGCCAGAAGAGATTTCGCAATTGCATTTTCTAAACGGGGACCTTCAGTGAAACTATGGGAGATATGTGCATGATATCTATCTCCATTTTATTTTCCAGGGGTAATTGTTGAATTGTGAAAGTGTTTTGTTCTGGGACTTTGATCTTCTCTAAGTGCAAGACAAGTCTAGAACATGTAATTTTATTTTTTGCTTAAATACAGATGGGCAGCTGCCACCTGATGATCTCACAGTAGACTGGGCTGTGAGTAAACAACCCACTGTGGTCCTCCAGTGGAGGAGCTAATCTAAATTTGACATCATTTTTGGCGGTGAAGTGTAGTAAATATGTAGTAAATATGGGCACATTTTGCCTGTAAAGTTGGTGCAAAGGTATTCTATATCTTAGCCTAGTACAATTTGTCTCAATTATTTTCATCCATAAACACTGCAAATCTCTTAGACCGCTAATCGTCACGCGTAGTACAATGATACCGCAAATCATAACATCAAAACTTATAAACAATACACCTCCGACAACAAGATAGCAGCCAATCCTTAATCAGGTGGAGATTAGATTGCCTTGAGATTTAGTTAGAGAAATGCTGCTAAATTGGAGACGCAGTTTGATGTGTTGAAGGAGTAACAGCCAGCAGGAAATGTTGCATCCATCAATGTCAAATCTGAGAAATCAGCGATTTTTGCTGTGTCTCTCAGTCCTAACTACAGGTCGGTGAGCCAGAATAGCAAGGCAACATCCAATGAAATTGGAAGAGGCATTCAATATAACATAGTACAACATGTATAAAAATACAACTAGATAATGGAGTTAAAAAATAAAGGCCTGAAGCAAACGTCTACACTGAAGTTGACTTAAAAAGATAAAAATTTAGTTAGACAATAAAGGAAGGGCATTTTTCAAGCAATTAAAAGATGGCAATATAAATGCGCCTTCAAGAGTTGAATGTTCAAGAAAGGGGTTTACAATGATCCAGAAAAAGCATATGCTCTGTGTGTCATTGTTTAGGGTTCAAGGTTTGGTTTTACTACCGACTTGCAATGTCTTTCATTTTTAATTACATTTCAGAGGGTTGTATCAACATAATATAGGCTTTGAGGCTGTGCCAAATCCAATGTGTGGGTGTCTCAAGGTCATGGTGATCCAGGTTCTCAGGCAATAATCCGAGTCCTGCTTGTCAAATTGCATGCATTCCACGTCACTCGTGGTTTGAACCCAAATGGAGGCCATACCATCATGATGTGGAACTCCAGCTTGAAGATGTCAAACCTGTTGCTTGGATCTGTCATGGTGACCATCTTATTAGAAATCTCTGACTAGGCAAAGAAGGCTTTTTACTGCCACATGTTTATGCTGAGTTGAATAATCGAACGGACAAATTCCTGTTCGATCTAACTCAAATGGATGAACATATTCTTCCAATGCACCCCTTGAAGATAGTAGAAATAATTTTGAAAATGTACAAGGAGAATCCTCTTCCTTCTGTTGTTCCAAGCAAGGCCTGAAGTGAAGTGAAGCCAGTGGGCCAAAACTTGGGGGGACATTACGATGGTGGGCGGACAAAGTCCGCCCGCCACCGTAACGGTGAATGGGACCGTCCGCCATTGGAGCGGCGGTCCCGCCGTGGGTATTAGGATGCCACCGCCACGGTGGCGGTGGCATCCCCTATTCCCAGCATTGTGGCGGGCGGTGCTCACAGCACCGCCCTCCACAATGCTGGGAATGCACGTTGGGCATTCACATGCACAAGGTGACAGGCACCGCGCGGTGCCTGCCACTTTGTCCATGCCAATGCAGGGGGGTACCATAGGTACCCCCCATGTGTACCCCCCACCCCCCCAACATCCTGGGGTCCCGCTACAGGCCCCCAACAGTGAAGACCACATGCCCTTCCATGGCGGCAATGCCGCAATGGAAGGGCTGCTTTCCGCCATCATCATAATATGGATGGCAGTGTCTTGCAGACACCGCCACCATATTATGTATGTTTTCCGCCCGGTCGACGAGTCGACCGAGCGGAGCGCTGGCGGACGGTCTTTCCGTCCGTCGCGGACCTCCCAGCCATCATAATATGGCAGGGGAAAATCTTAGGCGGGTGGTGTGAGATAGCGGGCGGATCGCCACCGCCATACGGGCGGTGGCGATCAACCCGCTATCATAATGACCCCCTAGGTTTTTAATGGAATAAGGCTCATCTTTATTAAATGGTAAAACAAAGTGCAAAATGTTCCTACTCCAACAATTCTACTTTTACTTCATTTAATTTTAATTTTATTTATTTTTTGTTCGGATACTTAAAAATCCATCAACAATATACATATAAAAAACAGATTTACATACTGAGATAAAATACAACCTTTCGAACAGAGTATGTTGAAATAAGTAAAATAACATTAAAATACTGCCTGGATAGGCCATCATGTAACTAAAAAAAGGAAAACGGATATTAATTGTGCAAATATTAGTCCAAAGGGTGCAGAGCATTCAAAGTTTTTAGCAATTTCGTTCTTATTAACCAAGATGCTTGAAGAAATGTAGACACAGCATGTACGACAAAAGGAGTAGCATCTGTGTTACACATCCTCAGTGCTTCCCAAAAGTGCCTAACTCCCAGATTTAGACAAAGTGGTTTGATCCATTTTAGTCTAGGTTTCTTATACGTGGAACAAAACAATATATGCTTTGCCTTATCGTAGCTATGTTACATACAAGACATAGGCCAGACCTAAAGGTGGGAGCAGACCATCTGCTCGTAAGGAATGACAAAGGGAGCGTGTCCAGCCTAAATTGCACAGACACTTTTTTACAGATGGACAGTTTGAGATGATCTAAAAATTCTTCAAAGTTATAATCAGATTTTATGTGTAGAAAGAGGTTTATAAGGCTTCCTGAGGTAGTATTATCTAGTTCTTTTTGAGCATGGCCTAGTAGATTTCCTTTAATTGCTCAGATAAGCATAGGAAGAGCAACGTACCTGCTTGAGCTGGGAAATCAGCCAAGCCATGACCCACGTATCTCTCTCAAACTTTCCTGTAGAGAGTGCATCTCAAGCACATAACACACCTATCAGACACTGTATAGATATTTGGTTTATCTGTTGTGAGTTGCTGTAACTGTAAAGCGAGTGCACCCAATGAATCCACACTATTATTTTTAAAAGGTATTATTTAAAGCCAATTTTAGTGGAACATATGTATCACAATAATATTGCAAATAGTAAAAGAATAGTAGTGATTACATATATTCACGGAATGTAAAAATTATGAAAGAAGGCAGCATGTCAAATTGTTAAAATTCTGTTCGTATTCAGCCATCTTTTATAAACATAGTAGTACCAAAAGTCTCTCAATCTATGAGGATTTAGTTCTAAATGTTTTTTATCAGGTACCTGAGGTAGGAGAGTTCATTAGCATTTCCTGGCCGGGGTACCATAATTTTTTCTTCACAATAGAGGGAGCACTGGATGGGATGGATGCTGAATGTAACCAGTATACACCCAGCCCCAGGTTAAATAATGATGTTTTGACATACCATAACCAGGGGATGTTGGTCGCTTACGGTCTACTAATGACATCGCGGAGCTCTAGCTCTTTGATGGTCCAGACTTTGACCCAATATAAGATGGGCTTGAGCTTGACAAACTCTGTTATTTGTATCAAGGTGAGATCTAGGCGCAGGGGTAGCATTGGACTGCTCCGCAGCAGCCTGAGCAGTGATCTTATAAAATTGATCTCAGCTGTTGCGAGGCTTCCGGCTCTGCAGTGATCCCACAGTTCTGCTCTGTATAGGGCCCCATTGACTGCCTGCACTGGATAGGTCTCCAGTGCCGGGGAGACTGGGTTGGTCAAAGCTCTCCTAGTGAGTCTGATTATTGACCCTGTGGTTTAACAACAATCTACTCTTCAGTATTTGGTCACACCAGGAATCATTGTCGGTCAATCTAATGACCCAACAAATCACATTCCTTTACTCTTTCAAGCACGCTAACACCCATAGTTATCCTACACCGTGACAATTTCTTTGGTTTGAATACCATAAATTTTGGTTTTTGTGGGTTTATCTCTAGCCCATGGTCACTACAAAATAGACCGAATCTCTCAATTAAGACCTGGAGCCCTCTTTGTGTTTTGGAAATTAGCAGGGTGTCGTCAGCAAAAAGGAGAGCAGGCACCTGGATCCCTGCTAATGTTGGCGAGCCATTCTCGCTCTTTTTCAAAAATTCTATGCACCCATTGATAAAAAGATGGAATAAGGTTGGAGCTAGCACACAGCCCTGGCGGACTCCTTTGTTAATTTTCATTCTCCACAGAAGTTCCCCACTTGGACCGCAGTAAACCTGTGCAAAATTGTTTGTGTACGAATGCCTACTTTTGATTCAGTGTGGTAGTTACATTATCTATTTCTTCATTAAGCATGACCTGGTAGATTTCCTATTATCGGCCAGCTAAGAATAGGTAGAGCAATTTACCAGCGTGAGCTGGGAAATCAGCCAAGGTATGACCCATGTATCTCTCTCAAAATTACCTGTAGAGAGTGCATGTCAAGCACATAACACACCTATCAGACACTATATAGGTATTTGGTTTATTTGTTGTGAGTTGCTGAAACTCTTTTGATAATGCGAGGACGACTAATGAATCCGCACTATTACTTTATTACTTTTAAAAGACATTATTGAAAGCCAAATTTTGTGGAATATATGTATCGTAATGATATTGCAAATAGAGAAAGAATAGTAGTGATTAAATATATTCACAGAATAAAAAATTATGAAATAAGGCGACATGTCAAATTGTGAAAATTCCGTTCATATTCAGCCATCATTAGTAAACATAGTAGTACCAAAAATCTATCCATCTATGAGGATACAGTTCTAAATATTTTTTATCGTGTACCTAAATTTCAGTCATATATTGCAGTGAAACAGCCTATCTGCAGGGCAAGACTAGATTGTGGCCATGTGGCTGTGGCTGTTATTGGTAGCAGCACTGTTGCAATTACATCAAGAACTGCTTTGCTCCTCTATAATCTGAAGCTTCTCTCCCTGAGAGAGACATGATCGCTTCTTTTCAGGACCACTGAAATTATGCGATTGTGCAGCTGTGCCATTTTTCACATAATTATAGATTTGCCACATAATCTATCATCTGCTGCATAATCTGCAGTTTAACAAAAAATTCTACCTCCAACAGTTCAAAAGTTACAAAAAATGCAGCAACACGTGTTACTGCTTAGGCGAGTAGGAAGCTTCTCCGGAACCCAAGGTTATTGGTTAATCTAGTGATTATTGTTGGTTATTGCAATTAGTCATGTGCTCTCAAGAAAAAAATACATGTGTTTAATCCATTTACTTTGTGATGTGGTGAATGGTTGTGGTGAGATAGATAGGCTGGGGGAGATTAGGTAATGTTAGATTGGAGGGATAAGGGTTTAAAGAGGAGCTATGTGATCTATGAACTGAGGTATTCAGCCTGAGATTAACAATTCCTGCCTAGCTCCTCGAGTTCGGGACTCCGTTCCCATTCCCTTAGCCCCCTGTTCGAGCCTGCTGACCGTCACAGCCTCTCACTAATAACTGTTGTGTTATTTTGGGGTAATCTTCCTTGTTAGCATTTTATTATGTTTTGGTTGTATTTGGGGTTAGTCTAGTCATGTTGTTGTTGTCTTCCTTGCCGTTGCCCGCTCCCGCCGTTTTTCTCCCGAATCCTGCCTTCCCAAACTCCCAGACAGCCCTCCATCCTCCAGGACTACTTATGGAGGCAGCTGTGTGGCTGTGCCACCGTTCACCGAAGGCAAGCCCAACTGCGCCCGTCCTTGCCTGTAGCGTACCCAGCGCCAAGACCCCTGGCCTGCCTTGCACCCACCGATACACTGCCAGGGAGCTCCTGGAGCTGGACCCCGAACACCGGTGCTTCACCTCCGCACTGCGATCAACCAAAGGACCCTTCCCCTGCCGACACTGCCACTTCTCCTGCAACAAAACCTACGAAGGATCCTACGCCACTGCCGCCCAGAAGACCACGAGCAACCCGGAACCGCTCCAATGTATCCTGCTCAATGCCCGCTCCCTCTGCAAGCATGGGATGGAAATCTGGGACACCATCACCGCCCTCTCCACTGACGTTGCCTTAATTACTGAATTGTGTCTCAACCCGCCACTCCCGATGGCAACAGGATGATACACCGAGACTGCGCCAATAGACAAGGCGGAGGCATCGCCATCCTCTTAAAGGAAACCATCAGATGCACCATCACCAACAATGACCCCACGCCTCTAATAGACCACATCAACTTCCAACTACAGACAGAAGCGAAGACCACAATAAGAGGTACCCTCGCCTACAGACCACGACCAACTTACTGCAATGTCATCTCCAACCTCATCACCCCCCTGGCCATCGACTCCCACCACTATGTCCTACTCGGCACCATCAACTTGCACATCAATGACCCCAGCGATGCAAACTCCATCACCCTCCTGGAGAATCTGTACAACATGGGCCTCATCCAACTGGTCACCGAGCACACACACAAGGCCAGACACATATTACAACCTCATTTTCACCTACTGAGACAGAATCAAGTTCAGCCACACCACAGAACTCACCTGGACTGACCATGCCATTGTACATTTCACCATCTCCAATGCCCAGCACACCATCAGTGAGCATCACACCTCTTCCCACCGGAGCTGGAGCAAGGTCACCGAAACCCAGTGGACACAGGCCCTCACCACCACCCAACCCAAATCCTCAGCAGACCTCAACCAGGCAGTCCAGAACTTCTCCGACTGGATCACCGACTGCGCCGGCAGAGTCGCCCCACTGAAACCAACAAAAGCCAACAAAACCTCAAAACAAGCCAGCTGGTACACCCCAGAGTTCAGGACCACCAAGTGCAACTGCTACCAACTGGAGAAACGATGGCACATCATGAAGAACCCCACCGATAGAGACGCTCATAAAACAGCCCTCAGCAACTATCACCAGCACATCAAGGAAGCCCAGAAAGCAGCCATCTCCGTCCTGATTGACACCGTGGTCAACCACACTAAAGACACCTTCAAAATAGTCAAGGAATTCTCCAACCCTACAGCCACAGAAAACACCAGCCACTCATCCCAAGAACTCTGAGACACCCTCTCAGACTATTTCCACAGCAAGATTGCCACAATCTACAACAATGTCAACCCCCAACCTGCCACCCCCAACAACCTCAACCAACCAGAGAACTCAAGCCAAATGGTCACCACCAGGTCTCTACTCACCACCCAGACCACCACAGCCATCATGTCTTCCATCCACTCTGGGGCACCCACTGAACCCTGCCCCCACCACCTCTTCAACCTCAGAACGAACACAATCAGCATGGAACTCACTAGCATCCTTAACACTTCCATCAACACAGCAACCTTCCTGGACAGATGGAAACACACTGAAGTCAGACCCTCCTCAAGAAACCCTCCTCTGACCTCAGCAATGCTAAAAATTATCGACTGATCTACCAGCTCCCCCACTCAGCCAAAGTTCCTGAAAAAGCCATCAACCAACAACTCACCGAATTCCTGAAACAAAATCACCTACTGGACACCTTACAATCAGGATTCCGTGCCGACCACAGCACTAAGAATTTGCCGATTGCTGCCACAGATGACATCAGAACTCTCCTCGACCACAGAGAATCTGTGGCCCTTATCCTCCTCGACCTCTCTGCAGCATTCAGTCTCACACAACACCCTCATCAACAGACTCTACAACATCGGCATACAGCAAGACGCCCACAAGTGGATTGCCTCCTTCCTTACAGGACGCACTCAAAGAATGCGGCTGCCTCCCTTCGCCTCCGCACCCAAGGGCATCATATGCGGGGTACCCCAAGGATTATCACACAGCCCCACCCTATTCAACACCTACACGACCCCCCTCGCCGACGTTATCAGATCCCACGGCCTCAACATATTCTCCTACGCAGATGACACCCAACTCATCCTCTTGCTTCCTGAGGACCCCACCAACGACAAAACCGACTTCGCCAGCGCCATGACCAAGGTAGCCAACTGGATGAGAAACTGCCTCAGACTGAACTCTGACAAGACAGAAGTACTGATCTTCAAGAACAACACCTCTGCCTGGGCCCACAGCTGGTGGCCAGCTGAACTTGAACCAACCCCCACAACTACAGACCATTCATGCAACCTAGGGATCATCTTCAACAGCCTACTGACCATGAAATGACAAGTCAATGCAGTCGCCTCCTCCCCCTGCTTCTACACTCTTCACATGCTCCGCGGAATCTTTAGTTGGAACCCAATCAACACCAGAAAGTCTGTCCGTCACCAGCCGCCTAGACTATGGCAATGCCCTCTATGCCCGCATCTCCACCCAGCTCCTCAGACGACTTCATACCATTTAGAACACGAAAGTCAAACTCATCCTGGACCTTCCCAAACAGTCACACATCACCCCCACCTCAGAGATCTTCACTGGCTCCCCATCAAAAAGAGATGTCAGTTCAAGATCCACACACATGCCTACAAAGCCCTCCACGATCAAGGACAATCCTACATCAACCATTGACTGAATTTACATCAACCCTCCAGACTTCTGCATTCCTTTTCACCCCTCCTCACCTACACCCCCCGCATCTGTCGCAGCCGTAGCAGGGGCCGTTCCTTCTCCTACATTGCCACCAAGACCTGGAACGACCTGCACTTCCAAACAACACACACTCCCTAGCGGGCTTCAGAAAGAGACTCAAGACCTGGCTTTTTGACGGAGACAAAGCATCCTCAGTGCCCAGATACCAATAGGGGTGTCACGCTTTACAAATCTGGTTGATTGATTGAATGGAATTATTAAGTGATGTAACATTTAATATAACAGACATGCTGCAAAGACTGTCAGATTGCCGTAAGACTGTTCAAGCTGCTGAAAGGGAGAGCTGACCCCAGCACTAGAACAATTTTCCTTGTACTAATAGTACTAAGGTGAAGTTAATAATAATTTAAAATGACTCTCAGCCCAGTGCCCTTGCAGGGTCAGTGCAGGCCTAAAGGAGGAGCTATACTGAGAGGACCCAAGCATAACACAGAACACTTTTGGGAGGTACTGTTTAGAACACTTCAGCCCACTGCAGAGTAAAAAAAATCCAGAATTCCAAATTAAAAACAGAAATGGCGAAAGAAAAAAATTGATGGATTTCTTCACATCAGTAGTTTGTGGAAGCCATCTTATAGGCACCTTCTGCAGGTGCCATTTACATTTCTCATTTCAGCAGTAGAATTTCACTGTGAAGGGAAAGAAAGCAGCAGCAGCTGTTTGTGGTTATGCTAGCCACTTCTACCAAGAGAGAAGTGGCACAACTGTAGTATACTAATATGGAGGGCCAAAAGTCAAAGCGTCTGCTATATTGAGATAAATGTGTGAATCTACAGTGCCAACCCGGATAGCTGTGGACATTAAGAGCTGCCTCCAATTCAGAGTCCAATCAGATGAGTCTTTATTGCTATTGCTGTTTTTTTTTTTTTTCCTCATATGACCTCCGTAGCTATAGCAACCTCTCGACCTGATTCACCTCTGGTGCTAATAACTTGGTGGTTCCAGTCTCAGCTGTTATTCTTTCGTGGTCCACCCACAATACACATCCTGAGCTGACCAAGAGGTTTTAATCACAGGAACTTGGCCGTTACCTTAATCTGATATAATCTAGTCAATAGATGTATCATCCAGCAGGTTCCAAAATAACCCAGTATCCGGCCTCTCTCTATAGGTGTTTACCCTCTGATCTAAAGCTCTAAAGTATCTGACAGAATTCCACCAGGCATTCCATGAAGGAGGTGCCACCTGGCGCCACAATTTACATATCTCTCTCCTAGCTAGGAGAATCAAGTAGAAAACCAGCTTATGCTGTAACCCATTCGGGACATGCGCCCCCCCAGATTTAGAGACTATACCAAAAAGGATAAGAGATGAGCTTACCTCCACAGAGGAACCCAGCGCCCTCGAAATGGTCTTACCCACGTTTTTCCAGAATTCGTGTATCTTGGGCAGGTGGCAAATATATGGATGTCATCTGCATTCAGGGAGCCACATCTAAGACATCTTGCTTCTCCGCCACCCTTTATTCTTGATATTTTAAGAGGAGACCAGTATAACCTGTGGATTGTAAAAAAATGGTTCTTCCTGAGTGCAGCAGATTTAATTAACGGGTAAAGAGTATCTATAGATACTTGCCATAAATCTTCTAGCTCCTCGCTCGGCAAGTAGTTTTCCCAAACTCGGTTTGGCTTCTCCATCTTTCTGTCTACTGCAGCTAGAAGATAATTATACCAGAGGGCCACTTCTTTCTTCCTCGGGGCCGTATCTTGTAGATCGCTTCCATGGGGTCCTCTTCCGAGAGGGGCCAACATTGTCCCTTACACCAGGAAGAGATCTGGTAAGATTTAAACCTCGAGAGGGCACCGCTGGTAGTATTGTTCCAAAAATCCCAAGTACGACATTCCTTACCCGCTACTATATCTTTCCAGTGCGAGACTCCAGCCTCAATTAATGGACGAGCTAAGAGATCCAATAGACATTCCGGAGTTCCAGGGGAGTCCCACACGGGGGCCCAGTCACTATAGTAAGGAAGTCCCAAGCAGACTCAACAGTTCGACCATAACTTGGCCGCCATACGTAAGGTCTTCAGACGCACTTTTAAAAAAAATTTGGGAGAGCCAAATTTATACATAAATCCTGATTCCTCCATGCCAACTAACATGGCTTTAAACATGCTCCCAATTAACGAGTTATCTGGAGTGAGCAGCAACATCCTACAATTTTTCAGTTGGTAGGCCCAACAATATAATTGTAGGTCAGGTAAACCCATACCTCCATACTGCAGTTTTCGCCTTAATTTTTTCCAGGACAGCTGGATCCCTTTACCTGCCCAAATAAAGGAAGAGATCTTGCCCTGAATTTTAAGCAAATCTGCTTTTACAAACTCTAGGGGGATGTTGTTGAACAGATAGGTATATTTTGGTAATACACACATTTTAACAAGGTTAACCCTGCCATAGTGAGAGAGTGGTATACTCTGCCATCTTTTTAATAAACCATCCACCTCTTTGGAAACCCTGTCTAAGTTGGTTTTTGGGATTTTTTCAGGATCTTGAGTGATTGTAACTCCGAGGTATCTAAGCTCCCTGGCAGAGTTACCCTCGTAGTCGGGGATGTTCCATGCCATAATCTCGGTTTTATCCTCGTTTATCTCATAACCTGAGAGTTTCCCAAAAGACTGTGCTTCGGCCAGGAGCTCTGGGAGTGTGATGATGACGTTTGAAGACAATAAAACCAAGTCGTCCGCATAAAACGCTACTTTCCTCTCAAACCCATTTACTGCGAAAGGAGCTATCTTCCTATTTTGTCGAAGGCTCTGGGCGAAAGGTTCGATGTATAAATCAAACAGAATAGGGGACAATGGGCAGCCCTACCTAGTCCCGCGGCCTATTTTAACAGTAGGAGAGAGGTTGCCGTTAACCAAAATCTGGGCACAGGGTGACCTATATATTTTTTTAATAACTTCTCTGAACTCATCACCTAAACCGAAAGCTTTCAGAGCCCTGTCTAAAAAATGCCAATTCACACGGTCGAAGGCTTTGGCGGCATCAACAGTAATAATGGCAAGAGGGAGACGCTGTGACACCGCCAAATCAGTCACCCCAATTAGGGTATATACCAGCTCCGACATCTGCCTGCCCGGGAGAAAGCCCTTCTGGTCCTCATGAATAATTGGGCTGATGATCTTAGACAGCCGATTATTCAGGATTCCAGCAAAGACCTTATAATCGGCATTTAATAGAGAGATTGGTCGGTATGACTGGCACTGAGTTGGATCTTTCCCGGGTTTTAATATCAATGATATAACTGCGCCTCTCCAGGAGTCTGGCAGAGGGGATGTATCATCCAAAATATCGTTAAATAGCCTCAGCCAAACTGGGACAACCTCTTCCTTCAATAAAGAGTAAACCTCAATTGGGATTGAATCTGGGCCTGCGGCTTTTCCTTTCTTGGCTCTGTCTAAAACCATCAAAATCTCACTCCCTGTTATTTCAGACTTAAGAAATTTTTGACTGGCCTCAGATAACTTAGGTAGTTGTTTCTCTGTGAGCCAATTATCAATATGTTCCTCCGAAGTGTAAGAATCCTCTTGGTATAACTCTTCGAAGAACTGCACAAAAGCCTGTTCTATTTTATCTTTAGCCTCAGTGACGTGTGTGTCAATTTTGATCCTACTGATGTAATTATGAGATCTATCAATTCTACTCTTCATAGCTAAAAGTTTGCCGCAATTCTCCCCCTGCTCGAAATCCCTCATCTTACTAGCTTCCCATTTTTGAAGCAAGATCTCTCCAGACTTAAGTCTGAATTTTAACTGTAGCTCATCCAGTCTCTTTATTAGATTTTCATTTTCTATACCAAGAGGGCATCTGAACTTTAAATCTGCCTCTACCCTTATTATTTGTGTTTCTAGATCGGCCAGCTCTTTCTTCTCTGCCTTAGCCCAACCTATCACTGCCCCCCTTAGTGTTCCCCTCAGCCAGGCCTTGAAGGAATCCCAAACAGTATACAGAGATGTCGACCCCAAATTATCCCGGAAGAAACTAGCAGTCTCCAACTTCAGGAAACCTGGGGTTGAGGGCTGCAAGAGAAATCTCCTGTTTAGGGCCCATCTCCTCAAAGAAGGCTCCTGAGGAAGATCCAGGTTGAGGGCTATAGCACCATGGTCAGAGATGTGAATAGGCAAATATTCAATTAGGCTTACTTTATCCAGTTCTGAACAGTCCATAAATATATAGTCGAGCCTAGAATAGTGTGAGTTCTTTTTACTATGGAAGGAATATTCCCTAACCTCCCCCATTTTTTTCCGCCATACATCACACAGGTTAAAATTTTTAAGAGTAGACACAAGATGGGCTTTAACGCGCGGAACAGATATCTGTGTCCGGGGGAGGATCTATCTAGGTTATTGTCTAGAAGTACATTAAAGTCTCCTCCCATTATCAGAGGAGATTCAAAATCAGCCAGGGCACAACGGAGATTATTTAAAGGCCCTATATCATCCTCGTTAGGCCCATAGAAACTGACTAAGGTGTATTTGCTGCCCTGAGATTTAATTTCTGCAATAACCCAGCGCCTCTTTCGTCTACCTGAGATTTAATAAGGTTGATCCCTGAATTTGATTTAAGGATAATGGCGACCCCCTTCGAGCAGCAAAGCTGGTCTGAGGCAATTACCTTACCCACCCATCTTAGTTTGCCAAATAATGCTTTACACTCCGAATGAAGGAGATGGGTCTCCTGAATCATTATAATACCGGCAGAGCTATTTTTTAAATACTGGAGAATCAGGCGCTGTCTTCTTCTAACTCTCAGGCCGTTAACATTCCAGCTTAAAAACCCCAGACTCAGTTTCACTCCTTGTAAAGATCTACCCACCATCTTTAGCCTGATCCCATCCTCTGCTGTGGCTACTGGAGGTTATTATGTCACATGAGTTTATTCTTGCAGTTACTTTTTTTTTATTTTTTCCCAATGCTCCCCACCAACAATCGTGCAAAGCCCCCTCACACCCCCAATCCCTACACCCCACCCAACCCACCCCTGGGGACCCTCCCTGTCTACCCATTGGCAATATCTATTGCCTTATGAGTCATAGTCCTCCTGTCTCCTAACGAAAATACTAGCAGACAAAATAACTATCAGAACCGAGTTCTTTTAATCTAAAAACTACATATTAGTTTTAGTTTGTGCCAAGAAGCTGTCTACTTCCTCCGAGGATCTAAAATTATACATCTTGTTGGCCCAGAGGACTTTCAGAAAGGCTGGGAATCTCAACTGTACCTGTGCTCCCTGTTCTCTCAAGGCGTCCATTCGCTTCCCTAGTTCCCACCTCCTATCTTCTGTTACCCTGGAAATATCGGACCGGACTCTGAAGGAGGCATCGTTGACCTGTACGGATTTAAGGTTAAGAGCTGCCCCCAAAAGTTGCTCCTTCAGAAGATAGGATTGGATAAATACTAAGATCTTCCTAGGTTTCTTCCGTGCGGGATTCAACCTAAAAGGGTCTCTATGGACACGCTGAATTTCGGTCTCCCAAACTGATGCTGAGGCGAGCTGGGGGAATGCTTTAATCAGGATATCTATGATATATGCTTTTAGGTTATCGCCTTCCAACCCTTCTTTTAAATCTAATATCCTTATGTTGTTTCTTCTTGAGATATTTTCAAGTCTTTCCAGCCTCTCTGCCAAGTCCCTCTCTCTCTCTTTTAGCCTGACCACTTCCTGCGAGTTGTCCTTAACCTCCAAACCAAGTTCCCCACTTTATTTTCCTATACCTCCATCCAATGTGTCAGTACTGTCAAATTTTCTTCTAAGCTGGTGCATGTGTCTTGTATCTTCTTCTGATTAGCCTCTGAGGTGGAAAACCGAGCTCCAATCTCAGCCGATAGCTTTCTTAGCATGCCTTGTACTGTTTCTGGGCTCTGCTCTACACCTTCTGGGGGGATGCCCCCTGATTCTTCTTGCATTCCTTGACTATCTCCCCCGTCGTGGAGGCCGACGAAGCTGTCTCACTTAGTAAGGAGAATCGATTTGAAAGGGGATTGCAGAGTTTGACGTGGGAGATTTGCCTGCAGCTGACATAGCCTGTTTATCTGGGTCTTTATTACCCTGAGGGTTAACCGTGAAGTAAGACCTAAGTGAAGGCGTTATTTTTAAGAGGGCTTGATTTTTATCCCTCTTCCTTCCTTTCACGGCGGTGAGTTTCCCTGCTCTGCTTGGGGGCTTCTTATTTTTGTAACTGTTTATTAGGGTCTCACTAGACTGGCAAGGTTGTGCAGATTGTGTAAGTTGTGTGGGTTGTGTAGGAAGTTGCAAAGGGGTTCTTTTCCCAGAAAGTTTCGAGATCTTAGTTTATACCTTCTTCCCTGTGTAGCCTCAGTAGCGGGCACACCATGTGCCGAATCAGTTGAATTTAATGCTGCCCCCTTGTTTGACTGTTTATTCACCTGTCTCCCTTTTCCTTCAGGCTGTCCAGGTTGCTGTCCTGAATGCCGTTTATCTACCTCCATGGGATGGAGGATAGGCTCATACCTTGGTTTACTTAGTGTGATTGTCTGATCCCTGGATGCGGCAGAATTGGGCCATAAGCGGGACCCTCCTGGGTCGTCTTTTACTTTAGTAACTACCTCTGTATTGCAATTTGAGCACCCCCACCTCAGAGATCTTCACTGGCTCCCCATCAAAAAGAGATGTCAGTTCAAGATCCACACACATGCCTACAAAGCCCTCCACGATCAAGGACAATCCTACATCAACCATTGACTGAATTTACATCAACCCTCCAGACTTCTGCATTCCTTTTCACCCCTCCTCACCTACACCCCCCGCATCTGTCGCAGCCGTAGCAGGGGCCGTTCCTTCTCCTACATTGCCACCAAGACCTGGAACGACCTGCACTTCCAAACAACACACACTCCCTAGCGGGCTTCAGAAAGAGACTCAAGACCTGGCTTTTTGACGGAGACAAAGCATCCTCAGTGCCCAGATACCAATAGGGGTGTCACGCTTTACAAATCTGGTTGATTGATTGAATGGAATTATTAAGTGATGTAACATTTAATATAACAGACATGCTGCAAAGACTGTCAGATTGCCGTAAGACTGTTCAAGCTGCTGAAAGGGAGAGCTGACCCCCAGCACTAGAACAATTTTCCTTGTACTAATAGTACTAAGGTGAAGTTAATAATAATTTAAAATGACTCTCAGCCCAGTGCCCTTGCAGGGTCAGTGCAGGCCTAAAGGAGGAGCTATACTGAGAGGACCCAAGCATAACACAGAACACTTTTGGGAGGTACTGTTTAGAACACTTCAGCCCACTGCAGAGTAAAAAAAAATCCAGAATTCCAAATTAAAAACAGAAATGGCGAAAGAAAAAAAATTGATGGATTTCTTCACATCAGTAGTTTGTGGAAGCCATCTTATAGGCACCTTCTGCAGGTGCCATTTACATTTCTCATTTCAGCAGTAGAATTTCACTGTGAAGGGAAAGAAAGCAGCAGCAGCTGTTTGTGGTTATGCTAGCCACTTCTACCAAGAGAGAAGTGGCACAACTGTAGTATACTAATATGGAGGGCCAAAAGTCAAAGCGTCTGCTATATTGAGATAAATGTGTGAATCTACAGTGCCAAGCCGGATAGCTGTGGACATTAAGAGCTGCCTCCAATTCAGAGTCCAATCAGATGAGTCTTTATTGCTATTGCTGTTTTTTTTTTTTCCCTCATATGACCTCCGTAGCTATAGCAACCTCTCGACCTGATTCACCTCTGGTGCTAATAACTTGGTGGTTCCAGTCTCAGCTGTTATTCTTTCGTGGTCCACCCACAATACACATCCTGAGCTGACCAAGAGGTTTTAATCACAGGAACTTGGCCGTTACCTTAATCTGATATAATCTAGTCAATAGATGTATCATCCAGCAGGTTCCAAAATAACCCAGTATCCGGCCTCTCTCTATAGGTGTTTACCCTCTGATCTAAAGCTCTAAAGTATCTGACAGAATTCCACCAGGCATTCCATGAAGGAGGTGCCACCTGGCGCCACAATTTACATATCTCTCTCCTAGCTAGGAGAATCAAGTAGAAAACCAGCTTATGCTGTAACCCATTTGGGACATGCGCCCCCCCAGATTTAGAGACTATACCAAAAAGGATAAGAGATGAGCTTACCTCCACAGAGGAACCCAGCGCCCTCGAAATGGTCTTACCCACGTTTTTCCAGAATTCGTGTATCTTGGGGCAGGTGGCAAATATATGGATGTCATCTGCATTCAGGGAGCCACATCTAAGACATCTTGCTTCTCCGCCACCCTTTATTCTTGATATTTTAAGAGGAGACCAGTATAACCTGTGGATTGTAAAAAAATGGTTCTTCCTGAGTGCAGCAGATTTAATTAACGGGTAAAGAGTATCTATAGATACTTGCCATAAATCTTCTAGCTCCTCGCTCGGCAAGTAGTTTTCCCAAACTCGGTTTGGCTTCTCCATCTTTCTGTCTACTGCAGCTAGAAGATAATTATACCAGAGGGCCACTTCTTTCTTCCTCGGGCCGTATCTTGTAGATCGCTTTCCATGGGGTCCTCTTCCGAGAGGGGCCAACATTGTCCCTTACACCAGGAAGAGATCTGGTAAGATTTAAACCTCGAGAGGGCACCGCTGGTAGTATTGTTCCAAAAATCCCAAGTACGACATTCCTTACCCGCTACTATATCTTTCCAGTGCGAGACTCCAGCCTCAATTAATGGACGAGCTAAGAGATCCAATAGACATTCCGGAGTTCCAGGGGAGTCCCACACGGGGGCCCAGTCACTATAGTAAGGAAGTCCCAAGCAGACTCAACAGTTCGACCATAACTTGGCCGCCATACGTAAGGTCTTCAGACGCACTTTTTAAAAAAAATTGGGAGAGCCAAATTTATACATAAATCCTGATTCCTCCATGCCAACTAACATGGCTTTAAACATGCTCCCAATTAACGAGTTATCTGGAGTGAGCAGCAACATCCTACAATTTTTCAGTTGGTAGGCCCAACAATATAATTGTAGGTCAGGTAAACCCATACCTCCATACTGCAGTTTTCGCCTTAATTTTTTCCAGGACAGCTGGATCCCTTTACCTGCCCAAATAAAGGAAGAGATCTTGCCCTGAATTTTAAGCAAATCTGCTTTTACAAACTCTAGGGGATGTTGTTGAACAGATAGGTATATTTTGGTAATACACACATTTTAACAAGGTTAACCCTGCCATAGTGAGAGAGTGGTATACTCTGCCATCTTTTTAATAAACCATCCACCTCTTTGGAAACCCTGTCTAAGTTGGTTTTGGGATTTTTCAGGATCTTGAGTGATTGTAACTCCGAGGTATCTAAGCTCCCTGGCAGAGTTACCCTCGTAGTCGGGGATGTTCCATGCCATAATCTCGGTTTTATCCTCGTTTATCTCATAACCTGAGAGTTTCCCAAAAGACTGTGCTTCGGCCAGGAGCTCTGGGAGTGTGATGATGACGTTTGAAGACAATAAAACCAAGTCGTCCGCATAAAACGCTACTTTCCTCTCAAACCCATTTACTGCGAAAGGAGCTATCTTCCTATTTTGTCGAAGGCTCTGGGCGAAAGGTTCGATGTATAAATCAAACAGAATAGGGGACAATGGGCAGCCCTACCTAGTCCCACGGCCTATTTTAACAGTACGAGAGAGGTTGCCGTTAACCAAAATCTGGGCACAGGGTGACCTATATATTTTTTTAATAACTTCTCTGAACTCATCACCTAAACCGAAAGCTTTCAGAGCCCTGTCTAAAAAATGCCAATTCACACCGTCGAAGGCTTTGGCGGCATCAACAGTAATAATGGCAAGAGGGAGACGCTGTGACACCGCCAAATCAGTCACCCCAATTAGGGTATATACCAGCTCCGACATCTGCCTGCCCGGGAGAAAGCCCTTCTGGTCCTCATGAATAATTGGGCTGATGATCTTAGACAGCCGATTATTCAGGATTCCAGCAAAGACCTTATAATCGGCATTTAATAGAGAGATTGGTCGGTATGACTGGCACTGAGTTGGATCTTTCCCGGGTTTTAATATCAATGATATAACTGCGCCTCTCCAGGAGTCTGGCAGAGGGGATGTATCATCCAAAATATCGTTAAATAGCCTCAGCCAAACTGGGACAACCTCTTCCTTCAATAAAGAGTAAACCTCAATTGGGATTGAATCTGGGCCTGCGGCTTTTCCTTTCTTGGCTCTGTCTAAAACCATCAAAATCTCACTCCCTGTTATTTCAGACTTAAGAAATTTTTGACTGGCCTCAGATAACTTAGGTAGTTGTTTCTCTGTGAGCCAATTATCAATATGTTCCTCCGAAGTGTAAGAATCCTCTTGGTATAACTCTTCGAAGAACTGCACAAAAACCTGTTCTATTTTATCTTTAGCCTCAGTGACGTGTGTGTCAATTTTGATCCTACTGATGTAATTATGAGATCTATCAATTCTACTCTTCATAGCTAAAAGTTTGCCGCAATTCTCCCCCTGCTCGAAATCCCTCATCTTACTAGCTTCCCATTTTTGAAGCAAGATCTCTTCATACTTAAGTCTGAATTTTAACTGTAGCTCATCCAGTCTCCTTATTAGATTTTCATTTTCTATACCAAGAGGGCATCTGAACTTTAAATCTGCCTCTACCCTTATTATTTGTGTTTCTAGATCGGCCAGCTCTTTCTTCTCTGCCTTAGCCCAACCTATCACTGCCCCCTTAGTGTTCCCCTCAGCCAGGCCTTGAAGGAATCCCAAACAGTATACAGAGATGTCGACCCCAAATTATCCCGGAAGAAACTAGCAGTCTCCAACTTCAGGAAACCTGGGGTTGAGGGCTGCAAGAGAAATCTCCTGTTTAGGGCCCATCTCCTCAAAGAAGGCTCCTGAGGAAGATCCAGGTTGAGGGCTATAGCACCATGGTCAGAGATGTGAATAGGCAAATATTCAATTAGGCTTACTTTATCCAGTTCTGAACAGTCCATAAATATATAGTCGAGCCTAGAATAGTGTGAGTTCTTTTTACTATGGAAGGAATATTCCCTAACCTCCCCCATTTTTTTCCGCCATACATCACACAGGTTAAAATTTTTAAGAGTAGACACAAGATGGGCTTTAACGCGCGGAACAGATATCTGTGTCCGGGGGAGGATCTATCTAGGTTATTGTCTAGAAGTACATTAAAGTCTCCTCCCATTATCAGAGGAGATTCAAAATCAGCCAGGGCACAACGGAGATTATTTAAAGGCCCTATATCATCCTCGTTAGGCCCATAGAAACTGACTAAGGTGTATTTGCTGCCCTGAGATTTAATTTCTGCAATAACCCAGCGCCCTCTTTCGTCTACCTGAGATTTAATAAGGTTGATCCCTGAATTTGATTTAAGGATAATGGCGACCCCCTTCGAGCAGCAAAGCTGGTCTGAGGCAATTACCTTACCCACCCATCTTAGTTTGCCAAATAATGCTTTACACTCCGAATGAAGGAGATGGGTCTCCTGAATCATTATAATACCGGCAGAGCTATTTTTTAAATACTGGAGAATCAGGCGCTGTCTTCTTCTAACTCTCAGGCCGTTAACATTCCAGCTTAAAAACCCCAGACTCAGTTTCGCTCCTTGTAAAGATCTACCCACCATCTTTAGCCTGATCCCATCCTCTGCTGTGGCTACTGGAGGTTATTATGTCACATGAGTTTATTCTTGCAGTTACTTTATTTTTATTTTTTCCCAATGCTCCCCACCAACAATCGTGCAAAGCCCCCTCACACCCCCAATCCCTACACCCCACCCAACCCACCCCTGGGGACCCTCCCTGTCTACCCATTGGCAATATCTATTGCCTTATGAGTCGTAGTCCTCCTGTCTCCTAACGAAAATACTAGCAGACAAAATAACTATCAGAACCGAGTTCTTTTAATCTAAAAACTACATATTAGTTTTAGTTTGTGCCAAGAAGCTGTCTACTTCCTCCGAGGATCTAAAATTATACATCTTGTTGGCCCAGAGGACTTTCAGAAAGGCTGGGAATCTCAACTGTACCTGTGCTCCCTGTTCTCTCAAGGCGTCCATTCGCTTCCCTAGTTCCCACCTCCTATCTTCTGTTACCCTGGAAATATCGGACCGGACTCTGAAGGAGGCATCGTTGACCTGTACGGATTTAAGGTTAAGAGCTGCCCCCAAAAGTTGCTCCTTCAGAAGACAGGATTGGATAAATACTAAGATCTTCCTAGGTTTCTTCCGTGCGGGATTCAACCTAAAAGGGTCTCTATGGACACGCTGAATTTCGGTCTCCCAAACTGATGCTGAGGCGAGCTGGGGGAATGCTTTAATCAGGATATCTATGATATATGCTTTTAGGTTATCGCCTTCCAACCCTTCTTTTAAATCTAATATCCTTATGTTGTTTCTTCTTGAGATATTTTCAAGTCTTTCCAGCCTCTCTGCCAAGTCCCTCTCTCTCTCTTTTAGCCTGACCACTTCCTGCGAGTTGTCCTTAACCTCCAAACCAAGTTCCCCCACTTTATTTTCCTATACCTCCATCCAATGTGTCAGTACTGTCAAATTTTCTTCTAAGCTGGTGCATGTGTCTTGTATCTTCTTCTGATTAGCCTCTGAGGTGGAAAAACGAGCTCCAATCTCAGCCGATAGCTTTCTTAGCATGCCGTGTACTGTTTCTGGGCTCTGCTCTACACCTTCTGGGGGGATGCCCCCTGATTCTTCTTGCATTCCTTGACTATCTCCCCCCGTCGTGGAGGCCGACGAAGCTGTCTCACTTAGTAAGGAGAATCGATTTGAAAGGGGGATTGCAGAGTTTGACGTGGGAGATTTGCCTGCAGCTGACATAGCCTGTTTATCTGGGTCTTTATTACCCTGAGGGTTAACCGTGAAGTAAGACCTAAGTGAAGGCGTTATTTTTAAGAGGGCTTGATTTTTATCCCTCTTCCTTCCTTTCACGGCGGTGAGTTTCCCTGCTCTGCTTGGGGGCTTCTTATTTTTGTAACTGTTTATTAGGGTCTCACTAGACTGGCAAGGTTGTGCAGATTGTGTAAGTTGTGTGGGTTGTGTAGGAAGTTGCAAAAGGGGTTCTTTTCCCAGAAAGTTTCGAGATCTTAGTTTATACCTTCTTCCCTGTGTAGCCTCAGTAGCGGGCACACCATGTGCCGAATCAGTTGAATTTAATGCTGCCCCCTTGTTTGACTGTTTATTCACCTGTCTCCCTTTTTCTTCAGGCTGTCCAGGTTGCTGTCCTGAATGCCGTTTATCTACCTCCATGGGATGGAGGATAGGCTCATACCTTGGTTTACTTAGTGTGATTGTCTGATCCCTGGATGCGGCAGAATTGGGCCATAAGCGGGACCCTCCTGGGTCGTCTTTTACTTTAGTAACTACCTCTGTATTGCAATTTGAGCGGGGCCAAAAGATTGCAGTGGTAGAGGTAGTAATGCGGCCAGCTATTCTTGGAAAACTTCCTCTGCGATATACCAGCTTACAGCCAGAGAACTGAGCATACGTGAAACGCTGAGTACGCCGACACTCGGCTAATACCCCCACCGCCCTTAAAAAAGAACCTGCCAATCCTGCACACATTCAGATTAATTGAAGTTATGTAAATATAGTTATTGCTGTCCCTTACCACGCTGAGCAGTAGTGGAAGCGGAGCCCAAAAGCTCCACACCCTCAGTCCGACCTCCTCCGCATCCCCTCCGCAGCTCCAAAACACCTAACCCCTCTCCGACTCGACTCCAGCCACGGAAAGCCACGGGAAGCCGGGAGTCCAAAACACCGCAAGGGCGAAAACGAAACCAATCCAACTGAGCCTTCCGCGACGCCCGCGGTGCGAGAAGTGGTGGGAACAGAGCTCGGCGGCTCCTCCAAAACACAAAGCCAAAAGGTAGGGGCACAAAAAAAGAAAAAAAAAAAAAATGTCCAGCTACAGCACCATTACATACACAAAGCTAGCTAGATTTTTACGAACAAACTCGGCTCCGACATCTCTTAGCGAGGAACAGGAGGACGGACGACCCGCGACCTGCTTGCTAGCTGGCCGCCATGTTCCCAGACTCTCTGTTTTCCTCTGTTTTGCTGTTTCCCCAACCCCTTTCTCTGTCAGAGTCAATCTTGCTATTGCTGTTACTGGTATGAGTAAATGTACATATTGGTTAACCTGCTACATGGGAAGTAGACATATCTGCGATGAACACCTCATCCTGCAAAGATATATCGTTTTGCCAAAGTCATCTGACAGTAGATCTCATCATGGTGATGGAAGGCCGTAGTTGTAAATAAATTGGGTGATAAACCTATACATTTGTGTTAAATAAATGAAAAAATATTTCTCTTCCTCATGGAAAATCAAGAATTATACCCTGCTTAATTGACTCTTCTCTTCTCTAGACTGTGTTTCACATAGTGGGCTACTCCTGTGAACATCTCCATTTTCACACAAGAGTAAATTATGGAATGTACAACATCCACAAATATTTGATTCAATGTATTTTTAAATGCTGTTCTGGTGTGGTTTGAATATATTATCATCATATATTTTTTTTTTCTTTTCCATTTCTAATGTATAGCGGCACCGTATTGGTTAACAGCACCACGAAATCTTGTACTGTCTCCTGGCGATACTGGGACACTTATATGTAGAGCTGATGGAATCCCAAAGCCTACAATTACCTGGTCCACAAATGGAGTCCCAATAAAATGTAAGTAGGAAAAATGACTGGAGAACTGCAGAATGAGAAACCCTGTCCTAGAAATGGAAAATCTCTGTCAATCCTTTTGCACCACAAACATGAAAAACACGAAAAAGATAAAGGCACTGATTATGTTTGTGGCAGTAATGGGCAAGAAAGGAGTTGAATGAGTGAATGAACATGTTTTCCGCTCCACATTATAATATTCACCCTCTAGTGTTACGGGAAGATGTAGTGTTAATATCAGAAGAGAAATGCTACTAGAAGCAATGGTATCTGCTGTTTTTCCCCCTATTATCAGACCCAGATTATCTGCATTGGAAATGGGTGTTGATAATAATATTGTTGGCTCAGATTTTTCTTATAAAATCCATTACATCTGAAGGTAAACACCCACTGCATTGCCTCGTTTATACTGCCTGATCACTACATTTCCTCCACTACATCACCTGTCATTAGGGCCTATTGCCTATGTCAGTAACAGACTAAATAAGGGACCATGTGAAGACCACATTGACATCATATGGTCACATTTCCATCCATTCTGTTGTGGTGGAAAGGCCCAGAGACACAAGTGAAGATCATTTTTATGAGGATGAATGTGGGAATGCTGGATGGTAGGAATTTTGTGGATCTCCACAGAATCTGGAACTTTCCATCTCAAAAAGGAGATGAAAATTCGGGAGGAGTATATGATATGTTGCTTTGTGAACTAGAGTCACATATGTGTCATGCAATTCCTATCTCATGCTACACCAGCGCATTGTGATAACAGCAATACTGTTCATTTCCCACAACCTTTCCCTCCCCCCACCTATGCCAGTCCTCAAACTTCACTGATGGAATATATATCCCCCCCTCATGTCACAAGATCTAGAACTACTTGGTCCCTAAAGAATAATACTTGCCTTTCCAAGGACCAGTGTGAAAAAAGTATTTGCCCTAGAGCTTAGCAATGGGTGGTGGCCATAGCCTGGGGTCTTGGCTGCGGGGTCCCTTTCTGTAGTGTCACTACTATATCAGGTGAAACATCATGGGATCAACCAGTGTCCGTCAAGTCATCCACCAGTGCAGACCCATATAGGCTTCTGAGGACCTAGCATCTTGCAATGTCTAATGGCCCATCTCCACCCCCGGCGGGGAGCGGTCATCAGTATCCTCATGAGGCCAGAGTCATTGGTTCAGTGTCAGAATCCTGAGGGGATCGGTCAGCCCCCACGCTGTGCTTTTGGGCATTTGGAGACCGAAGTTTTTTTAGATTAGCAGATGCCTGTTAGGGCTCTGTGAAACTTTTAGTTGTACCTTTATGGGAAATTCTCAGTCGGGCGGGTATAACATGGCATACTGGATATTAAGCTCTCTGAGTCTCTTTTGTGCTCTCAGAAACATGCGGTGCACTCCCTGAACTGTCAGTGTGAAGTCAGGATATAATGAAATGCGGTCACCTCTACATTGCAATTTGTTTTGCTCTCTCACCAGTCTGAGCGCAACATCTCTATCCTGGTAATTCATCAGTTTGGCTATAAAGGGGCAAACAGGTACACCTGGAGGAAGTCAGGGAGCTAACGACTTGCGTGCCCTCTCCACAAGGAACATCTTGGAGAATGATTCCGTGCCAAAGAGTGTTGTCAGTAGTGACTTGACAAAGGTTTCCATCTTGCCAGTATTTGTTGACTCAGCGACTCCTAATATGTGCAAATTATTGCACCTTGACCTGGCTTCTAGGTCTTCGTTTTTAGCTTTAATTGATTTCAGGACTTGATCCATGTGCAGCAGTTTCTCCTTTTCTGCCTGCTGTGTGTCTTCCACTGCGGATGTGCGTGTTCCACTTCTGTGATGCAGCCTTCATGGTTTTCTATCTTAGTGGCAATAGGGTCCATTCTAGTGCTTAAAGTGTCTATGTTTTTTTTATCAATCGAGTTGAGGCTGGATTGAAGATTGTGTAGTAATTGCTGGACCTCCAGAGTGTCCGCCTGTATTTGTGGGCATGCTTCCATTGTGGAGTGTGGTTCTTCATTAACTGCCTGTTTAGATGATATATGACCCTCAAACAACAGCTTTGGTTGCCTGGGGTCAGCATTTTTCCTCATGGTGCTGTATAAGGTTCTCTGGCTGCTGTCCAGCTGGATGCAATGTAGCTCAGGTTCAGAACCTATTTGCTACCGCAGAGCCTGTAAATTCCAGACCCATCTACCAGGGGACACACTGGACTCCTAGCTCTCACATCTTGTACTTGGGCTCCTTTACCCCAGTCAGCCAGCCTCCATCATCCATCCAACCAGAGGGACTGGTCAGCAGCTCTCCATTCCTTAATAGCAGGTGTCCAGTATTCGCATGCCTTCTCTCTGTTTTAACTGTCTCCATGGTGCACTTCCAGGTGTGCAGCTCGTGTTCTCACCACCCGTCTCTCCTGTTCTTCTGTGCAGCTGGTGCCACGCTACCAGAGCCGCCAGCCACGAGCCTGCTCGGCCCCAATCAGCTGTTCCAGGTCTTGGGACCACAAATCACCACCCTCGATGCGGTCTCGGTCTACAGCTCAAACATCCGGCTGCCGTTTTTAATTGCATATGTGTTCCGGGCTCGGTCTCTTCTTGCGCCGATAGATCGCAACCCTTTCTTCATCGTAGGGGATTGAGGGCTACCCACCGGCCTCATGGGCTGAGGATTCAGCCAAGTTTGTGGGCCCCATGCAGATGATGCCAGAGATCAGAGGCCCCATAAGCCAAAGCTGCTGATTTATGCAGCCATCTTGGCTCAAGGCAGGCTATGCCCCCATTGGACTTATCTATTGGTCGACTAAGAATAAGCCATATGCCTGACAGGAGAAAATTATCTTTCAACCTGTATGATGTTTTATGAAGTCCATCCTGAGACAGGAAAGCAAATGAAGGAATTCAAAACGGTGTATGATATATTATGTGAAAATGCAAACAAATTTCAATTACAAAAACTATAAATTAATATATATTATTCGAAAAAAAAAGATTATTTTGCCAATACATATTTGAAATAAGTATGAAATTTGAAACAACCACTACAATAAATTAATATGAAACGACTCACTTCAACATGATTTGACATCTGGCTTTTAACACACCATAAAAATCTTTTTTTGTTTCCATGCCCTTTTCAATGAAAATGCCATGGATCATAGCTTTGCATGATAGGCAGACAGAAGGGTTAAATCCATTGAGTTATTTTTTGTATGCATTACATAGAAGACAGATAGCACTCACCTACGTGCCTGTACGTAACAGTTACTAGAATTAACATAATCTCATAAGGGTCACCAAAACTTTGTATCAACAGCCCAGTACAAGCAGGAACTGATCTGTTGAATGTGAGCATCAATTGTTCCATCATCGCAGCATTGTAGTCAAGGCAGTAATGTAGCATATTATGCAAATATATTTTCAAGGGCAAATGTTTTGCCTCTCACTGCTTTTAATTATTTGAATCACTCTTAGAAAAATGTGTGCACCTACAGCTTCACAATCACATCGAGTAATTCCAACTTCTCGACCATTGTCAATCTGGCTTCTGATCATATCATAGCACGGAAACTGCCATGGTCCACATTGTCGACAATGCCCTATGCTCACTCGACCATAATGAATCTTGCCTCTTAATCCTACTAGACCTGTCCGCAGCCTTTGACACCATCAACGATGCTACCTTTCTAAACCTTCTATATTACAGTGTGGGCCTCTTCATCACCATGCTGAAATGGTTCTCTTCCTTTCTACACAACAAAAGTCAGCGCATTCCAATCAATCACTCTCTTTCCGATCAGTCTCCACTGTCGCTGGGTGTACCCCAAGGCTCTATTCTCTCCCCAACATTGTTTAACCTATATACGGAGCCCCTAACAGAAATCCTCAAACTCTCCCACATCTCCTACCACATGTATGCTGACAACACCCAACTCTACATGAAAATCACCTCCCCTGAGGACATCTATATCTTCAACAACGCCTTGACAAAACACAACATTGGCTGACTCATAACCACCTCAAATTCAATGCCCTTAAAACTTCATTTTTACTGATCGCACCGCCCACCACCACCCCTATTGTCAAAGACTGGCTCCTTCTTCTCACTGCTTTAAATTGCACCCCACACATCATTGACTCTGCCAAATCCCTAGGTATAACCTTGGACAAAGACATCTCCAGGCAAAAACACAACAGAGCCGTCACTAGAGGAGCTAACCATCAGTTGCATATTCTTAGAAAACGAAAACCTTTCCTCCCTAAGGCTGACCTCACAACTGCATTACAAACACTTGTGCTATTGAAATTAGACTACGGTAGCACTAACTGGAGGACCTCCCAAAAATCTCACTTGCACCGCTGAAGGCTACACTGAATGCAGCAGCCAGGCTCATCACTGGATCAAAAAAAGTGATATCACCCCTGAACTTCAATCACTGAAATGGCTACACTATGAGGCCAGGATTCATCTCAAAATTGTTTGTATGACCCACAAAGCATTGCACCACAATACCCCCTCCTACTTGGCACAGAAACTGACCCTTCTGGGTGGAAAGAGATCTTCCAGAAGCACTAGCTCCTTACTTCTTAAGCCGCAAAAATTCTAGAAAAAGAAAACCTACAACCAATCCTTCACCACCATTGCCCCAAACATTTGGAACTCTCTCCCCACTGAGATCAGATGCAACCCATCCACATCCATCTTCAGTAAGTAAGTACAAAGTTTACTATCCAGCAAATTCCTCTCACCCTGAGGTCTCTCCTTCATCTGCCCTTGTTCGCTTCCTCCTGCCTATTTGTCCATTGCTCTTGTCACGTCGGAATATCCCTAGGCCTGGATTTATGCTATACTACGTTCTCCTATCTCTATGTTTACCATTTGTGCATGTATATATATTTGCATAGTGTATTTTTTATATAGTGTTTCTATATTTCTTCTTGTCCTATCCCATGTTTTTGTACACTATCTGTAAAGAGCTCTGTCACTCGAAAGGGTCTTATTCGCGCTATATAAAACTCCAAATAAGTAAATAAATAAGTGACAACTGTAGGAAATTGGGTTGTTGGTTGATTAGGGTGTGAGCCCTGGTCAAGCAGCAAACACAATCCTTGTCAGGGTGAGGCGCAAGCCAACCCTAAATTAACCTGTGCTCAACCCTCCTGCAGCTTGGCCTTTGGCAGTCAGGATTAACCTAGATGCAATGTGTAAAGTATTTGTGCATCACCTCAACCAGTAATAAACTGAAAACACCACACAAAAAGGATCCCACACCAAGTTAGAAAAATAGAACTCATTTTAATAAATATATACGACCAAAATGGCAAAAATCCTATTAGTACAACTGGAGATATTCAAGTTTAAAGATTTCATTGAAAATAATGCTAAAAAGCACAAAGTGCCAACTGTGTATATCTGGTCGTGCCGGACCAGAACAAAGTCTCAAGTTTAGGCTGACCATGTAAAAGCACGAGCCGGCTACATGGACTCAGTTAGACCCACTGATCAAAGTAACTTAAATCCTGGTTTGTGGGTTGTTACGTGGATCTGTGTCGAAGATGAGTCACACAGCCTAAGCAAAGCATCGGTTTTGAGATGTGGCGAGGCTGCGATGTGAGGGCCTTGCATCGTCATCGAGGATCCTGTCAACGGGGCTTGCGATGCCAAGTCCAGTGTCCAGGATGGGGCGCGCAGTTGGGGAAATGCATCTGTTCCGAAGAGCTGCAAAGTGGAGTCTCTCTGCTGCTGCTGTCAATGGAAGATGTGAGGGCCTATGCTGAGGATATGTCGGGCGATGCATTGGTTCTTAAGGGCTACGATGCAGGCCTTTGCGATGGGTCCAATTCACATAGCAGCGGTGATGCATCGGTTCTGCTCAAGTTTGAGTTGCACAGAAGAGATTTGTTGGTTCCGCTGGATCCACTGAGCCTGTAAAAGCACTTTAAGCTCACTTCCAAGAGTCCAGGACTGGGGTGGCACGACTTGGCAGGGTAGACTCACAGATTAAGACCACAATGAGAGAGATAATATAAAAAGCTCTGCCCCACAGTCTCCTAATCCAATACCAGAATCACACAGCAAGGTAGGACAAGTCTGAGTCCCACCTTTAGAGCCCAGAAAAGTGACCTCTTAATCCTGTATTTTCTACTATTCCTCATCTATGGACATGTGTTGTTTATGGATGGAGAGGCCCACCCACGTAATTGTGGCATGCTTCATCATTGGCCAGTCTGCCCCGCCGGATTAAGATGATACTAACCCGATGGTCTCAACCTTAACTCAAAAAAACCTTAATTGAGAAGGTAGCTCAGAATAAAATATGTCTTGGTGAACATAGGGAACCAAATGTAAATAGATTAAAACTGCCACTGGGCATATCCAGGATATCACCTTTATTAATTGGATTTCACAGGGCAGGATTAAAACTAGTTGCTCCAATCTCCGGAGCATCCTAAGAGGGGTGTCAGGAATGTCTTAAAATTCACCAGCTCTTACAACTGTTGATGCCAACATGTTTCGGCCCATCACAAAAGAATACATGTCTGGAGTGAGAATTTATTTGTTTTACTTCCAGGTCAGGGTCCTGGGCTTTTGCCAGGGCATGTCCGTCTCACAGGTCCCTACCATCTGTCAATTTATGTCAAAAGCATGCAAAAAATAGGGGTAAGAATAACTCTAACCTTGTCGTTAGAAATACACCTGATAAGAGAACAACACCTAAAAAATACATAATTCCAAGAAGCTTCAGTAGAAATAAGATAATATGCAAGGCACCCTGGTGTGAATCACACCTAAAATCATTTAGTGAAAAAATCACACAGAGAAAAACACACATACAGTGCAATAAAACCCTCTGCTTCCAAGACTTTGTGGAAAGCAAACGGAGGCCACTGACTGTGGCTGCAGCACTGCCTTCTGAAATAACAATATCAGACTAAATCGTGTTTTGCTGCAAGACTCCACAATCCTTTTGACATTTTTGACAACCTTTGTGGTGTTAAATGGGCCCTATGGAGAGAGAAAAGATGGTTTCTCCTTAACCAAGCAGGCTTGACAATTAAAAATAATGTGCTCATCGATACTTGCCAAAGGCTCAGCCATGGCTCTCCCGGTAAGCACCAGCCCCATAGTTCTTCTGCCAGCGTGAAGTCTTCATCTATGGTTTCTTGCATCGCCCAATACCATTTTGATACCTCCTTCTTCCCTGGAGGTCTCATCACCAGTTTTTCATCCAGGGTGTTGCCCACCCCAATCCGGGACCTCTGATTTTGCATCCAACTTCTTAGTTGAATGTACTTGAATTTTGAGATTCTCCCGTCCAGGTTGTTACTCAACTCTGCCCATGATATGAGGTTCCCATCCCGGGCAAGGTCTCCCCAACACCCTAATCCTGCTTTCCTCAAAGGGATTGCCAGTTTGTCTTTTAGGCAGTCAGGTGTTCCTCGAGAGTCCCAGATAGGAGCCAAGCTGGAGTAGTAGCCTAAGCCACTACATCGTCTAATGCTTGCCCAAGTTCTGGCTATTGCTTGTATTACCTTAAGTCTTATCTTGTCAAAGTATTTGTGGTCTTATACTTAAAAAAAAAAACGTTTGATTGTAAGTTAGCCCCTTTCAGCATTGCCGAAAACATGGACCCTACTTCGGAAGAATCTGGAGACCGAAATGTCGACGCCCTAACCCATTTTCCTTTTAGTTTGTGAAGACTGAATCTGGGAGATTTTGTTCCTATGTCTAGGACAGTCTCCAAACTGTATACTATTGGAAACAGGTTATTGTGCATTGATAACTAGTAAAACTTAACTGTCAAAGATGTTTCTGTTCTGTTATCAATGTTGTTGAAGTACCTTTTTATTTTGAACCCCTAAAAAAACAAGCATTTGCAATGCAATCGGTCTCGCCTTTGGGACCTTATATGTATTTAGCTATGCTGCACATTAGCCTGGGTGCTGAAACATCTACTGTTCTTTAACATGGAGGGAAAGTAAGCACCAAACTGCGTGACACGCCAGGTATGGGAACACATGGAGAGAAATATTGCCTTTCAGCGGGAAATGGTATAGTCCAAAGCTCTGTTTATAATATAAAATCAGGGCTTTTGGTGGTCATATCACTGAAAATAGAAGATTTGAAAACAATATTATTGTCTACGGGAGCTCGTGGAAGACCATTTCTATGGACTGGAATCTCGAGAATGCTAAAGTGATTCTGGTATTTTACTGACCTATGCTGGTCGTTTTCTATCAAGAAAGTTAAATAGAGGCAGTTGCCAGAAAAAGTTTAAAAAAGAAAGTCCCTCAGCAGAAAGCAATTCTGGTATTTTACTGACCTCTGCTGGTTGTTTTCTATCAAGACAGTTAAATAGAGGCAGTTGAACAGAAAAAAAGTCCCTAAGCGGAAGCAGACAAGTCCTAGCGCTGATCTCCAGAGCCCACTAAGTACATACACATATAAGTATATAATAAGTATATACTAAAGTATATACAAGAGGTCTCGAATGCTCGACCTAATCACCTTTCTATGAGTGAAATATAATGAATTAAGAAATGCACCCGGTTTGATTGATTTATTTCTCTTCTTTAAATAATGTAGACAATTGTGCCTTGAATTGGCTTCTTGATGTCATGATTAGACGTCTAGTAAGTAATCAGAGATCTTTACCTAAATATACTTCTAAATACATCCCTTGTAGGCATCATTACCCGAAACATATTCACCCACTCCCACATGGGTATACTGGGTCACCCATTTCTACATAAATACTTTTTAAAAGTTGCCATTTTCTTGTCCCAACCATTTATGCCTTCTGCCAGTGTGCTGGGTCACATGACTGTGAATGGCTCTGCTGTTGGGGTTTGTGTATTCCTTCCTGACAGTGACACGAAGGGGGATTAGGTGTGGACAGTATGGGCCATTGTGAAAGGATGATTGGGAGGGGCTGTCGCCAGCCCCACTTACTCTTCAAAATGCTTTGCCTCTTGTATACACAAAGTACCCGTACACCAGGCCTGCTCTGTCTTTTGTCACCCTAGTCAGTTTGGAGCCTTGAGAGGGGAAAGGAAAGAACTTTCCAGAACCAGATGTGGGAGTAGGACAGGGAGTCCCCCCACACAAAGGTTGGCACCAGGTATAAATACTGGACCTCCAGAGCCACTCATCAAAACACATCCTGGAATTGTAGAAGTTACAGTAGAAGGTCTCCATACTAGTGCATTGCTGATCAGGTAGAAGATTTTATTCACCAGAGATTGTATTCAGTGGCATAAAGTCAAGAAGTGTTGAAAACAAATGTAATTTTGCATTTGTAGATATGATTATGTTTAGAGATTATTAATATTTTTCTTAATTTTACACTTTCAGTTGCACCTGCAGATCCCAGCCGGAGTGTAGATGGGGATACAATTATGTTTACAAACATACAGGAGCAATCTAGTGCTGTTTTCCAGTGCAACGCCTCCAATGAATATGGATACTTGTTAGCCAATGCCTTCGTGAATGTTTTAGGTGAGATCTATGGCATCTTTTCTCCCGGAATGATGCATTTCTCTTTGAACTTAACATCATTTCTTTCTGTTGATTCTTCGCTACATGGTCCTTTATATATACTTTAACCAAATTTTAATCAAATGAAGAAACAATTGAGTTTTAAACATGCTAGATGTTAAGCAACGGTTCTGTTTTTTTCTACTTAGCGGAGCCTCCCCGGATCCTTACTGCTCCCCGCATGGTGTACCAGGTCATTGCAAACAGTCCGGCTTTGCTGGATTGTAAATACTTCGGCTCGCCTAAACCAACCATTACATGGTATAGTACATATATATTGTTTAAAATATATCTGTGTATCTAACGTAGTTTAACACCAGTATTTCGTTATGCTTAAATTTTTCTCTGTTACTGTTTGGTTTTAAATTGTGAGAGGTGAAAAGAAAGTATTTGCCCTCTTCTGTTTCCTCTTTTATAACTTTCCTTTAAAATAATTGCCACCGTCTTAACTTGATAGATTCGAGTTATGTGAACTCATCTGTGTACCTGTAAAAAGCTACGGTGGCCTTTAGCTGACGAAGGTTCATCATAAATATTAAAATAACGTTTGGACAACTCTATCCCATGATATTAGGTTTGGGTAGAGGTGCAGTAAGAAAAAGAAATACGACACCAGTTTTAAAAGACTTTAAATAGTGGACTAGGCAGTCTTTTTTACAGGGGATGCTAAGTTGATATATACTTATCCTGCTTGACCTGTCTGCCGCATTTGACACAGTCAACCATGAGGTTCTCCTGAACAGACTTGAAGAAGTGGGGATAGCAGGCACGGCTCTGAAATGGTTTCAGTCCTACCTATCGTATAGGAGGCAAGCAGTGGCCCTTCCCCCCTATCAGTCTGAATTTAAAAACATTGTGCATGGCGTTCCCCAGGGATCCGCGATCAGCCCAATATTGTTTAACATCTATATGAGACCTTTGATTGCTGTCATAAGGGTGCATAATGTTAATATCGTAAATTATGCGGATGACACCCAACTTATTCTGTCCTTAGAGGGAGAACAGTCGACATCCCTGGAAGACCTTCATGCTTGCCTGCAGGACATAGCGATACAAAAGGGGATGATGGACGGAACGTTTGAGCCAATCAAACACTCACCCCCAGTCAACTGATCTGGGTTTAATCCATCATCATTCTTTAGCTCACTCCACCACCCCAGTTCAGACATGGCCATATGCAAATCAGTCTGACCCTGTGCCTCATGGGAACAGTCCAGCCCGAACTGCCAAGCCATGTCTTCCCTGGACCGGAAACAAGCATCCTAGGACCGGTTTCTGGCATTCCAGCCGTCATCAGCCAGGCTTGCTTGAATCCAGTGGCAAAGTGAGCAAGGGACCCACGTCTGGGCATACCCCCGCCAACTTAGGGCGAACAAAGCGATACAAAAGGGGATGATGGACGGAACGTTTGAGCCAATCAAACACTCACCCCCAGTCAACTGATCTGGGTTTAATCCATCATCATTCTTTAGCTCACTCCACCACCCCAGTTCAGACATGGCCATATGCAAATCAGTCTGACCCTGTGCCTCATGGGAACAGTCCAGCCCGAACTGCCAAGCCATGACATGGCACAGTGGCTGAGAAAGAACTCGCTACAATTCAATGCCGATAAAACCGAGATTCTTTACTGTGCGGCGGGGAAGTCCCCTCCACCACTTCCCACTAATTTCTGGCCATCAGCCACAGCCAGTCCACTGGTCCCCGCGGAGAAGGTGCGGAATTTGGGCATTATGTTTAATAACAAACTGACCCTTGAATCACACGTAAATAAAACCGTGGGGAGCTGTTTCCCTATTATTAGAGCCCTCCGGAAGATTCTTCCAGTCCTGCCATCCCAAGCCCGAGCACTGGTAGTACGAAGTACCATTCTAAGCAGGTTGGACTACTGCAATGCTCTGCTGCTGGAGTCTCCAAGCTATTTGATTGAGAGGCTCCAGAGAATTCAAACAATAGCAGCCAAGCTAGCTCTGGGGAGGCCAAGACGATCTTCTGCCTCCTTGGCCTTGATGGAGCTACACTGGCTCCCTATACTGCAGAGAGTTCAATTTAAGTCCCTTTGCATAGTTTTCAAGGCCTTGCATGGGTCTGGACCTATATTAATGCAGAAGAAATTCGCATGGTATGCCCCTATTAGGAGCCTCCGCTCCTCTTCCGCTAAAATGGTGAAGGTGCCAAGATTCAAAAAAACAAAGTCAGGAGGTAGGGCCTTCAGCACCTCTGCTGCCCGACTATGGAATATTCTTCCATTCGAGTTGAGAAAGCTGGAAGATCTTCTTCTGTTTAGGAAGAGACTAAAGACATGGCTCTATCCTAGTGCATAACTTTACTATCTTGATGAGATCCCCCGTAGCATGAGCCCTGCTGGGCACACATATGTTAGCGCCAGGATGCCTGTTGCGTGACAGTGCGCTTTATAAGTGTCGAAAATAAAAATAAAATAATAAATATCACAGTATTTAAATTTGACAATTGTATTACAAATAAATATCCATTTTAGGTGACATGTGCATAGAGGGAAATCTTGTGGCAATACTGATTATTGGGCTACTCCTATGCCACGTAATTCCTGCATTTCCTTCGCTTACTCGGTCCACATAATTTTCGTTCAATGTAGACTTGGTCCGAGCAGAAAATATCTTCTAGAAACTGTGAAACTTGATGAGCGCTATGGTTGTATGAGCTGCGCAAGGCCATATGTCATATGATTTTAGAAACTTTATGAACAATAGATTGAGCTTGTGTCTTGCATCTCGATAGTAGACAGGGGAATACCTCACATTAAAGTTTCACTCAGGCAAACACCCTAGTATTACATATTACACACTGACACAAATTTGTCTAAATTCAAAGGGCCTGATTCACAGAACTGACTTACGTGAAATACGTAAAGTTAGTAATTTTCGGTATTCACAGAATACACTTACCAATACTAACTTTATGTCCGCTCCCGGAGATTCCGGCCATGTGGCGGAATTTCCGCCTCTGGGCCGGAATCTCCGCCTCCGGGCCGGAATACCCTCATTTAGGCCGTTTGAGCATAAACGGCCTAAATGAGGGTATTCCGGCCCGGAGGCAGAGATTCCGGCCCAGAGGCGGAAATTCCGCCACAGGGCCGGAATCTCCGGCCCGGGAGCGGACATAAAGTTAGTATTGGTAAGTGTATTCTGTGAATACCGAAAATTACTAACTTTACGTATTTCACGTAAGTTAGTTCTGTGAATCAGGCCCAAACACCTTATGTTCGGGAGCCTGGCATTAACCTGGAACCCCTTATCAGGGAAATTATTAGATTTGGACAGCACTCTGGCTTAGACATTAACTGGCACAAGTCAGTTATTTTTCCTTTAACCCCTAACACACTGCAATGGGACTGCGAATTCCCCCTAGAGTGGTGCACAGATTCCGTTAAATATTTGGGCGTTCATATCCACCTAGACGCAGCTCACATTATCCGTCTAAACTATGGTCAAGCTATCAACGCCCTGGAGGCACAGGTGGAGCGTTGGTTGCGTTTACCGATTTCGATTGCTGGTAGAGTGGCTCTCATCAAAATGATCGTGCCTCCTAAATTCTTATATCTCTTCAACAGCATCCCCATTCCCAGTGGCGTAGCTAGGCACTCTGCCGCCCGTGGCGGTCCCTGCCTTTTTGCCGCCGCGCTGAGGAGGGGGGGGTGCTGGCGATGATTTTTGCGGCCGCCGCCGCCCCCAAAACTTGTGCCGCCCGGGGTGCACCGCCCCCTCCGCCCCCCCCTTGCTACGCCAGTGCCCATTCCCCTCCCTAATAGGTTCTTCGCTACATTACGTTCGCATCTCATAAAACTAGTCTAGGGCAGCAAACAGCCCCGGGTTCGGTGGCAGATTCTGACCCTTCCGTATGAGAGAGGGGGTTTCAGGGTTCCAGATCTTCAACTGAATTATTTAGTAGCTCAATGCAGTTACGCCTACGCTTGGTTCCATCCAGACGCTCAGATCCCATATCTCCGCCCTGAAGCAGATTTGGTACTTCCGGACACGCTCTCAACGGTATTACCCAGTGGCATACCCAGAGACCCCAATGACATACAAACGGTTTCCACCACCAGCTGGGCAAGGGAAAAGCTGAAGCGCATGACTGGCACACCCACTCTTTATTCCTCAGCACTCCCGCTCCCCAATGCCCGCTGGCTACCGATCACGGGTGAGAGACTGGTACAGCGCACTCTGGCCAAATTCTCCATCTCCAAACTTGGGGACCTGTACCCCGGTGGCCACGCCTTCTCTGTAGCGGGTGAAGACCGTTTCCATGAGGCTATCTTCATGGATCGCTTCGTTCTGGGGCGAATCCGTTCGGCGCTTCGGACAACTCTGCCTGGTTTTCCAGTTGAGCCAGACTCATTTACCCCTTTATCCACAATTATTGAGAGCCCTAGCGGGATACATCTTATTTCCAAACTATACAAGGCATGCTCTGAAATCATTCCAGTGCAGGACGACAAAATTTGCAAGGACTGGGAGGCAGATTTAGGTCACCAAATCACAGATGACCAATGGGCCAAATGTTGCACGGTAACAAGAGATGTCTCCTTGAATAGTCGGCATAAGCTGCTGCATTTTAAATTCCTGCGCAGAATATACATCACTCCGGCCAGATCCCACAGACTTGACCCTTCCAGATCACACAATTGTCGTAAATGCAACGCCCCCTATGCAGATTTTGGCCATCTTTCGTGGACGTCCCAAACTACTTCCATTTTGGGAAGAGGTGCACAAAACACTGGGAGGTATGATTGAGCTCACCCTCATCCCCACCCCTGAGATTGCATTACTGGGCTACGTAGTGAACTTCCCCAAGCGTACGCGTAGGTTTGCCGCTCTTAGTTTGCTGCTCGCTAAAAGAGAAATCGCACTACACTGGGCCGAAGAACAGTTCCCACACTACAGGGATGGCTTCATAGCCTGGCTTTTTGCAACACCAATAGTGAGCTCTACTCCACCACATTGCCTCGATCTTCTCGACCCAAAGACATCTGGGGACCATTCAGGGCTTACACTCTAGCCAGCCGGCCGGCAGTTGATTCTAAGGTTCAACAGGGCATTGTTCCAACAGGTGTGGGCTAAGCACTCCCTGCACTACATTCCCATATTTCACTACTCCCTATTGTAGTACATTTGAGAGATGCTTTCTTGATGGCTAGTACATGCTCGGATGGGTTCGGACGGCGGGAAGGGCACAAGATGGGAACTTGGGGACAACCTATGTATGAAACATGCATGCCATCTGGACTATATCTACATGCCTTGACGGTCTTCCTTGTTTATGGAAGTCTGACGATCATGGCCTCCACGGCCTTTCACTTGTGTATTGCTATGCCAATGTAAAACTGATAGTGAGCCACTGTGTTTGTATTGCAGAATTGTGATAAAACGGTAAATAAAGTTTATAAAAATAAAAAAATTCAAACACCTTAATGTTCCAGACCTAGTCTCTTAAGGACTTAGATCCCCAGCCTAGTTTTTGTACCTGCGGTTCCTTTGAGAACAAAGTGGTTACAAATAGTACTAAGAGAGGTGTCCCTAACACTAAGTGAAACTTTTACATATTACTCACAGACCGAATTTTGTCCAACCCGAAATTTTAACTCCTAATGATTCAGACCTAATCTCTAAGGAGCTAGACCTCCAGGCTGGTTCTAGTTAGTACCTGCAGTTCATTTGGGAACAAAGTGGTTACAGATAGTACTAAGAGAGGTATCCCTAACATGTGGTTAACATCCATCCAGGACAGTGGTCTCCAAAGAAAGAACATTATGCCAGTTGCTCATTTGTTTTCTTGAATATTGGCTGTAGACCTTGGAAAATATTTTGTTTTCCTGGAGGTTCAACTAATCTTTGTGACTCGAGTGGACTACCTGTTTTGACTTTTGACATATTTCTTGGGCTCGTGACACTGGAATGAGATGAAAATAGGGCTTCTATAACGGCTTTTAAGTTGCCTGAAATGTTATTTAGATAAGGTTTTATTCAGCATGTTTGTTCATATTTGTCTGCCCTTCTGCAATTTTTGTGGTTTGGTTACAGAGAGTTTTAGCTGTCTGGAAAGACCCTGATGTCTCCCCTACACATAGCACAGTATACAGTATACAACATACAATATACAGAAAGAGACTTTGAGGCATTCCTCTGCAGCCATTGAATTTTGCCCGGCATTGTGCAGATGTGTAGAATTGTCTGCACTTAAGAGCTTGAAGTAGAGATAGAAATAAACAAGTAGTACCTTCTTGTTCGTTTTTTCATTGTAGCATGGTCTATTCTTCTATATGTTTCTGCTCCTTCATCTGCCAGGGTGATTTTCACATCCACGAGTGTTTAGCGAAATTGTCATGCTTCTGCCACTGCCCCTCCCTCCGTTTCATCTGCCAGGACGCTACTTGAACCCAGGAGTAACCGGTGGAGCCATCATGCTGCCCTGTTACTCCCTCCTCTTCCTCCACTGGGCTGCTCTTTTTATTCACGAGCGCCCGTCACAGGATTGCCCCCCCCTTTCTCCACCGGCCGCTTTCCCCATGCTGCATATGATTGAAAGTAGAAAGACGCACCGCCTGAGATGGGCTCCACTGTAGCTTGTCTCAGCCTCTTTGTGTGCCATCTGCTGGCCTGGATTTCTGGACCTGCCAAGCAACACGTTGTTGTCCTGGGGAGAGAGCGGTGCTTCCAGTAGCAGAACTCTGCAAAGATAAATGATAGTAGATAGTCACAACCCACGTTATTCATCTAGTATATTTATTCCTGATTTGAATTTTATTTCAAAGTGTCTCACACGTGCTAGTGCCCAATGTGTAAATTAATCGCAATGTCAGGGTTGCGTTTGGGGCATGGTTGCACAGATGTTACCTCGAACTACTACTCTGCCTCACACTCTCTACTCGCCATTTTCCTCCTCACAGAGTCAACAATGGTGGCGAGTCTTGTGGTGCTGGCATCTTCCCTCTAGTTGCGCTTTCTATCGTTTACAAACCACTACCAAACATCAACACTGCAATGGCCACTCTTTATCATATGGCCTGGTACTGCCTAAGTCCCCTTTTATTTTAAGACCCACGACCGCCCTTGGATGTGGACTCCCTCCCTCCTCCAAGGCAAGCATTTCAAACCACACTCTTTTGGATTAGGGGGAGTAACCCCCCGGCCGTATTTATTACATAATTAAAACATTACTTATTATTTACATTATGTACAATTATGCAGAAAGTCCAGATACATTGATAGATACACGATGTCACTTGGCTAACCTTAACATGTTTCTAGTACATAACCATTCCTACCGTAATCTAAACATGTATATACTTTACTTTCTGCGTGTCCCCGCTAGAGCCTACGGCAAGGTCAATGACTGACTCCACCGGAGTAAGCTTGCGTAGGGGGTACAGCTTATCGGACGGATATTTTCCCCCGGGCCCCCCCTACGCCCTGAGCCTTAACTCCATGACGGGGGCTGCAATTCTGCATACTTGCGCCCTGATGCGCATGCGCGTGCGAGGGTGGCCGACCAGCCTACTGGAAAGAGTGACTCCCCTGGCCCCCGCACCCCTTCAGCCTACCGACCGGCTGTCACTGCCCCTGGAGTTCCATGGTGCTGGCCGCAAATGACCGAAGACTATGCTTACCAATCATGACCTTACCGCCACAGGCCAGCATAGTTGCCCGACTATCTGGCCTCCCCCTCAGCTCACTAGGAGGTCATGCCCTGCGCCTTGCGCCCTCCAACCATGCTAGGATGTCCTCCATGAATGCCTGATTCCCTTTAGACGAGAGGTGGACCCCATCCTGCAAAAAGAACTGATCGCCCCGGATGTACCCATGTCCTATTGACTTCAGTTTAGGGGTCCTGAACAACTTCTCAAACTTCGTGTTGATCCGCTTTACCGCGTGATTCAACGCTCGCACTGACTCACCCCCTCTCCACTGGAACCTTGGGATCATGTGAGACCAGACTATCATGGCATCGGGGCACTTCTTTGCCAACCATCCCACCTCAGTGAGCAGTTCCTCAACGAGCACCCTCCGCCCCAGGTGTACCAAGTCGTTACCCCCTAAATGCAGTATCCAGATTGCAGGTGGTCCCTTACTTTCTTTTAAAGCGCGGTTCACCAGCTCCCTGAATTGCCTAACGCGTAGTCCACCCTGTCCATGAAACACTATTTTTGCCCCCAACTGCCACTCCCTGGCCTCATGGGCCCTTGAAAAGAAAGTTTTTAAACGACGGACATATGAATGACCAATTAACCAGATTTCCTGTTGTTCTTGGTCCCAAGATTGAACTTAGGCCATAACCTGTGCTGCCCGTTCGTGAAGCGTTGACCGCCGTCCCCCTGAGTGACAAGGTGACATCCTTCCGTCGTGATGGTGTACCGATGCAAGCTTCTTCCCTGAGTCACAGGATGGAGAAACTGCAAGTAACAAGAAACAGAACCAACCGTCAGTGCATTTACCCACTACTGGCTAAAGCATATGCAGCCGCACATAGCGCTTGTAACAGTTAGAGGACCACCTACCAATCCTCTTAACCTGCTCCTCTGTAAAACCCCTAGCCACTGCCTCCGTGGCTGCCCCAATCCTAAAGGAGTGGGTCCCAAAGCTAGCTGAATCCAAGCCAGTGTTTCGCATGGCCAAACCCATGACCCTCTTGAACTGGAAGACAGTGAGGGGTGAACCGTCCACATGTACTAGAAGCGGCCCTGCTGTGACCCACGCCCGCTGTGCCATGAAGGCCTCCAGTCTGGCCACGGGGCAACATGTACCACCTACAGACCTGTGAAGCACCATGCTCTCGCCTCTTCCTCCCTGATCAGTCTTGGACCTAGGTAAGGAGATCAGTACAGAGTCCCCCTTTATTTGCACATGTCCCACTTGCAGTCCTCCCTGCCAGTCCCTTTTGTTCTTTGTCACCAGCTCCCGTATCCTGAAAGCGCCATAAAATGCCAGGCAGAATGCTGCTTGGAACAAAGTAACCTCCCTTTCCAAGTTACAGACCCGCGGCAGAGCTTCCAGCAGTTTAGCTAGTGTTAGCAACCCTATGGGTCTTCTTTCATCAGGCTGTACCCCTTGCCAGCGCTGCCACCCCTTCAAAGCCTGGCGCACTACGAAATTTCTTGTTGGATCCCCTTTTCCCTTTGTCTTAGGAAAAAAGGAGATGGCTGTAATGTGACGCCTGGCCCCTGCTACTGAGCGCCCCTCATCCCTCATGAACCTCAGGTAAGCGACCACCGACCCTGGGTCATGCCACTTTTGTTCCCAACTATCCCCCAAGAACTGACAAAATGACCAGAACGCCCCTTCGTAAGCTCTCCTGGTCCTGGGTGCTAGGCTAGCTGCCACGAGGTCCGATAACTGGGGGCACCAAGCTGCCAAAGCTGTTCTGGGAAAGGTGTTGGGTTCTCTGCTGCTTCTGGGAGGTGGGACCTGAATGCCTGCATCTTAAAACGAGATAAAGAATCTGCTGCATGATTTAATACTCCCGGCACGTGTTTGGCTCTAAAGAGTACATTCAATTTCATACACTGTAATACTATCTCTTTTAATAATCGCAGGATCATTTTGCACTTTGCCGCTTGATTGTTAATACATTCCACCACCGCCATGTTATCTGACCAGAATATCACAGACTGATCTCTCAAATTTTTGGGCCAAACAGACAGTGCCACCAGGATGGGGAAGAGCTCAAGGAAGCTTATGTTACTTGTGAGCCCTGAGTCTATCCACCAGCCCGGCCAGCGCTGCGCTATCCAGTCAGACCCCAGAATAGCACCGAACCCCTCGCTACCCGCCGCGTCGGTCATCAACCCCAACTCGGGACTGGACCTGGGCGGGCTAGGCCACACCACCCTACCATTGAAATCTCACAGAAATGCCTTCCAAATGAGCATATCCTGCTTGACCTCGCTGGATAGTCTGGTGTGATGGTGCTTCTCCTTGAGTCCTGACATAGCCTGTGCGATGGTGCGGGAGAAAGGACGTGCCATTGGAATTATGCGTAGTGCAAAATTCAATTGTCCCACTACTTGCTGCAACTGATGCAGAGTGACCTTTTCCGTAGTAAGGCAGTGCTGTAATGCTATCCCGAAATAAGTCACCTTCTCCGCCGGCAGCCTAGACACCCCCTGCACTGAATCCAACTCAATTCCTAGGAATTCGATCTTTGTGCTAGGGCCCAATGTCTTACCTGGTGCCAATGGCACGCTGAACTCATGCATGAGAGCGCAGAACCTCACTAATGCTGCCCTGCAATCCCCCGATCCTGGCACCCCCAAGAAGAGGAAATCATCGAGGTAATGTAATACCCATTGGTGGCCTGTGTCCCGCCTGAAAACCCACTCCAAGAAAGAGCTAAACTTCTCAAAGTAAGCACAGGAGACTGAACAACCCATTGGCATACACTTGTCCACGTAATACTTCCCCTGAAATTGGAAACCCAGCAGGTGAAAATCTAGTGGGTGCACTGGCAGTAAGCGGAAAGCTGACTCAATGTCAGACTTCGCCAGCAACGCCCCTTGACCCAAATTCTAAGCATGTCCACTGCCTGATCAAAGGATGCATATTTTACACTACACAATGTATCTGAAATCGCCTCGTTCAAAGAACTCCCACTGGGTGCCGAAAGATTATGGATTAAGCGGAACTCGCCCTGCACCTTCTTGGGAACCACCCACAGTGGTGAGCAGACAAAATCTTTCATTGGGACATCGTCAAATGGGCCTGCCACTCTGCCCAGCCTCACTACCTTCTCAATTTTTGCTGCTGCTACACCCTCGTTGCACCTGACTGAGATTTGGTTCCTGCAGTGTGCCACCCCCATGTAACCCGGCGCCGGGATCCTAAAGCCTTCTAAAAACCCCTCCCTAATCGTCCTTGCGGCGTCCGGGCAATTGTACATGTTCAACCAAGGGATCATGGCGCTGATATTTATGGGGGATCTAGCCTTCGCAAGGGGCGCTTTCTCATTCCTGTTTTTTAACTCCTTTTTCCCTGGACTTTTTGAAGCACTTAGATTCGGGGTGTGATGTGTTACCACAGAAACCACAGTTGTGCTTGAACCTACATGTGCCTGCGGCTCTATTACAGGTTCGTCTATTGAAATCAATACACACCCCCTTTTTTCCTGTGCCCTCTGCCTTTCCTGAGGTGCCCCCCGCATTCCCCGAGGGGCCTGCATGAAAGGGCTGGAACCTAACATTGTCCTGCGCCTGCCCCCGGAGGTTGTCAGATGGCCCCTGACCCAAGTGTTTCAGATGAATAAACATGTCCACCTGACTCCATCCCAAAGATGGATCCTGTGCCTTTGCCCTTCTAAATTCCTTATCGTATTCCTTCCACCCGTTGCCCCCCTGTGCGGCATGAGCGGCAGTGATCCTGTTCTGGTAACACGCCATCTCTGACCCTACCGCTGGAAAACGCTCAAGCATGATTGCCATGTAGATAGTAAAGCCCTGCACCCAATTAGCCAAATTTTCTTCCACCCTGTATTTTAAGATGATGTTCGCCCACTCCCTAGGGTGCGTCCACTCTTTGTTTTTCTTCGCCTCCTCCCTCTCTGCCTCATCTATTAACAGAGAAAAAATGCTAACATATGCACCCTTCCAGATCTTTTCCTTTGTTTCCTGAGACAAATGCCGCCCCAACTGTTCTCTAGATGAGCGCAGTTCCCCCAAACCTAATGGTGGCAATGGTTTATTTATACCTGCTGGTGCTGCTGTGTCAGCCGCCTTTGGAGCTTCTGGATCCACTGGTGCGCATACTGGTACTGTACCTCCACCACCACCTACTGGCACTGCACCCAGGGGCGTAGCACCGCCCGCCGGTACTGCCGGCCCCACATTTGTCATAGCTTTCCCCAGCTGTGCCATTATTTGTTTGGCCTTTTCCATAGCATCACCCCCGCTGCCTGATGCCCCCGCTGCGGGGGACCAATTTCCTACTGTCTCAAGCCACGGGAGTACTGCCGCCAAATTGGCCACTATGTCTGGCTGGCAGGCGTGCCCCCCCCTTGTGCCCCCCAATGGAGGGACCGATGGAGCCTGTGGCTGGTCTCCTGCCGGCAACGTGGGTGTTGGCATTGAAGGCTCCACATTGCCCTGCGGGCTTGGCGTGGGGACAGTAGGCTGGGGTATCTCCTCCCTAGGTGCCGGTCCTGCGGCATTCTTTTGCCCTTTCCCGCCAAACCTGGGCCTACTTCTTTTGGGTAAAGGCAGAGAAAAAGTCTTAGGAGGTACTATAGGTCGCCTGGGCCTCCCGTCCCCCCCATTAGGACCATCCACCTTCTCCTGCAACCGTGTCAATGCCTGCCCCATAACCTGTACTTGTTGCATCAGGGCCTCCAGCATAACATCTGTGCGGGAACGTTTCTCATTACGCTTCACCTTAGGGGCCATTGCGTTTAGACTAGCGCTACTGGGGATATTACAGATCACCCTTGCCCCCAGGTCTGAGACACTGCCCAAACCCTTACCTGGCAGTAGTAGCAGCCACCAGCCGACCACAGCACCCACGCAACCAGAGCCACGCCCACCAGCTAATCTAGTGGGTCAGGTGAGACACTCAACCCCCGTGGCTCCCAGAAGCGGTGAAAATGCAGGCCTGCCGGTGCTGCCGTCAACGAAACCCCCTGTGGGCTGTCCTGCCGTGATGCCCATGACAAGATTGAGCGTCCGCCTGCAGCGACGAGACCTGTTCTGCTCTTAACTCTCGAGATGCCCGTTAGTGCCTGGAAAAACAGAAGAAAAATTACCAGTACCTAGCAGCACCGGACCACGATGTAGCGCGGCGCCTTATCGCGCTGTATTTGCCTCAAACGCGTAAAATAAGGGCTGTGCACGCGTTCACCCGGCACCAGCTGATGTCCCCGTAAAGCTCCCAGCTGGTCAGACCACCCTCGTAGCCCGTCTGCGCCCTAGCAACCAGTTAACACAGAAATTCTTGGACGCGCTCCAGACGCGTTAGAACAGTGCGCGCGTTAACCTGGAAAACCTAGGCACCAATAAACAACAGAACCAGCACCAGCCGATGGTCCGCTCCAGACGCATTAAAATTAATGCGCGCGTTAACCTGGAAAACCTAGCAACTAGTAAACAACAGAAAATAATCAGGCGCGCCCCAGATGCGTTAAAACTATGCGCGCGTTCGCCCGGTAACCTCGCCACCAGTTTACAGCTGGAAAATACTCGGACGCGCCCCAGGCGCGGACACCCCCTTTGGACTGTGCGCGTGTTCACCTGGCCAATAGCAACAGTCCTGAGCACTCCCGCTGCTCTCCCGCTCCGGCGAAAGACCGCAATTCCTACGGCGCTTTTCCGGTGAACAAACCGCAGTTCCCCCGCTCGGACTCTACCGAACAGCTTCTCTCCTGAAACGTCCCGGCTTCTCTCGTAACCTGCAACACAAAAGAGAAAAGCAAATTACGGGCCCGGGTACGCTGTCTGGGAGAGCGAGAGAACAAGAGACTGTTCCAGCTCCCTCGCCCCCTTTTAAGGGGGGGGCGCAGGGCAGAACAGTCAAAACCGGCCTGCCCCAACGTATTGGAATCGCGCTGAACCTTCGCGCCCCCACCGGGCAGCCAATTGGTCGCTCAGGGGAGGTGGGACGCCGCGTCATCAGTGCGCACAGCGATCCCCCCCACCTCCTCGGGGATCGGCCCGAACGCTATAATGGCGGCACGCGCGAGGTCCGCGCAAAGCCTTGCCCATTGTAGTCTTTTTTGCATCATGCAAACATGTTTTTGTCCTTGGATCTGCAAAGGCATCTCTTGCTTATCGAGGCTCCATATTACTTTAAACTACCAACATGGCCTAAATCCTCTCTACATACAGGTCTCTGTTTTTGCGTTGACTGAAAGATATTAAAAAGCACACTATAAATAGCAATATTAAAGTAGGATATATTTTTCATTATTTAGCTGGGCAGGCCATTCTCGACAGCCACAACCGTTGTTTGCCTGCCTCTCCCACCACAATCTCCCCTCAGAAGGGAGTTGGGACATCAAGATATGTTATCTCATTTTTTTACAATCTGCAATTAAGCATTTAATTTCAGGTGAAGACTGCAGGCCCATCCAACATATTTCTTCTATTGTGTATGCTAAGACATGCGATTCACTATATGCCGGTCTACTATCCTAAAATCAGGTATTCAAAAACATTGAACTTATTCTAAAATAAGTATAGTGCATTTTTAAATTTTCGAGGGCTGCTTCAGAACTGAAACTGCTGTTGGTATGTTCTTGAGAATCTTTCATAAACCAATTTGCTTGTTTGTTGTATTTGGTCTTTTCCGTCTTTTCCGCCTAGAATTATAGGTTCCCATGCCTAACACTTCTGGAGCCTGGAATCAATACAGGATTATCCTGATTACAGAAACATAGATGAGTGGTTTAAAGTTTCTTTGCTGCTTTAAGGAGTCCATCAGGTATGAAACCTGAATGAGACAGTGCTTCATCCTTAAAGTCAGCTTTAGGAACAACAGGAATCCTTTCCTTTGTTCAGCTTCTCTGCTTGGCCATGTATTCCAACAAGTTGGTAATAAGTCAGTCATATGTAGTAGTAAGAAAAAGCTAATATCCAAAGGCAGCTGTGGAGTTGTTTTTTATGAAGAGCCACCCACCATTCTCTGCCTAAACTAAACCTTGAATTGGACTTTCCATAAATGTCACTAAAGAAGAAAGTAAAGGAGGCAGCTGGCTGCGTAAAAAGAGAGAGGCAAGCAGTGTGACCCTGGCTGCTTTGGTGAATCCACTTTAGCCATTTCATTGAGACATAGTCCATCGCATTTTGAATCAGCTCAAAGTAGTATTTTAGTCTGAACGCCATTCCTTTGCCTGTTTGTGTGCATCCTTCTACCTCCTAGGAAGTGCTTCCATTGGGATGCATGAGGGATTATTTACATCTGGACAGTACACTTCATCCTCACTCTTTTTGTCACATTCAATTCTTTATCCTCCATATGCATTGTATATAAACAGCAATCCATTTCTGTTATTTCTTTTTCACTGCAAGACACTTCAGTCTACTTTGAAGCAGACATAGAAATTGATAGGGATGCTAAAACACCATTCCTCTAATGAGTTTCTTTACAATTTTGTGTTCCTAACAAAAATGTTCAATGACTGTGCCACAGATAAGATTCAGTGTGCACAGCACCTTCCCTGCTGCTAGTGGACTGCTGCTGAAATACAAAATAAGCATTCCTGTCAGCTTTGGCTAAGCCAGTAGGGCTGGTATGTATGTGAAAATGCAAGCCAGACCTATTGGCTTATATGTTTATTTATGGTGATTTTATCAAATGTATCTCCGCTGTGAGATTACACTCGCAAATTTGCATTTGGTAAAGTTGTAGATTCCACCTTAGGATCAGGTATTAGGAACAAACTCTTCCATCATACTTACTGAAGAGCAAACACAATTTAATACACATTTAGAGTCTGATGGTGACTACAGGTAAAACTCAAAATATTACCCAACACCACTCTTACTATGCCAGGCATGACCTGGTCACAGACACCCCTATGGATAACCGTGTATGGTAAAAACCAGAGTTGCATACACCTATGTCTCAGAGGAAAAGCACAAAGGGGCCAAGTTAGTGGTGGATGTACACCTCATAAGTCTCTGCTTTTGCTTTTTACTTAGAATAACTGATAAAACTCCACCAAAAGGAAGTAGACCTAATCGGAATAAATATATTACCCCCAAAGACACATACATGTCCACAAACCAAAATAACATTCTAGGAAAATAAAGTGATAGGGAACGAGTCATTTTTTATTTCTTCTTGAAGGGTCCATCAGAGTGTGACTTTTTTATACAAGGCTGTGGCAGAAAAAGACTGGTATAAGATGAGTCTGCTTTCATTTTGTTGTTTATGGATGTCACTAAAATGTTGTTTCATTTTTCTTTTGTTTCTTCTAGTTTTGTTTGCTTGGAATAATGGTTCAGGGTTCAGAAGCTTGTTTTCATGCCTGATCAAATTAAATTATGCATTGCAGAGAATCTGGGAGCATTCAAATATTATTTGACCTTTCAGCAGTCAAATATTAGCATGACAAGACTTTCCACATACCAAAAGAGGATAGCCACAAACATTCATAGTTGCAATGTGTCCCATTGTCTTTTGTGACATGTTCAGTTAATGCTTCACTTTACAGGTAGGGGGCTGAGCCTGTTCTTAGAAAGTTAACTGCAAACATTTAGGTCCCAGAATACAATTTGATGTTGATTAAAACATCAACCTCACATAAAGTGTGCCATTTGACCTAGTGCAGCTATGAATCTCTATTCAGCAACAGTAGCACTACTTTCATAGAGTCAAGAAAAGAGAACAGAAAAGTATTATCGAACATGCTGGCTGCATCAAGTTTCAGCTGTTGTAAACTGCCGAGCTACATATTAATCTGATGTCTTTAAAAACTTTAAGAGTTCTACAACATACTATGAGGATGGCAGGGTTGACCACCCTTGAAATGTCATAATATTTAATGAGTAGGTGAATGGCGCCTCCCCAACTGTATCCATGAATTGGTTTATCCACTAGCAGTCATGTAAACCAGACAGAGGTTGGAGACAGTGAGTATGAGAGGTAGAGAGATGTGAGGGAGTCAGGGTGAGTGAGACTGCAATACAAAGACTTCTGTGCTTAGCACAATGTACCGTAAGTTTATATGACACACTGCCAGGGGGAAGGCACCACATATACTGCAATACCTATCATTTCAATTAAATATGTATGTTCTAACAATCACTGCAAAAACATGTTCTGTAAAAATCTGGGAAGTCATAATTGTTGTCTATTTTGGGGATTAGGCAGTGAAATAAACTGATAGACCCCAGTTTCAAAAGGTTTGGAAAACACTGAGAAAAAAAACACTGAAATCTATCTTCAACAAATAAATACTGAAAACAGAAAAGCCTACACATAACATAACTCAGCTCTCTCCAGGTAAAAGATCAACCAGGAAAGTGGGGGGCAGAGGCAACTTCCCGGGTTTTGCTGTTGTCAATAGGGCTAAAAAGGCATCTCACAGTGTACTTTCCTTATAAAAAATATTCAAAAAAACTATAGGAAATAACATCAAAACATCAATTTGTTAGCCTCCAGAAGCATGCATGTTTAGCTCCTTACACATTTGAAAATTGTGCACAATCATCAAATACACATGGGGCATTGCTAGTGTTTACAAGTCTCCTTACCTGACTCTCATTGAATAAAATGGATAGCAGATTGTAATGGAGTATTAACTTTAAAGTTCGAGCAACATCAGTCCCAGTAAGATCTATTCCCTGGAGACAATCATTTATTTTCTGCTAGAAATCCAGACAAGGACTGTTCAGAGGAGAAGTTTTATATTCACTGAGCAATCTGGCACGATTAAATAATCGGCATCTTTGAAATGTGATTTGCCACATGTAAATTCTTCTGCTTTACTTGAACTAGGACTTTTTATGCGATCTGATTGTCTGAATTAAACCCATCTCTCATGAATATCGCTCAGGAATTTCAATAGGGGGCAGTGATTAACACACGCTATTTAAATAAAAAACGAATATGAACTTAATATTCTCAGCTTGAATGTGGACACCAGCAATTGTATGATTTTTAGGTCTAGCATGCCAGTTTAGTTGTTGCCGACCTTATGAGATCAAAAGTAAAAGGTCTTTCAAAAGTACCCCTGAAAGGGTCTTAGGCTTCTCCTACATATTGGTTTCCCTGAGTAAATTTGATTGGGAAGATATTGTGTGCATCCACTGAGAAAGAGTGCTTGTATTGGACTGTGTTGTTTCTGGTGGCAAGAAAATGATCAGGTATGTAGGCCTGATCTTCTTATTATCTAAAACTATGATAAAGGCAGTAGGATGGACATATGTATTGTGAAAAGCATGTCAATAGTCATTTAAGGATGGATTGTTATTAATCTGTATTAAAGCCTGAAGAGAGGTTTTGTTGTTGGTTGATTACCCCATCTGACAAACCGTGAAAATAGAAAATTTGCATTGAGATAATTTTTTTGTTTAAGACCTCTTGAGGGAGCTAGAATTTTGCTTTGCCTTCTGTAAATCTGTGTACATTTGTAATCTTATGACTGTATACCTGATGGTTGCCTTGTGTAATGTTTACGCTCAATACAATATGCTTGAGTTGGTTATGGTGAGAATCAAATGATAAATGCCATAGGCCTGATTGGTACACTGTGAAAACTTATGTCCTGTGCCATATGTCTGATCTGTTTATTATGAAAAGTTCTGATGAGTGCAGTATGCCTGGCTTATTTATTGAGAAAGTATTTGTTAAAGTTAATGGACGTTTAACAGCAGATTGTTATCGCACTGTGTGACAGGCTGTAGACAAGTACTTTGCATCATGAAATTTCAGATGATAACGGCATTGTTAAAGGGTTTTACAGATGCCAATGGTTGATCTGTTTATTAGGACAAGTGACACTAAAGTTTTAGGCATGCTTTACTTATTATGAAGCATGTATGTTAAAGCCAATTGGCCTTCTTGGGTGGATTAATATAGCACTGTGTTAAATCCTGCAGACATGCATTTTGTTACATGAAATCTCACAGATTATCTTTGTAGTAAGGAGTTTGGCGTTGATTAACCACTTTTACAAACGTTAGGTGTAGAAGATTTGCACTGTAATAATTCTTGCTAGAATCTCTTTGAAAGCCCTGACAGACTCTATTTGTTGTCTGCCAAGATCTTGTTATTAAAAAATCATTACAAAAATACACAAACATATAAATACATAAAGAAGCCGATCTGCAATTAGCCTGTATGAGTGTCATTCAAACTCTACTTTTATCGTGGTCAGCATACACCATGGGCCATTGGGTCGGCCCACTTCAGCCATTGGTTCTTGTGATCTGTGAGTGATAGCATTTGTCTGATCTCATGTGCACATCTGAATGAAAAGGAGTATGCTTCAGTACCAGGGCTGGTGGGAGAGTACTTTAGTTTTCCATTTTCTCTTTTGATAGGTCCCCTTTCATTTTTGTTTCTCTGTTAATTACATTTTCTAAAGCATACAATGGCTCAACAGGCAGCCTGTTTGCAGCTCATTGTATCTGCAGTGCACCACATCCCATGTGATCACTGCCTTTTCAAACTGGCGACTGTCAAGGAATGGATTGTCCATAGTGTATAATTGGTTTACTATTTCCAGAAGACCAACATGTTGGTGTAAACCTGGAAGCCACGTTGAATCTTTAAAACAACAACACACTATGGGCAATACCATTGGTAGATGGCCACCTGCTGCAATGTTTAGTTTGCAATTGCAAATATATGCCCAGCATGAATATGTTGTTTAGTTTTTGTGTGTGTTTTATTGTGATTGTTTAGGTGGGTGAATACAAGAATGAGCCAGTGGGTGGATGACAGGGGTGCAAGAGTGCAGGCAAGAATGCATAGCCCATCAGTGATTGAAGGGCTATTTCATGTATGAGCCAGACATATTGGCACCACCATTGCATGTTATATAGTGTGAAACACTCACAGAAGTCAGTAATCTGCACCATGCAACAGCTAGCAAAGTGACTCAGGACATTAAGTATAAAACCACAGGGAAATAAAAGTACAGTGCTGACAATTTTACATGATCAAGAGTCCCTACCAGCATGAATCAATAAATTATAATACACAGACACACAGGTAACTGTATATATCTTTATACTTGAAACTATCACACCTTTTTCATGGACACCCCTGGTAAGTGGCAATTTTGGGTCTTGTTATGAGCCCCGTTTGCCAGTTTTCACTGTTTTACTGTAAATGTGCTGTATTAGAGCAGCAGTTGTCATTTCTTAGTGTAGTCAGGCGTTTGCAACAACAGTCTCTGCGCCTTGGCGTTTGTTGTAAAACCCCGCAGTGATTGTTTTCAGTATAAGTGCACTAGTTTTTAATCCCAGCCGACCTTGCATACATTTTTAGTAGGGAAGATTACACATACAAAGGGAGTTTCAGATGTTGCCAGTATAACTGTAAGTGATCAGCAGTTGGGCGGGGGGTCAAGACGCAAGGAGGGGAGACATCAATTGGGTCTCGGGTTTATGGAGGAGATGGACAAAGGTCACAGCCCAGATCACTGAAGTTCATGCAGAAACAAAAGGTCACACCTAGTCTTGCACCTTTGATTCCACTCGTAGTAGTATCTGAGTTATAATCCGGCCCTCCTGCGGTTTGGATGACAAGATTTTTTATTTGTTAATAAAATGTATTCTCGTTTCCAGTTCTTTCATTTATTGTGGAGTTTTCTGTGACGGGCCTTTCTTAGCGATATGAAGTGTTTGTTTTGCAAACATTTCTAAGTCCTGTTATCATTTCTCTAATTCTTTCCTCAAACGATATCATGACGTAGAGAGGCGAGGAGCACCGGGTCATTGGAAAGGGCCACAGTGCTAGCCTTCACCCCGGGGGAGTATGACACCGGAGAATTGAAAGATGGGCCTACATCAGTTTTTCTGCAAAAGTGGCTCTGTGGTTACTTCATATTGGATCTCTCATCTTCGTGTATAGGTGGCGGGGGGAAGGGAACATTTACTGCCAAGGTTGTCCCATATTCACCCCTCCATCTGTTTCTCTTCAGACGTTTCACACCAGTGCGTGATTTGAGGGTGTTTCCAGGACGGTGGTGACATATAATGATCATTATCTGCACCGGACTCTCTGTTTGGAACGCCCAGTCCCCCTTTATTGTCCGAGCCTGATCCCCTTCTTGTCTGTGGCTCACTGCCTTGCAGCCACACCCTGCATTTTCCATCTCTGTATACCTGCACTGTCTGATACTCACGTCTGCGTAGGTTCACTCTGGTCAAGGTTACACCACATCCCAGCAGATCGTCAGTAAGTGATGTTCGGGTCTCACACGTAGCAGCCTGGTGTACCTGCCTGACATTCACCACAGTGACCGAGTGGGAGAAGGAATAGGTGTGGTGTTTCTTGTTAGCACGTGACCCAGTCTGGAGCAGATAGCTGGCACACTAAAGCCTTTTTAGTCAGTAGGACATGCTATACTGGTGTTAGCTGCACACATATTCCTCCTGGCTCATTGTTAAGCATGATATAAGCGAGCAGGCCGGTCAGTGAAGGTCTGTATGCATCCTTGACCAGCTTATTATGCCCTGCTTTTCCACTCATTGCTCCCTGGCCTGGATCTGTTTACGCCCTGGAGGCACATAAAACAGGCACCCATCTCTGCACTGCACCAGAAAAGCCCATCATGATACAGCCCCTGGGGAGCATATCCAAGGTTCCTGGGCTCGTTCTATGTGAAGTAGTGTCAAAGGATGCTCCTGAGAGAATGTGTTTAGTGGTACAGGGAAATGTAACTGCATCAATCCTTGAAGCCGTGAGTAAGGTTTTATATGGAGAGGGCTGCCGTTACGTCTCTGGGGCCCTAAATCATGGGGCTTACTCTCTCCGCAGCTCAAGGCTGGGGTTCTCCTTAGTCCTTTTTCAGTCCCTCCCTCATTTCTGTCTCAGGTGTCTGTGCCAAGCGCTTTCCAGCAACTTCAAGGCATATCTATCTTTATGACTAGGCTGCTGGCTGACATTAAGCCTCAGTGAAGAGGAACGTCTACACAAAGAACTGTGAGGGATCCATTCACTCTTCTAGTCAAACATCTCACAGGGAGGTTGAGGTTGAATTTTCCATACAGGTCCATGGGGTTCACTGCACTGACTCCTTCCAAGGCTTGCCGTGACTCTTTGGAGTGCAAGGGACTGAGAGGTGTACATCGAGGAGTTCACACAAAGGATATGGAGAAATTGTGACATGAAATTCATTTACAAAAAAGTATTTTTTTGTCACTGTTGCCCTAATATATGGGGTGCTGACAAATCCCTCTACATCAGAGATTTCAAACATTTGTACATAGTTTCTTCATGATTTATCAACGTCCTGAAAAACAATGTATTGACCTGTAGACAGTAGATGATATTTATGTATGGAATTTGGATCACCCAAAAATATTCTAGGGATAAAGCTCCTTTTTAAACTATGTAATATTTTTTTAAGGAGGTTTCGAAATATGTAGTGAAACACATTTGTTATATTTTTTGTCTTTTTTATTTATTTATTTTTTCTACCCTAATGAATTCATCTTTTGTGCCACATAAACGCTGCCCTCGGCGAAACTCCAAACTGAACTTTTCAGCCCCTGAGCAAGCGCTTGTGATGAGTACTCTTCACATAAGAGGTTTTACAGTTTTGGGTCCTTCCAGTATCAAAACCCATCCTAGCAATGTATGGAAAAGATACTCCTCTGTTTAGGACATGTGTCGCCCCACATTACCCAATCCAGATACATTATCTTCCCCCTCTTCTTGGGGTCTGAGGTAAGGCAGGGTGACATGGAGCAACTGGGATCCTTGGGTAGGAAAACTGATACCTGTTTGAACGAGACCTGCTTGGTGAAACAAACCCACACTACTCCCATTGTGCCAACCCTTTGGCCTACAGTTTGCATCTACCTAACACCCTGAGTATCAACATTCTGTTTAAGGAAATGTGTACGGATGATGCAGGACGCGGTCAATACTGGTTTTTTCCAGTCATAGCTGGGGAGAGTGATGGAGAGGCACCCATTCTACTCGAGTGGCCTGTTTTGCAGCTTACTTTGGAACTTCTACAGATTGGGCCAGTGGCACAGAAAGCAATAGCTGAGCAGATCTGGTTCTGTACTCCAGGCAACAGGCTGGTGAGAATAGCTGTGATCTTTTTGAGTATGGGAAGGCAACACCTACTTAATATCAGGAGTCTGGTATGGGATTGAGAAAATGACAAGGGTGAACGTTGTATTTTCAACCCTCCAAAAACAAGGAAACTTGCGTTTTTGTGCTAGCAAAGTAACACTTTTATATTATTTTTGTAATGACGTATTAATGGCAATGGTTAGAAATGTGATAAGTGCAATGTTAACTGTCTCTGGAGGCGGTGAGCTAAATGCACGAAAGTGGTCACTTTTTTAATATGCACTCTAGGCAATGACTGTACTTTGCGTTATGACAGCAATTTAAAGAAAGACAATTCTTTCTGAAAGTCAATATCAAATGATAGCTCTTATTTGTCAGTTGAAACCAATCGATGTTTAGAGCAGCGCGTGCACGCTACGTGGCTTCACCCAACCATTTTCAGCCATGTACGTGAACCGTGGACAGAGTCATTCTTAAGATCCTTTTAAAACTATACTGTCCTAAGACTGAGAATCTTTATCAAATATACAGACAGACAGCACATTCTATTTACTAAAGCAAAAGAATGGCCTTCATAGACTATGCTATGAAAGAGAGTAATCGCTGTTTCACATCACCCTTCAACATAAAACAGTCCCAATTGGTCCAAATTGTTACCCTTTACCACTCAGCAGATAAGCAAATTTGAATAGGAAAATAATCTCACATATATAGCCTTAGAGTGTCCCAATTTGTTGCAGTCAATGGCACTTAGTGTGAAAACCCGTGGGCTGTATTCTTTGAAAATGTATCACTTTTGTGTGGCCACCACTGTAGCTTTCCTATTAGAAGAAAATTAACTTCACAAATTGGAGACATGTTTGTTTGAGGTACTCTTGAAGAATGACATAGCGAGGCCAAGATATATCTTGTTAAATGTTCTATTTTGTATTAAAATTGCACCATTGTACCGTGTTCAGGTTTAAAGGCGCCCAAGGAAACAACATTGCGGGAGATCCTTACGTTATGCATGAAAATGGAACGCTGGAAGTACCCGTGGCACAAAAAGACAGCAGTGGAACATATACATGTATAGCAACAAATACATTGGGTGTAGCACAGAACGTTGTTACCCTGGAAGTTAAAGGTAAGCAGTAATACAGTGGTCAGTGTGCTGGCCTATTTAAATGTTTCCATATATTCTGTGCACACATACTACATCTCGGTGTACCCATCCTCTCTGTCCATGCTTTAAATGTATACTGATCTCCAGGTTCTGAGGATCACAGGGTCACACCTATTGTTACTTAATGTTACATTTATTTTAGGCAAAAGTCTGTATGTATTCATCACAAATATTGTTCCGTCCCTCCATGGGCACATGTATTAATTAAATTCCTTTACACATTTCCATTGCTTTCGTGTGAGGTAATGGCACCATCTGTAATTGGGTTTTCAATTTGGTAGGAGGATTTTCAAGCTTAATCTGGCTAGACCAAAGCCAAGTTCCCAGAGAATCTCTGTTTAACCTCCAGTAGCTATGGCATTAGCAGTAGACAATCTCCAGAGAAATGTATGTTAATTTCAACAAGTACCAACAACTTCAAAGTTAATAAAACAACAAAGTGTAGCCCCCAAACCAATTTAGAACAAAAGAAAACTTTAAAAAGCAGAAAGACACCAAAATGATTAAAACCAGATTTCGCGAACCAGAGAAATTAATTTATAAAAAGCACAAGGTATCTTGACTAGTTACAGCACAAATATAAGCTTCTCTTCACAGTTGACGGGATATACGTTTGACTGCAGGCCATCCAGAGCAAATCTTTGTCTACTTTTTGGAACTCAAAGTCTAACAGTGGGACAAGATCCTAAGTTGAAGCCATTGAGGTTCCCTGTAAGTCAGATATATCATTGTCAAGCTCCCAAAGAAGCCATTGGTTGTGGTGCCATTGCTCTAACTGGGATATCGCAGCATTTTGGAGCTGCAAAGTCGCTCTGCTCCTGGGACAGATATGCCTCCATACCGGTCCAATGTTTTTCCTTCAGAGGATGGGCCTGATTTAAAGTTTCACTAATGGTATACTACATCACAAACATGTCGGATGTCTGTCTGTCCCATTACAAGTGCATTATATCCTGTGGGACTTGTAATTTGGTGGAGGTGATATCTGGCACATTTGTGACTGAGTATTCCATCTTAAATCAAAAAAGGGGGGGACGGAAGAGCAAGTTATTTAAAGATGTCCTACTCCTAAACTCCTCCAGGTACTGGTATCAAGAATATCACAGAAAGGAGATCGTTCCTCTATCAAGCCGGTGCACTGATGGGTGCTCCCTGGCCAGAGATTAAGTCGCTGGGAGATCTGAATTTCAGATCGTGATGCCCTCTCACACCTGTCAGGGTGTGGCTACTTTGGCGGAGTTCTTTTGATCTGAGGACGCCGTATGTGGTGGGTGCACGTGGGCAATGGGCAATAAGTGGGGAATAGTGACCCAAGTACCGGTTGATGGGCTCGTTTTTCACACTGCAGGAGCGTTGAGTGTGTTTTCTGGTGGAATATGTAGAGGATCACAGGGTCACACCTATTGTTACTTAATGTTACATTTATTTTAGGCAAAAGTCTGTATGTATTCATCACAAATATTGTTCCGTCCCTCCATGGGCACATGTATTAATTAAATTCCTTTCACATTTCCATTGCATAGCGGTGATGTCCGCTTACGATAGAGCTCCGACCTGTGAGGAAGGGCATCTGAACAGCGTCAACTCTTCATATATATACACACACACGTATATATATATATATATATATATATATATATATATATATATATATGTTTCAAAGATGCCCAGCAAGCAAGGACGCACTCCATTGCAGGTAGGTAACCACCTTTATTTCTAAAACAAACAGACAACTTTCCATCCCCTTTTAAGTCCTCACGGCCTGACGCGTTTCAGAGTACTTCAAACTCCTTCCTCAGAGGCCAACATGAGTGTTCAGAAATTTGCGTGCACTGCCATTTCCCCTTCGTGCTAAAACCATTTATCTTGGCCTCCGGTGTGCCTAATTAATTATGTTGATTATTTTCACAAAGCACGCTGGTAGATGCAGTCCATTGTACACAATGGCCTCTGAGGAAGGAGTTTAAAGTACTCTGAAACGCGTCAGGCCGTGAGGACTTAAAAGGGGATGGAAAGTTGTCTGTTTGTTTTAGAAATAAAGGTGGTTACCTACCTGCAACAAAGTGCGTCCTTGCTTGCTGGGCATCTTTGAAACATGTTGACACGGCGGCTCCAGGCCGTGAAGGATCTGCACCGCTCCAAAAACCAGCAGGAGTCCAGGCGAGGGGGAATCCTTCCTCGCATCTGGCGCAGCAGGAAACTTACTAAAGCAGACAAAATCCCATCCGAGGCCCAATGGAGGGCCGTGATTGATGTCCTGTATTAAACGTGAGTGAGCAGACCCACTGGAGGGTTTTAATTGTGTACAACCTGCTACAGCCTCGGTTCACATTCTCCATGTACTTTGCAACTATGCCAGGTTAGCCTAGTATAGCTGAGTGGCGGAGGTGGACACATCCCATTGACCTTGTTTTATTTCACTGATAATCAGAGCAGAAATGACTACCAATATGTGCGTCAGCAAGGACATCAGCCTCAGGAAGTGGAGACTGAGACAGTGGCTGGGAACATTGCAGCAGTTATAGACCCATCCAGTCACTGGCTTTCCCACAGACTGTGGGGCGGTGTAAGAAAAATGTTTGTGATACCTTAGGGTCCTGATGAGCCCAATCTAAGCCAGTTCTTCACAGCTTTCCCCTCAGCTTTCTTTACTATCAATTCTAAGCTGATTCTTCTTACAGTGTTTTCAGTTATACAAAGATATTCTAATGGTGTCAAATTAATAATTCGCATTTCAGATCCAACAATGATTATCAAGCAACCAGAGTACAAAGTCATTCAAAGATTTGACAGAGTTTTATTTGAGTGCAAAGTTAAGCATGATCCCACATTAACTCCGACAGTGCTATGGCTTAAGGACAACAACGAGCTACCAGCTGATGAGAGGTATGTGTCTAATTTTCAGTTTCTCCATGCCACGTTGTGTGTCTAGGGCTATTTCACAGATCCATATCTCGCCGTACAAAACTTTGTTTTTCTTTTGTATCTCAGCCCAATTATGTGCATGTTTAAGGTCTCGAGATGGGCCCACCCAAACCATATGCAGATATGCCAAGTGCACTGCACTAATTATTATCATTGTTCAGTTTGGGAGGGAGCAGGACTCATGAGACACAGTTGTGTAAATTGCACTCCCCGCCCTCAGTAATGGTATTAAATAACTCATAACTCACAGCGCACCAGTATGTTTTTGTTCGTGTAATGCAATTTTCTTCATTTCTAGAAATCATAAATAAAGGCATTTTAACCGAATTCAAATACAAGTGGTGAAATGAATGCAGTGAGCTTAAATTTCATTAATTTTGACTTGGTCAGTATCGCATCAGCTATATTCCTTTGTAAAATGACTGCAACATGGAATCTGTATTCCAATAAGTAATGACTACCCTAGTTAGGCTATACTCGGGTGAAAATGTGGAAGTTGAACCTTGAACTATGGGAATTTGTAAACTTAGTATTATTGTCTCCACTAATACGGTATATTGGGCCTCCTCTATTTTCAGTAGCCTGACGGAAATTCACTCTTTCTAGCAGACATTTTGTTATTGTGCATCATGCTTTCTGTTCATTATGACTGTTTGATGCAATATGATTTTTAGTATGCAATAAAAAATAATATGCTCATAAGCAATGCACAAATATATGCACCTAGCACAGCATTTTATATTGTCGTTCAGCCGCCACAATTCAATTCAATTCAATTCAATGTCTCGCATATCATCTTTGAACTTCATACCATCTTTGTGCTGGACAGACTCCGGAGTCTTGACATCTCACAACAAGCACTTGCCCTCTTGTCCTCATTTCTGACAGGGAGATCCCAAAGGGTGAATTTAAAATCCTTTCACTCGGACTCCTATGTTCTACCTTGTGGAGTCCCGCAGGGGTCTTCTCTGAACCCTACTCTCTTCAATCTGTATGTGGCACCCCTTGCAACTGTGGTCCACTCCTTCGGATTGGAGGTGGTGTCATATGCAGATGATACACAGATTATGGTTACAATTCCTAAGGGGCTGGGCTCATTGTCAGAAAATGTCCTTGGATGTATGACCAGAGTGGCAGACTGGATGTCCGCTAACTTCTTGAAACTTAATGGGGAGAAAACCGAAGTGATGATATTTGGATCAGGGGTATCCAAGTGGAATAGTAGCTGTTGGCCTCAATCCTTGGGATGCTGTCCTGCCCCGAGCGAAAAGGCTAAGAACCTCGGAGTCCTGATGGATATTGAACTTAGCTTCAATATCCAAGTGAATCGTACCATTTCCACATGCTCCTGGCTCATAAGGATGTTAAAAAAAATCTTCCCTTTGATCAGCTAGGATACAGGTAGCACTGGCCCTGGTAATGTCCAGACTTGATAACTGTAATGCTCTGTACCTAGCTGCTAATAAGAGCTTGCAGCACAAACTTCAGGTACTGCAAAAAGCTCTGGCAAGACTCATTCTGGACACTCCCAGAAAACAATCTGCCAGGAAGGGTCTAGAACACCTGCATTGGCTTCCCATTGAACAACACATTAGTTTTAAATCTCTCTGTATGGTGCATAAATCATTGTACGCCCCCTACCCTTCAAGGCTGAAGACCATGTTCAAATGGCACTCTCCCAGCAGACCATTACGTTCCTCGCTCCAAAAGCAACTATTGGTACCAAGAACCAAGAAGAAGAAGTGTGGGGAAAGAGCATTCTCAGTGGCAGCAAGCAAACTCTGGAACTCCCTACCCCCTGCTCTCAGATCTATCCCTCTTCTGCTCCCATTCAGAAAAGCCCTTAAAACCTGGTTGTTCACGGTCTAGTGGTGAGCTGGAGTTCTCTCTCCTTTTCCACTCTCCATGGTATGTACGGCGGTTCTCTAGCGCCTTGATGCCCTCGGGTGAATGCTGCACTTTATAAATATCAAAATAAAATAAACTGCCCAACACACCCACCACGTAAGAACACACTGTAACCTTTGCACCCCTAGTGCCCATCCAGCAATCTCCACTTCTTCAGTGTAAATCTTCTGACTCTGCACGTTTTGAACAGGTTGAACTAACATACATGACCCTTTTGTGAACTCTAGCATTTATTTTAAAAATGTTACATGACATGCTTCTTTAAAAGCCTAAGTAGACCAGAACTATCCCAGTGGAACATCGGTATTTAATAATATATAAATAACATTGGTTCCAGTGGGATCACTTATCAGAACAATCAGCATAATTAAGGGCTAGCAATGCTTAGCCCCAACATATAAGGAAACCTAGTTATGCTGACTTTGCACAGCAGCATAGATATCAAACTGTACAAACCCACACACGTATAAAAATATTAATGAGCACTACACAAATCAGTAAGAGTGTTGTAAGTGTGATGCAGAAAGTGTGGTGCAACATGGTTTGTGACTACGTTGTGCAACATAATAAGGTGTATTTGGTATTTCACAGTCAGGTGACAGTCGCAACACAGCGTTTTGACTCTGTTGCTCACAGTACACGGGTTCTTCATGAGAACCATAAGTGAATTCACCCTGACATCAGAGCCCAGCAACCCATTTATGGCTGCCCTTTACTGCCTAGCCAAGGGCAGGGGAATTTTCCTTGCTTGATTTAGGGCCTTAATTTCCTTGCTATGCCATGGTACACATTTTTACACCATACCTTGAATAATTACTGATTTCTGCGCATACATCTATCCCCGCCTCTCACATACAAACCTCGGAGATTTTTTGGGGGGGCGAGATCTTTTGATATAAATCTTTAGGCCTGTTTCGAATATGCATTTTTTAATATGAACATAGAGCTTGCAATTATGTCACTGAGACACATTCAATGAGTGTGCTCTATCTTCTTAATATGCAACGCATGATTTACAGTAAATGTGTGTTTTGGACAATGACATTGTATGTTGGCATTGCTGAGCCATTTGGGTTTACTTCACATTTATTGATAGGTTTATTGTGGGAAAGAACCACTTGACAATCATGAATGTAACAGAGGATGACGAAGGGACCTATACATGCATAGCTAACACAACCCTAGATGCTGTCTCTGCCAGTGCGGTGCTTACTGTTGTTGGTAAGTATTTATGTACATGTTTGGAAATATGTTTGTTCAAGTTTCTGTAATCACTCTTTGCTTTTCTGTGTGAACCTCAGAAATTACAAAAGACAGAAAGTGCACTAAAATGTGTAGACACTGCTGGTATTTGAAAAAAATATATATTTATAAAAATAGCATTAAAAAGATAGAAGCGTATGTTTTAAAAAGGGGACGGTAGAATGTTTATTAATTTGTTCATTGTTTCTGCAACTGAGCAAGAGAGCTTCAAAAGCAGAGTTTCATATATTCACATCTTGATGCGTCGCTGATATGCAGCCTTGTTATTATTGTACTTCGTTTTGCACACAGCCTCTCCTGCATGGACTTTCGATGACAGTATGTATAACACCAAAGCTGTTTGTGCATATAGCACTTTTGTTTGCATTTTGAAATAGGTCTAGCTTATTGATGAAATTCACTGGTGAGTTTAAGCACCCAATAAGTCATCATATATGCTCTCATGCATCCACTTTTAATACAGCTGTCTGCTGTATTAAAAGTGCCATAGGATATAATGCTCTTGTAATACGGCGGACGGGATATCTTTCATGTTTGTGACAGTGTATTCTGTCCGCCGAAATACAAATCAGGCCCTTTGTCTTCCATTCAGCTACTTACCCATCCACAATAAAACAAACAAACACACAAACTCAATAAACATATGCAAGACAAAAATAAATAATAGAGAAGGAAATATAAAACATTTCACAGGTGTATGCCTGCAATACAAATAACATAAAGCATAGCAGCAAGCAGTTGTACTGACACAGCATCTCATTGATATACAGTTCCAACATGTCTGTCATGTGTAGAAGCAATGCATTGGCCATCTTGGAATTGTAAAACAATGGTATACTAATGGGTATCCATGCAAAACACCTGTAAGTGAAGTATAATGTTAGAGCAGGACTTTTCTCGATTCAATGTTTAAATGCTACACCCGTCAATTGGGTAGAGGGGGGATTGTATTCATTGTTCATTTATTTTTTAATTAAACAGGGTCGATTAACAACGAACAGACATGTTATTTGCAAAGTCACGTTACTGCCTTACCTGAAGCGGACTTATACCTGCATACTGTGACAAATGTAACCGCAATGTGCGTTATCGTCACGCATTATGTAATGCTAGCCTTTATGCAATATAAGTAAACAATTCTTTGCTATTACTTAATCTGTAAAACCCAATAAAGTCTGTTACAGAAAAACAAAACAAAAACATTGATACACTATGGGCAATACCACTCCAAGATGTCTGCCTGGTTTAGAAGCAGTGGGTGCGTGGGATGCAGCGCACTGCTGCTGAAACGAGAAGCAAGTGAGCAGACCAGTAGCACTGTCTGTGGCTTAGTGGTATGCTTTAAAAACAAAATACAAAAAGGAGAACAAAATACTTGATAAGGAAGCTTTAAAAGGAGAACATGGAAAACTAAAGGACTGGCCCACCAGCTCTGGCACTGAAGCCCACTCAATTTGAGGTGGATATGCACATGCGATTATGCAAAATGGCATCACTCACAGAGCAATAGAGTTAAATGCAGAAGTGGGCTGAATCCTTGCACCATGCTGTATGCTAAATGCTGTCATGCATGGAAGCAGAGTGTAAATGACAGAACAGAATAGTGACAGAAGAGGCTTGACACTAAGACCCTCTGTGCTTCTTTATGAATGTATATGTATAAATATAAATATAGTACTGAGATTGAAGCAAATCTTTATCTTCCTTGGCCATCATGGCGACTGATGCAACATTTTCCTCACATATTCTTTGCAAAAAGATTTTTTTAAAACATTTCTAAAGCAATTTTGGCAATGTGAATTAAATGAAGACTTCGGTCTTGATTACGAGTTAGGTGAAGTGAAATTAAAGCATAGTTTTATGTGGAAAGTTTGCTCAGTTTGATTACATGTTTTACCCCATGGGATTTTTACCAAAAATTTGCATGTGGTTAACATCCACATAATAAATTTGATATATTTAAGAAAGTCATAATCAATGGACCCATGGTCCGATTTTTCACACGGTAATGGTATCCAATTAACTCACCTGGATACTGTTCAGCTCGTAATGATGGCCATAGTATAGCGAAACTGACAACTGTTTCTTGCATGCAAAACATATAAGCATATTTTGCCTTTTTTTTTTAAAACACATAAAGCCCAGCTTTCCAGAAGGCTCTTCCATCAATCCATCAAAACTAACACGTAAATGAGTACTTCGGCCTGTATTTGAAACACATATGTATACAAAGGAACTCTAAGGGCATTTTCTCTGTAATCATTTCAACAAGTAAATGAGCAAAACTGTGACTTTAGAATATTTTAAACTATTCATACTGTTTCATCAAAATGGCTAATTTGATGCACTCCTCAACAACTATAGAAATGTCCCTCACTTTATCGTGAATATGCCACAAAGCAGCATAACTTTAGGCCTGGGCAAATTTTTAATTACCCTAACATAATTTGGGTAATTTGGGAAATTTCAGGTTGCACCTACTAAGTGAAATTCCCCAATACACCTTAACGCCCCTTCATGCAAGTATGCGCCATTTGCTATCAAAATTTGCCATTCACTTTAAAAGTTTACAGCAACTGTGTGGGAAGAACAGAACACTGGAAACTGTTGTTCACGCTGACTTTTATTGCACTTTTTATGCAAAGAGTGTCCTCAGGTCATAAATTGACACTGACACATTCCATATATTGTGCGAAATGACAGCTTTCCATTTCATGTAATTTTGCATAATTTTGCTGGAATTTCATGTACTAACACAAAAGTGAATTACGCAAATCTAGCACTTCCATACATAACTTTGGCATTGTGTAGCTCAGACTTTCCCTCATAATCAGGATAAAGTTATACTGTGTGAACAAAAGATGAGACTACTTCTTAATGCAAACCATATAGTGAGAAGCCTCAATGTAAAGATCTTGGGCAAACATTGAGCTCCTGAGATATGCCTAAGCAGTTAGTGGTAGGGAAACATTACTGGAAGGTAAAAACAAAGTAAAGCAAATCAGAATCAACATCTTTTTGACAACAAGTACAATATATTCAATGTTTGCTGCTGCCAATAAATGCGAAAGATTCTGTGATGACATATGGTTCTGACTAATGTTTGGAAGGAGATACATTTTTAAGTTATCTTTGCTAGCATCCATGCCCTTACCAAAGGCTTATTGCATTAATTTGTTAATTGTTTCTGCAACTGAGCAAGAGAGCTTCAAAAGCAGAGTTTCATATATTCACATCTTGATGCGTCGCTGATATGCAGCCTTGTTATTATTGTACTTCGTTTTGCACACAGCCTCTCCTGCATGGACTTTCGATGACAGTATGTATAACACCAAAGCTGTTTGTGCATATAGCACTTTTGTTTGCATTTTGAAATAGGTCTAGCTTATTGATGAAATTCACTGGTGAGTTTAAGCACCCAATAAGTCATCATATATGCTCTCATGCATCCACTTTTAATACAGCTGTCTGCTGTATTAAAAGTGCCATAGGATATAATGCTCTTGTACATCATTCGTTCATCATAATAGTCCAAGATAATTTTTGGTCTAAAGAAGTAAATTCAAACATTGGTGGGGTTAGGTAGAGGGTAATCATCTTATCACCTATACCACTTAGGACACTTTTTGGATAATTACAGTCACAGTATTTTTGACCACTGAGTATAATACATTTAACAAACATTATCCTAACTCTTTGGCTTAATGTGTCTAGTGGATCGTGGCTCTCAAGTTTTAGTACAACAAAAACTTGAAAATAGCTCCTTTCTGCAGGCAGATAGTGGCTTAACAAGATCCCAGTTCCCTTCCTTCAGGCATTGGAAGTGTGGAGTACCACATGCAGCTCTAGGAGGACGGGAAAGGCAATATTTACAAACACTGATGTTTTCAGAGATGCATATCCTTAAAAATAATGTGAAATTAGTGTAGTCAGTACTAATTTCCATATTTATTTATTTGGGAGAACAGGATGAGAATCCGTAGCTATACTCTGCAATGGTGGAGCTACTTCAACTTTATCTGTTGCCTGCAACAAGTATAATCACTTAACATGTCTAATCATAATTCACTATTTAAATTGTCTACTAACATTTACTAAATGCTTCGTGTTCATATCCTTTCCAGCTCCTACCCCAACTCCACCTATGGTTTACGGTAAACAATTGCCAAGCCTACTTGTGTGTTTGCTCTGTGCATTTGTAACTTTCACCAATTAAAGTTTGCAGCATCTCTTCTTTTTATTTTTTTTCAGAACAACTTTACAGTGTGTCTTTTGCTTGTTATATTTATTTTTGCCTATGCTGTAGAGATTTTGCCATTTTGCTCCAATTTTTTTGATGTAAACTGTTTCAGTTTATTCCACTGTCATCCAGGAATTTCATCTTTGAAGAAATGCTTTTTGTTCAAAATCTTCCAATCTGACCACTATGCTTATTATCTAAGGAACACACAGGACAAAGGATACATCACGCAATATTGCAAGGTTAACCCCGAATTACAGTAATGGGTAGGGGTTACATACTAAGAAGAAAACACTAGAAAACTCTATTTACCAGTTACAATAGCAAATCTTTAGTTTGAAGCAAATTATTCCACATTGAAGGAGGTTTCATAGTGTAACTTTATATCATACACCCAGTTTGGAATTAATATGAATGCCAGATGTATTCATCCATAACAGCCAAGTTTGAAGTGTGTTACCACAGTACTATAGTAAAATATCTCTATTTCATTTTGCCCCCAACTTTTGTACCTCATTCATCCAACACCTTACCATTTATACAAAAACAACATCTGTTATCACATAGGTTGCAGCATTACAAAAGCTACAGTATAACTCAGTCTTGTAACAGTAAAAGTTCACAAATCAAAACATCAACACAATGATTTGTGAATTATGTTTCATCAACCACATTCTTTAGGACATTCTCCCTTTTTAAAAAGGAATTTTCTTTTGAAGAATATAGCTTTATAAAATCACAGAATGCATATGCAGGACTTCATTTTACACCGCTAGTAATTCTTACAGTTATTCCTTGATGACATGCATTGCAACACCCTATATAATCAGATGATATGAATTATGATATAAAATGTTCACAGCCCTAACCTTATAAATTAATTCAATCTTACAAAAGAGTCCTACCTGAAATGGAAACCCAATTTTATAATCCGCTTTTCAATAGCAAACGTATGAGGCAATACATCACAAGAGTCTCTTTATCTAATAATGTGTAAAGGGACACTGCTATGTTTTTTTTACCAACCATTTTAATTGAAGTTTATCAATTTTTTTTTAGCAGTAACCATATAAAAAACCCAGATTGCACTGGTATGAGGCACATCACGTTTTTCCATGCATGACCATCTATAATGCAGTGGTCTGTAAAATAAATGCATAATAACCAGGGACAGGATAGGAATGATTTTTTGTGCCTAAAATCATCTTATGAACTGGAGATTTGTATTTTGAAATCCACTATCAGAATCAGCATCTTGGAACACGAGATTACATAACATTTGCAAGTTTTGCATAATAAACTGCTAGTAAGTGGAATAGTGTACACATAGTATTTCTCTAATAATATGAATATTTATATCTTATTATTTAGTCATTCTCAGTAGTTTTCACCCAAGAACTAATTTGCAAACTTTCATTGAAGAGTGTTCATACTTTTAGTTCAGTATTCCTTTTCTGCAACATCACCTAATACTAAGTTATGCCGTCCAAAAAGCACAGTTTCAAAGCATGTTGAAAATTCACATGCAACTTTTGTACATTTTCCGCAACATGTCACAACCCTGCAAAGGATTTATTTCACTTATTATAAAGCAGTTGTTTTTATTATACTACTGTAATGTTTAAGGAGTGATAAAACGGCCACCATTGTGTTCTGTGAATTTACAGTAGTCTAATAATAAACAAGAGTGAAACATGCATTCACACCAAATTCTATAATGAAGCTATTAGAGTTGGTCAGAAAGGCAAACACAAATCACATTCAGTTGTTTGCTTAATTGATCTAAGCACATCTTCTTGTGTACTGACATTTTCCTGTAATTATTTTTTTCAAAAATACTGATCTTATGGTCAATCTTGGTAAATGTGTTTTAGCTCTTTGTTCTTACACCACATAATTCCTAATTCATTAAGGACAAAATCTCAAATACTTCAAACAAGCATGTAAGGTTCCCTAGTTACAAAACACATGTATGCATCTATAGTTTTAGGAAATACTTGGAACAAATTTACAATACCATCACGCTCTTCAGTAATGTGGAACAAAGAAATCAGACTCTAATTGCCTTATACCCATTGAATTCTGAAACAGTTTCAGCATGTTTCCACTATGTTTTTGATTTCTTATGGGAAGCCAAGTTTGAGTTGGTTAGTCACTCAACTTCCTTGTTAATACACTTTTGTAGAGGTAAACAACACTTTATAATTTGCTTTTTCATGAATTATGGAAGCTTCATTTTCATTGACATATGCATGGATGCAGTGAATTGCCAGCATTATACTATGCATTCATTTTGTTCTTTGCATGCACATTCAAGCCGTACAATATTCATAAGACGTAGTCAATTTTTTTCTTACTATGATTTTGTTTTGCAGAAAAATATGCAAAGGTGCCCTATTTTATGGAGCAATCTACTGGAATGTTTAATCATTTGTTTACTACATATGTGTGTCACTTGCAGATCGTCCAAACCAGCCTTTTGACTTAGAGTTGACAGGACATGAGGAAAGAAGTGTGCAGCTTTCATGGATACCTGGAGCTGACAACAACAGCCCAATTACAAGTGTGTATTTATCTGCTAAATAGAATAAATAAAGTGGTGTCTTACATGTTCGACTACAACCCAAGGGGGCGGTTATAAAATATAATTCCCTGTTACTATAATGTCCTATGTCAGGCTGTAAATGAAATGTGCCCACTGCCTCCAATGAAAACTATTTGAAATTATCTATGGTTGTTTCAGGACAATCCATGAATGAAATAGCTCTAAGAATAATGTGTTAATCTCTGCCGCATTTCTTCCAAGTTAAAAGAGTAATGTGAAGTTCAAGCTTTAATTCAGTGGAAAAATTAAAGAAAGGAGCTGTTAAAGTTAACACCAATACTGCTACAACACAAAACCTAAAAAGATGCAAAATTCAAAATCTAAAGTACTACACTGCAACCTTAAGTACCACCCCTTCCATCATGGGTGAACTGTGGAAATGAGATGTTAAAAAGTCTGCATGTATGTATGTGTTGGTGTTTGTAAAAGTTTGTATTACTATGAATGTGTCTGACTTTGAGGGCTTGAACATTTCTTTTTCTTTTTTTAAAGACTTAAACATTTGGTTTGCTGTTATGTTAAGGTGTTGTAATGCTACTTTAAACAATGTTCCTAACATGCTACTGTGTGAGTGCACTTTAGTTATTGTATGATGGCGTTCCACATTTTGTTTCTTTTTAAAAGTGGGGTTCTATCTAAGTGTAATTATTACTGATCTGATTAGTGGTATTCTAGAGTTATGTCATGTGGTATTTTATGTATGCAATAATGTCTGAAGTTGTAAAACGTGTATAGTGGTATTATGGTTACATTAATAACTGAACTTTAGAATTTCACATGTTTTTAGGTTTTTGTTTTCTGGCCAATATTGACGCCCATGCCAACCATAATTTCTCCAATTTTTAAAAATTTCTTTTTGCAGTGAGGTTACCAGGCCCGATGAAAGGGTTTAATAAATAATTTCCTTTATTATGTCCACTGGTGAAATATGACACTTTTAGTTATAGTGTATAGTTAGGCAACCATGTTGTAATGCCAACTTTCACACTTGCCCATGATTGGGTGTAAGGGTGATCTGTGGTAACTACCTTGCTTTACCCAAGAGTGTAGTGTAGTTTGTGCTCTCTGCCCTGCCCAAACGCCCAGGGTTTTGTAAACCCCCCCTCCCTAATTGTCCATTAATTGAAAGGTATGTTTTGCCACATCCCCTGTCTTGTCCAATGTTGAGGCTGTATTTTTAGCCATTTGCCTTGCCTGAAGGTGGTGACAGTATTTAGTGCCACCCTCATGACCCCTGGCAAAGGGTATGTTATGGCCTGCCTCGCTTTCCAATGGGCGAGTGGATTTCATCGCTCCCTACATCTTAACATAGGGCAGGGTGTATATTGCCTTTCCCCTGCCTTGCCAAAGGGCATAGGGGGCTTTGTTTGCTACAACTTTTTTCCTCCATGGAAGTGTAGTGTATCTGTACACCTCCATCTTACCAAAGCATTGGTGGGATTGTTTGCTCATCTCCACTACCTTGCCCTAGTGTGGGGCGTCTTTGAATGCCACCCACCTGGTTAAAGCTGGGGATGATTGTGCACTCCCTGCTTTGCTTAATGGAGGAGGGGTAATGCAAAAAAAAAAAAATGAACTGCAGAGGCAGCAGACAACTGCCCGTACCATGTCTGCAAACTTGAATGCCGCTAAAGGACATTTGTCACCTGTATTGCACCTCCTTCGCCCTCTTTTCGATGGAAATTGAGACTTTGGACAACTGACTGCTTCTTCCATCCAGATTTTGCAAACAGATTACTGTTACATTTGTTGGCTGTTCTGGGCCTCCTTCGTCCTCAGTTTAAAAAAGATGATGGTGGTCAAGAACAGCTGACACCAGTCTCTGTGCTCTGTACTCAAAAGTGAACAGGATATGAGGCCATTGTCAGATGTCGTGAGCCTTCTTCACCCATGAAAAAATGAGTGAAGGAGGCCTGGGAAAGCAAATAGGAGCCCGGGTGCACGGTCTGCGAATACTAACAGGTGACTGGGAAAGCTAATTCTCTGTCTTGAACCTTCTTTCTCAAAATATGAGGGTGAATGAGACCCAGAAAGGTAAACAGCTGTCTTGTTCTGTTTCCTGCAGCTAAATTTATAAATTACATTTTTGCAGCTGGAACCTGTCCATTCACTACGAACTTAATTTCAATTATGCTTTTTGATGCCTACAAATAATTATAGCGGATTATATAATTTCTATTTCTCTCATTGTAATGTAAACCATCTGTGGAACTCTCAGAGTTTCCAACCATTAAATTGTACCAAACATAATATCTTTGGTAGGTTTCATCATTGAGTTTGAAGATGGTTTACATGAACCTGGTATATGGCATTACCAGACTGAAGTCCCAGGAACCCAGACAACAGCGGTATTAAAATTGTCCCCATTCATCAGCTATAGTTTCCGTGTCATCGCTGTTAATGAGATTGGAAGAAGTCAACCCAGTGAAATATCAGAAAGATATGTTACAAAAGCAGCAGGTATGTAAAAACATCTGTGTTCTAGCAGATACTGTTATTCTATAGATTTCTTTATCTATGTTCTATAGGCCGACCTTCTACCAGGTTTGATTAGCTATACGTGTTTTATAGTATAAACCGGCAATCTACTCTTTAACTGAAGTGAATTTAGCTACATGATTCTTTAGGCTAAACAGTTATCTAAATAGCAATCACAGTAACATTACTGAGTGCACAGGAGCTAGTAAGCGATAGGTGCAAAGTCTTGCGGTGCTCAGACTTTATTCTTCTAAGGATGATGAATAGATGGCATTGAGTTAGATAATAACACCTATCATGCATACTATATCATTTAGTACAGGATATTGTGGGGATTATTGTACAGTACCAATAGGACCAACCAGGTCGTAATATGCAATAAGCATTGCCATGAACGGGACTTCTTCGGAGGCACACCAGGAATCCCTTAAGGATACTGCATGGCATATCAGTCTCCCTCTGCACATGTTCAGTAGTGTTATTGGTGCACTTAACACTTATTGACATTCAATCATTGGTTTGTGCTGATTGATCACACCCTCATATTTCTTCTATACTTCCTGCTGCTCCATGCATGGAAAGTAGATCATGATGAGGCTAGGCATCATTGATTCAAAGACCTAGAAGAGCAGAAGAAAGCTGACCAGTCTTGCTACTGCTTATGTATTGCCTGTTTATTTTCGACATAAACAACCCCACTACCATCAAATTTCAGTGGGCATAGCAATTCACAATGACATTGATATAAATACTCCAGAGTAAATTAAGTCTAAAAAAATTGGATATAAAAACCAACACTTCACTAAAAGACATTGGAAAATGAGTGACAAGTGTAATGATAGATGTGATGTTTGGTGGCATCAAATATATTTTCATATGTCGTTATATTGCAGTCTTATCACTGACTTATGTCTCATGTGCATTACAAGTGTCCATTAGATCAAATACAGTTTTTATCGTAAGTAAGGCTAGTTCTCAATTTCTCTGAGAGCCCACCACTGTGAGAATACGTGATGCTTATATCCCACTTAGTATTTGCTAGTCTAAATGTAATTACATTAATGTTGATAATGTTTCCATTTTAGAACCAGATAAAAATCCATCCGGTGTTAAAGGGGTTGGATCAGAACCTGATAATTTGGTCATTACATGGGAGGTAAGGAAATATGGTTCATTCTTTGCAAGACTTCTATAAATAGTAGCTGTTACAATTAGGAATGTTTCTTTTCCCCATTTCATCTCTAGTATTGTTGCTGTTGAACTTCCCTATGCTTGCAGAGACACAAGGTTGATGTGACAAGTGTTTCCCAGATCCTTGCATATAAAACAGTAAAACTGCACTTATCAGAAGGTTAAATGATTGGGCTTGCCGCCAATCTGCTCTACCTATTGAGGAGTAAAACGCCTACTAGCCACCAGCAAATGTATATATATATTTTTTATAATGTGATGGCCGTGGACCACCTTGGTATTGGGGAATGCCCTCACAGCCGATGGCCCAACAGACTTTCTGTACCTCCAGGGTACATGTTGGGGGGTTTACTAGAGGTATCCAAAAGCTCAGTAGACACCAGGGATTAGTTTTAAATAAACAAAAGAATGGAGTGCGGACAGCCTGCCCTTGCATTAGGCCTGACTCCCACCCCTAAATAAACAGTCTGTCTGCACCACTTAGGAGCCGATTTAGGACATTACCCTCAATCTGTCCTTACATTAGGGCAGAACGGCCACTAGCCATGAGAGACTGTATTTATTTTTAAACAAATGAAATGGGGGTGGTTCGCTCAGGCTTTGGGCTGTGCCTCCACCCACCAATGGCCTCAACAGTCTTTCTGCCCCCACTCCCTGGGGGAGGGGGCAAAAAGCCTACTATACAACACTGTGGGTTAAATTTATAAAGAGGAATGAGGTAGGAGTGGCCATCCTGGCATTTGGCCTGATCCCCACTATTAAAGGTCTCATCGGTCTTTACCTCAATCTGCCCCGAAGGGCAGAAAGTCCAGTGGATGCCAGGGATTTCTTTTTAAATATGGTGGAGGCTGTCCATTTCCCCACCTCTTATGTCCTGACAGTCTTTCTGCCCCTCTAGGGATGAGTTGAAAGATTTACCTCCCACTTGGGGGGTCAGAAAGCCCACTGGATGAGTGTTTTATAAATAAAAGAATGGGGTGGGAGCTGGTCTGTCCTACCATCAGGCCACACCCCCACTCCTAAGCCTACAACCTCCTTTTTTACCACTAAGGGGCCCATCCAAATGGCAAGCAAGAGGACAATGGGCCAGCAGAGAGGGGTTAACCCCTGTCTTTTGCATCTGTCAGGTGGGAGAAATACTGTCTGGTGCCCGGGGATGGAGCATGCAGTGCAGTGAAAGAATGGGCAAACCCTGCACCCATTCTATTTCTAACTTTTTTTCCTCAATGGTGTGGTGGGCTTTCTGACCACTCTGGAACAGGCAGATAGGTGAAAACACCCCAAATCATACTACTCAGGGAGGCTAAAAGCTTTCTAGATTACGAGTAAAAAAGTAGGAAAAGAAATTAGGTGGGGTGCTTGAACATCTTGGCATCAGTCTCCACCCCCCTAGTACCTAAAAGTATTTCTGCACCCAAGGGGAAGCAGAATGGAGGGTTTACCACCTTTCTGCCAACCCAAATGTGATAAATTTATTTTTCCTTGCCACAGTGAATGGTTGCATTGTTAGGGCTCTGGGTCAGCCTGCAACCAGATAACCCTACCAATGCTGTGTATTTCTGAACCCTTTTCTGAAACCTAGAGACCAAGAGGAATCCAGGGTAATGTGACTTACATGGATCCCAGCACATTTTGTTACCCAGAATGATGAAAAGATGGCTGTTGTTCCCTTATTTATGTGACAGAAAACTCAGGTACTTCCAGCCAATGGGCACATTCTTACTACCTGCATTTATACACGTTTCGCGATTGAAACTTTACCTCCCCTCTCTAGGTTGACCTAATGCTAATCATTGGTCTGGACCATAACTATAACCATGTGAAGACATCATCGACACCATATTGACATCACAAATTCTATGTTTTGACTGCTTCCTGTCACAGGCGATAGGTGGAGCAGCATTTTTATTGGGAGCACCCTGGGTAGTAGGAATTTTGTGAATCCCTGCACGTTCCAGAATCTCTGATTTTAGCCAATGTTTGAAGTGTGCCGGTCACTCTGTGTTAGAATGCATAGTGGAATCCATGTAAATCACACCATCCTTGATTCACCTAGATATCTAGGATTCAGAAATGCCTAGGCTTGGTAGTCTCCCTGAGCGACAGCCAAGTCCAGGCCCAAATACTGCAGCTACACACATCGCCAGAGTGAATCAATTCGGAAGGTTAATTCTTGATGCTTCCTTGTTGGTTTTGAAGCCTTACCTGTTGCGAGCGATAGGGCCAGCCTCATAACTGGGATGCTGTTGGGATGCTGGTTGGTAGGAATTTTGTAGATCTGTACAGATTCTGGAACTTTCATTCACAGAACATTGAGGAAAATCTGTGGTTGTGGCCAAAGTTTAATGTTTGCAGGGCCTTATGATAAGAAAATGTAGTGATAAACCTTAATGTCACACCACCATAGACTACCTGGGTGTTTAGGTTTCCCTGGGTGTCAGTCGAGTTAGAACTCAGATTCCTCAGCTACCTACATCAACAGAATGGGTCAATTTAGAAGCTAACAGCTTGATGTTTCCTTTTTTTGCATTTTGGGGCAATTCTTGTTGTGGACAATATGTCCAACTACACAAATGGGGTACTGTTGTTCTTAGAAGAAGTGTGGGAACATTTGGTGGCTGGAATTTTGTGTATCCCTGCAGATTCCGGGACTTTCCCTCACTGGAATGTGAGGAAAGTCTGTGATTCTAGTCAAGTTTGACGTTTACAGGGCATTCTGAGTATTAAAATGTAGTGGTATTCACACAAGTCACACCTCCCTGACCTCCTTCGAATGTCTAGTTTTCAGAAATGTCTAGGTTTGGTATGTTTCCCTGGGTGCCAGGCAAGTCCAAGCCCAAATGCAGGAGCTACCAACATGGTGGGAGGGGTAAGATATTAAGGCCATGATAATGATTCCTTTGTTAAGGGTGCATTATCTATCCCACCCAATAAGGAAAGATACCACAGTATCACAATCATAATTTATTTTATGCAATAAAAATGCCAGGTATGAGTTTCCGTATGAAAATAGTGCATAAAATGGAGATTTTGGTGCCTCCCACACCAAAATCTGCATTTACCTGTATTTACCATTCTTTTTCACCCCGTACATTTTGGCAAGCTTGACTTGGCAAAATTATCAGGACCCAACTGTCAGATTTCATAGAGTAACTTAGAATTCCAACAACTGCGCAAGCAGGGTTTTGTGTTGAGACAGGAATATTTTATGGTATGATCCCCACAATCATGAAACTATGCAGGAGTTGCACTATTGTGTACATCCAGCAATACTTTTGACATTCTCTTCATGATATAGATTCATTTAGAGTGAAATGTATTATAAATGAATTTACATATGCCTTGAGTATATTCCTGGGAAAATAATCCATAAATACAAGTGAAGAGAGTAACTGCGTATTAGTGGAAGATCACAGAGAAGAACAGCTACTGAGAATATAGTCGCTAGGGGGGAATAATTTGAGGCCCTTTCAAAATAAATTTGTCTACTACATGAAGTGTCATGATGTGGTGATTGATGCCCAGGAAGCAAGAAGGGCTATATTGTGAGTACCCTGCACCATAAGGATTCATTGATCACAATGTTTTATGGGTTCCTTTAAACGTTACATGTTCACAGTTCACTTATGATTTTATTTTCCTGCACAGTCAAAAATGTTATTGTCTGTTTGCCATATACAGTAACTTTAAAAAAAAAAAATCTTTGGCTCCATTGTATTTATTTATAAATGCCAGCCAGCACGTCAAGAGAAACTAACAGAGCCTGGAATAAATGTTGCTATTGTATGCTGTGCAACTTCATAATAGTTGATTTCTTTGTCATTTACCTATGTTTGTACAGATAAACTATTTTGCTGCAAAGCACACATACACAATTGTCCACACATTATTGCTACTCAAATATATTCCAAGAAGCAGTACCTCTATGTATTCAGCCCCCCAAACTTTTACCACCCCAATCCACTGCATCTTCTAAGATATTTCCTTGCTTAATGATGACTTCAGGGGTTGCATTACAGATACGCTGCACTAGGCCTAGACTGGGATAATGCACCCTATCACAGTAAATGTGCTGTTTAGCATTTTAGTGAAAGACTTGCTGGTTGTTTCAAGCCCTCAGTCTGCCTTTCACTGTTGGTAGTTACCCAGTCTCACTTTTAAAATGGAAATATGGATCCTCGTGATGGCAGGTGTAGTGACTGTACCTTCCTGCAGGAGGGGGTCTGTGGGGTCAATGAGACCCCGTTCTAAAGGACTCCCTTGTGGGGTGCACAGAATGTTCTCAACCTCTAGCTGAACACAGTCAGTTCACCTTCTGATGACCTCTTTGCCTCTGCGCCCTCATCTACAATATGGTGTGGGTACAAAGGCAAAAGATTTCCTCATTTGCATGGGGCAACCTCCCATGGAAACAAAAGAAGGCCTTCATGGGATCATACCGGCACATATCTAGCCCTAAAACGATCCATACTGGAGAAGGGGACATGCAAGTATTTAGGACCCCTTCTGTAATTACAAGGAGCCCCAAGGGAACAAAAAATGGGTGCCCTTTGTACACATGGGACACAGTATAAACTATTGCCCACAGGCTTTTCTTGCTTTCAGTATATACACAGAAATCACCTACGTTAAAGCAATGTGTGTGCCTTTTCTTTATATTGTAGTACTTGACTGTTATTGATGCACGATGCTTCTGTGGGGACAGTGACTTCACACCAGTTTGAGTTATCCACTATTTGGCTGACTACATGTTATCTAAAAATACAACATTCAGGTCCTGTGTAATAGAGGACCAAATTTATAAACTCAATGATTGCCATATTACACATTGCACCTCACATACTAATATTATTCTAGGTAAATGGTCAATGAACTTTATTTTTATGTATACTATTTGAAAAAGATTCTTATTCCAGACAAGGAAATGTTCATTTGAAAGAGTGTAGACCACATTTCTGTATTAAGGGAATCTCTAAACAAAGGGGCCTATTTAAAAACTGAATTTTGTAACATTTAATGTAGTACCAGAGTAGTACTACCCATGTACTAAAACTTTTATTTACAAACTTATGGCCGGAGCCCTCTGCCTCTGCATCTCTTATCTTTTCGGTGCAGAGAGCAACGCCATGGTGGTGAAGATCTCCGGACACATAGATGTACTTTTCAGTAGTAATTACGCGAGGGACAATGAGTAGAGGCTGGAAAATTGGAAATCCTTACCACTAACTGGTAGGTGTTTAGTGGCAATACAAACACACACCAAAAATGTAGTAATACCATTGCTATTCACAAACGGCACTTCTAAAGTTACTACTGCCCTAAAGGTGTCAAAACAGGTGTAAATGTGCTCCAGCCTAGCCTTGGAGTAGGTCAAGCACCACACAATGCCACTAGCAGTAACTACATCTCACTCACCTAGAAAATAATGGAGGCAGGGAACTAAAATATTATCTATATGTATTTTATTATTTTTATAATTTAAAAAAAATATATGTATATAGTTGATAATGAACTTAGATGAAAAAATATAATTCAACTTTTATTTAAAAGAATTAAAAAGAATTGCAAAGTATTAAACACATAACGTTTAATACATTTGACTACATATTTAATAAATATAAAGCTGTTAGTGAGGGTGGAAAGTGGTTTTTACTGATATTCAATCCACTCAAGGTTCCTGCTTTATCCAGATCACACAAATAAAGAGTAGTATACAAGGTGTTGCTAAGGATATGTTGCCATCTACCGCCGTCACACTTGCACATAACAAAGAGAGACTAACATAAAGGGTGAAATGTTTAATAATTCAGTTCAAAGCATGAAATAAAGTATAACTATTGCACTTGATTATGTTAATAAAAGATGAAGAGAGACCAGAACTGCTACCTCATAGTAGGTCTAATCAGTGCTACAATGTTGGAACGCCAGACATAATGCAGCTGAAAGTAATAATGACTCAATAGAGTCAATAGAGTACTGAATTTCGAATAAAAGTCTGATCCTGAATAGGGAACCAGAAATTCCACTGCACCCAGCTGTAAACATAGGCATGATAAAATGTATAGTGGAATAGATGCACCGGTCCTGTAGGTGCTCAACCCTTATTAAACACACCAGACATGGTGCCTCGATTTTAATTATGGGCTCAACAAAAACCCTACCTCATCCTTCCCTTAAGGATCACATGCACAAAGCTTGCAGAGGCACATGTGAAACTAGAAACATCAAAGTCCCTGTGTAAAGTTGGGCACAATCACTCATTAAGGGTAAACATAAACATTCACTCTGTGCCTTTCACTCTTCATCCTAAAGTAACTAAGAAACATACAGTCTAGTGAGATAACATCCATTCTCTACAATCTATTGTGGGCAGAGGGAACTTCTTCAAACTTCACAGAATAGTGCCTAAAAATCAGAGGAGAAGACTTGAGGCCAAAGGAAAGTACTCAGAACTGCCAGTGGTGTGGGCCAACCGCAAATCTGAGGAGCTTCTGAGAAACCCCATCCATGGAGATCGATCTTTCTTAAAACAAAAACCTGAAGAGACCAAAGGAATCACCTGCTGTGCATTTCATTTTGTTTTGAAGTAAATAGTCCATATGTACTGGTTCAGGAAACAAAGGTCTACAATCATACGAATGTCGCCTGTGACTTTCTTGACAAAGATGACCCAAGAGTAGCAAACCAAGCCCCTCTCCTGAGAAGGTATCTTGATTATGGCCCCTTTCTCTTGCAAGGAAGCAATTAGGGCCTGTTAGAATTGGGGGTCTCTAGTTGGCACAGGTAGGTACTTGTGACAAATAGGGACCCTCGCCTCTAGTCAGGGTAAAGGGTACACTCTAAAATAACCCCTGCTCACCCCCTTGGTAGCTTGGCACGAGCAGACAGGCTTATCTCAGAGGCAGTGTGTAAAGCATTTGTGAACACATACAGTAATCTAGGGACACACTACAGATGGACACCACACAAGGTTTATATCAAAAATAAGTATTCTTTATATAGTTTTAACACAAGACCATAACGACAAAAATCCACAATACTGTACTTAAAAATGGTAGTTTTAGCTTAGTTCAGTTCAGTTCTTACGATGCGACACTTTAAGTCAATGTACCTTACGATGCGGGACGCTTCCACAACAAGCAATGTTGCAGCGATGGAAATGCGACAAAGTTCTGGTGCAAAGAAATAAAGACGTCAAGTTCTTCCTGATGCGGCACGCTTCTCCGAGGTTGCGAGAAGTCTCGACTCGATGCGTCAGCTACAGCGGCGACACCCTTGTTCAGCGATGCGACGACAGCGGCTTTGGCGGCGACCCTCTTCTCCGACGTGGCGAGACGCTTCCGCTCGATGCGACAACTGCAGCGGCGACACCCTTGTTTCGTGATGCGACGGCAGCAGCTCCGACGGCGGCACGCTTCTCCGTGGATGCGAGGCGCTTCTCTTGATGCGGTGCAATGCGACAGCTACAGCGGCGACACCCTCCTTCGGAGTTGCGACGGCAGCGGCTGCGACGGCGACACGCTTCTTCCTCGATGCGAGACTCTTCTCTTGATGCGGTGCAATGCGACAGCTACAGCGGCGACACCCTCCTTCGGAGTTGCGACGGCAGCAGCAGCGACGGCGACACGCTTCCTCTTCGTTGCGGGACGCTTCTCTCGATGCGGTGCAATACGACAGCTACAGCGGCGACACCCTCCTTCGGAGTTGCGACGGCAGCAGCAGCGACGGCGACACGCTTCTTCCTCTTGAGTCGCGCTTTCAGCTCCTTGCGACACGCAGTCCCTTCAGAAGGCCCAAAACAGCAGCAGGCACTTCCAAAGGATTCTTGGGGAGCTGGTGGTTGAAGTCTGTTGTCCCTGAGACTTCAGCAGGAGGCAAGCTCTTTTCTCAAGCCCTTGGAGATACTTTACAAGTTGAATAAAAGTGCACACAAAGTCCTTTCTCCTTCCTTTGGCAGTCAGGCAACCACTGCAGGCAGATCCCTCTAGCTTAGGGATAGTCTTCTCCTCAGTTCCTTCTTGGTTCCGCTCCTCAGCAAAGGTTTCTTCTTGTTTTCCCAAAGTGATCTAATTTCCTAGGGGTCTGGGTCCCCTTTTTATACACAGTTTTCCTTTGTTCTCTGAAGGCAGAGAGGCCTCTGCCCAGCCCAAAACCAGTTCTGGTCAGTCCTGGAGCACTTTGTTTTTCTGTCTCCTTCTTTCCTTTCAGAATGTGGGGCAGGGTGCTCAGCCGCCCGGCAGGAGGTGGAGCCAGCATTGTGGAAGGCAGGCACAGCCCTATTCAGACCCAGGTGCAACTCCTCCCTCCACTCTGGATGCAGATCTTTCTATTCAGCCCTGTGCTGACTCACCCTGTCTCCTGTAGCCACCCCCAGCCCCTGTCACTCAATCTCCAGACAAGGAATACACAACCTAGCAGAGGCAGGCTTGGAAGTTTAGGCAAGAAAATACCCACTTTCTAAAAGTGGTATTTTCAAACACAGAATGTTAAAACCAACTTTACTAAAAGATGTATTTTATCATTCTGAGTTCAGGCATACTAAATTCGTTTTTCTACCATGTTCCCTGGGTCAGTTCTGACTATAAGGTGTAATAGTCAGTCTGCCCATTCTGGCCTATGGGGAGCAGGTAGCCTTGCAATAGTGAAAAACGAAAATGGCTGTAATTCACTATTAGGACATGCCACACACACCAGGGCATGTCCTACCTTATACTTACAATGCACCCTGCCCTAGGGCCTACTTTAGGGGTGACCAACATGCAGTAAAGGGAAGGTTTAGGGACTGGTAAGTGGGTGTACTCACCAAGTCGACATGGCAGCCCTAGGCTGCACACAGGCTCTGCAATGGCAGGCCTGAGACACATTTTACAAGCCGCTTCTGTGGGTGGCACAACCAGTGCTGCAAGCCCACCAGCGGCATTGGATTTACAAGCCCTGGGCACACACAGTGCACTGTACTAGGGACTGACAAGTAAACCAATCATCCAATCATGGAGTCACTAATCCATAACACAATTTACAATAGGGAGAGCATATGCACTTTAGCACTGATCAGCAGTGGTAAAGTGCCCAGAGTCATAAAACAGCCAACAACAGGTCAGAAAAAATATAGGAGGAAGGCAAAAAGTTTAGGGATGACCGTGCAAAAAGGGCCAAGTCCAACACAACCCCCTTCCAGCCAAAACGCAGGGTAGACCAATCACTACCTTGATGGGCTTCCCTGCTTTGGGCGATAGAACCTGGACCCTGGCCCACAACAGCAGGGGCATACTCCAGTTCTACGCCAATCTGAACCTATTTGGATCCCTCTGTCCATACTCTCAGGGCCCACCAAGCTAATCCATGGGGAACCCTTCTCCTCACCTGTGGACACCACCTGTGCAGCACCTAACCTTAACTTGCTCACAGGTGTGTCCCAACAGACAGCCAGCAAGCCACAGTGGCCACTGACAGTGGTCAGGGATGAGACCCAGGCCTTATGCCTCTCAGGGCTCTCAAACCTCTGTGGCGTCAGAGAGCGGGGGCAGTAGCCCCAGGTGCTTGGCACCCTTTGTCCACTCTCCCTCCTGTCAGGTCAGGTATGACATCCTGGCGCTGACCCACCAGCCCCGGGCCTATACCCGGCGGCTGGACTGGAGACTGGGGTGGGCTTTCCCACACCTGGTCCTCCTCCTTGGGGCTCTGTACCCTCCCACCTGGAGCGGTACCCCCTTCCAGAATTGTCAGGGCACCTGCGGCAGGTGTCCTGCACAGTTCGCCCACCAGTTCAGGGGTTCTATCCTGCAACTGGGCGTCCAGGTCAGGGGGACACCCTGAACCTGGTCCTCCAATCTAGGGTCTAAACCCTCCAGTTGAACCGGGGTCAGAGGCGAGGACTCCCTCCCTCTGCACCCCCTTCCAGTGTACTGCCCCCTCCCATCAGGAGCGGTACCCCCTACCAGAATTGTCAGGGCACCTGTGGCAGGTGTCCTGCACAGCTCGCCCACCAGTTCAGGGGTTCTATCCTGCAACTGGGATCCCAGCATAGGGTCTGTACCCTTATACTGGGCAGAGGCCAGGGGTGAGGCTGTCCTCTCCCCACCCCCTTATTGGGGTCCTGCACCCTCCCACCTGGAGCGCTGCCCCCAGAAGACAAACTGGTAGGGGCACTGTTAGCAGCTGCCCCTTCCTCCAGGTCAGGGGGACACCCTGAACCTGGCCCTCCAACCCAGGGTCTGTACCCTTAGGCTGGACCTGTGCCTGGCAACCCAGGACTTCCGGGAGGGTACACCAACCCCCCAAAGGAAACACACTCCTCTAGAGTTGTGTAAGAACCTGCCTGGCGCACCAGGACTTCCTGGGGCGCACGCATGCCCCCCAGAGGGTAACACATCTCTCAGGTGTTGTGTGACAGTCTGCCTGGCGCAGATCTCCCAACCCCTGTCCGTCTGACAGTGTGTGAAGATCCCCCAGGACAGAAGTGGTGTCACCATGGTCATTCACTGGTGACTCAGCCCTTCTGGCTGGTCCCTGATCCACTGGTTCTTCCACTGGGGACTCTCTCCCCCTCTCACCCCTCACTCTGGACTTCTGCACCCTCCCAAGTGGAGCGGCACTGCCAGACACCAGAAACACGGGAGCTCCATTTACAGACGCTCCAGGTTCTCTAGACACTAGGAGATCCTCCTCAACAGGCGGCCCATCAGGGCAGCCTAGGCTCCCTACCTGGTGTTCCCTTAAAGAACCATCCAGGCTCTGAGACTGGGTTTCGGGCACCTCGGGACACGCAGCCCCACATTCACTCCTTCTCCACTGAGACAGGACGTGAGTCCCTACACCCCTCCCATTACCACGGGACCTAGCTGGGCTACACTGAACCTCTCCCACCACTATGGGTTGGAAGACACCTGAGCCACTCCTCTTAGGGTCACTCCCCAATGCCTCTTCAGACCCTCTGGAATCCACCAAAAGGTCCGCCTCCAATGTGAGCTCCCTGAGGTCAGAGAAGTCACACTCCAACAGGTGTTGGCATAGCTCTGGAAAACAGGGACTTACAATATGCTCTCCCCAAATTGGATCACACAGTCCCCCACAGGGGTTAACCAAACTATCCTTCACCTCACCATCCAGTGCCTCACACACGTACTCCACACCACTCTCCTGAGACTGGCAAGACAGTATCTGACTGTCTCTGTCACTCAACCCACACTCTTCTGGGCGGTCTTCACACTCACATACCAGGACTTCAACCATGGGGAACCCCTCTCCCTGCCCCTCTCATCTAGAGTCAGTAGAGTGTCCCTCCCACCACTAGGACCATGAATCCCTGTGTCAGTTTCCCTATTCCTCTCAGGGACACTGCGCACTACTGGAGCTACCTCATGTCCTTGAACCTCCTGGTGTATGTTAACCCCTCCAAGTCAGGCGCCACATCTCTGGGTGTGTGCACTACTCTCTCAGCACTGAATAACTTAATTTTGCTGCCACCATCTGAGCTGGACTCCACCTCCAACTCAGCAAAGCTCACTTCCTGAGCTGCCCAAATTTCTTCTTCTTGGGCTAAGGCCCTCTGAGCCTCATCAATCTCTCTCAGTTCTTCATCAATCTCTTTCAGCTTCTGCTCATGAGCCAGAAGCCAGCTATCTTTTTCTGTTTCTCCCTCACTTTTAGAGAATTCCTCCTCCTCAGACTCAACTGGTAGTGTTGCCTTCCAGCGGGGTAACTCATACTGAAATAGGGATGCCTCTAGATCCTCCCTGGACCTTCTCTTCACAGGCAGCCCTCTTTCCTTGCAAAACACACGTAGCTCCTTCATTGTGTAGATAAACATGTGCCAGAAGTTGAGTTCCATTTTGCAACAACTAACCAGAGTCATGGTATCAAAAATACCTCCAGGAGGACACCATAAAACAGAAAAACAGTATGTGGTCGCGTTTGGTCTGCACTCACTAGTAGTGTTCACCAATCACTGTACATGAGTCACAAATGCAAGTCCAGAATCCTCACCGCTGACCACCAATGTTAGAATTGGGGGGGTCAGGGGGGACACCCTTGTTTCGTGATGCGACGGCAGCAGCTCCGACGGCGGCACGCTTCTCCGTGGATGCGAGGCGCTTCTCTTGATGCGGTGCAATGCGACAGCTACAGCGGCGACACCCTCCTTCGGAGTTGCGACGGCAGCGGCTGCGACGGCGACACGCTTCTTCCTCGATGCGAGACTCTTCTCTTGATGCGGTGCAATGCGACAGCTACAGCGGCGACACCCTCCTTCGGAGTTGCGACGGCAGCAGCAGCGACGGCGACACGCTTCCTCTTCGTTGCGGGACGCTTCTCTCGATGCGGTGCAATACGACAGCTACAGCGGCGACACCCTCCTTCGGAGTTGCGACGGCAGCAGCAGCGACGGCGACACGCTTCTTCCTCTTGAGTCGCGCTTTCAGCTCCTTGCGACACGCAGTCCCTTCAGAAGGCCCAAAACAGCAGCAGGCACTTCCAAAGGATTCTTGGGGAGCTGGTGGTTGAAGTCTGTTGTCCCTGAGACTTCAGCAGGAGGCAAGCTCTTTTCTCAAGCCCTTGGAGATACTTTACAAGTTGAATAAAAGTGCACACAAAGTCCTTTCTCCTTCCTTTGGCAGTCAGGCAACCACTGCAGGCAGATCCCTCTAGCTTAGGGATAGTCTTCTCCTCAGTTCCTTCTTGGTTCCGCTCCTCAGCAAAGGTTTCTTCTTGTTTTCCCAAAGTGATCTAATTTCCTAGGGGTCTGGGTCCCCTTTTTATACACAGTTTTCCTTTGTTCTCTGAAGGCAGAGAGGCCTCTGCCCAGCCCAAAACCAGTTCTGGTCAGTCCTGGAGCACTTTGTTTTTCTGTCTCCTTCTTTCCTTTCAGAATGTGGGGCAGGGTGCTCAGCCGCCCGGCAGGAGGTGGAGCCAGCATTGTGGAAGGCAGGCACAGCCCTATTCAGACCCAGGTGCAACTCCTCCCTCCACTCTGGATGCAGATCTTTCTATTCAGCCCTGTGCTGACTCACCCTGTCTCCTGTAGCCACCCCCAGCCCCTGTCACTCAATCTCCAGACAAGGAATACACAACCTAGCAGAGGCAGGCTTGGAAGTTTAGGCAAGAAAATACCCACTTTCTAAAAGTGGTATTTTCAAACACAGAATGTTAAAACCAACTTTACTAAAAGATGTATTTTATCATTCTGAGTTCAGGCATACTAAATTCGTTTTTCTACCATGTTCCCTGGGTCAGTTCTGACTATAAGGTGTAATAGTCAGTCTGCCCATTCTGGCCTATGGGGAGCAGGTAGCCTTGCAATAGTGAAAAACGAAAATGGCTGTAATTCACTATTAGGACATGCCACACACACCAGGGCATGTCCTACCTTATACTTACAATGCACCCTGCCCTAGGGCCTACTTTAGGGGTGACCAACATGCAGTAAAGGGAAGGTTTAGGGACTGGTAAGTGGGTGTACTCACCAAGTCGACATGGCAGCCCTAGGCTGCACACAGGCTCTGCAATGGCAGGCCTGAGACACATTTACAAGCCGCTTCTGTGGGTGGCACAACCAGTGCTGCAAGCCCACCAGCGGCATTGGATTTACAAGCCCTGGGCACACACAGTGCACTGTACTAGGGACTGACAAGTAAACCAATCATCCAATCATGGAGTCACTAATCCATAACACAATTTACAATAGGGAGAGCATATGCACTTTAGCACTGATCAGCAGTGGTAAAGTGCCCAGAGTCATAAAACAGCCAACAACAGGTCAGAAAAAATATAGGAGGAAGGCAAAAAGTTTAGGGATGACCGTGCAAAAAGGGCCAAGTCCAACAGGGCCCTTTTCTTAACCAACTCCGGGGCCGCCGGGTCTGGAAAAAATGAGGCTCTCTAAACTTTTAAGAACTTTGTGACACTTTTTGGACTATCCAGTTGTCACAAATCGAGGTTCTCCAAATTTCCTGAAAGACAAGGAGATGACTCCCCCCACAGGAGCTAGGGAGGGTGCAGTCTAGTCAGGAGCATTGCTCACAGTTGTTGGATGGGAAGAACCAGAGACCTGAGAAGGCATACGTTGAAATCGAGAATTGTTCTGCTGAAAATCTTTACAATGTCGCCTGTACAATTCAGAACTTTTTCTGCCAAATACCACATCTTTTATTTTGGCTGTAAAGGTTGAACATGCTTCTGGCTCTTAAACGATTTTTTGAGGACCTCTTCCAACTCATCACCAAGCAGCCGATTACCAGAGAAAGGCATCCTCAACAAGCAGTTCTTTTGAGCCGCCTCTACCTTCCTATTTTGCAAGTGAAAATTACATCCAGCCATCACAGAACTTGCTGAAGCAATTGCAGATGCCCTCAAATTAATGAAAGTGATATCCGAAAGGAACTTTGCCTGGAGTTACATGCATCCCAATAACTGTGAACAATCCTCACCTTCTTGGATTGCTGAGGAGAGAGATTGGAAATCCTTAACTAATGACAGGGAAGTGTACAACCCATACATTTCAGATTGTAAAGAGAGGCTGAGACTTGCATGAGCCCTTCTAAAAGCCCCCTCTTCCTTCTTATCTACAGGATCAGCCAAGTTGACATCTTCAGTAAGTAAAGAAGGTTTGCCAGTCAGATTAGAGAAGAGAGGGTCAAGAGTTAGAACTTGTGGCAACTCAGTCTCTCCCTATGCGAGAGTATAAAGTAGGTACCGAACCCTTTCCAGAACTCACCATTCACATTTCAAAAGATTATGGATGTCAGGAATTACTGCCACTTTAGGGACTGAAGGTCTTTGGCATCACCTGAACCAGTCTCCACTCGTATAGGGCTGATCTACATCCTGGGGAAGCTGGAGATTAGATGACAGGTAGGAGATGACAGGTTCCAAGTCTTCTTTCAAAATATTATTCCCTCTGGAAGTAGAATCTGTGGGAAAAACAACCTCCTCCTCATCATAATCAGGGGAAGCCCAAGACGAAACAGATGAGGGGGGACACTGACCAAAAAGAGTCCTCTGAAGATTTCTGAGAAATAGGTGAGGCAATCTTGTCATGCTGTCTGTTGTAGACATCTGATAATTTCTTCACCAATCCTGAAGAAGTGCCTCAGACATAGAGGGACTGTTGGAAATGGTCCTTTTTGCAGGGTCACCCCTAAACTTTTTGCCTGCCTCCTGTATTTTTGCTGACCTGTTTCTGTTGGTTTTATGACTCTGGGCACTTTACCACTTCTGTTCAGTGCTAAAGTGCATATGCTCTCCCTTTGTAAATATGTCTATATGAATTGGTATGTCCCTGATTGGCTTATTTGGTTTACCTGTTAGTCCCTAGTAGTGTGGCCTGTGTGTGCCCAGGGCTGGTAAACCAAATGCTGCTGGGGGGCCTGCAGCACTGATGTGTGCCACCCACAGAAGCAGCTTGTAAAGTGTGTCTCAGACCTGCCACTGCAGTGTCTGTGTGCAGTCCAGAACTGCCATCTTGGCTGTGAAGTGCACCCACTTCCCAGCCCCTGAACCTTCCCTTGGCATCATGTAAGTCACCCCTATGGTAGGGCGCATTGTATGTGTAAGGTAGGACATGCCTTGGTGTGGGTAGCATGTCCTGGTAGTGAATTACACCCAATTTCGTTTTTCACTACTGTAAGGCTACCTGTTCCTCATAGGCTAGAATGGGCAGTTTGACTATTACATTCTATAGTCCTAACTGACCCCAGGAACATGGTAGAAAAACGAATTTAGTATGCCTGAGCTCAGAATATTAAAACACATCTATCTGAAAGAGACACGTTAGTGATAGATTCCTTACCTTAGAATATCCCCAGGCGTCAGGCTGGATCCGGAAAGTTTTGCGTAGCAGTACCCTTGCGCGTCGGTAGGCGGCGTCGTGCGGCTCCGCGTCCGTCGTCGGCGTCGTGATTGCCGGGATGACGTCGCGGGCAGCACTTAGGCGCCGCCCCTGCGCGCTGACGTCAGTTCTTCTTTTTCCGCGCCAGCAAGCGCAGATCCGGGAAGAGCAGTGCCCTGGTCAATTTTTGACCATACTTTTTGGTGATTTTTTCACTGGTTTTTCCAACTTTAAGGTGTCGTAGGGATGCCCGGCTTCAAGCGATGCGGCGCCTGTGCGCGGATGATGTCCGTCACCGACCCGCATTGGGAGTGTCTCTTCTGCCTCGGCCGAGGCCACGACACCGAGTCTTGTCCCGAATGCCAGGCCCTCAACCCGAAAGCTTTGCGAGAGCGGTCTCGAAAGCTCCTCGAGGCCCGGCATTCGGCTCCGCGGAAGCCCCGGTCGCGTGAGAGGTCCAGGGGTCGCTCGCGGAGTGCACACCGGTCGTCGACTTCTTCGTCCGGTAAGTCTAAGCACAAGAAGTCCAAGAAGCATCGTCGCTCTCGGACTTCGCCTCGCCGGTCTCGCGACTCGGCTGAGGCCCCTCCCGGCACCGTCCCCGCCCCCGCGGCCCCGGACTTGCCTGTGGAGTCGCCCCCGTCATACCCGCCCTTCCCGGGTTCGGGGCGGATCCGGCCAAGGTACAGGAGTTCCTGTCGGCCATGGCCCGCCTCTTCGGGCCTTCAGGCCCCTCCGGTGCGCCTTCGGGCCCCGCGGGCCCTGATGGGGTTGCTCCGGCGTCGCCGGCGGCTCCGGCCCCGGCGTCGCCCGAGCCTCCGGCCTCGATCCCGGCTCCGGCTTCGGCCCCGGCCTCGATCCCGGCTCCACAACCCCCATCGACGCCGGTCGACCTCACGACACCTCCCGCCGGCGCCGATGTCTCCGGTGCCGTTCTCGACGCCGCCCTGGGCTCCGGGCGGCGTCGTCCCCCAGTTCCTTCCGGCTCCGGACATGGACCCGGAGCGACGTCGCTCGACGCCGGCTCCGGCGCCGATGGGACCTTGGGTCCCAAATGTCCCTCCTCCTCCTTATTTTGAACCAGAGGAGGACCAGGAGGACTGGGAGGGGTCTGATGACCCTCTGACACGCAACTGTCAGTATGATGAGGACTGGACAGAGAGTCTAGGGAGGCCAGTGGTCTGGATACTTCTCCTGACACTGGCATGCTGTCTCCTCCCGTGGCTACGGAGGAGGGGGCCAATTTTGGTACGGTGTTGCGTAGGGCTGCTGGGGCCTTACGTCTCCAGCTCCCTACTTTGACGGTCAAGCCTAACATCTTGACAGAGGTGCTTCAGCCGGCAGCCTCCTCTGCGGAGACTGTGCTGCCGTTTAACGACGCCCTCACTGACGTTCTTTGGGCGCCTGGTCCAAGCCCAACACAGGGGCTCCTGTGGATCGGAACGTGTCACGACGCCATCGCCCCGCTCCGGGCGACCCCCTGTTTCTTTCTGTCCACCCCACTCCTGAGAGCTTGGTTGTCCAAGCCTCCGCTTCCCAAACCGCCTTCCCTACCGCTCCTCCGGATAGGGAATCCAAACGCCTGGATCAGTTTGGGAAGAAAGGTTTTTCTTCCTCCAGTGCTGGCTTGCGGTCCGTTAACACCGCTTGTCTTTTGGGCCGATATACCCACTCCCTGTGGGATTCGGTGGCGGATGTTTTGCCCCAGTGCCCTGAGGAGGTCCAGGCACTGCTTTCCCGCGCCATTGCGGAAGGAAGGGATGCGGCCAAATACACTATCCGTTGTGGCCTTGACACCGCCGACTCGCTGGGCAGGTCGATTGCAACGACGGTGGCGCTCCGGCGCCACGCCTGGCTGAGAACCACTGGTTTTTCAGGGGATGTCCAGAATACTCTCATGGACATGCCCTTTGATGGAGTCGGTCTTTTGGGTCCAAAGCAGACCATGCGTTGGAGCGCTTTAAGGACTCACGGGCTACTGCAAAGTCCCTGGGCCTTTCTGCTACACGCCCTCCGCTACCTTCTGCTTTTCGCCCCTATCGTGGCCACGGTAGGGGCGCCCTTCACGTCAGCAGCCCAGCCACCGGCCCGCGCAGCAGGCGTCTTCGCGTGGCCGAGGACGTGGATTCCGCCGTGGCGGATCGGGCAACCAGCGTGCGGGTCAGGCCACCACCTCCAACCCGTCCGCGGCCTCCAAGCCCTCCTAGTCCCTCCTTTCAGGTGCACGGCACGCCAGTAGGGGCAGGGTCCGCCATCACCTTCCCCACTGGCGCACCATCACCTCGGACAGGTGGGTCTTGGACATTGTCCGAAGGGGCTACTCCCTCCCCTTCGAGACCACCCCCAGCCATGCCACCTCAATTCCACCGCATGTCAGGGGATCACTTGGTGCTTCTACGGAAGGAAGTCACGGCCCTCTTGACCAAGAGGGCCATCGAGCATGTTCCGACCCCAGAAGTAGGGCGTGGTTGCTACTCCCACTACTTTCTGGTGCCCAAAAGGACAAGGAGGACATGCGTCCTATCTTGGACCTCCGGAACGTCAATCGCTTCCTCCGGAGGGAGAAGTTCAAGATGCTCACCCTAGCTCAGGTCTTAACTGCCCTCGACCCTGGAGACTGGTTGGTAGCGTTGGACTTGCAGGACGCGTATTTCCACATCCCCGTCCTGCCGGCCCACCGGCGTTACCTTCGGTTCACGGTAGGCCCCGAGCATTTTCAGTTCACCGTGCTCCCCTTTGGCCTTACAAGTGCCCCTCGGGTGTTCACGAAAGTGATGGCGGTGGTCGCAGCTCATCTGCGCCGGGCAGGGGTTTCAGTCTTCCCCTACCTCGACGACTGGCTCCTGAAGGCGGGCTCGTCCCAGGCAGTCGTCTCCCACCTCCAGACTACGGCCGAACTCCTGCACTCGCTGGGGTTCTCCATCAATGTGCCGAAGTCGCATCTAATTCCTTCTCCACAGCTCCTTTTCATCGGAGCAGTTCTGGACACAACGCAGTTTCGGGCCTATCCTCCCGAACGGCGAGTCCGGGATATTCAGGCTATGATTCCGATCTTTCGGCCTTTATCCTGGGTTTCGGTACGGATGACCCTGAGGCTGCTGGGCCTCATGGCCTCCTGCATCCTGCTGGTCAATCATGCCAGATGGCATATGCGGGCTCTGCAGTGGGACCTGAAGTTCCAGTGGGCGCAGCACCAGGGCAACCTGTCCGATCACGTCCAGATCTCGGAGGGGACTGCAAAACAGTTGCAGTGGTGGCTCTCGAACCGGCAATGGGTCATGGGCAGATCCCTCTCCCTTCCCCAGCCAGAGCATACAGTTGTGACGGACGCGTCCCTTCTGGGATGGGGCGGTCACATGGGAGAGGCGGAGATCAGAGGCCTCTGGTCTCCGGGCGGAGTCCCGGCTCCATATCAACATTCTGGAGCTCCGGGCGATCCGGCTTGCACTCAAGGCATTCCTTCCCTCTGTCAAAGGGAAGGTAGTGCAGGTGTTCACAGACAACACCACCGCCATGTGGTACTGCAACAAACAGGGCGGGGTGGGGTCTTGGACCCTTTGTCAGGAGGCTCTGCGCCTCTGGACATGGCTGGAACATCAGGGCATGTTCCTGATGGTTCAACACCTGGCAGGTTCTCTGAACGCCAGGGCGGACGAACTCAGCCGCAGGTGCATGATGGATCACGAATGGCGTCTTCACTCGGAAGTGGCGCAAGGACTCTTTCTACAGTGGGGAGAGCCTTGGTTAGATCTATTCGCCACCGAAGAGAACGCGCAATGTCATCAGTTCTGCGCGTTGGAATTTCCAAGGCGGCACTCGCTCGGCGACGCTTTTCGTCGCGAGTGGAGTTGCGGTCTGTTGTACGCCTTTCCGCCTATACCACTTCTACCCAGAGTGTTGAAGAAAATTCGGCACGACCGGGCCCAAGTCATTCTTGTGGCTCCGGACTGGGCTCGAAGAGTTTGGTATCCCGAGCTACTCAATATGAGCATAGATCCCCCGATCCGTCTGCCTCTTCGGGAGGATCTTCTGTCGCAGCAGCAGGGGACGGTCCTCCACCCGAACCTGTCCAGTCTACACCTGCTTGCGTGGAGATTGAGCGGCGGCAGTTGATTCCTTTCGACTTGCCTCCCGAAGTTTGTGATGTGATTCTGGCAGCCAGGCGTCCCTCCACTAAGGTGGTATACGCCTGCAGGTGGAACAAATTTGTGGCATGGTGCACAGCAAAGGCTGTGAATCCCCTTTCTGCCCCTCTTTCTGAGGTCCTTCTGTTCCTTCTCTCTCTGGCCCAACAGGGTTCTGCCCTGGGTACCATCAAGGGTTATCTTTGTGCTATCTCGGCCTTCCTCAGGCTCCCTGATCAGCCCTCCCTTTTCAAGTCCCCTGTTGTTAACAGGTTCTTAAAAGGCATTACTCACCTCTTCCCTCCTGTTCCGTTTGTAATGCCTCAGTGGGACTTGAACTTGGTTCTTACCTTTTAATGTGCGCTCCCTTTGAGCCTCTGCATAACTGTCCTCTTCGTCTTCTGACTCTGAAGACTGCCTTTCTGGTGGCCATCACCTCCGCTCGGCGGGTGAGTGAGCTCCAGGCTCTATCTTGCAAACCTCCCTTTCTGTCTGTTCATCCAGACAAGGTTGTTCTTCGGACGCGTCCGTCCTTCTTGCCAAAGGTGGTTACTGCTTTCCACATTGGGCAGACCATCACTTTGCCCACCTTCTTTCCGCCTCCGCATCCTTCCAGAGAGGAAGAGAGGCTCCACCGTCTGGACCCAAAACGTGCGCTCTCCTTCTATATCGACCGCACAAAACACTTCCGGGTGGATGACCAGCTCTTTGTTGGCTACGTGGGCGCCAAAAAGGTCGGGCGGTGCACAAGAGGACCGTCTCCCGCTGGGTTACCTTGTGCATCAAGACCTGCTATTCTTTGGCCAAGAAGGAGCCTCCTGTTGGGCTGCGTGCCCATTCCACCAGGGCAACGGCTGCTACCACGGCCTTGGGCCGCGGTGTTCCGCTGCCGGTTATCTGTCAGGCAGCTACGTGGGCCTCGCTGCACACGTTTACTAAGCATTACTGCCTTGACAGTCAGGTCCGGAGGGACGGCTTCTTTGGCCGTTCTGTCCTCCAGGACTTCCTTGTCTGATCTTTGTTCGCAGACCCACCACCGGGGTTGGTATTGCTGGGGTATCTATTCTAAGGTAAGGAATCTATCACTAACGTGTCTCTTTCAGATGCACAAGTTACTAACTTGTGTAACGATATATCTGTAAGAGACAGTAGTTAGTGATAGATTCCTACCGCCCACCCATCCTCCCCGTTCTGCGAACTGATTTCTAGGGTTAAGGACATCCCTTTCAGGGCCCTAGTATTTTTCAGACACCTGTGTCAGCTTCTTGCATGGCTCTGCGTTCCTGGCGCGGAAAGTCGTGTACAGAACTGACGTCAGCGCGCAGGGGCGGCGCCTAAGTGCTGCCCGCGACGTCATCCCGGCAATCACGACGCCGACGACGGACGCGGAGCCGCACGACGCCGCCTACCGACGCGCAAGGGTACTGCTACGCAAAACTTTCCGGATCCAGCCTGACGCCTGGGGATATTCTAAGGTAAGGAATCTATCACTAACTACTGTCTCTTACAGATATATCGTTACACAAGTTAGTAACTTGTGCTTTAGTGAAGTTTATTTTTATATTCTGTGTTTGAAAATACCACTTTTAGAAAGTAGGTATTTTCTTGCCTAAGCCTTCCAGCGTGCTCTGCTGTTATGTGTATTGGCTGTCTGGTTTTAGAGGGGCAGGGCAGGCTGAGTCAGACCTGGGTTGAATAGAGAGATTTGCATTTAGAGTATGGGGAGGGGTGGCTCCTTGACCTGAATAGGGCTGTGCCTGGCAAGGTGAATGCTGGCTCCACCTCCCACTGTGTGTCTGCTAGCAGACCCCCTCTTTCTGAAAGGAAGGATGCAGCCTG